>JARHVA010001012.1:570000-1815000 GCA_037957365.1 Torreya grandis
AAACTTATAGGTGTGAGCTCTATTAGTACTTGAAAAGCTCATGAGAGAGATATATCTCTTCTTCAATTACTTAATGAATAGATTAAAAAGGTTTAAAACAAATTTATTTAATTTATATAAACTTTTAACACATAAATACAAAGTTTCAATACATTTTGATCAATAAAATTTGAGTTCTTGCATTTTTGGGCTTCTTGAGAACTAGTTTTCAACAATTTTGCATGGACAAGCCTGTAATTTTAAATTTTTACTCTATTAAGATATTAAGGATATTAAAAAATAATAAAAATTTATTAAATATTTACATTAACCTTAATTTAAAATTTCATTGGTTTTGGATCTATATAACTCAAGTTATGCTCTTTTTTGTGTTTCTAGGTTCTCCTAGGGCAGCAAGCATGCCAGTTTGGTAAAATTTTATATTATGATCTATACATGGTATCAAGATCTCATTATTTTTTTTAAATTATTATATTTTATCCATATACATATTAAAATCATTGAAATTTTATATTTAATTTCAAAAATACTTTAAAATCACACTTTTAAGTTTGTAGGCTTGTAGGTGTTCATTTCTCATGCATACTTATCATATAGGTCCATTTTCTAGATAAAATTTTCTAATGATTGTAACTTAGTATAATGTGTATTCATATCATGGATATGGAATAAAAATAATTCATCATGCTTTATAAATCTTAAAAAAACTTTAGAATATCAAATTTTCAAACATTACGTTCTCTAGATAGGGGTTTAAAGGGTTTTGGAGCAATCTTGCTTCTTAACAATTGTTAATAAATATATATACTTATTTATGATATTAAAAACCATTATATGGTATAAAAAAACTGTATTAAACCCTCCTATAAACCATTATTATCCATGAAACATCTCCACCAATATATCACGTTAGTTTTGGGGCAATTTTATGCTTAAAAATCATTTTTGAGAGAGATTGGAGCTATATTAGCATAGTTTGAATTATTAACCACTAAAAAATGTATAATAAATATCCATGAAGTTTATAAAATTTTTAATAATCATTTCCTCACTTGAAAACAATAAAATTCCAATCTTTTACCTTTGAAAATACATGAAACTACCCCTACATCCTTGCATATGAGTTGGAGCACCAAAAGATATTAAAAACTTTTGTAGATGCATTAATGACATGTTTAGATCATTTATTTTAAAATTTAAAAATATTACTAACCTTAACTTATAAACCATATTTCAATTATTTTCAATTTTTCCTTTAATTTCCTTCACCCATGCCTTGACATGTTTTAAAAACTTGAGATGGTCAACCAAGACATGGTTATGAATACCAAAACATAATGAAAACTCTTTATGAATTACATGCATGGGATATATTAAAACAAAATTAACCTTAATTTTTTTAAAAATGCTTTAACTTTTTCAAAATATTCTTAGAACATACTAAGAGGGCACAATAAATGCTTAATTATTGCAATTAGTCTCCTAGACTAAGAGAAAATCTCAATATAACTTCAATATGACTTCACTAAGCATATTGTTAATAATGAAAGGATGAAAATTATTATTAAATACCTTATAAACTTAAACATACTCAATAATCAGAATAATGGTGGTTAAAGAGGTCAACATTCTTGGTGACCTCTACAAATTTCCTTGCCTACTTAGCAAAAGACCAACTGCCTTAAGAAGTCCATTGGGCATGTAGTCTTGAAAATCATCACCTAATCTGATTTGAACATGATAAACATAATTTTTCCTTCCTCATGCAAAACTGAAACTAAACAATGAGTCCTCAAAGCAACAAAAATACTTGTGCAAGAGCACTTAGGGGATTGAAAACTACTACAACTACCAACTGAACATGTGCATAAAAAAACTTGGAGAAAAGTGAAAATAGAACTATTATGTAAAATATGGAATTTCACCTCAATAACATTTCTTGAGAAATATCTCATTGACTAGAAACTACTACAACTACTAACTGAACATCTTCATAACAACACTTAGAGGAGAGTGAAAAATAGCACTACTATGTATAAGATGACATTTTACCTCAATAGAATTTCTTGAGAAATATCCCATTGAATATGATTGGTATCTCTTCCCCATTAAATTTTGACAATTAAAAATCATTATGTGATTTTCAACTAGAAATGATATAAGAACCACTTCATATTATGTCAAATTTGATGTGATTACCTAGTTTTTCTCTATCCTCATCCCATTTGAAGACAAGGTGATGTAGGAAAAAAGTCTGAAAACCAAGTAAGAGAACTTAAAGAAAGGACCAAGGAGTCAATATGGACTTAAATGTTCCATTAAGCATGTTTATATTATTTTATATTGTAAAACCACCTTGATATGTGGTTAAAAGATTAATAGGATGGGTAAAAGGTAGAAGAGTAAGTTGTCTAGTAGATAAAGTCAAATTTAGAATAAAAAGGCTTTACAGCCTCATATGTGAGTTGGTCAAGATAGATTTCCAACATAGGAATTAGATATAGCATTGAGATAGGTGTCTGAACTAGTTTATAGGAGTTGTTGAGTTTATTTAGGAAGTTGAGAGAATATCTCAACCATGGAATAGAATGTTTAATTTAGAATAATAAGAATAATATAATGATGATGCGTGTGGGTAATGGGGAGAAAAAAAGTGAATAATAAGGCCTTTTAAGGTCATATGACTATATAGAAGGTCTGTATTTTTTATATCATAATAAATAAGGAAAGGGGATTATCAATGGATTGATAAGACATGAATGGTACGAAATACATCTTATGCAAGTAAAGAATTGTTGTGGAAATAAGGTATGATCATTTAATACCAATTTATCAATTCTAATAGATTAATAAAGAAGGGAATAATTTTATTCATTCATATCTTTTGGATAGAAGAAGACCAGCCATAATATTATTCTTATGTTATTTATATACTTATCCATATGTTATGAATTATTCCATGATCTGCATATAGGAATTTGGTACCGAGTCTAAATATTATTATATTCTAAAAGACTTAGAGTAAAGTTTTGTGTCGATTAAGACAAGAAATCTACATAGGAGTGTGAATATAAAACTACTCGACCTGACACTCAATATCATATATTTTAATTGGTATGGCATTTGAATAGCATGTAGTCATGGGTTAAAATTATAACAAATAAAGCCACGCATTAAGCGATTCATATATCTATAAAGTGAATAAATTTCATGATTTTGGTAGAAGTGAATCATTTTAAGAAGGAAGATTTGTATCCCTATAGGCTGGTAGCATGAATAAGAAGAATTATGGAAAGCCAACATTACTTCAAAGTGTGAGAAGAGGTTTTGATGGAGTTAAGAAAATAATGGATTTTCATGCACAAAAATTACATCGACTAGAATGTATATATATCTATCATTTCATAGAAGGGATAGATAAACAAAAGATCACAAGATATTGCCTTTGGGTGTTACATTTGGGCATGCAGTTTATGTGTTTATTTAATATGGAAAATAGTCAAAGGCATCTATCAAAACATTTGTGAATGAAGAGTTTCATATCTTGAAGACAATACATAACACCATCTTGATAGTGGTAAAATCTTGTAAGAGCATCAAGAAGCAACAAAAAGGTAAATGGATACATACAAGCCTATTTCCAATAACTATTCAATTCAACTTGAGTATGAGTATAAGATAATAACATATGTGAAAGGATGGAGACTACAGATAGATAAAAGTGTGGTGAGGGTCAATAAGACTGAGTAGATTCAAAGAAAAAGCATTTGAACACATTTGTTAGACATTATACTCTCATTTGGAGTGAATGAATGCAAGATAGGATGAATCAAGATCAAAATATACTCTTTTGAGTTTACATAGTGAAGACAAAATCTCATAGATTTTTAAAAAGTTGAAGGAATCTATCCATTATTGCTTAGTAAGAGGTTGTGGAAGATGACTTATGGCATGATTGATCTTAAGGAATTAAATAGTTTGAAAAAAAAAGTGTATATATTTTGATTATGGGAAAAGAAGAAGAAACATCATATTTAGTTAAGGTTATAAATTATTATCATCATTAATGGCATTAGAGCTAAAATCTCTTAGGAAATTGTGAATTAAATTATTGATGCAAGTGTGAAGGATTTGACAAGATGGATATTTTATTTTGATGATTGTTGAGTACTAATGTTGCAGTGAGTTATTGGTTCTTATAGGGGAAAGAAAAGGCAACCAAAGTTTAATAAGAAGGTAAAAACTAAGAAGGCTTAAGAAAAGTGAATAATTTGTCTAGCTTAGTTGGTAGAGTATAAAGGATGCTCAAAAGGGTCAATTCAAGAATAATGAAGATTGGATAGACTATCAAGAGGCCAAGGTGAAAAAGACTAAAATAATGAAAATGGAGCAAGGTGAGATAAACTTGATAGAGAAAATTTAGATGTTAAGGAGAGTGATGGAGATATTTCCTAAAACAAAGAACCAGGTGAGAAAGAAACAAATTAAAGGGAGATGAGGAGGAGTAAATAGAGATAAGAAGAGTATGAAAGAGAAGTAAGAGAGATTAAGAAAAAGTTAATAGAAATGGAGCTACTATAAGATGAAAACCCATGGCATTATTGGGTAATGAGGAAGAAAAATATGAAATGGTCAATCAAGTTGATAGCCACAAGAGAGAAAAGGAGAAGAAATTTTCAAGACAAGAAACACAAGCTAGAGAAAATAAGAATGAAGGGGCAAGCAATAGTTCAAGGGGAAATTTGGCCTCTAAATGTTTTATCTAACATTGTTTTTGATGAGACAAATTTAGGTAAAATAGTAGAAGAGAAGAAATAAGTCAATGAGTCAATCAATAGACTCATAAACAATGATGGTCATGAAGAGAAGGTTGAGTATGAAGCCTTGATACTTGAGGAAGATCTCTTGAGAGAGATAAAGCAGTTGGAGAAATAGAGCAATGAAAATATGTGTGATGAAGTATTGGATAAATAATTTATCTACCAATATGAACAACATATAATGATAGATATGGAAACCTTAGATCAAGCCATAAAATGGAGAAGTTGAAGCCAACAAGGACACTCAAGGTATAAAACTCAATGTTATTTTTGACAAATATGCTGATTTGGTAGAGTCAAAAGATGAGTTGTATGAAAAGACTATGCAGCTAATGGATGCACTAATAAAAGGTGAAGAAGGAGACAATGAAGCAACCAATGAAGTACCCAAGGTACAAATAAAGGTAAGAGAAGTTGTAGCAATAGAATTGGATGAATAATCACATGTTGAAGTGATTGAAGGAGTTGACATACAATAGTTAAATGAGGTTGAAGATGTTTTAAAAAATAAAGAAGGCATCTTGATTACTTTATAAGATAGCAAGGTATGTAACTTATTTGAACCAACCCTCATAATGAATTAAGGAAACCAAGTAGCTACTAATGATAGAGATATGATTCTCCATGATGATAATGAAGGCCTTGATGACATCAAGCCATTGAGAATGCTATATGAAGACATGATAGTTTAGAATAATGATAAGGAATTAAACTAAGAGGCTAATGAACATGTGATTACTCCTACTATGGTTTGTATAAGTGCAAGTGCAAGGTACAATCATACAAAGAGGAAGAATGACACCAAAAGTAAAAGTTACTCATTTGTAGAGCATGCTAAAACAAGTCAATTTACCTCATTTCAAAGATAACTATGGGGTCTAGGATGGCATAAAGACCAAGGAAGAAGAATAAAGGATGAACAAGCAAAAGACAAAAGTGGAGAGCTATAGACTATTAATAAGATGAATATCAAGATGCAACTAAGAGAGATGGAACATCATGACTAGGAGTCCATGAAAACTTTCAAATGTTGGAATCTGATGTAGGAGCATAGTCTCAAAACCAAGCAAGAGAACTTAAGAAAGGACCAAGGAGTCAAGATGGACTTAAATGTTCCATTAAGCATGCTCATATTCTTTTATGTTATAAAACCACCTTGATATGTGGTTAAAAGATTAATAAAATTGATAAAAGGTGGAAGAGTAATTTGTATATTAGATTAAGTCAATTTTAGAATAAAAAGGATTTACATCCTCATATGTGAGTTTGTCAAGATATAATTCCAATGTAGGAGTTATATATGGCACTGAGATAGGTGTTTGAACTAGTTTATAGGAGTTGTTGAGTTTGTTTGGGAAGTTGAGAGAATATATCAACCATGGAATAGAATGTTTAAATTAGAATAAGAATAATAATATAATTATGATGCATGTGGGTAATGGGGATAAAAAAAAGTCTTTAGATTTGTAATATAAAAAGTGGAGAATAAGGCCTTTAAGGCTGTATGACTATACAGAAGGTCTGTATTTTTAATAGCCTAATGAATAAAGAAATGGGATTATTGATAGATTGATAAGACATGAATGGTATGAAATCTACATCTTATACAAGTAAAGAATTATTATGGAAATAAGGTATGCTCTTTTAATACCAGTTTATCAATTCCAATAGATAAATAAAGAAGGGAACAATTTTATTCATTAATGTCTTTTGGATAGAAGAAGACTAGCCATAATATTATTCTTATGCTATTTATATACTTATCCATATGTTATGAATTATTACGTGGTCTGCAAATAGGAAATTGGTATCAAGTTTGAATAGTATTGGTTTCCAAAAGATTTAGAGTGAAGTTTTGTGTCGATTGAGACAAGAAATCTACATAGGAGTGTGAATATAAAACTACTCAGCCTAACATTCAATATCATATATTTTAATTGGTATGGATTTTAAATAGCATGTAGTTGTGAGTTAAAATTGTAACAAATAAATTCATGATTTGAATAACTCATGTATCTAATAGAGTGAATAAATTCCATGATTTTGATAGAATAAAATGATTATAAGAAGGAAGATTTGTAGACCTATAGGCTGGTAGCATAAATAAGAAGAATTCTGGAAAGGCAACATGACTTTGAAGTGTGAGAAGAGGTTTTGATGGAGTTAATAAAATAATGGATTTTCATGTACAAAAATTACATCGGTTAGAATGTATATATATTTATTATTTCATAGAAAGGATAGATAAGCATAAGATCATGAGATATTTCCTTTGGGTGCTACATTTGGGCATGCAGTCTATGTGTGTATTTAATGTGGAAAATAGTCAAAGGAATCTATCAAAACATTTATGAATGAAGAGTTTCATATCTTGAAGACAATACATAGCACCATATTTATAGTGGTAGAATCTTATAAGAGTATCAATAAGCAAAAAAAAGGTAAATGGATACATGCAACCCTGTTTCCAATAACTATTCAATTTAACTTGAGTATGAATCTAAGATAATAACATATGTGAAAGGATGGAGACTACAGATAGATAAAAGTGTGGTGAGGGTTAGTAGGACTGATTATATTCAAAGAAGAATCATTTGAAAGCATTTTTTACACCTTATACTCTCAATTAAAGTGAATGAATGCAAGATAGGATGAAATAAGATCAAACTATACCCTTTCGGGTTTACACAGTGAAGATAAAAGCTCATAGATTATTGAAAAGTTGTAGGAATCTATCCATTATTTAAGCTTAGTAAGAGGTTATGGAAGATGACTTAGGGCATGACTGATCTTAAGGAATTTAATAGTTTGAAAAAAAATGTGTATATATTTTGATTGTAGGAAAAGAAGAAACATCAGATTTAGCTAAGGTTGTAAATGATTTTCATCACAAGGTATCCTTATGGAAAATTCTTTGCCAATAATTTATTTTCAAAATACATTTTCACTTATGCTTGATGAATATATATTGTGTGTATGGCTTGGTCTCTTGGCTCCTCTAAATCCATCAGATCTAGATATCTTGCTTCCATGTCTCCATCTTCCACCATCTCAAGTATTTTATGATTTATATTCATAATTCAAGGGATATTAGTAATATTACCTCTCTACCATAGACAATATTTTAAAGAGAGTTTCTAATATACCTTTTGGGAGTAATCCTATTAGCTCATAAGGTTAATTTCAACTTTGTGTGCCATGCCCTCTGATTCTCCTCCAAAGTTCTTTTGATGATTTTTATAAGGTTTTTATTTATAGATTCAACAATTCCATTGCTTTGAGGGTAGTAATTTGAAAATTTACTCAAGTAAATTAAATTTTTTATATCTCATTTAGTTATTTTGGTGCCATTAAATACCAAGGCATTATCTAATATGATGGAAGAAGGGACTTCAAACCTATTTATAATCCCTTCATAAAAGTCAATAATATTGGCCTCATTTGCTTCTTTAAAAGAAATTACTTCAGTCCATATGGTGAATTAATATATTATTATTATTATCCATTTATGTCTCAAACTTCATGGTCAATTGATTACCCCTATGAAGTCCAATCCCCACTATAGAGATGGATGCTCAATTAAAATGGGGTGAAAAGAGAGGTCTATAAGTTTATATTTGCCCACAAAGAAGGTGCACTTATTACATTTATTTACCCATGCATAAAAATCCTTGAATATAATAGGCCAATAGTATCCCCATTTCATGATTTTGAGAGCTATAGTTCTTGGAGTATAATGCCCTCTTGAAAAACCATCATGGAACTCTTCTAGTAATATCTCAATATCATTTGTCTCTACACACCTTAGAAGAACACCATTAATGCCTATTTTGAATAACACACCATAAATAAGGATAAAGGGAATAGCTTAAATTCTAAAATACCTTATTTTTATCATATTTAATCCTTGAGGGAACATACCAATGTGTAAGTAATGAATCATTTCTTGTGTCTAACTTGTAGGAGATGAATATGTAGCTACATGTAGATCATCTTGGAGTGCTAGGATAACCTCCTTATTATCTTTTAAATATAAATCTAAGTGTTCACATATCCCCTTACCTTTTATTACATTTTTTACCTTGAAGTCCACATCATATTCCATCATTTTTGTGATTTAACCAACCCTTTTCTCATTCAAATCTTTGTTCAACAAGAAGTACTTGATACTTGGGTGAGATAACCTAACATGAATCTTGTTTTTTGGAATCATATGTCTAAAAGTTTTTAGACTTATAATAATTTAAATTACTTTCTTTTCCACAAAAGTGTACCTCACCTCATAGTCTTACAAACCTTAGGTAAATAAGGTAATTGGTAGCTATAAATTTTCATCATTATGTTGGGTCAACATAGCTGAAATAGTTTTCAAACTTGAAAATGTATACAATTTAAAATACTTTGAGAACTCAAGATTTTCAAGTGTAGATGCTTGGGTAATGGCTTGTTTTATGGTCTCAAAGCTATTCTTACCTTCGTTTGTCTAACTAAAATTCTGATATTCCTTCAACATGGATGTTAGTTTCTTAGATAAACTTAAAAAATCAGAAATGAACCTTTTTATAATGTTCATTTTACCCAAAACTATTTGTATTCCCTTATTGTGTTAAGTAAAAGATACGGATAAGATGGAGTTTACCCTTTTAATACTAATGGTCAATCCTTGCTTTGAAATAATGTGGCCCAAGTGCTTGCCTTCATGGATTGAAAAAACACATTTATTTGGGTTGTGAGAGACTCAAAAACACCTACATATTTTAAAAATATACATAAGATGACTCAAATGATCATTAACATTCTTTGAAAACATAGTTATGTCATCTAGATATACCAAAAACTATCTCATTTATCAAACCTTGAAAGGCCATGTTCATAGATATTTGAAATGTGGCACCTACATTTGACAATCCTAAGGTCATTTTAATATAGTCATATGTTACCCATTTAGTGGTGAAGACTATTTTGAATTGGTAATCCTCTCTTACCAAAATCTAATTACACCCATTATAGCCATCAAAAGGATAAAACCACTCAGAACCTACTATCATTTTAAAAAATTTCTCAATGGATGGCAAAAGGTAGTGATCTTTCAAGAAAGACTTATTCAAATATCTAAAATCCTCTTTATCCATTATTTTTACTCATAGGTACAAGGTTTCCAACCCATGAGGAATGTTTGATGGGAAAGATTATTCTTGACTCAATCAACTTGGTCAACTCTTTTATCATCAAATATTCCATCTTACTAGTTTAGCATTAGATTCTATCTCTAAAGTATGTTGAGACAATATTGGATCAAATATATTGAGGTCATTATATTCCAAATAAAAAACATCAATAAACTTTTGTCATAACTCAATAAATGATTCTATTTCATGTTTTGAACATACCTTTCCAAGTTTGAGAAGTTTATCCTTGAAGATGGCAATGCCTTCATAATTTCATTCCTTTGTAGAAATCCTCACTTTCTCTTTCCTCATTTGGCCACCACTATTAAATATTCTCTCAAGTATGAAAATTACTCAGGGTAGATTATTTGTCTTCAATTACATAATCTGATCTTAATACTGTTGTTGCATTTTATTTTGATTTTTAGAAGAGAATTCAGCTTCTTCTTGAAGAAAACATGCGATTTGTTTATCATATTCAAAAACTTGATTCAAAACATTATTTGGGATGGAGTTAATTACCACTACCTTTATTTTAGATTGACATTTATCATTTTTGATATCATTATGAATGTCAAATTAAGCTCCTATGGCTGACAACTAATCCAAATGCTTAATTTCCTCTCTTGGGATAGCCTGTATGTTGAAAGCTTCAATGTCTTATATGAGATCCCACACCCTATGTTTATATTACTTTAAGATAATTTTTTTACTAAAATTTTGACATATAACTTGATGTAAAACCAACTCACTATCACTAAACACTTGTAGGGTTTTGGATCCTACCTTCATTACCTTTTTGAGACCATGTATGAGTGCCTCATACTCAGCTACATTTTAAGTATAGCCAAACTAAAATCTAATTAAAGAGTAGTAGCTTTGATTTTATGGATAAATTAACATAATTACATCCTCTACTCCATTCTTATTCTTAGATCCATCAAATAATAGCTTCTATAATCCCTTACTAGACTTACTTGGCTTGACAAGAGTTCGTATAGATGTTTCTTCTTTATGCAATCAATAAATTCCCAAACCTTAATGAATTAGCTTGTAAGAATCATACTCATGGTTTTAACTTTCCACTCATAAACTAAAAATTTAGGAATGGCTTCAAGAAGAATGGCTGGATCTTGATCACTTGGATGCTCCTCATCAAGAGTAGTACAATTCACATTTGTAATACTTGACATGTAAGGTTTTATATGAAATTTGTAAATAGATTCTAATTTTATAGTAACCTTAGTACCATACCTTGTTCTACAAAATAAATATGACCAATCTATAGATAGTTACCCTCCAGTCTTTGTTGTGAATTCTCTTGACAAGCATAATGAAAAATATGGTGGCAAACTAACTACCACAACATCTTGAAGAATAGAAAGACTTGGTAAAACATGAAAAGTCAACTACAAAACTTTAATTACTCCCAAAATATTGGTATATGTATTGTCTAATTGAAAAAATATTTTTATGTTTGGCTCATATTTCAATCTAATTTAAAATTTTTGGGAATATTGGTGTATTATTCCTAATTTAGTTAAGGGTAAGGAGTAATAAAATTAGTAAATAAATATGAAATAATTAAGCTACTAATTTGTTTAATTTTAACCTTTATAAAAATATAAATAAGGGAGAGAAAATAATACTTAGCTAGAAACTAACTAAGATGGTTGTTTCAGGGTCTGAAATTCACTATGTACTAAAATAGGACACTATCACAAATTAGGATCTAGGCTTTGTTTATTAATTGGATAGGAGCACTAAAATAGGACACCTTGGGGTCCAGTGCTATAGTCTTCTTTTTCCACTATTGTCTAGGAGACCAGATCTTTCTAGGTTTTGTTTATTATGTCTGTGTGAACTTGCCTATGAAATTTCAACTATCGAATATCTATAGAACTCCATATAGAGCTGATTTAGTCTGCAAACCCTAGACTCTATTGTGATTTGACAAACTTTGGGAAAAAGGGGGAGTTATTGTGTGTAATATGTAATGAATTTATATCCACTCCCCTTATTTGGGCACATTACCTACATACCAATGCTTTGAAGAGGGATAAAGCCATATGTATTTCTTCCACTTAATGTGCTTTTTGAAATTGTGTGTATAAAGATGCAAAATGTTAGAACTAGGTGTGCTTAAGGTGGCTAGGGACTAGTGAAAAGAATTGGATAAGCTTGTAATAGTATTGGCTAGATATATGTAGAGAATAGGTAAGATTTGCTTGGTAGTATTTTTTGTATTCTTTCTTACTTTGTGATATTTTCCAACCCCTTATAAATGAACTTTGAATGGGATTTTATAGGGATTTATTGGTCATGGGTTGAATGTGCTCACATTAGGATAAAAATAAAAGGGATAAGAACTAAAAGGAACTAATTGTTGGAGGAAAAAATATACTTATATAGGAGCATCAAAAGTAGATACTAAAGGGCCCAACATTATATTCCAAGTTGGGTGTTATAGTCTTGAGCTAATAGGACCTGGGGGTATGGATTTGTCATGAAAATAGTAGTCTAGTTGAGCTAGGATCAGGTATACAAGGCTATAAATGATTGAGAATCAATGAAAAGATGATTATGAGGGTCATAAAAGCAAGAAAGATGGATGTATGGGTTAAGTTTCATTATCCACACTCAACTTACTAATTTTCACATTTTATATGACTACATTTGCCCCTTTTTATTCTAGTGATGCAACAAAGTGAAATACTAAGATAAAGGAAAAATAGAAAGCATACTTGAAATTAACTATAAGGGTAAAGCTCATGAATTTTTGTGGTGTTGGGTGTACATAGAGAGATCATGCTATGAAGTGTAAATTTGTAAAAGAAAAAAAGAGTAGATCAATTCCTACTAGATACTTTATATTTAAAATAAGAATGTACAAATCTAGGTAAGAGAGAGTGAGAGAGGAAGATAAAGGAACAAATACATCTCATCAGGTATGAAAACCAATACAAAACCTATTTTGATGTTAATTAATGCTGAGTAATGCTAGATGATGTTGTACCAAGAATAATATCATGAACAGAGTTGAGTGCTCAATTCCCTAAAAGTGGCTCAAGAATGTAAAGCTTGTCCCTTTGGCTCCATCTTACCCAATTAAGTGAAGTTAGGTGATCATGCATGTGCTAATTAATGTTTGGACTATGTTTCCAATCCCTTTGAGTAGTTGGCTCAATAATACAAAGGCCAGTTAGTCCTTTATATCCATCATTGTCGTATGAAGTAAAGATATGAACTAATACCGATATGAAATGTGTGTTGTATGAGATGGATCATAATCCCATGAATGATATATAATATTAAAATATGGCATGGATAGCTAAATGTGTGCTAAAAACTAGGCCACTGTTATCCAACTCAAAAAAGGTGGAGATTAGGTTTGTATGAAAGCCACTCTAAAACTAGGCTATAAGCTTATGTGGAAGCCACTCAAAAATGTGGAGGTTAGGCTTGTATGAAAGCCACTCTAAGATGATGCCAACCACCTATAGATGGAATAAGGCATGAAATTATTGAGAATACCTAGGTAATGTACTAAACTCAAAAAGAAAAGAAGATAAATCTATCACACACATTTCCCTCAATCACTATTTTTTGAAACATGGATTTTGATCTAGAAGTTATACCAAATATCGTATCTAAAACTAGAAATGAGAGCCATCATGTCATGCATGATTTCCCTTATATCTAGATTCTCTTAGAAAAATTGTACTAAAAAACTACTAATTTTGAACTAGTTTGACTATGCAAAACTATAGTTAAACCTACTTTTTTGCCTACTTTTAGAAAGTCTAGTTTTTCTATTTTGATAGGAGCACCAAAAATAGACACTATAGGGCTCAGTATTGTAGTCCAATATTAAAACTATTGTCCTTATCTAAATCTAATGACTGTTCTATAACCTTCAATATCTTTCTAGTTTGTTCTACTTGGTTTGAAGTCTGGTTGTTGTTCTAGGTGTTCTAAAAACTAGTTTTTTAATCGTTAGGAGCTCTGATCTCTATGATAAAACCCTTGTTTGTTTCCCCCTCTTCTATGGGTAGGAATAAAGACCCTATAATGACTACCCTTAGAAGAAAGAGTCCTATAAGTGTGTTATGTTGCATAGATACATGATATAGTAATGATAATTAACAAGATATCTCAAGATATAACATGGTTTGTAATGAGAGATTGTTAGATCAACAAAGGTATGCCTAGATAGATATATCAATAAAATAACATGTGCAATGTATTGAATTAGAACTAGAAGTCTAGTTAGTTTTTAGTTGTTAGTTGTCAAGAAGGGATGGAGCATGATGTCCATCATGGTATCTAAGAAATTGAGATAATGCATGATGTGGATCATGGTATTGAAAATAATTGATAATAAATCAAGAAAACAAGCATGCAAGTCAAGAATCAAGAAGCATACAAGACTGGCTAAGGGGCCAAGTAAACAAGGGACATGAGCACATATCACTCAAATTAGAAAGCAAACATACAAGACATGTTCAACTGCCACATACACATACACATAAAATTGAAACAAGCAAGGTTGGCATGAAATTCATAATCACATAGAAGAGCATAGACAAAGGACAATGGAAAATATCCTACGATACACACAAGAATAGAATCAAAGGACATTGGAAAATGTCCTAAGGCACATGCAGGAGACAAATAAGAACTTAGAAGTGCAATAATATATAGTTACACAAAGCAAGAAAGAAACCATGTAAATAATGGAAATACAATCACATATAACCAATCGGAGTAAGAAGTGAATGTATGCAAGACATGTAGTACAAGACTAGGTATATGCTAAGAGATACACGAGTGCTATATATTAGTGGAATTTTGATAGAATAATAAATGTAAACTAGTAAGTAATGCACATCAACATGATAAATAGAGTGTGTGGTGTAGTAATGACATAACCTAGATGGTGTAGTCATGTAGAAGATGCCCCCAATGGGTATGTATATCAATGTATGTCTTGAATGTAGAATTAGGACATCCCCTCAGTAGCTAAAGTGAAACAATCAAGGATCTAGATGTCATTACACATGTTCAAAGAAGATCAAGTGAAGTATGGTAATGTAGATAAATCAATAAACAATAGCATAAAATAACAAATGCAATTCTAGCATGGTAGTATAAATGTAAACCATGGATGATGCATACAATCAAATTATTTTTGTGTTTTTGAATTTTTTTAATTTTTTTTTATTTTCAAATGTTGTATTGTTTTTGGTATTTTTGAAATATAAGCTATGTAAAATCAATCATAAAAAAACTATATAAAAGTAATATGTACAAGAAATGATACTAAATGATGAGTCTCATGTGAGACTCCCTATCATGGTGTCCTATATCAAGGACAGGGATCATGTGTGATTGCAAAGCATGATGGAAGGGCTGAGACTATGGCTCTAAAATTTGTGTATGTTGTAAATGCCCTAAAATATCTAAAATATAAATCAACTATGTGGTCCCCTTTTAATTATAATAATTAGATGCAACTATAGGATCTTAAGGACCCTTATGGTAGTAGGAGAAGCTCTGTGAATATGTGCTCTATGTGTAGAGGCATGAGACCTTAATGATATTACTCTAGGTGTGAATATTGTAGTTAGAAGCTATCTAGAATCATAAAACTATGGTTTCTTTAAAAGATACCTCTATATAAGTTTATAAACTCTCTATGCTGGTGATGAAGGCCATAACTATGTTTAAATCTGAACTGGAAGAATAACTAAAATTGGTGGAGAAACTAAAACTAGTGACTACGAAGTAGAAGATGGCTCTAAAGTGGGGAGTGGTAAGTCATATGGAACTCCACCAACTATAATTACCTTATTAGTATGAATGAATTTCATGCATCTATGAATTATATAAGGTACTAATCAAAGTTTCTAATCCATGGTTGATCAAGTAACATATCAAAAACTCTTGCACTGGGAACAATAGAGAATGGTGTGGCCACATGTATTAGACCAATCTATAGAAGAAGTATAATCTCACCTAATGAACTCTATATGTGCCCACTAAATCCACTTATAAATATGTTCATTGGGGTAATATCCTACTTTAAATATCCTAAATACTATAGTAATGTCATAGTGCACATGTTCACATTAGATCTATTATCTATGAGAACACTATGAATATGATGATTATGAATGTAAGCTCTGATAAAGAATTCATGATAATCTAAATCATCCTCAACTATCTCCTTCTTTGAGAAGGAGATGGAAGGTCTAGCTATAACTCTAGAGTTGTATACACCAATCATGTTGCTCAAAGGATGCAACTCAACTAAAGGTGCCCTATATGTATCTAGTGGGGGACAATATGCATAGTGAACACTCGATATATCCCTTATATCTTATTTAAAATGCTATGAGAAAGGATCTAAAAAGATTTACAAAATTATTATCCTATGTTTCTTTTGCCTAAGGAGGTTAAACTAAAGTGCCAAGATCAATAGTATTATCATCTATCAAGTCTTGAATCTTGTGTTTCAAACTAATGCATCTATTTTTTGCATGGCATGCTACCCTGTGAAACTTGCAAAATACATGTTGATCATATCCCTGTGGAAGAGGCTTTGTTGGATCAAATTATTGAATAGGAAGGAGAGATATGATATTAAATTCCAATAACTACTATAAAAATCTGGCCATATAAATTGGTATATTGGTAAAAGTTCACCAAGGAGGAGGTGATAAAACCACTCGTTGAGGGGCCTTGAAATCCACATTAACTTTTGGTTGATTCTGACTCTTTCTATCATTGATATTAACTTTGTATGGGACTTTTTTTTACTCTTGTTTTTTATTTTTGAGATAATTATGTACTTGAATTTTCCCATTGAAATTAGTTTGAATTCTCTTTCCTTTAGTGTGTGACACAATTCAATGAAGAAAGAGAATCTTTTGAACATAATTGATTCATGCAAAGCTAGTAAGAGACTCTTTTTGAAGAGATCTTGTAACTCTTGATTGGCCATGGGGCTAGTCATCTTAGCCAAGATAATATTATATCAAAGAACATAATCTATGAGATGCTCATTTAACCTTTATTTCTATTATACACCCTGGGCATATGAAACCTTGTCATCAATATTAATGCTAAAATGAGCTAGGAACATGTTAGATAAAGGATTGAATGTATTGACCAACTAATTTGGTAGACTATAAAACCATTGTAAATCATAATATTTTAGGCTCTATAAAAATATCGTGGTTAATAGCTAGTCATTTGGCACATAGTCCAAGCACACAACATGAAAATATCTCAAATGTTTCTCTGGATCACCCTTGCCATCATATAGAGTAAGCTTGGGTTGAACAAAACATTATGGCAAGTGTGTAGAAACAATGTGATGTGCCAATGGTGTATGAAGTAGAGCAAAATAAACTAAAGCTTATATAGGTCTAAAGTCACCTTTCTCAAGATGTATCACCTTAGATTGAAGAGATCTTATCTCTTGCACAAGGGATGCCACATCAAGAGGCAAAGATGTACTAGTTGTAGTTGGTGGCATAGACGTAAGTTGGGATGTTATAGGGGTTATTGAGACATAGTTGCCCCTATAGTGTCATGTTCAATTGGATGCTTTATGTTTTGAGAATATTGACCATTACTCACTTTTTTTTGTTTCTCTTGAAGTATTTTAAGCATGTAATATTGCATGTTAGGGTGTTTAGTTAAGTGTTCTTGAAGTTCCCTTTTAAAGGTTTAATCAAAACTAGTGTATTGCGCCATTGTTAAAGTAGGAAAAAAAATGGAAAATTGATTGATTTTTTTTCAATAATTTGTAATAATAAATGTGGTATGGAAGGAAAGTACTAAATATAGGAAATGTAAAGTCCTAAAAACAACAAATTGAAAAGTGCATAAAAAGGATGCGAAGCTCACAAGCATGTAAAGTAATACCTCAAAAAGTAAATAAGATATAGTATATGCAACAAGGGTTTTGAAAAATGATTTATTTTAAAATTATTAAAAAAAAAATTGAAGTGAATTTTTTATTTAAATATGTAGGTAAAAAATCAAAAAAAATTTGGAAAAATACTGGGAAAATACCGAAACCTAGTATGGGAAAGTAGAGTTTGAAAGAAAATTATTTTAAAATTTTATGCTAATTATGACTTTATTATACAAGTTAAAAATTAAAAAAATACAAGAAAAAATAGTAGGAAATTTACCCTAGGGTTTTTATGCACAAATGAAGTAAGTCAGGTTTACCAAATGATTTAACAACTTTGGGAATATTGGTGTATTATTCCTAATTTAGTTAAAGGTTTAGAGTAATAAAATTAGTAAATAAATATGAAATAATTAAGTCACTAATTTATATAATTTGACTATAATTTTAACCTTTCTAAAATAGTAATAAGGGAGAGAAAATAAGACTTAGCTATAAATTGACTGAGATGGCTATTGTAGGGTCTAAAATTCACTATGCAAGACTGGGACACTATTGCAAATCAAGATTTGGACTTCATTTATTAATTGGATAGGATCACCAAAATAGGACACCCTAGGGTTCACTGTTATAGTCCTCTTCTACCACTATTATCTAGGAGACTAGAGCTTTTTGGGTTTTGTTCACTATGTCTGTGTGATCTTACCTATGAAATTTTGAATGTCAGGTGTCCACTAAATTCCTTATAGAATTGATTTAGTCTTTAAACTCTAGAATCCATTATGATTTAACAAAATTTGAAAAAGAGGGGGTTTAGTGTGTGTAATATGCACTAAATGTGTATCCACACCCCTTGTATGGGCATGCTACCTACATACCAATACTCTAAAGAGGGATCAAGTCATATGTAGTTTTCCTACTTGATGTGCTCTGTGCAATTTTATGTATGAAGATGCAAAATGCTAGAAATGAGTGTGATTGAGGTGGCTAGGGAAGATGCAAGGATTTGGATAAGCTTATAATAATATTGGATGGTTGTATGCTAAGAATAGGGAAGATTATCTTAGTAGTCTTGCTTGTATTCTTGCTTATTTTGTGATTTTTGCCAAACCCTTCTAAATGAACTTTGAATGGGATTTTATAGGGATTTATTGGTCATGGGTTGAATGTACTCACATTAGACTAAAAAAAAAAGGGATAAGAACTAGAAGGAACTAACCATTAGAAGAAAAAAATGAACTTAGACAAAAGTGTCAAAAGCGGACACTAGATGTCCCAGTATAATAATCCAAGTTGGGCACTATAGTCTTGAGCTAACAGGACCTAGGGGGATAGATTTTTCATGGAAAGAGTAGCTTGGCTAGGCCAAGATTAGGTCTAAAAGGCTAGGATGAATAAGGATCATTGAAAAGATTCTTATGAGGGTCATGAAAGCAAGAAAAAGGGACCTATGGGTTGGGTGTCATTATCCACACTCAAGTTACCAATTTTAACATTTTATATGACTACACAATCTAAGCTTATCAGTTATCTACTTTGGCATAACTATGCTACTTGCACCATTATTTACCATAAAATTATGAACTAGAATATCACAAATAATCAAAGAAAGGTATAAGGGAGGATTTCAACAATATTTACTTGGTTGTACTTTAGCTTTGAATATTTGTACCATTTATTTAAAATGCAATACCTCTTGCTTAATAGGTTGTTCAAAATTAGTGAGAACCACACTTTCCTTCTTTGTTGATCCAATTAAGATATTGAGGTTAGAGATTTCTTGAAGAAAACTCTTTTATCTCAGAATATTTAAAGTGTCCCATATTTATATGCTCACATGTTCCTTAATCATTTCATCTATGATGTTAAGAGGAGTGCCACTGACCCTTAACTCGCCTCTTCAGAATAATAGTGCTCTCTTGAGCATGAGAAGTTTGAGATATTACTATTGATGTAGTGGATTGTACCCTTGGTAGGAGGCCAAGCTCCTGCCTTCCACACGCAATAATGGAAACTCCCCTCTCACCTGTGGGATCGGCGAAGCTAGAGGGGAGAGTCTCTAGATAAGGGCTAGCTCCCTCTGATGTATCTTTTAGGTCTTGGACTTCCAAATGCTAACAAATAAATGAAAAAAGGGGGGGAATGAAAAGGGAGAAGGATGCTAAAACAGAACCTAAACCTAAAAAATAAAAAAGGTGATACACCAAAATAGATGACCCACTCAGCCTGAACATACACTTTTCACCAAGAAGAAGCTCCCATACACTTCATCTAATGTGGGAAACTCTCCTATTTTAGTGAGTCAGGGGTCCATAGAGATACAGGGAGGAAGAACTATCAAAGGTGTTCTGAGACACACTTTGGCAGCCTGTTCACATGCACCTATATTCTTGCTATAGACACTTCTGGTAGACCTATAGATTAAGAAACTTCACAATGCACTAGACATGATGGAATCATTCTATTAAAATCATAAAATAAAATGACTTAACACAAAATAAAACATAGACATATGCATGAGTGAAAGTATAAATAGAGGAAAAAATGCTAAGTCTTGATTCAAGGTAAAATCTGGTAGAGTTCTACCTTACAAGCCCGAGATATTTTTGGGTAGAGCTTTGCCTTATAGGCTAAGAGAAATGGATCCTTTCTCAAATGAGAAGTTTTATAATATATAGAAAAAAGGAGAAGAAGTAAAGGTGCCACTTTGGAAAAAACTTTGACACTCTTTAACAAGCTGGCCCATGTGCACTGAGAGCATCAGGAATAGGAAGTCACTATTGTTGATGTCATTCTTCTAGAAGAGGCCTTCTGGGACCATGTTGTGTAATAATTGGTCTTGACTTTGGCATTCAAACATTAATGTGAAAGCATGGGTTGCACCTCTTTTCCTATAAATAAGACTGCTCCTTCTAGATTTTACGTGGTTTGTCTACTTATAAATGCAAAATGGAGAAAGTAGGCCATGCCACTTACTATTGCACTGTTTGATGACCACCTGGTAATAACTTGCCTCCCCTTGCCACTTAGACTATTTTATCTTTTCCTTGCCTTGTCTCTTCCTAGTTTTGTCTCTTTCTGGCTCCTCAGCCCTCGGGGATATCTTTTTGGTGGGTTGTTGAGTTCCTTAGGCTCTTCTTATTCTTTTCAAAATCAATGGCTATTTCACCACCTTAAAATTGATGCTCGTGGGCTCGTCACTACTTGAAAACCAATAGCTTTCTTCAGCCTTTCTCTTTCTTTCAGCTTCTTATTGCTTCCTTTCCTTCAAATTTCTTGCTTTGAACCTTCCCGAAGGGAAGGTGACCCTTCAGCTTATGGAGAAGTGCCCTTTGTTTTGACCAAGAGTCCCCCACAAGGGCACCCACCCTTCAGGGTCCTTCAGCAGCCTATTTTCTTTGAAACCTTTTCCCATAGACTTTTTTCATGGACATTTTCCCACGGACAAAAAGTCTACAAGAATTGCCTTGCTCATTTCTTCAGGCTTTTTTCCCGCGGCCACTTTGCTTTCCTTCAGAAATTATCTTTCAGGATTTTCTCTTGTAGCTTCCCAAATTTCTTCAGACTTTTTGTTTGAAGGAATTCCTTCAGACAAAAAGTCTGAAGAAATTATTCTTCTTGCCTTTGCCTTAGTATTTTCACAGGATTTTTTGTTTGTGGCCCTCTTGAATTCCTTTGGACTTTTTGTCTGAAGGAATTCCTTCAGACAAAAAGTTTGAAGGATTTCTTCCTTTGCCTCTTCGACTACCTTTGAAAGTGCCCTTTAGGAAAATTGGAAACGACCCTTTCAAAGGGTATTTCCTTTGACTTAGATAAAATTTTGAAAGAAACTTACCTTTGTAGCTTTTCTCTACGACCTCTTTGCAAATGTTCCCTGCCCTCCGCAAGGGCTCTTGAGTCTGGAACTATCCTCTACAAGGGCACTCAGAATGGTCCATTTTGTGCCTAAGTGTTAGGATCTTGCCTCTTCTTGAAGAGTCTATAGAAATCCATGCCTACAGAGTCCATAGAAATATCTCCTATAGAATCTATAGAAATTCTTGTAGAGTTTGTAGAAAACTTGCAGAGTCCGTAGAAAACCTGCAGAGTTTGTAGAAATTTCTAGACTTATGTAAAATCAAAATGTACTGGCTTAGAACAATAAGGGGAAAAAAGGGGGGACCACTTTTGGTCTGTTGGACCAAAAATGGTCAACAATTACATTGCCTCTAACAACCTGAATTTGATTATTTTTCTATACTTTTGTGGATACAAGAGACTCATTAGTATTTTTATAATATTAATAAGAAAAATCAAAACTTTTTTGTACCTATTGTGTACCATCTATTACTCTCCTCTTAGCTCTTGTGATAATAATCATTGGGATAATCACCCTATTTATATCCATTTGATGATTCATGGTGAAATGATCTCCTTATTTTGAATTCACAAATTTATCATCAACTTATCCTTGACCATCATGTATTTCTCTTTGATACGACATTTTAGTTTGTCATAGTTAAGACATTGCCATACCTTGCACAACTAGAACTTAATCCAGTACTCCATTTGGGCAAGAGCCTTCACTATGGGGTTGATTACATGGAGTACACAATTCTTTCTCTTTAATGAGGTTATGTTGAGTAGGGATAATATATTTCTAATAGGATGGAGTACTTAGATCAATAATGGTATATGGATTAGATTGTGTAATGTCTCCTTGTCCTTGATATGGAGGTTTATTTAAAAGGTAGTTTTGAAAAGGAGTCCTATTAGGCTAATATTTATCTTGATAATGAGGCCAATATTATCTATTATTATTATATAATTTCCTCTTTATGATCACCATTTCATTCCCAAATGATTACATAAGACCCTTCAGTTCAATCAGCTCACTAAATTGGTTAGGAAGAGATGCAACTTGATTAGATAGAGCTGGAATTGGGCCTAACGTGGGAACTTAAAAAGGTTAAATGCAATTAAATTCTATAAAAACTGGCATATGAGTCCTAGGTGTAATTTTTCCATCTTGTATAAGCCTATTTTATGCCCTTATGGCCACCTCAAATGTACTTGGTAGTATCTTTCCACCCATTGAATGGATCATCATTGATATATCAATGTGTAGAGCTCTAAAAAAATACAAGAATTCATATTTAGGAGATGTTCTAATCATAAGATGGATCCTTTCCCATGTCTTTTGGAACTTAATGTTTAAATTAGCCATTAATTCATGGGGATATCTCTTGATGGTATCAATTGCTCAACTAGAGAGAGGTGGTCTGATTTATCCTCAAATTATTTAAAAATGGTTGATCCTAACTTATCTCATGCTAAAATGGAATTGAGAGGAAGGTACCTATACCATTGTATATCCTTTCCCTTGAAAGATGAAATAAAATACCTAATAGCTACATTTTATTCAATTACATGATCCACAAAACATAGGTTAGCTACATCTCTAATGTGCTCTATAGGAGTGGTTTGATATTCTTTAGTGAAGAAAGGTACTATTTTCAATGATGAGGTTGATATATCATTGTATTGGGCAATATTAAAAGGGTTTCCACCATCAAAAGGTAAAAAAGCTAGTTTCTAGGGACAATCATATTGAAATTTAGTCTTGATATAGGGCTATTCTGAAGTAAGTTTTGATGTATTAAGGTATAGAGATGTTTGGTGTGTGGTCTAGATTTCAAGAACATCTTTGTTTTTATTGAATTCAAAATTAATTCAAATAAATAAAAAATAACACTTTTTTCATTTGATCTTGTTGTGACCTTTAGCATGAAAATTACACTAATTTACCACCAGGATGTATGTATGCTTATAGAATCACCAGATGTTGATTACTTGAGTAACATATCTATTGTAAATTTATAAAACTAGAAGCAATATTTAACAATATTCTGAGCTATGGTCCCATCAAACATGCCAAAAATTATTTTCAAATTTAACTTGCACCCTTGAGGAAGGTCTTCAAGCTTCTCACCCAATTAACACAATGGGATTACTTCCAAATTGTGCGTGTCCTACAATATAATTAAACCTCCAAAGAGGGTTGGCTCCCTTGATGAATCACCTTGATCCTCACATAAACTAATTATTAAAAATGAAAAGAGAGAGATATTCCTATACTTATATGACTAACTACAGGGTGATGTACCAAAATTGAATACCTCAATTGGTTGGACATGTCGAATGAACTCAAAGAGTACTCACACATACATAACTCAAAAATGACAAATGAATCTTGGGAATGAGTGTTTTTTATAAATTATTTATATTATAGTAGTACATATAAGGATGACCACTTGTCTTAGGAAGCTCAAATAGAATTTATCACAACTGTGAATTGCATAAACTCTCAGAGATACAAACTACAACCTAAACAAGATCAAGTTTTCTACATAAAGTTTCATAAAAATAGACATAAATCAAGGACATTGTGTAATTATATCAAATTTATATCAAAAATTCACCAATTTCAAACAATAACCAACATATGAGAAGGTAAAATCATTTTCTTTATTGCTTAAGAAGGTGTTTACAAGTTTGAAATTTGGCAAGGTTAAGACACAACCATCTAGAGATATATCAAATTAATTGAAAAAAATAAGTACATATAGTGAAAAGAGACCTTAGTGAGAAGTAAATAATGAAAAATTTTCATCAATTCCCTCATTCTAAATTAAAATAGAAACATGGCTAAAGTTAACTTTCAATTGACATCTTCTTCCTCATTAAGGCTTAAAATTAAAACATAGTTGAAGTTAAATTTTCATTGAAATATTATTCATTATATAATTTATCTTTAATTTATTTTGAGTCTCTAAATTTTGAGGGGGCATATAATTCCTTGTTGGAGGCTTGAGGTTATTGACTATCAAGTTGCATGATGAAACTCCACTTTTTCTTCAACCAACTCCTACAATCTTTCATGATGAAACTCCACTTTGAGAAGTCCTTATTTGATTTGAATTATTCTCCTTGATTTTTGTGTATAGGTAAGAGATGATATTATTTATGTTTTTTAGTTCTTGTTTTTCATGGAAATTATGATGGTGTATTGATGATGCACAACTTCAGGTCCTCATTTGATGACTTTTTAACTATGGTTGCATTATTATTTAACATTAAAAGTTTTATGAGCATGCTTCAACACATGAAAAAAATTAAATTAAATTTTAAATAATTAAACATATACCTGATATCAGTTATTTTTGTGCCTCTCATAATGTCCTTCATGGCTCTTGATGATGACTTATTTCAAACTTGTACGTGTGAGCTTTATTAGTGCTTGAGAAGATCTTGAGAGAGAGATATCTTTTCTTTAATTTATTAATGAATGTATTAAAAAGGTTAAAAACAAATTTATTTCATTTAAATAACCTTGGAACACCTAAATACAAAGTTTCAATACATTTAGATAAATAAAACTTGAGGTCTTTCACTTTTGGGCTTCTTGAGAACTAGTTTTCAACATTTTTGCATGCACAAACCTGTAATTTTAACTTTAATATCTCATCAGGTATAATACAGAGATTATAAAACCACAAAAAGTTATAAAATATTTACCTCCACATTTATTTCAAATTTAATTAGTTTTTTTATCAATATAACTCAATTTATGCTCTTTTTTATGTTTCTAGGTTCTCCTAGGGCAACAAGCATATTAATTTGGTAACTTTTTTATATTTTGAGCTATACATGGTCTCAAGAATTAATTATTTTTTTAAAATAACTATATGGACCCCATATAAATTTTAAATTAATTTAAATTTCATGTTAAATTTAAAAAACACTCCAAAAATGCACTTTTAAGTCTGCAGGCCTATCAGTGTTCATTTCTCATGCCTTCTTATCATTTAGATCCATTTTACAGCTTTAAATTTTTTTTAATACTTTTAAATTGGCATAATGTGTCTTGATATCATTTATATGGAATAAAAACTATTCATAATTCCTTAGATAATCTTTAAAACACTTCAAAATATCAAATTTGGAAAGTTCATGTTCTCTAGATAGGGTTTTAAAGGGTTTTAGAGCAATCTTGCTTCTTAACAATTATTCAGAAAGGTCCATCCTTATTTATGATAATAAAAACCATGAAATTTTATTAAATTATCTTATTCAATTCTCCTATAAACCATTATAATCCATGCAACATCTCCACCAAGATATCATGTTGGTTTTGGCGTAATTTTAAGCTTGAAAATTAAATTTGAGAGAGATTTGAGCTATCTTAGCATAATTCAAGCATAATTTGAGTTCTTAACCACTGTAAAATATTTTAAAAACATAAAATAATCTAATAAATCTTTTTATGATATTTTACCCACCTGAAAACCAATAAAAATCCAATCTTTAGCCTTTGAAAATGCATGAAAACTGCCCCTACATCCTTGCATATGAGTTGGAGCACTAAAATATATTCAAAAATGCTATAGATGCATGCATGGAATCTTCAAATACTTTATTTAAGGATTAAAACTTATTTATCACCTCAAAATATGCACTATCCTTCTTTTATTTGGAAAATTTCCTTTAATTTCCTTCACCCATGCCTTGACATGCTTTAAAAGCTTGAGATGGTCAACCAAGAAGTGGTTATGAAGAGCAAAACTTAAATAAGACTATATTTGGCTGACATTCATGAGAGATATTTAAAAAAAAACTAACCTAAATTTTGTCAAAAATATCTTAAATTTTTCAAAAGAGTCTTAAAACATACCAAGATGGTGCAATAAATGCTTAATTATTGTAATTAACCTTCTAGACTAAGGGAAAATCTCAATATGACCCTTATATGACTTCACTAAGAATATTGGAAATAATTAAAGGATAAAAATTATGATGAAAGATATTATTAAATTAAGCATACTCAATAATATAAATAATGGTGATTGAATAGGTCAACATAAAGGTTTAATCATATTGGATATGAATTGAAGGCTCTGATCAAATATTATGGCTCTTGGTGTTTTAAATTACTGCATGATCTTGTATTACAAAAAATTATCAACTAGTTCTTCTCTTTCAAAGGCTATAACTTGGACTTCTTCCCATTTATTGGCATAGTCTATACACACAAGGAGGTATTCTTTTCCTTGTGATGATGTGTTAGGAACCTTCATCCTAACCATCCTTTTGTATTTTGTTTATTTAATAAAAGGCTATGGATGCAAATACTTTGTAAGACATCCTTCAAATTCAATTTTAATATATAGAATAGAATAATCTACTAGTGTAATAGTGGAAAAATACCACATTCATGGGGAGTAGTAGATATCTAGTGATATATTACTATAAATAGGAGCTTAGTCTAGTATGAATGCATCCACAACTTTTATTGAATTGAGATTAATCAAAGGAATTTGTCCCCTTGAAGAGGACATTGATTCTATAATTCTATTATTGTAATGCAATTTTGTTCTTTAGAATCAATATAATTTTTTTATGTTTAATTTTTTTTTATTTACAATATAGTGTAATCTATTATAGGAAGAATCTTATCATTTGGTATTAGAGGACTTTCCATGGATGATTTTTTCTATTTTATCCATTATATGCTCTCACCTTGCCTTAATAAGACCCTAGTTATTAAAAAGTGGTAACGTATCGTTACTATGCAGTGTATTTTATAACCCATCCATACCACAATCTATGATTTACAAGCTATACATATGTCCAGATCTAAAATTCTTTTTTGGCAAAAGTACATCTTCAGTTAGGTCATGTTTGACACTCTATCTATCTCCATTAACATTTTTCTACTCTATATCCCCAAACCACCATGTATGCATCAATTTTTCATGTTATGACATCTGAAACAAGAATCTATGTTGATAGTGGTGTATTGTATCATCAATGTTGAGCTCTGATGATGACCTTAAATTTTAATCTGATTTTTCTAAGTTTTATTTTACTCTAATTCAATTAGGTTTGATTAATTTAATTTGGTTTTTCTAAAAATTATGACCAATTACAATGTAATTCTATTCTATTTTGATCTAATTTTGGTCATATAGTCAACATATCTCACTCTCATCTTTCTCTTCTATAATTTATGAATTGAGTACACCCAATATATTTATATTTGTTTGTAATTGAAAATTCAGATCTAGTTTTGGCCCTTCCACTAACCAATCTCATTATAATTGCTTAAAATTTAAGATATAATTTTGGTCATACTACCAACAAATTGACTTGTAACTAAAGCTAATTTTATTATTATTATTATTTATTATTATTATTATTATTATTATTATTATTATTATTATTATTATTATTATTATTATTATTATTATTATTATTATTATTATTATTATTATTGTGTGTGTGCCTCTATATATATCAACACCCATAGGCTAATTTCAACATTGCTATTTTGTCATCACATTGATCAGTTTAAGGAGTAACTCCATAATTTCACAAAAAAGTCCCAAATTCCCATGCTTAAAATAGTGTTATCTACCCTTTTAATGCATTGTTTTACAATTTTTTCATATATATGAAAATTAACCCACTATAATTATCTTGAAAATTTGATCTATTTAATATATAAATTTCATACATTTTTTCCTAGCCCCCAACCCCTGGTAAATGGTCATTACCATGTCATCACCATGGCTAATAGAATTGTTGAACTTTAGTTTGAATTTGATGCTCTTCATCAATATATATGTGACCAACTCTCTAGCATCCATTCTAAAAATCATGCACTTAGAACTCATGGGGATCATCACTCTAATGGTGGTTCTTCTTGGGCACCATTCTATGACCCTAAATTGGATTTTATAAAATTTAATGGCATTGACCCCACTAGCTTTATTTACCATACCAAATAATATTTAAACTTACATCCCACTAATTAAATAGTCCCTATTACTTCCTTTCACCTAGAAAATTATGTTTTTCAATGGTAACAATGGTATTACAAGTCCCACACTGAACTTGAGTGGAATGAATTCACTAAAATCTTGCTCTTACATTTTTGGCCTAGTGTTTGTGATGACTTCAAAGTAGCATTGACTAAATTACATTAAAATAACACCATGTAGGAGTATCAAACAAGTTTGAGAAAATTTCCAATCTAACAAGAGATCTCTTTGATTATTTTTTTTGAAGATCCTTCATTAGTGGCCTCAAGGATGGGATTTGATCTAAGGTTGAAATGTTTGAACCTCACACCATGATGGAATCCTTGGTTTTATCCAAGATCATTGAATAAATAATCACCTCCCAAAATCGTAATTCCAATTTGGCACCATTTAATCCCTCTTTATATCAACCCACCACCAAGATAACCCCCTTAAAATGTCTCATAGAATCCAAAATGCATGCATGCCATGAAAAATGGTTCTATTAAAATTGTGATGATAAATGGGATCTCAAACACAAAATCATATGACAAAAATTATACCTGCTAGATGTTGATTCTCAACTAGATACCAAATATTATGAGGGTACCACTAAGGAACTACCATAAGAATCTGATGATTTCAAGACCTCAAATTCCCCTCCTAAATCTCTATGCATTCTTTGGATATAGTCATCACTTCCTAAAAAATTAATGTCAAGATTTTTTTAAGAAACAACCCCTCACCATTATCATTGATTCTAGTAGCACTCATAACTTTATTGATACTCATGTGGCCAAGTAGATTATATTATACACCCTTGTTCCAACTTTGACGTAAGGATTACTAATGGGGGAATATTGTTGTGCAAAGGAAAGTGTCACAATGTTCACATTTTTATAGGCAACTATAACCTCAAGATAAACATGTTTGGTTTGTCCTTAAGTGGGTGTGATTTTGTATTGGGAGCCTAATGGATACACACTCTTTCACCCATTATTTGGTATTTTTATGAAATATGGATACAATTCACTAAGAATGACCGTTGTTACACTCTACAAGGCCTTATTATTATATTTATGAGTGATATCTACTCCCATTACATGAATAAAATTATTAAATGGGGGTATCATGATATCATTGCCTATTTATTATCTTTGTACACTACTTCTCCACTAGATTATATACAATCTTTAGACTTTTAAGATGTTTTGGTCAAGCATTCAAATATTTTTGTGGAACTAATAGGATTACCACCCCACCACCTACACCACCATCATATCTAGCTTCTTCCAAAATTACACCTCCAACATTTGGACGTACCACTACCCATTTCATTAAAAGGTTAAGATTGAAAATATGGTTCAAGACCTTCTACATGTAGGCAACATTCAACCCAACACTAGTCCTTATTCTTCATCTTTCTTGCTTGTTCATAATAAAGATCATTATTGGTGACTTTGAATTGATTATTGAGACTTGAACAAGATCACATTAAATGATAAATTCCCCATTCTAGTCATCGATGAGCTCTTCATGAATTACATGGTGTAATTTTTTCTCCAAATTTGACCTGTGCTCTAGTTATCATCAAATCTGAGTTCATGAAGTTGACATTCCCAAAATGGCATTTTACAGACATTATTATCATTATGAGTTCTTTGTCATGCCATTTAGGCTTACGAATTCCCCCTTCACCTTCTAGATCTTAATGAACCAAGTATTTAAACAATTTTGGTGGAATTTTTTCTTGGTCTTCCTTGATGACATCCTCATCTGTAACCACACATGATAGGATAACATCAATAACCTAGAAATAACCTTAGGAATTCTTATTTCAAACCACTTATGATCCAAATGTTCTAATTTTTCTTCAAGGTAATCAAAAATTAAGTATCTAAGACATTATTTCATATGATGGTGTTCATGTTGACACCAAAAAAATCAAATCTATGACAACTTTGTTGATACCTTCAACAATTAAAAGTTTATGGGGATTATTGGATTGGTAGGGTACTATAGGAAATTTGTCAAGGATTATGGAAAACTTACAACACCATTAATGAATATGCTCAAGAAATAATCCTTTATATTGTCTCTAACATATTTCAAAGAATTTGACAGCCTCAAACAAGTAATGTGCACGACCCTTGTCTTGGCCATGACTAGTTTCTCCCAACCATTTATCATTGAATTTGATGCATGTGGCATGGTTATTGGTGATATAATCATACATAAAAACCATCCCATTGCCTTCACTAGCAAGGCACTCATAGGGTGCAATCTGGCATGCTCCACCTATGACAAAGAGATGATGGTTATTCTCCATACAGTCAAAAAATGGCATTCATACCTAATTGGCCAACATTTTTGTATCAAAACTAACCACCAAAGCCTTAAATATTTTTTGAGTCAACAGGTATCTTCCTTGGATCATAAAAATGGGTTTATAAACTCATAGGATATGATTATGAGATCACTTAAAAAAAGCAAGGAAAATGTGGTGGTCAATGATCTCTCACTAATTCAATGACCCAACATGACTCTATGTAGTATCTATTTCCATTTACACATGGCTCCATGATATTCAAAAAAATGGCATAATGAAAGCCCAACCCAACAACTCATTTTTTAAGAATCTACTAATTCATCTACTAGACATCACTATGGTAAGGATGGACACACACTGTGATATAAAGGTCACCTTATGTTGACTAAAGGCTCCCAGTTCAAACACACCATTTTATAAGAGATACATGCTTCCATTTCAAGATGTCATTCAAGGTTTTTGAAAACATATGATTGATTTCACCATAGTTTCTTTTAGCCAAGAATCAATAAAAATATCAAAACATTTGTTGTTGAATGTGATACTTGACAATTCAACAAAGGTAAAATAGTTGCCCCACCTGGTTTACTCCAGTGACTTCTAATTCCAACACATATTTGGATAGGAATTTCCATATATTTTATTAAAGGTCTCCCAAAATATAGGGGCAAATCAATGATTCTTTTAGTAGTGATCACCTTTCTAAATATGCTCATTTATATCCTTTGGTACATCCCTACACTACTTACACTATCACCCAAAAATTTTATTGATCATTTATTTTGACTCCATGGTGTTCCCACCTCTATTGTCTTAAATCATGATTTTGTCTTCACAAGTCATTTTTGGAAATAACTCTTCAATCAACTTGATACAACTTTGAAAAAGAGTTCAGGATATGATCCATAGATTGATGGCCAAACCAAAATTATCAATAAATGTTTGGAAACCTATCTTCATTATTTTATCATAGAGAAAAAACATCAATGGGTAAAATCATTACCTATTAGAGAATGGTGGTACAACACTTCTTACCACACAACTACCAAGCTAACTCCATATGAGGTCATCTATGGCCAAAAGCCACGTTCTCTTCTTTAATATATATTAGTAATATCCCTAATAGAAGATGTTGATTCTAACATCAGTACACATGACAATATCCTTCACCTCTTCAATAATAATATTCACATGGCACAAAATTTTATGAAGCAATAGGTAAACCAACACCTCTCTAAACAATCCTTTAAACCCAAGGATATGTTTTTTATCTATCTACAACCTTATAATAAATCCTCTTTAAAGCTCAAAGGCTAACATAAATTAGCTCAAAAATTTTATGGACCTTATAAAATTCTCCAGTGGGTTTGACTTATCAGTGATAATTTAGAAATCCCACCTTCATCACATGTGCACCCTATTTTTCATGTCTCATGCTTGAAGAATGTCCTTGGACATAATGTCACCACCTAGACAGTGATTCTAGAACTTGACGCATAAGGGTATATCCTTTTATAACCTAAGGATATCCTTAATAGGCAATCTCATTCATTCCATAATCTAGTCATCATAAAAGTTATAGTACAGTGGTAGGGGTTATAACTATAAGATGATACTTAAAAACCTCTTATTTCCATTCAACAACAACTTCCTCACCTTAAGCTTTGAGGGAAAAGATTTTATGAGGGAGGGCATGTTGGGACCCTTCATCCTAACCATCCTTTTTTAGTTTATTTATTTAATAAAAATCCATGTATGTATATGCTTTATAATACATCCTTGAATCCCATTATAATAGATAGAATAGTAGAATGTAATAGAGTAATATTGGAAGAATCCCACATTCATGGGGAGTAATAGTTATATAGTGATAAATTAATATAAATATGAGATTAGTCTCTTACGAAGGCATCTAAAAATTATATTGAACTGAGTTTTCTCAAATTAGGTTTCCCCCTCAAAGAGGTTAGTGATTCTATAATTATATTATTTTAATTCAATTATGTTCCTTTGAATCAATATAATTCTTTTTTTTTTTCAATTTTATATATTTACAGTCTAGTCTAATCTATTACAGGAAGGATCCTATCATGGATAGGATCAACAAGAAGAACAAAATCTAGTCCCAATTTCTCAAAATGTCCTAGAACCACTTAAATATGGAGAGTCATTTCATTAACTAAGGTGGGTTTCCCCATCCTTTGGTAAGGATCACACTTCCATACATATATCTTCACATTTATATGAAATGAAGATAGTAATATCCATCCCCAAAGATATTATTAATATCCTTTTTGACTAAATAGTGGCCTCCTAGTTCATCATGGCAATCCCTTATAATGTCATAGGTCTCATCTTATCTTAAACACCTATGAAGCACTAAGTCATGTTCACATTTAAACCAAAAACCATTAAGTCATTTGAACTTATTACTATTCCTAACCAAACATTTTCTTTCTTTATTAGTAAAATCACAAGGAAATTTTTGTATGGCTAGGTAGTTTTCCATATCATAAAACCATGGTGAGAGTGTTTAAATTATGAATGGATACTCATCTATAAAGTTTTTTTTCAACTGGTTCATATTCACATAAAACTTTCAACCTTGACATAAAATCAACAACCACATAAAATTTTTATGGTTTATCAATAATTGTAATGTCAAAATTATACAAGAGGAGTAGCCAACTAAATACCCTACCTCCTACCATTGGTTTATTCATTAAGTATCTTATGGTTGAATGGTCTATGTAAAAAAAAAAATTATATCTAGTGATAAAATGGTAGAAATTGTTCATGGCATATATGCTAGCTAAGAATTATTTTTTAGTAGTTGTATCATTTCTTTTAGCAGGAGTTACATTTTTGCTAATATAGTAAATAACATACCTATTTACTTCCTCATCTTTTTGTCCAAATACTACCCCTGTAACATTTTTAGAGGCATATTTATGTGTGTAGAAGGGATTATCCAAATTATGACCTCTAAAAATTGGAGTAGAGATCATTTTCTCTTTTTATATTGACTCAAAATCTAATATTGACACGTTTCAGTCCACAAAATTTCATTGTCCCTAGTAAGTAAAGAAAACATAGGTGCAATAATTTTATTAAAGTTTCATATAAAAAATACATAGTACCCTTCATGTCCTATAAAACTATTAATATCAATTTGATTTTTAGGTGAAGGTAGATTAGAAATAGATTTAATCTTTTTGGGATCAACTTGTATACCTTAAGTTGAGATGTGGTGACCTACCATAATCCCCTAATCAACCATCATCAAACATTTATCATGTCTTAAGGATAATTGATGTTTATCACATCTAATAAATACTTTATATAAATTATTAAAGGCTTTATCAAAATAATCACCATGTATAGTAAAATTATCCATATAAACTTCTACACAGTCATTGGTTAAATCAACAAGACTAGCTAAAACTACCCTCTGAAAAATAACAGGTGCATTACATAGACCAAACGGTAACACCCTATATGAAAATGATCCCCAAGGACATGTAAAATTTATTTTATCTTTATCCTCTGAAACTACTCTTATTTGATTATAACCACTAAACCCATCTAAGAAGGAGAAGTATTTCCTCCCAACCAATTTATCTAGAACTTGGTCTATGAAGGGCAAAGGGAAATAATATTTCATGGTGGCCTTATTAAAATCTCTATAATCTACATATATTATCCATTTAAATTTATATTTTTTACTATCACAAGTGGTTATACCCATTGACTATCTGATATTGGGTAAATGAATCCCACTTGTAATAGGTTTTTTATCTCTGTTTTAACCATGTCTCTTAATGTTGGGTTGATTCTCTTTTATGGTTGTTGAACAGGTTTGGTATTCTATATGTATATATGATGGGTGTATATACTTGGATTAATGTCCTTTATATCACTATATTCCCATGTAAATGATTTTGTATGGTTTTCTAAGATATCAAAAACTTTTGTTTCTTGTTCATTGTTCAACCAACTATTTATACTCAACATTTTTCTTAGTTGGAAAATATTTTGCTTAGCTTTAGGATAAATGAAATTGACTACCTATATTCACTCATAAAATATTTTAGATGGAAAGTATGTGGTAGGATCATATGTAAGGTGGCTATGTATCAAAAAAAAAAAAACTCCCCTTTTGAAATTGCCCCTACTAATGGGCACTAGAAGGCCATTGAAAATGTTCCCTGACTATCTTGTGTCTATGTAACAATGCTTTGTTTCAAGGGTGTATGATTTTAAATTTAATCAATAAGGGATTTTAATTAATTGGGTAACCTTTAAAAGATTTTAAAATACACTATGAATCCATACTGGTAGACTCTAGAGCCATACTAGTAGACTCTAACACTAGACTGGTGGACTATGGAGCCAAATTGGTATACTCTAGAGCTAGTTTAGTCTCTTTAATACTTATTGTTAGTTATTAATTTATCTAATTTATGTGTTTTATAAATTATATCATGGCAAATTAAGACATGTTATTACTATTTTGTTATGGTTCATCCACCCATACATGATATGTAGAATCTAGAGACAGTTTGGTAGGTGGGTACAAAGAAATCCATTTTGATTTCACCCCATTTGAAATGGTCATGTCTCCTAACCTATAGTCTATAAGGGTTACTACTATATCCATCCACATACTTCCTAAGATCAATGCATATCTTATTTTTTTACTCCTAGGTTGGACTATCATGAAATCTACAGGGTATTCCCATGATTCCATAATTATAGAAACATATTCTATAGTTTCTTCTGGTTTGGCAATGGACTGGTATGTAATCTATAGGACTGTAGAATAAAATTATACCCCTATGAGGGGCAATGATTTTCAAGCGTCTATTACATTAAATTGATGATATATCTAAGGTCCATTAACACATTGGGTATTTTTTTTCTTCCTATAGTCGCAATGATGAATGGAATTCTAGGGTCCCTATATTTAGGTAGAAGTAATTTTCTTGCTAATAAATCAACAAGTTTACCATCCATCTATATAGTTTTAGGATATTGATTTTTTCTCCCTAGAGTTTTTATACACAATCCTTTGATGTCTTCATTTATTTTTGATATGTCTTATATGGCTTGTAGAAATGGTATTTAAATTTTTAGTTTCGCAATCTTGGAATAAATTAGATTCACTTTTGTTTCCATACTCCTAGATCCTTTCTGGAAAAGGAATGGTTGGAGGAACTATAATAGTTTATTGATCCTTTACTTTTTCCTCATTAGATTTTTTTTTATTGGATCAACAAGAAGATTTTTTTTTTCATTTTGGACCTTAATTATGGTAATTTGGGGGTATTTAATGTTTTAACTGCTCTAAACTAGGCATTTTTATAGTCAATGGCATCCAAGCCCTAAGGTTCCTTCTTGATCATTGATAAGAGCTACCTATTTATTTTTTGGGTTTGATACTAGTTGTATAGGTACTTGGTCCTTTGAGTTACTTGTTTAGTTTGTGGAGGTTTATAGGTATGGGGAGGAATCAACACTTTATATTGTATAAATATCATTTGATGATTGAAGGTTTGTTAGGGTACCCATTATTGGTTTGCCCATGGTTGTTGATTAGATTGGGGTTACACACTTATAGATGAGGATGGGACATCCATGGTTATTTTTTCCTATTTGGTGGACCCCATGTTAGTGGTCCCCATGCTTATGGTGTTGCTTATCCATCCTATAACATCATCCATGGGCTAAAAGGAGCTCTTGAAATGAAATAATTCTGGCTTTGATTATGGGAAAACTAATTTCCTTATCTTTGTATGTAATTGAGATATTTTTTTTGTTGGGTAGCTTATTTTAGCTAGTTATTAAGATTATATAGGATATCATATTTTTTTTTATCATGACCATTTATATCACAGATACCACACATGTTTATCCTATCAAGAGGGTAATCTATGAGTGCATGCTTCAACTTACATTTTAGACATTACATAGCTAGTGGTTCAATAGTGGCATTAGGTTTTTATTGTAATCCATCTAAAGTGGTGTTTAATTATATGAAAATTTCTTTTTTAAGGTTTGAAATTCCTCCATGAGTTGTCCTACATCATTGCTTCCCTTTTCTATTTTCATTTTCCTAACACTAGCCCTTCTTCTTGAAGAATTCATACATAATTCAGCTATATCATTGAGACCAAGTTTATTTTGTCTCATTTTCCCATTTGGTTTATAGATTACCTATCATCATTATCTAGTCCTTTTAATAAAACTATTTTTCTCAAATCTTGTTCTAACTCATACCCACATCTTCTATTTACAAATAGAAAGTTGTCAAGATAGTCTTCTAAATTCTCATCTTCCTTTTGTTTTATGTGGAAGAATTATTATTTATTATCCCTCACCCTATAGTAATCATGATATTTATTTAATAAATAATTTTAAATTTCATCCCATGTGCCATTGGAATTTGGTTGTAAAATCATAAACCATCTCATGGTTGAATCATTAAGTGTAGAAGGGAATAATTTTAGTTTATGATTATTAGTTTTGTATTCATAATTTTGACACAAAACCTTAAATTCAAACATAAATTGATCAAGTTACTTTGTAGATAATATTACGAAAGTAACTATTATAGATGGGAATATATTCTTCATTATTGAATTTTCATCCTCATCTAGGACAATAGGATAGGTGAATGTTCTTCCTAGTGGTTGAACTCTACCTCTTGCATCTCTATTTAGTGGATTATTTCCCATATTATCTCCCATGGTTTCCAAAATATTTTATAAAAAGTTATATTGGGATGTGTTGAATCCTTATAAGTGGTTGGAATGCTACTTAATTGAGATTCAAAAATCTGGGTATGTTTTAGCCTTAATTGCTTTACTTTAAAGGATGCACCTACCTTTTAGAAATTATCCCAAAGTTTAGGTGAGTATAGAAATGGTTCTTCATCAATATTCTTAAGTTCCTTTCCTATATATTATTCTAGGGAACTTTCTTATGGTGTTTTATCAGTACTTGTGCTTTATTGAGTGATATTTAGAATGTATCTTCCCTTTGAATCTCTTTGTTTATTCCTATATTTATTTGATTTTATGGGAATTTTTTATTAATCAATTATCAATTTCAATATTTACACCCTACAGACACCTAGAAAATCCCCAACAATGGTACTAAAAATGATGAAGGTCATTATATCCTCTTCTATAGATCAACTTAGCTTGGTTGATGTCATGTCAAACTAGGGTCAATGTCTAATGGAAATTCTCAATAAGGTGTCAAAGATAATAACTAAAAAATATTTTCTTGGGGGGAGTTGTGTATCATTTATCCTAGGGATCTAATATAATTTTTTGAACATAAATCTATCTAATTAATTGAAAGGAAAACACTATGATATATAATTAAAATGTTGACTAGATAAGTAAACACACTTGCTTTGAAATAAATACACTTTTATTATAAAGTAAACTGTTTGGAAATAAACACACTTACTAATGAAGGAAAAAAAACATTAATCTATTTGTTGAATTGAAACATTTTTTTATAAATAAATGCTTAGAATGAGAATGTTGAAATTCAATATATTGAAAATATCTTAAAACAAAAACACACACATACATAAAGACATCTAGGTTATATCAAACCACACTTTTGACCATAAATATGTAAAATATTAACTAACAATAAAATAAAACATAAAATACCATAAAATAATTTCAATTCCTTAGTTGAGTGGGATATTGATCTTCCTTGGAATATAATGTAGATCACAGTTAGTCTTTCAAGAACATTACGTATTAATTAACTCAATAAAAATGATTACAATATTTAAAATACTTCAACAACTCTACTTAAGTTCAATCCTATCTTCTTGAATTCTTATCTTTCTAATCAACCAAGATATATTGGTTATATTTCCCAACATGGTTATATTAGCTGACTAGAATAGTTATTATATAACAATATTCCTAAATACGTCTAATTTATAGGCAAAATATAAAATAAGTTACAACCTACTTACACATTTCAAGATGAAACAATGGAAGAGATTCATTGGTTTGCATGTAGAGATCTTGTAGCTTTGGATAATTATAATGTCTTCAATTTTAATCATGTATGATCTAGTAATCAATTCTTGCAATGTTCATAGTGATGACTTTACTAAACATTATTATAAATACAATGTCTATAAATAGGAATCTTATATTTGATAAGTGTCCTCATGATTCTAGAATTGACCTAAAATAACTTAGAAGGTTCTTTGATAGATAATGCATGATGTATTCATTAGTATAACAATGCAAAAATGTATTTCCATGAGCTTTATGTCTAGCCTAAGTGACTTCAAAGATAGAATGGCACACTCTGGAGCTAGATTGGTAGAATTTGAATCTAAACTGGTAGACTCTGGAGATAGATTGGTGGACTCTGGATCCATACTGGTAGACTTTAGAGCTAGATTGATAGATTCTAAAGTTGATTTGAGATACTCAATAGTGTTCCTTAATGGTCTTCAAATGATATGTTTATCCTTCAAAATCATAGTATTCGATCATAATATGTCTATGTAACATATATACAAAACTAATGGATTTTGTATATAAAAAGTTAGAACATAATGATAATAAAAGTGACATAGAATCACACATACTAACCAAGGTAAACATATTCATTCTCTACTTTAGATTAAAAATAAGTTATGAAATTCACATTTAAATCCATTAATAGAGAGATTAATAAGAGATAAATAGAGTCATTAATTGGATATAATGATCCATTATATGGACTCAAAAACATAATTCATAACCTACATGAATGTGGGAGGTGCATTATAAATCCAAAAAGGAATAATAAGCCACTCAAAAATATCTTGCTTAGTTTTAAAAACATTTTTTCAAATATCACCTTCAATAATTCTAAATTTATGATAAACACTTCTTAAGTCTAACTTATTAAAATAAATAACATTTTTTAGGTAAACTAAAAAGGCATAAATGTGAGGAATATGCTATCAAATTTTAATCTTAATCTTATTCAATACTTAAAAATCCACACACATCTGCTAAGTGCCATATCTCTTTGGCACCAAAATAATTAGTGAACCACATAGAGAAGTGATTTGCCAAATGACCCCTTTCTTGAGAAAATATTGAACCGTATCAAGGTTTATCCCACATGCATTAAGTTTAAAACAAACAAAGATATATATGTAATCTTCAAACCATAATAAGTGGTCATAAGAGACCCCCCACACTTGGAGCTTATATTTACACATTGCACATGTTCATTGGGTGTTGGTTGGATTGTATGGATGCTTGGGTTGAGTGCCACATTGTGGCCTATGAGCTATCTATGTGGTTTTATCACCTAAGCTTTACAAAACATGAAGATTTTATACCCATATTGATGGTAGGAAGGTAATATATAGGGTTTATATGCAAAATCATTCACAAAGCATTATGAATTAAAAGTCATAAGGTCCCCATAATTATAAAAAGAGGACCCCATTATTTTAAGGGCCCCTAGTTAGAAAATAATGTGGGCCCCCCACAAAAAAGTACATGCTTTTCAAATACCAAAGTTAAAAACCAAAAAAAACCTTTATTTCTCTCTACACCACATGTCACCATATGATTGTTTCATGTGTCAAGCTAAGATTGGTCCACATATAAGCCTAATCAGCATGATGATGTCACCACTATACTTTTGTATTATTTTTTTACCTATTTGACTAAAAATTTAGTGGGCCATAAATTTTACATACAATGTCAAAATGATCCAATTAAAATTACATTAGAAAGTTCTCAACAAGCTCTTAGATGTGTAGGTAGTTTTTGGAAGATTTCAACCCATATAATTATATTAGTGTAGGGATCCTCCTAGATCATATTCAATAAGCCATTACAATCCCATTATCTCATTTATTTATATCAATAAAATCACTTTAATCCCTCATCTAATTTAATATTTTAGCATTTTTTGTCATGTACATGTCATTATTTGTGATAAAATTAGTCATGCACTTTATTAAATACATTAATGCAATGGTGTCTTCTATTGAATTTTTGTTTTCAAATGTTTGTGTGTGTGTATCCTTGTGTGATTGTTTTTTATGTTTTTTTTTTTAGTATTAACATAATTCATATGAATTGGAAACATCATCATGATATTTTATATCATGATGAATTTCATTGCATCCCTTTTCTTGCATTAATCCATATGTAAATGGAAGTAATGTTATCATGGTTTTTACATAATCATGGTGAAACTTGTCAAATGATTAAAATAAATTGTAAATTATATGTGGAGATGCACTAAAAATGGTATTATAACCCCTTGAAAAATCTATCAACATCATCATGGGCTATCAATTTTATCTATCCACATCATTATGGCTAAGTGTGACAGCATGATCATCAAAAATTTAAAACCATATAAATATATCAACATGAAATAATAATAATCATATATCTCAAACCAATCACATAAAAAATAAAAATATATCAAATTATTAATTATACATGAATATAAAATCAAAATCATGATCAATAAATACATGAACATCCACAATCATCACATCAATGATTAGTATCCATGAGACAAACAAAAATCAATAATATTTTTATTATATCCTACATCAATAATAATTTACCATCATCCTATATAAATTCATTAAACATGGTAATATCATATAAATGAGAACATCACTAATCATTCACAACATCATCATTTCACATCATATCCATGATCTACATCAAAATTAAATCACATCATAACATGAGCAGCGAATGAACATACATCAGATAATCAAAATCACATCACATATATGTTGATGTGGGTCATGTCCACATACTCAAATATTATGAGGCATCCTCTAAAATTTTAGGATCTTTATGGAGTTAAAATCCACTCCATGGCATGAGTTACAGGTATGGGTTAAACAACCTGGTGATGGAATACCAATATAATCATGTAGTTTGTTAACTAGGTGTATTTGTAGTGAAACAAATCTTAGAAAAGAAATTAAAAATTATTTGGGTTATATGGATGGATGAAAACTATCCTAAGTGGATATGTTTCAATCAAATAAACTTCAAAATGATGGAAGGGTAGAGCATAAAATAAGGCTATATGGTTTTAAGGGATCACTTCATAGGTTGGTTCCTTTGTATACAAGCATATATATATAATTTATTTTTGCTTGTTGTAGCTATTGAAAACTCATAGATAAACACAATTAAGTAGTATAGGATGAAATTTTATAGGAAATTTAAGGGTCTCAATTGAAGGTTATTCCTTTTAGTGTAGCTATTGCACACCCTTACTCAAGAGATTATAACTCATACTAGAAAGGTATCTAGGGAAGCTATGACTCACACATAAAATAATATATCAATTGGAAACACTCCTTCACACTTATAAAATTAAGGGAGTCAACCAATTGCTTAAAAGCAATAATACTTGCTAGCTATTCCATAGATTTTACACATCTTAAATCAGCATATATCAATGATAACAAGAGGAATTCTCTATAGCTTTGTACACTTCAAATTAATTTTAATTAAAATAACCAAGAGAAACAAAAACCTTAATTACATATAAATATAAGTAAAGTACATCCACAAGTTACATGAAAATAAAAATGATCTCTTACTGTATTGATAAATTTTTGACCTTTTAAAATGAGGGATTACATGTATATATAGACATAGAAAGGGGTCACCTCATCCTCCAAGTTAATACAAACTCAAAGTTAAATCTAGTAATTATAAATTAATTTATAATTTAGTGTCAAAACTACATACATACTTATAATTAATTTCAACCATGCCAAAAATAAGTTTACTTGGATAATTTCTTATAATGCATGCATGCTTATAGATTGCCTAGGCTAAAATTTACATTCATAAATTAAGTGTAAGTAAAATATAATTACATAGATGAATCTTATATGCATGACTATATAAAAAAATATCCTTTAATAACTAAGGCTTATTTACACTTAGTGATTGCATGGCTATGCTTGTTGTTGTGATAGGCACTAAAGTGGTTGGTGGCACTGAACTGGTAGTTGGAATTGAGGTGGTCGATGGAGTCTTATCTTTATTCTTGGCCTAAAATTACTAATAATAATTAAATTTGACATCATTATGGTATATTATGATGTCTATAATAAAAAGTGGGGGTCTATGTACCTTGCTTATTTATGCATATTCGAATTTAGTGCTCCTGAAGTATATCAATAATATCTCCACTTATATGACTTTATTTTGTGAAAAATTCAAGTCAAACTCAATTTCCTCTAATGTTAATCCTTGAATATTATACTTAAATATGGCTAAGGATTATTAGATAAGTTGGTCAAAATTATCTCTAATTATTAGCTTGCCTGTAGAGTCCCTTGCTTATGATAGCTTCAACTCCTCTAGAATTTGTAAAATAAAATATCTCATTTTCTAAATATTTGGGCATTATTTCTTCTAATATTGTAACTCATTCAATTTATTCTTATGTCTAGATGATAACCAGGTTGAGGGAATTTGAATCCTCCAATAGTGTCATTAAATTGAGATGGATATATACCTTATTCATTGTGTAAAGAATAAGTAATTTTGGATTATTATCATCTTGCTTTAAAGGATTAAACAATTTATTAGATTAAATGATTTAAAGGGTTAATTTATCCCTCATTAAATTAGTGAGATCCAAAATTTTGTATGTCTTACAGCTGCACTTTCACATTTATTTCAATTTACATGAGAACATGGTCATTTTGTTGATGTTCCCTAACCTACTCTAGCTCTTGTTCAAGATCCTTCCTTGCTAGTTTTGTTCCTTCATATAGTTCAAGTAGAGCATCTTTGTGTGTCTCAAAATAATATTTAAAATCCTAAATATAGGGATACTACCCTAGTTTCCTATTCTTCCTCTTTGAAAAGGAGAAAACATCTAGTCTCTCCTCTAGAATTATCCCCCTTCCAACATCATCTTTAACCTTTCTTTTATTGACCCTCTAGATACTTCTTGTGGACTGGTCAAAAAAGTAACTTACTATGTGTAGCTCTATAATTATAGGGTTTGGACTTTGAGAAGACTAAAATTCCAAATATGTTAACCATTTTGGGATAACCAGTTGGGTTGAGTCTATTGGTTTAGTATCTTGGGTTGTAATCTCAACCAATAAATCTATTGAAGCATTCTTCAAGTCCTCTTCAACCAATGGTTTTGGAAGGTAAGGCTAAATTATCTTGAACCAATAAACACCACCATATTAGGGCAATGGGTGGATTGTATACACTTGCTTATTTTTCCTAGCCTTTTTGGATGATATTATAATGGTATCTTGAGAAGAACTGGAAGAAGGTATTGGCAAGCCTAATTTTTTAGATGACACATGTAGTTGTGGACTTGCCAATTCTCCCATGGTTTTCTTAGATGATACATTTTTGGTCTTAAAAAATGTTGAGGTAGTGGTGTAAGTAACCACAATAAAAGTGGGGGGAATGGATGTTGAGGACACAATTGGGATAACAGAGGCTTTTGAGGAAGTGAAGATAATATGGGTAGAGGAAACACCTTCTACTTATGAAATAAGAAAAAATGTTGGACACTAGGCTCAAAGGAAATAATTTATACCTTAGGCATAACCAAAGAAGGGGAAACACAAGGATTGAGATAAATGGGATCAAAATAATGAATAAACATAGGGGATATAAAATATATAACTAGAGTTGTAAAAACTAAAGGAGTTGTAGATATAGTAGAGATTACACCCATACCTAATTGGTTTCTTTCTAGTGGTTCCTTACCTTTGGTGTCTTGGAAGCTTAAAACTTTGGCTCTTTGCAGTTCTTCCTCTTCATCTATGGATTCAAATCCTATAGACTATTATTCCCTTGATGGTCCTTCCATAGATGTTACTTCTATATCTAGACTCATTAGGTGATTCTAAGTTATTGGCTTCCTCTTATAATAAATAGTGGCCTTTTTGATGTGGGGGAAGCCTCATAAGTGGGTGTAGTTGAGAATTTCACACTTAAAGTCTCTTGGGATGAAGTAGAAATACAGTGAGCATGGCCTTTTGAGTCTAAAGAGTCAATGCAAATTGGATCATCTTCAGCTCTCCCAAATGAATTTGAAATGATGGGAGCTTCAGCCACCCTAGGTTCTTGATTTACAATTTTCATTACCATAAATAATGTCTGGGAAAGTTCCCATTGATCCATTGATGGTCGGGAAGTCCTATTGATATAGAAATATGTGGTAACCAATTCACTTGAAGGTGGGATCCTAATATGTGCATCTAAAATCAAAATATAGGGCTCTCCTTGGATGATTTTTAGTAGTTCTTCACCTAATCCAGCTATTTTTGCCATTTCCAAGATGTGGTTGTAGACACCTAAAAAGTGTCTAACCCTTGGTCCTTTCTCCCTCCTAGTCCTCCTTGGTCCCTAACCCACCTAAGTCTTATTAATTGAAAATAAACATCTATTTTTAATTAAATAAGGCCCCTTTTCCCTCTCCTTGCCACCTCGCCACCCTAGGATACCCTCCTTGGATCCCCTTCATTCCCCACATGGCCATTTAATGCCTTAGACTCCCATTCCAAACTCTTCTCTCGCCCATTTAACCCCCCCGTCGACCGTTTCATCCTGGCATTCATTTGACCCGGCCGTTGGGAAACGGATGAAAGGCTATTTTTAGCCTTTCTCTGGCCTTTCAGCCGCCGACGTCGGTCAGCTTTCGGCCGACGTCGGCGATATTACCGGCATCGGCACCCTTCATAAAGGTTTTCTTCACCGTTTTCTCTCCGATTCTTCTCTTGGTTCCTACTCACTTCCCTGCGTCTCTAACTCTCGCATCCCGACTCTTTAATCTCTGGTATCAGACCCTTGTATCAGTGCTTCACTTGACCTCTCTCCCAATCAATCTGACTCTCTCCCTCAGGTACACAGCAATCTTCTACAGGTGAACAACAGGGAATCTTCATCAGCAACAGGGTTCACACCCGGAAACATCAACAGCAAGATCAACACCTTCTTCAGCAGGGCACAGGTAAGTACTCTGTTTATTTTCTTTATGCTTTCTAGTTATCATGTTTTAAACTAGATTCAGCTCTTCTACCCCCCACACTGTTAACCAAACCAGACAGACCCGTATTCCCATCTCCTTGATTGTCCTCCTCTGTCTCTCTCTGTCCATTTGACTCCCTTGTATCTCTGCCTAAGACCCGTCCACAGACCCGTCCATCAGACTCAGACCCGTCCACTGACCCGTCCACAGACCAGACTCTGTCTAGACTCGACCTGACCCTGGCCTGACCCGTCTGGAGGCCATTGCCCCGACCGACGCCGGTCACTACCCCCACTGACATCGGCAGACTAACCGACGTCGGCAGACCCGACAACCGACGCCGGTAGAACCACCGACGCCGGCGACTGTGACCAGTTTGACAGCTTCTTCCAGGTAAGCCTTCACTTCCTTTTCTTTTTCAGTTTGCTATTTATTTCAGTCTTTTTCAGCATTCTGTCTTTTTTATCAAACTTATCTTTTATCAAAACAGTGGGTTGACCTCCCTTAAGGAAGTTCTCATACTTCTGGGAACAAGCTTTCGCTTGGCAACCCACCGCCTATCTATCTAACGCCTTTTCGTCCAAGTTTTCTTCTTTGCAGGTGTCATTCCTCCACAACCAAAGAGGAGTGCCCACAAGCGTCTGGATTTACGGTGCGCAATCTTTAGTCCAGGTACTTCCCAAGCCTTGTCCATTTATCTTTTTAGTTTCTTCTTTCTTTTAAATCTGAAAAGCGGAACTTTGAGTAGAAACAGTGGTCATAAATTTTAAAATTAAAAAACATGAATTCATGGGCATAAGGCTCATGTTGGTATGGAATGCAAAGTAATTGAATACATTTTTTAACTTTACCATGAAGGTCCCATTCTCTATGTGGCAGGTGTATAATTAGTATTATTCTTTAAATCTTTCAGGCTCCCAAAATTTCTTATGGTTGACATAACACATTCTAAAATTCATTAGATGGGATCCATGGAAGAAACTCTTCTTATTATTATTCAAATCTTCATCAATTACCCACCATAGCTAGTGGGTTATCTCCTGATCTACTAGTTTGTATGGTACATGCTTAAGGAGATGAAGTAGTGCAACCTTGTGGCTAGTAACCATAATCATGGTGTAGTTAGGATATAGATAGTAGTCCCCTCTATCCATCAATGTGTTAGCTATGCTCTTAAATACCCTGGGTAGTGGTGAATCATGAATATCCTTACACACTTGAGGGTATATGTCCTCTATAATATGGGTTATGTTCCTTATATATGTGTATATGTACATAAAAGTATATGACTCACATATATAGTTCTTAATTAAATATGTATCTAAACTCTAGAGTGACCCATTATGTATATATAGTATGCCTATCACAACATCTAGGAGGTAAGACATCATATAAAAATGGCCCCCTAAAGGCCTTTTATCCTTGTACAGAACTTATTCCCATAGCTTAGCATTGATTACCTCTCCCAAATTAAATGTTAGTTTTGAGGTCATTAGTAAATATAGTCATGTAACCCATCCAAGGTGAAGAAATTCAATTATGGGGTAGCCATATAACTAGTTTATGATGGCCACCCTAATACATACTCCCATTCAAAATTTACTTACAAGCATCAATTGATTCTCTTTAAGGAGGATGATATCCCCATGAATGATCCATTTAATCAATGCTTTATCAATTAAGTTGTTCATTTTTCATGTAAACTCTCTATGTAAATCATATGTAGCATCCTTAATAGGTAGGCATAAATACCTCTAAAATATGTTGCATGAGATGTAGGTAATGATAGTTCTGTGATCTAGGTGGTGTAAGAACATATCCCATTCACTTTTATAACAAAGAACAAGTCTCAAAGGAGGTATATGCATGACATAACCTTAGGCTTATCCAATTTAAAATTCAATTCTTGTCACTTGAGAGGGAGAAGGTCTATAGCCAATTATCTTTGTGTTGGTGTTAAATTTTCCTCAAGTATGTGCATCCACCTAGTGAATTACATCTCATAACACCAAGTAATTGGGATAATAATTGTTGAATATTGTTGGTTAAAATACCATGTCTTGTATTTAATTTAATATTTGATCAATAATTTGGATGGTTACATAGATCCTTTGAATGTATTGTATGAAAATTCCATATTTAATTCACCAAGCTGATATATTTTTGGTTCTTCAATTTAGTGTCTTGGCTCTTTTGGATGTACTTCATGATTCAAATAGAGGTAGTTATGGATTGTTATAAATGAGGAAAGTGAGATCAGATTTTTTTTGTTATCAATGAGCATGATGTTTATTTTTAACTCATTGATATAACTTTGGCATTCAATTCTAGTTTGTGTATCATTATTATTCAACATCTCTATCACTTGTTTAATTAAAACTTTGTCACTTTTTTTTGGTGGGTATGCCATGTAAGGACTATAGATGTTATGAATAATGTCACGTCATTTCATTTTGATAAGTTTCATTCTATCACTCTTTTCACTTAAATTTACCTATGCGATGGAGGCTTTTAGCAATCAGGAATCAGATGTTATATTAACATAATGTCATCATAAATTATTATGAAGCGAACATCTTCCAAATTTTTTTTTTGAAGACCTATGGTAGGGGTCCTTTGTAAAGGATAAGAGGGTCACCTTTTTTTAAGACTAATTTTTGAACACTTTTGATGAACAATTTCATAGAAGACCAAATTCTAAAAAAATTCACCAAATAATTTTGTTGAACACAAAAGTTTCGAAGACCAAATTACAAATATGTAAATTTTGTAATAAACATAGATGACGAAGATATAGAATATGAACAAATTTATTGAATAAAATATATGAACAAAAGTTTTGAAGACCTATTATAAAAGGGAATGGGGGTATGTTGAGTAAAAAAAATGGTGACTCATAGGAAAAATACTCCTGAGTATTCAATAGCCCATAAAATTTGGTTAGTAATTACAAATAAAAAATGAACCATTTCAAAAAATAATAATTGAATTAGAGACATAAAAGAGACTCCTAACAATAGCATTTGACACACTTTCCTTGTTCATACCATGGATCTATGTGTGAGGAAATTATTTACTTTTACCCTTGTCATGAGTATTTTAGTAGAGACTTGGGATAACTATAGGTTTCATTCTATTTTATGAGACAACATATTTAAAATTAGGGAAACCTAAGCATTCCTTTGCTACCAACCATGCATCCATATCCCTGATAGAGGTACATTTGGTTATTTTTCTTTCCTCCTCCTATATTATTTAATTATGCATAATAAATTGATCTTATTTCATCATTTGAGACTTTGATCACCTTTAAATTTTATTTAGGTTTGATGGATCACTCTTGTTATGATGAATTGATCCTTATATTATTAATTTTTTTTGTAGAATATGGTTAGAAGAGGGAAAGAAACCATAGTGAGCTAGTATATATGAAAGCATAACTTTTTACCATATTGTCCCTATCATCTACATCTGTATCAATGGTTATTTACTCAAAAAATTATTAACATGAAAGGTGAAATTGATCCAAGGAAAATGAGAAAACTTTCTAAATTTATATGTAGTAATGACACCAGTCATTATATGTATAATAGAATCATTCAATGGCAGCAGGGTCATGATTAATTTTCTTATTGCATACCTTAATTCTAAAAATATTAGACACAAGGGTGTAAAACCTATGAGTAAACCAATATGTGTGTTTTGATTGATGTTTTTTCCATATTGGTTCTTCCTTTTGGGACCCCTTTCGACAAATTAAACTTTTAGCTTTTGAATATGGATAATAAATCTAATGGATTGGATACTTTTTCAAGCATACTAGAAGAATTAAATTAGATAGACATTAAACAAAGAAAACATATAATCTATAAAGCATGAAAATAAATTAAGCAAAACAAAATACTGAAAATAGGAAATGTTAACCTAGAAAGTAGGGAAACTAACTATGAAAGTAGTAAATATAATTACTAAAGTAGTAAATCTATTCTACTCCCATATTATTACTTAGGGACATATCCAAATGGTATGGCCATGAATTAGTGCTTCAAAAACTATCTATTTACTAGTTATGTTAGTTCATTTCCTTAGAGGTCCCTCAAACAAAAAGCATTATTACCCAGGATCTCTAAAATCTAATAAGGTCTAATCCATAGTGGGGTAAACTTGTCATGTTATCTTTTATTTTCATAGGATTTATCCCATATAAGTACCAAGTCAAATATTTTAAATTCTTTTAATTTTAATCTTATTTCAAACCACATTTTGACTATGTCTTATGTTTACTAAAATTATATAAGGCTTCAATCATTGAATCTTCCATCTCTATTATGTCTAATAATTGAGACTCCAGCTTTTCACTTGGTTCCATGTAATCCTACATAAATTGATATGTTGGTAATTTAAGTATGATTGAGAAAATTATTTGTCATTCATATACCAACAGATAAGGCAAAACTTTGAGGGTCTACTTTTATCATGTTAGATCAACCCAAGATGAATATTTTAGTAGATTATTCTAATCTCTAGATTTATCTACTACTAGATTTTTAATGGCATTAATTAGGTTTTTATTTATTGATTCAACCAATAAGTTCCCTATTGGATAATGGTTAGAAGATGACCTTATGGTGATTTGATTATTATGATCCCATCTTGTGAAGTTAGCTGATTGGAATGTTGGATCGTTGTCACAAACTAAATAAATGGGAGTACCAAATATATTTGTAATATTATCTTCTAAAAAGCTAATTAATTATTATGATCTAGAATGCCTTGTATCTATTACTTCAGTCCATCATGTGTAATAATATCTAGTAGTGAGTATGAAATTATGGTCAATCAAATAATTAGGGTTAATGACACCAATGAAGTCCAAGCCCCATTAAGCAAATGGTATTTCTTCAATAATAGGTTGTAAAGTCATTGATGTGTGTACCTCTCTTTTTGACAAGAATTGGCATTCATGGCATGTTCTTATATGAACATGTGCATCCTTAAAGACAATTGGCTAGTAATAATTTTGTTAGAATTACCCTTTATTTAGGATAATTTGTTTTATCCTAAGTTTTTTTCATGTGTGAGGAATTTATATTTATGTGAATTATTAATTCACATAAATCTAGATTCCATGAGGTCTCACTCACCTCTTTTTTTTCTTTTAAGATTTTGGAGTTACATGATTAAATCCTTCCTCCACATGGCACACACCTCCCTTCTCTTTGTAAGGGACTAGGACATAAGTGTCACACACTTAGGAGGCTTGTAAGGTCATAATGGGATTTTATGTAACTCTCATTTTCCTCCTCTAGCTCTATAAAAGAGCCCCTTCTCTACTCTTTTTCTCACTAAGAATCTCATAGCTCTCTCTATTATTCTCTTGTGTTCTTGATTCAATATTGTACTTGTGGATATTTTAGTTACAAGTCTTCTAATAAGATCACATCAATTTTTCTATGATATATTTGATTTCCCATTTTAAAATATCTTGTCACTTATGGTTTTCTATTGAGAGGTAACTTAGTATTGTGGATTCTTTTTTTTTTCTCAAACTTTCTTATTGTTATTGATAATTATTCTTGGGATAAGTCCTTCATGGTATTAGAGCTAAGATCATATTATTGACATTTTTTTTGAAAGGTTTCATAATTTTATGAAGATTTTACTAATTTTTTTTGTAAAGGCTCCATCCTTACTATCCATTTAAATCTATTTCTCTCTTTTTACTTAATTTTTTGAAATCTCTAACTCATTGTTGCAGGTTTATTAAAAGAACTGATTTATTTCTTTTGTTTGGTTAAGAGGCTCTCTAGTTCAAGATTTGTGTTGCATGTACACACACACACACACACACACACACACACACACACACACACACACACACACACACACACACACACACACACACACACACAACTTTCATCTTTCTAATTTTTTTTAATTAGATAATTTTATTAGATTTGTAATACTAATATTTTTTTTGAGTTCTTTCCTTTTTATTCTGAGCATATATTTATGCTCTTTTATTATTTTTGAGTTTTATTTTTCAACTACTTAACTCTTATTGTAGTCATACATTTTGTTTGATCATTAAAAATCAATCAAAATACATTAATATTCTACCTGCTTGATTTAATTTACACACACACACACACACACATTACTTTCATCTTTATAATTTTTTTTAATTAGATTATTTTATTAGATCTGTAATACTAATATTTTTTTTTAGATATTTCCTTTTTATTCTGAGCATATATTTATGCTCTTTTATTATTTTTGAGTTTTATTTTTCAACTAATTAACTCTTATTGTAGTCATATATTTTGTTTGATCATTAAAAATCAATCAAAATACATTCATATTCTACCTGCTTGATTTAATTTACACACACACACACACACACACACACATTTAGATATTTAACTCAATTTATCTCTTTCACCAAAGTTATAGTCAATTTTTTTAGACCTTTATGTAGAGGTCATTGCCTCAACTAGTGGGTCCTCTTTCTAACTTGCTTGAGGCATCCTGTTTCATGGCTGGAGCGTAGAACTAAGAAGGATGTTGTATTTTTTCACTACTAGACTAGCTCTTAGTCATATAACATTTTATCTCTTACGTGTGTTGGGGATCAACCAACAATGTCGATTACACTTATGAAAGCAATTAAATGCAGAATTAAATTAGAATGATAAGTAACTAGAATGATAAATAGCAAATAATAAGAGATACAAGAAACCACCCTGAAAACTTGTATTAAACTCTTTACAGAAGGAATACAATTGAAGAAACTTCTTTTCTTCCACACCTCTCTCAGATGTACAGATCTCTCTCTAGATCTCTTTCCCTCAATAGCTCTCTCTCTTAATTACAATCAACTCCAACAACCTGGAATGATTCACATATACAATTATGTACTATTCTTCAACATTCTAAAATACACTAAGCTAAGAAGAACTATCCTATTATATAATAATTAGGAAACATGAGCATGCATTTACAACCAATAGTTATGCCTCTTAAACAAGGGCTCTAAAATAGTCTTACTAAAGATAGAGATGCAGACTTAAGACTATGACTTAATCCTGACATGCAAACACACTGTTCTATCCACAATAATAGCTTTTTGGATGCACAAGTAACCAACATCGGTTCCTGCCTACTTGCCTGTGACCGACGTCAGCCGATTCCTACCAATGCCGGCATCTCCTGAACTGCTCTTGACTAATGTCGATCGCTCTTGACCGACGCCGATGACTGTGTAAACCTGTAACTTCTGCAATGTGCTCCTTTGGTGAAGCTTTTAGCTCCACACCTTAACAATCTCCCACTTGGAGATAAACAGTTGCACCAGTACCTGTACAGCAACATCTTCTAGCTCCTCCATCTTTAACTCAATCATGAAGACCAATAGAAGTTGAATGAAGATTCAACTTCTCCTTTGTTATCAGATTGGTTAACATATCTGCAGGATTCTTATCTGTATGGATCTTCTCCAGCTTCAACTCACCATCCTCCAATACCTATCTTATGAAGTGGTACCTAGGCTATATATGCTTTGTTCTTGAATGAAAGGCTGAATTCTTATCCAAATGAATTGCACTCTGACTGTCACTATACAATCTGTAACTCTCTTGCTTCTTTCCTAGCTCTTCCATGAACTGTGTCATCCATATCATCTATTTGCTAGCCTCTGTGACTGAAATATACTCTGCTTCTATAGTTGACAAGGCAACAACCTTTTGCAACTTTGATATCCAGCTAACCATCATTCCACCAATAGTGAAAACATATCCTGTGGTGCTTCTCCTGCCATCCAAATCATCTGCCATATCTAAATCTACATAACCATGTAGAGAAGTATTTGAACCTCCATAGCAAAAATTTTTACTGTTGGTTCCTCTCAGATATCTAAGGATCCATTGAACTGCTTTCCAGTGCTCCTTCCCTGGATTGGCCATATACTTACTTACAACTCCCACTGCTTGGGCAATATCCGGTATAGTACAAACCATTGCGTACATTAAACTCCCTACTGCGGAAGAATATGGAACTCTACTCATGTACTCTACCTCATCATGTGAATTAGGACATTGTTCTTTACTCAACTTAAAATGTCTAGCCAAAGGTGTGCTTACCGGTTTTGCATCCTGCATGTTGAACCGTTTCAACACCTTGTTCACATAATCCTCTTGAGACAAAATCAACCTGTGATTTTTTCTGTCTCTCCTAATGCCCATGCCAAGGATTTTCTTTACTGCTCCCAAATCCTTCATGAAAAATGTGTGAGCTAATTTCACCTTAAGCTCAGAGATATCCTGCATGTGTGATCCTGCAACCAACATATCATCTACATACAACAATAGAATAATATATCTACCATTATCCAATCTCTTAAAATACACACAATGGTCAGATTGACACCTACTATAGCAATGCTCAGTCATAAACCTATCAAATCTCAAATACCACTGTCTAGGAGCTTGCTTGAGGCCATACAAGCTTTTCTTCAATATGCACACTAGCTTCTTCTTACCTTTGACCTCAAATCCTTCCAGATGTTCCATATATATTTCTTCATCTAAATCTCCATGAAGAAATGTTGTCTTAACATCAAGTTGCTCAAGATGGAAATCCTCAATAGCAACTAAAGACAATACAGTCTGTATAGAAGTCATTTTAACAATAGGAGAAAAAATCTCACCAAAATCAATACCTGGTCTTTGTGCAAATCCTTTCACTAACAACTTGGCCTTATATCTCATCTGTCCATTCTCACCTTCCTTCAATCTGTAGGTCCATCTATTCTTCAGTGTCTTCTTTCCTGCTGGCAACTCAACCAAATCCCATGTTTGGTTCTCTTTCAAGGACTCCATTTCCTCAACCTTGCCATGCTCCCACTGATTCTTGGATTCTACCTATATTGCTTCTTCAAAAATCTTTGGTTCTCCACCATCAATTAGAAATAAATAGAATAATGAAGGGGAATATCGAATTGGAGGTTTACTTACCCTTTTTGACCTCCTGATGGGTGTCTGAGACTCATCCACAACACGTTGTCTGCCCAAATTCTCTGACAGTGACTGACCTCGGTCACCTCTAGGCCTGTAACTAGTCGATGTCGGTTCTTGCCTTGCCAATGTCAATCTCTATGTTTTCCTTTCTGTGATTAATTTTTCCCGTGAGCTCATTTTAGACTGTCACCTCGTCTAATCCTCCATTGCTCTGCCCAGATTGATTTAGCTTCTTGAGCTGATCACTATACATCACTTTTTCATTGAAAACAACATCACAGCTCCTAATTATCTTGTTAGTTCCTAGATCCCAAAACCTAAATCCGAAATCATCAGAGCCATAGCCAATAAATGTGCACCTCATACAGTTAGCATCCAGCTTCTTTCTATTTTCCTTATCAATGTGCACAAAGCCTTTACAACCAAAAACTTTGAGAAATGAGAGATCTACCTTTTTACCTATCCATGCCTCTTCTGGAATTCCACCATCTAAAGCTATAGAGGGTCCTCTATTAATCAGGTACACTGTAGTATCAACAGCTTCTACCCAAAACTCTAAGGGAAAACTAGCATACAATCTCATACACCTTACATGCTCCATTATTGTTCTATTCATCCTTTCAGCAACTCCATTTTGCTGAGGTGTCCTTGGAACCATCCTTTGCCTATGGATTCCATGCATATAACAATACCAGTTAAATTTATAGCTGTAGAAATCACCACCATTGTCAGATCTTAGGCACTTCAATCTTCTGCCTGTTTCATTCTCAACCATAGCTTTCCAAGTCTTAAAAGTCTCAAATACATCAGATTTCTTCTTAATACAATAGACCCATACCTTTCTTGTAGCATCATTTATGAACAAAACATAGTAATGTGATCCTCCAATAGAAGCAACCTGAGTTGGTCCCCACACGTCTGTGTGAACACGCTGCAACTTATGCTTCTTCTTTGTTGACCCAGTCTTGAGAAAACTCACTCTCTTCTGTTTCCCAAAAACACAATGCTCACAAAAATCTAGATCTATGCTTTTCAAAACTGAAAGCTTACCTTTTGACTTAAGAATTGACATTCCCTTCTCACTCATGTGGCCAAGCCTTGAGTGCTACAACTTTGCATCCACATCTAAAGTAGATAATACAGAAGGAGAATTATTAGTAACACAATTACATAAATAGAGAGTACCTACTCTCTTACCTCTGGCCATTACAAGTGCACCCTCGATCACCTTCCAAGATTCAGATATGAGAGTTATTGTACAACCCTCATCCCCTAACTTTCCTGCAAAAATCAATTTCCTCTTCAAGGTGGGAACATGCATAACATCTCTCAACACCCATGTGTTGCCATTTTGCATTTTCAGCTGCACTTTTCCTTTGCCAATAATTTTTCAAGGCTCATCATCCCCTAAATACACTATTCCAAAATCTCCATGGACATAGTCACTAAAATATTCTCTATTAGGGGTAGCATGAAAAGATGCACTAGAATCTAAAACCCAAGATTCTATATTATTATGCAAAGAGAATATTAAAGCATCTTGTGCAATACCTGCAACCTTTGCTTCTTCTTTTCCTTCATGCTGATCATCCTCCTTAGGCTTTGACCAACAATCTCTACTTATGTGCCCTATCTTTCCACAATTCTAGCATTGTGGCTTCCTGCCATTTCTGGATTTGGATCTACCTTTCACCTTTGACTTAGACCTTGATCTCCCTTTTTTGCTCTTCTCTTTTTGCCTTCCCCTGCTCTCAAAACTTATAGCATTCCCTGATGTTTCCTCTATGCTTTTCTTACAAATTTCTTCATTCAAGATTACACTAACAACATCCTCTACTTTTAAAATATTTGAAGTAGATGCAGTATTGCTAACTGCCATTACTAAGCTATGCCAGCTTTCAGGCAAAGAACATAATATTAAAAGAGCTTTAATTTCATCATCAAACACTATTTTGACTAAACTTAATTGATTTACAATTCCATGGAAATCATTTAGATGATTAGACATAGATCCACCTTCCTGCATATGCAAATTAAATAACTGCTTCATAAGATATACCTTATTAGAAGCTGAGGATTTTTCATACAAATTTGCTAAATTAGTCATCAACTCTACCATTGTCTTTTCTTGTGATAAATAAGATATCATAGTAGATGCCAGACTCAATCTTATAGATCTAAGGGCCTTTCTATCAAGAACTTCCCATTCTTCATCATCCATGTCTGTGGGCTTCTTTACAATCCCACCTAACGGTAAGTATAGATCTTTCTGATATAAATAATCCTCTATCTGCATTCTCCAATGTTGATCATTTTTGCCATTGAACTTCTCCATTCTCAATTTACTTTCTTCTGCCATTGCTTCTCCCACTCAAATAGAAATCCTTACAGAAACCCTTGTGAGTACCCTGTAATCAATACACACTACATAGATCTGAACCACCTGTTAATGAACCTGAGCTCTGATACCACTTGTTGGGGATCAACCAACAATGTTGATTACACTTATGAAAGAAATTAAATGTGGAATTAAATCAGAATGATAAGTAACTAGAATGATAAATAGCAAACAATAAGAGATACAAGAAACCACCCTGAAAACTTGTATTAAACTCTTTACAGAAGGAATACAATTGAAGAAACTTATTTTCTTCCACACCTCTCTCAGATGTACAAATCTCTCTCTAGATCTCTTTCCCTCAATAGCTCTCTCTCTCAATTACAATCAACTCCAACGACTTGGAATGATTCACATATACAATTATGTACTTTTCTTCAACATTCTACAATACACTAAGCTAAGAAGAACTATCCTATTATATAATAATTAGGAAACATGAGCATGCATTTACAACCAATAGTTATGCCTCTTAAACAAGGGCTCTAAAACAGTATTACTAAAGATAGAGATGCGGACTTAAGACTATGACTTAATCCTGACATGCAAACACACTGTTCTATCCATAGAAATAGCTTTCTAGACACACAAGTAACCGACATCGGTTCCTGCATGCTTGCCTGTGACTGACGTCAGCCGATTCCTACCAATGCCGGCATCTCCTTAACTACTCCTGACCGACGTTAGTCACTCCTGACTGATGCCGATGACTATGTAAACCTGTAACTTCTACAATGCACTCCTTTGGTGAAGCTTTTAGCTCCACACCTTAACAATCTCCCACTTGGAGATAAACAGTTGCACCAGTACCTGTATAGCAACATTTTCTAGCTCCTCCATCTTCAACTCAATCATGAAGACCAACAGAAGTTGAATGAAGATTTAACTTCTCCTTTGTTATTGGCTTGGTTAACATATCCACAGGATTCTTATCTATATGGATCTTCTCCAGCTTCAACTCACCATCCTCCAATACCTGTCTTATGAAGTGGTACCTAAGTTGTATATGCTTTGTTCTTGAATGAAAGGCTGAATTCTTACCCAAATTAATTACACTCTGACTGTCACTATACAATCTGCAACTCTTTTGCTCCTTTCCTAGCTCTTCCATGAATCGTGTCATCCATATCATCTCTTTTTCTAGCCTCTGTGACTGCAATATACTCTACTTCTGTAGTTGACAAGGCAACAACCTTCTGCAACTTTGATATCCAGCTAACCACCGTTCCACCAACAGTGAAAACATATCCTATGGTGCTTCTCCTGCCATCCAAATCATCTACCATATATGAATCTACATAACCATGTAGAGAAATATTTGAACCTCCATAGCAAAAATGCCTACTACTGGTTCCTCTCAGATATCTAAGGATCCACTGAATTGCTTTCCAGTGCTCCTTCCCTGGATTGGCCATATACTTACTTACAACTCCCACTACTTGGGAAATATCCAGTCTAGTACAAACCATTGCATACATTAAACTCCCTAATGCAGAAGAATATGGAACTCTACTCATGTACTCTATCTCATCATGTGAATTAGGACATTATTCTTTACTCAACTTAAAATGTCCAGCCAAAGGTGTGCTTACCGGTTTTGCATCCTGCATGTTGAACCGTTTCAACACCTTATTCACATAATCCTCTTGAGACAAAATCAACCTATGATTTTTCCTGTCTCTCCTAATGCTCATGCCAAGGATTTTCTTTGCTACTCCCAAATCCTTCATGGCAAATGTGAGCTAATTTCACCTTAAGCTCAGAGATATCCTACATGTGTGATCCTGCAACCAGCATATCATCTACATACAACAATAGAATAATATATCTACCATTATCCAATATCTTAAAATATACACAATGGTCAGATTGACACCTATTGTAGCCATGCTCAGTTATAAACTTATCAAATCTCAAATACCACTGTCTAGGAGCTTGCTTGAGGCCATACAATCTTTTCTTCAATCTGCACACTAGCTTCTCCTTACCTTTGACCTCAAATCCTTTCAGTTGTTCCATATATATTTCTTCATCCAAATCTCCATGAAGAAACATTGTCTTAACATCAAGCTGCTCAAGATGCAAATCCTCAATAGCAACTAAAGACAATACAGTCCGTATAGATGTCATTTTAACAACAGGAGAAAAAATCTCACCAAAATCAATACCTGGTCTTTGTGTAAATACTTTCATTACCAACCTGGCCTTATATGTCATCTATCCATTCTCACCTTCCTTCAATCTATAGGTCCATCTGTTCTTCAGTGTCTTCTTTCTTGCTGGCAACTCAACCAAATCCCATGTTTGGTTCTCTTTCAAGGACTCCATTTCCTCAACCATGCCATGCTCCCACTGATTCTTGGATTCTACCTATATTGCTTCTTCAAAACTCTTTGGTTATCCATCATCAGTTAGAAATAAATAGAATAATGAAGGGGAATATCGAATTGGAGGTTTACTTACCCTTTCTAACCTCCTGATGGGCATCTGAGACTCATCCACAACACGCTGTCTGCCCAAATTCTCTGACAGTGACTGACCTCGGTCACCTCCAAGCCTGTAACTGGTCGACATTGGTTCTGCCTGACTGACATCAGTTTCTGTCTTGCCGATGTCGGTTCCTGCCTTGCCGATGTCGATCTCTATGTTTTCCTTTCTATGATTAATTTTTCTTGTGAGCTCATTTTGGACCGTCACCTTATCCAATTCTCCATTGCTCTGCCCAGATTGATTTAGCTTATTGAGCTGATCACTATACATCACTTTTTCATTGAAAACAACATCACGGCTCCTAATTATCTTGTTAGTTCCTAGATTCCAAAACCTAAATCCGAAATTATCAGAGCCATAGCCAATAAATGTGCACCTCATAGACTTAACATCCAGCTTCTTTCTATTTTCCTTATCAATGTGCACAAAGGCTTTACAATCAAAAACTTTGAGAAATGAGAGATCTACCTTTTTAACTATCCATGCCTCTTCTGTAATTCTACCATCCAAAGCTATAGAGGGTCCTCTATTAATCAGGTACACTGCAGTATCAATAGCTTTTGCCCAAAACTCTAAGGGCAAACCAGCATGCAATCTCATACACCTTGCATGCTCCATTATTGTTATATTCATCCTTTCAGCAATTCCATTTTGCTGAGGTGTCCTTGGAACCATCCTTTGCCTATGGATTCCATGCATATAACAATACCAGTTGAATTTATAGCTGTAGAACTCACCACCATTGTCAGATCTCAGGCACTTCAATCTTCTGCTTGTTTCATTCTCAACCATAGCTTTCCAAGTCTTAAAAGTCTCAAATACATTAGATTTATTTTTAATACAATAGACCTATACCTTTCTTATAGCATCATCTATGAATGAAACATATTACTATGATCCTCTAATAGAAGCAACCTGAGCTGGTCCCGACACGTCTATGTGAACAAGCTGCAACTTATGCTTCTTCTTTGTTGACCCAGTCTTGAGAAAACTCACTCTCTTCTATTTCCAAAAAACACAGTGCTCACAAAAATCTATATCTATTCTTTTCAAATCTAAAAGCTTACCTTTTGACTTAAGAATTGACATTCCCTTCTCACTCATGTGGCCAAGCCTTGAGTGCCACAACTTTGCATCCATATCTAAAGTAGATAATACAGAAGGAGAATTGTTAGTAACACAATTACATAAATAGAGAGTACCTACTCTCTTACCTTTGGCCATTACAAGTGCACCCTTGGTCACCTTCCAAGATTCAGCTGTGAGAGTTACTGTACAACCCTCATCCCCTAACTTTCCTGCAAAAATCAAATTCCTCTTCAAGCTGGGAACATGCATAACATCTCTCAACACCCATGTGTTTCCATTTTGCATTTTCAGCTGTACTTTTCCTTTGCCAATAATTTTACAAGGCTCATCATCCCCTAAATACACTATTCCAAAATCTCCATGGACATAGTCACTAAAATATTCTCTATTAGGGGTAGCATGAAAAGATGCACCAGAATCTAAAACCCAAGATTCTATATTATTATGCAAAGATAATATTAAAGCATCTTGTGCAATACCTGCAACCTTTGCTTCTTCTTTTCCTTCATGATGAATTTCCTCCTTAGGCTTTGGCCAGCAATCTCTACTTATGTACCCTATCTTTCCACAATTCCATCATTATGGCTTCCTGCCATTTCTGGATTTGGATCTACCTTTCACCTTTGACTTAGACCTTGATTTCCCTTTCTTGCTCTTCTCTTTTTGCCTTCCCCTGCTCTCAAAACTTAAAGCGTTCTCTGATGTTTCCTCTGTGCTTTTCTTACAAATTTCCTCATTCAAGATTACACTAACAACATCCTCTACTTTTAAAATATTTGAAGCAGATGCAGTATTGCTAACTGCCATTACTAAGCTATGCCAGCTTTCAGGCAAAGAACATAATATTAAAAGAGCTTTAATTTCATCATCAAACACTATTTTGACTGAACTAAATTGATTTACAATTCCATGGAAATCATTTAGATGATTAGACATAGATCCACCTTCCTGCATACACAAATGAAATAACTGCTTCATAAGATATACCTTATTAGAAGCTGAGGGTTTTTCATACAAATTTGCTAAAGTAGTCATCAACTCTACCATTGTCTTTGCCTGTGATAAATTAGATATCTTATTATAGATCCAAGAGCCTTTCTATCAAGAACTTCCCATTCTTCATCATCCATGTCTGTGGGCTTCTTTGTAATCCCACCTAACGGTAAGTATAGATATTTCTGATACAGATAATCCTCTATCTGCATTCTCCAATGTTGATAATTTTTGCCATTAAACTTCTCCATTCTCAGTTTACTTTCTTTTGCCATTGCTTCTCCCACTCAAACAAAAATCCCTGCAAAAACCCCTGTGAGTACCCTATAATCAATACACACTACATAGATCTGAACCACCTGTTAGTGAACCTGAGCTCTGATACCACTTGTTAGGGATCAACCAACAATGTTGATTACACTTATGAAAGCAATTAAATGCGGAATTAAATTAGAATGATAAGTAACTAGAATGATAAATAGCAAACAATAAGAGATACAAGAAACCACCCTGAAAACTTGTATTAAACTCTTTACAGAAGGAATACAATTGAAGAAGCTTCTTTTCTTCCACACCTCTCTCAGATGTATAGATCTCTATCTAGATCTCTTTCCCTTAAGAGCTCTCTCTCTCAATTACAATCAACTCCAACAACCTAGAATGATTCACATATACATTTTTGTACTGTTCTTCAACATTCTACAATACACTAAGCTAAGAAGAACTATCCTATTATATAATAATTAGGAAATATGAGCATGCATTTACAACCAATAGTTATGCCTCTTAAACAAGGGCCTAAAATAGTCTTACTAAAGATGGAGATGCGAAATTAAGACTATGACTTAATCCTGAAATGCAAACACACTGTTCTGTCCACAAAAATAGCTTTTTGGACACACAGGTAACTGACATTGGTTCTTGCCTGCTTGCCTGTGACAGACGTCGATCGATTCCTACTGACGCCGGCATCTCCTGAACTGCTCCTGACCGACGCCGGTGACTGTGTAAACCTGCAACTTCTGTAATGTGCTCCTTTGGTGAAGCTTTTAGCTCCACACCTTAACAACGTGAATCTTTTTATTTACTAGGTGCACTTCTTCTTTGTAGTAGTGTTTCACTTGGTTACATAGAATAATAATTTTTTTAAATCATGATATCTTTAAAATTTAAAAAAAAAATCAACTTCTATTTTTTTTTACCAGATCAACCTTATTTTTTAGGTTCCCCATTTTTTTAAAAATATTTTTCAATAATTAATTAAATTGGCCCCTTGTTTGCAAATTCCCCTTATTTAAAGTATTTTTCATTTCTTAAATTAAAATAAAATAAAATTGGGCCATATTTTTTCTAGCTTTTTACTTTAAACTTTAAAGTAATTTCCTCTTCTTTTTCACTTTAACATTGTAATCTCATCTAGAGAGATTACCATTGTGTGTGTGTGTGTGTGTGTGTTGTGATTTTTTAAGATAAACAACAAAATTTTCTTATATCTCTTTTTTAGAGACTCACATGGAAGTTTATTTTTTTCACTTAATCATCTCATTAAATAATTCAATTTGTGATATTGTATAAAAAAAAAATCTTTTATGTCTCTTCTTTTAAGAGACTCAAGTGATAGTTTAATTGTATTTATTCTTTTCTCTTAATCAAAAAATAAATAATGTTTATTGGTGGTTGTGTTTTTTTTCAAAATTTAAAAAAATGAAGGTTTATATTATTCTATATTTTTTTACACAACCTTCTTATATCTTCATTGATAATATTTTTAGTGTGGTTCCTCAAGTAAATCAAAATAATATATTTTTTTAAGTTCACATCCAAAAATTTATAATTTAGTTGACATCATCTTTTAAAGATTATTAAAATCTATTAATAGCTTTTTGAAATTCTTTATCCCTTTTTCAGCCCTTATTTATTTCTTGATATCTCTTTTGAACTTTGGCTTAGTCCTTTTTGGATTTTCTGTCCCTCTTTCATGCTTCATTTGTTTAAGTTATTTTTTACCTCTTTGATTTTTGAGAATTGGGTGAGATTTTGAGGCACAATGACTTTATTTCTCAAATTTAAACTCACATATATAAATTACCATTTATGGAAATTTCATATGCAGTACATATTCACTTTTAAACACTTGGTGCATGTAGTATATGGAATAAACCTATAACCAGATACAAAGACTACCTCCACCAAAATTCAAGAGAAATGGCAATTAAAAAATGATGAGGCCTTAGGATTGATTAACATGGCCATGCCCCCTAAATTACATGTCCACATTGATGGTTGTTATATTGCCTTCACTACTTGGTCTAAACTTAAATTGATTTATGACATTGTGAATGAATCTCTTAAAATTAAAATTTAAGATCAATTATCTGATTTAAATTATAATGACTATAAAACTATGGATAATTTATTGATTAAAGTTCATTATTTGCATTCTCAATTAGCTGGTTTGGGCATTAAAATTTTAGATTTGAATTTGATTCATATTACCATGAAAAAGTGTTTGCCTCAACCTTTTCAGTAGTTTATTACTAATATTCATTTACAACTAGCTTTTCTAATTCTAATTTTAATGGTTGTATGGTTGGTAAAATTCATAGAGAATATTTTTCTAAAAATTACTCTTGGTATAATACTAAAAAGCTTCATTTAGTTCATAGTGATATTTTAGGCCCTATGCAAACTCCTTCTATTAATGGTGATAAGTATGATTTAACTTTTTTTTATGATTTTTTTGGAGAATTTTTAATGATGTCATAAAGGTATCCTAGTGAGTGGATGAATTACCTTGATAGTCTATGTGACAATGACAAAGTGTGCAATGTTATTACCCTAGTATGTTTGAAGTTGGCTTGGTTGATATTCAGTTTTGGCATGGTTAGATATGTTTAGGGATGAGTATGGTGATTTGAGGATGTTAAATGGGTCATATCAAAGGTTTTCTATGCTTTCAATGTTTATGTGCATGAGTGTATTTCATCTAGTTTATCATTGTTTTCATTTAGATTTTTTGAGTCTAGTGGTAAAAAATTTGAGTAGGTAGTTTATTGACATCATAATTGCCATGTGTGGATGAGTCAGGGGGAGTTTTTAATATGGTTGTGATAAAATTAGTCCCTAGTTTTTATGTGATAAACATAAAATCATGTGATGAATTGAAGTTAAAGATATGTGGATGAAAATTTGGGCTCTCAAGTATTTTGATGGTTTTTTCTATGTTCAAATAAAATCGAGTAAGCATGTTGATGATGTCAGCATTCACACGTATGGAGGTATTAAGAATAAATGGTCACAAGGGTTTGCTTAGTATTGTGCATAGTTATTATGCACTAAATTTTAGGGAATGAAATAAATCACAAAAAAGGATATGAAAGTGAAAATTTATGATCCCAGGTAGTTTGACAGTGTTTTCCCATACATAGCCAAATTTGCATATGACAAAAAAAATTTGAGTAATCATTTTGATGTAATCATATTTCACAAATGTGGTAGTTTCAAGAGAAGTTGATTATATGGGTTTATTTATTTGTGTTCCTATTTTATTTTAACTAAATTTTAGGTAATGTGATGAATCACATCAAAATATATGCATGTGCAAAGTTGGCCTTTCCAAATAGTTATAGGCATAGTTGGCTCTGTGATAGATAAATCTAAGGAGGCATTTTAATGTCATTATATCTCACACATGTGAGGGTTATATGATTATATTGATACATGGTTGGATTATCTTATATAAGGAGATCATATGGTTTAAATTTGAGAACATGCAAGTGAGCGAGGTAAAATTTATGATGGTCCAAAGTTGGCCTTCTAGGCAAACATCAATGGTCCTCATACTTAGTTATTTTTTCAAGAGATAAAGATCAAGACCAAATGAAGATCTTATAGTGCATGGTATATCATAAAATATTTATCTAATGGTGTACATTAAGTGATATGGTAATAAGTGCATGTTTTTTAATATTAAGCAAAGTTAAAGGATAAGGATCTAACATTTCACATTTAATCATGTGATTGAGATTGATAGTGTGAGTGGAGTCAAAGTGGTCAACCTATATAAAGTTTAGCATTGTTAAAGGTAAATATCCTTAAAATAATATTTATATTGTGTGATTTATCTAATCATCAAGGAAACAATATGATATCATAGTGTCCAAGGTTTAACTATGACCGTTGGCATTTGAATATTTGAATTTTGCAAAGGGAAAAACTAGTGCTCTATATTTTGTCCATAAATTTTTATCCAGGACAAATTAGGAGGTGATATAAAAATAAAATTTGAAGAGGAATCCATGGAATATCTAATGAACCTATTTATAAGATATTAAAGTCTTTAAAATCAAACATATTAAGGTTAAACTTTTATTGTGTGTTTGTGCATATTTTACAACTAACCCAAGAAGGGTATTTAAGTTGTGATTATTGGTATCTTGATGTTTAAAGGTGAAATATATATTTAATTATGTTTTATACTCCATGAGGACCATATATATGCATTATTAAGGTTTTAACAATCATATGCACTATGAACAAAGGTTTAGAATTTGACTGTGTATTCATTCATGATGACTGTGTGCACAAAATGTTGTTTAAGCAAAATGTGCTTTAGTAGAAGCATGTTTTGGTGATTGTGATCATTTTAGGATGTCAAAGGGGTCATTTTTAATGGTCACATGTATTTTGAAGTGGTATTATGTTCTTATTTTTATTGGTTAAGTTTCAAATAGATGAATGGGTCTTCATAGGACCTAAAAGGTGACTTAGGCCTATTGAGTGAGAGTTGTGCTTAATTGTGACCCATGTTAGATGAATTAAGGGTGAAGGAATGTATTTTGGATGACATGGAAATATTTCAAACTTGATGATTCATAAATTCTCTATAAATAGTGAAACCAAATGTGATGGTTTATAGACATGTGAAAGACTTGTAAGAGTTGTGTGTGTGTGGAGCCAAGCGAAGGAGAGACCCTTTGAAAGAGAAGGTAAAGGTCATTGAGGACCATAATAGAGTGAAAAGGATCAGTCATGCTTATCTAATAAATTTAGTGCAAGAGGACACATAGGTAATTATACCTAATGAGCCTAGAAGAGTCAGTTTGAGTGAGTAATCCCTAGAGCTTATTTGAGGATTTAGGTGAAGGAAAGAAGAGAGGAAATGTGCCCAGTGGATGGTTGAAGAAATGAGCTAGTTGATGATGGGGTGTATGACCTATAGGTTATATTTTTGATGTCATAATATATCTATTGAAATTATAAAGTGTGATTTATCAAAGAGTTGAAGAGGGGGGTTAGATGGGATATGTATTGTGTCATAATTTATCTTTATGTGCTGGTCCAAGTATGTAATGTGCTTTGGATAACAAGGAAATTAGGGTGAAAGAGTGAAGGTGAAGAGTGATAATCAGAGATCCATAATTAGGTGTTGATGATATCAGTTTAAAGGTGGAGTTTTTCAAAGGTATTTTTGTGGTAGCTCAACATCTAAGCAGTTATATCCTCCTTGCAAGGGGAAACTTGATAAAGGTCTACTTGTTATGGTAGCTTAGCTAAATAGGTGTAGTAGCTCCTTGTGGGATTTTAGTCTCACTAAAATAAGGGATGATAGTTCCTTAATCAATTTTAATTTTTCTAAATTATATCTTGTCATTATAGGATTTTATTCCATCTTACAGGGTTTAGTGGGTTTTATTCCCCAAGAAGGTTTCCCATGTGTGTCATGTGTTTTTTGATTGATCTTACACTATCTTTATTATTCATTGATATGAATGATGTGTATGCCTCATACATGTATGTGTTAAATTATTAGGAGATTAAATGAATTAATTGAAATTATTTTATTTGGTCTCACTAATTCACACCCTCTCTCAGTGATTATAATTCCAATAATTAGTACTAGAGCGGGTCCTTTAGAGGAAGCTTAACACCTTGAAGGAGATCTTAAGTAGGTATAAATATGGTTAAACATTTAAAAAATATATAATCAATAATGGAAGGTTGTGATCAAGGCACTTGAATAATAGATATGTACTTTGAAGAAAGAAACCAAAGAGGATGAGAATGTTATCAATGATTTCAAGGTTCAACTTGTAGATGCCAAGACAAGTTTGATGTCAAAAGAGGAAAGTTGTTAAAAATAAAAGAGCATCATGTTTGATAAATAAATTTGTCATAATATTAGAGAAGATGATAGTGAATAAGAAGTTTATTTAGAAGCTAAGCTCATGAGTGTACTTGGTGAAATAAAGGAGCAAAAGAAGAGGAATCACATGATGAGGTATGTGATCAAAGGTCTTGAAGCAAAATTCAGTTATCTTGAGAGAAGTTTGTTAAGAAATTATGAGAGAGATGAGAAAAATTATCAAGACTAGAATAATTATATTGAAGTGTAAGCATATATATTGAAAGATAAGCCAACAAGAACAAATAAGATGAAGAGAAGATCAGTATTCTTGAAGATCAGTTAAGGACTGCAAGTGCAAATATGAAAGAAAGAGAAGATGAGTACACTCTACTAAATATTGAGATGAAGTCATTGAAGAGTGAGCATGAACTTGTTATATTCAAGTTGGATAAGCTATAAAAGAATCATGATAAGCATGTGTATGTCAAGAATATTTCAAGCTTTAAAAATAATGCAAAAAGGTCTGTTAGATAACCAAATGCTTCAAGGTATGCTAGTTTATTCCATGGTCATTGTTATATATGTAATGAGTATGGTCATAGAGCTAAGGATTTTAGAAGGAATTTAGTCAAGTATAGACATTAATGGAACTTTGGAAGAAGGAGTAATTATTCCTAGAGAAGTCATAACTTAGATCTATTAAGAGAAAAGAAGGAATTAGATATGAAGAAGATACATAATTTGTCTTCTATCCAAATAAAAAAGGAAGATCACAATCATCATCAAGTAAAAGGTATGAGTGATCTTATTTTTTTCAAATTTCATAGAGTTGGTCACATTGATAGGTATTAAAAGAATAGGTTGAATGAGTTTCCAAAGAAAAAAAAGGTGTATGGAGCTCCTAGTGTGCAAAGAAGAGGTCACAAAAGGGTATGGAAACTTAATCCTATTAAAAGAGATCAAACTGAGACCAAATATGGTTTGTTTTCCATGATTAACATGAAGAAAAGTCAAGATTTTATATTGAAAACATTTATTGATAAATCTAAAGAAAAGAATGCAGTCAAAGGTTCATTCAAAGTCAAGCAGGACTACAAGTCAGATGAGATTATGGAGATATGGGACTCTCTATAGTTCTGAGACTTTTAGTCTCTCTTTGTCAAAGGGGTGTCTCTCTCTAATCTTCAAGGAGACACTTTATAGAAAAATGAAGCATGGTGGATGTTAGTTGGGTCTTGATTGATGTTACAAGACAAAGAAGGTCATGAGAAGATGTGTTAGCTTGCTATGAAGGATTTTGTTTATTGGTAGACCTATTTGTCAATTTACTCTTTAGTTGATCAGTTTGCTCATAGTTTTTGAAGAACTAGCCCAAAGGATGAAAGGTTGTGACTTGAGGGTTTGATGTAAACAAAATCTAAGGTTTGTGTTCATGATGCTAATGACTCAATTTTCATATATGGATCTAAGTGAACATCAAGTGAATAATATTCAATATTTTCATTAGTTGGTGACATGCTTGTAATGCATGGTTGAGCCTATTTTAGTGTTCTTTATCATGAAATAATGTTGGTTGTGTTTGTAATGTCTATAGGGTCTAATGGGTGTGTATAGGTGGCCTAATGATATTAATATAATGTCAAGAATATTTTGATGCTTAGAAAGGTTAGTTGACTTTATTATAGCTTGATCCAAGTGGTTTTGTGGTTTTAAGGTGTGTTGAAGTCAAATTGAATAATTTTTAGTGATCTTAGTTTTTTAGTTTAGACTTAAGGGCAAGCAAGCCTAAAATGGGTTAGAGGATGTATGGGTTCTAAAAGGTGTGGAAGCTCAAATCTTGGTCTATAAGTGTGTGATAGGTGTCTCTAGGTGTGTAAGAAGTTTCAAAGGTGTGTGTTAACTAGGAGTTTTGTTGACCTTGTTTATTTTGAGATTCTAGGGTTTTAAGCTTTACTAGAAAAGTTGTATGCCTTATTAGTTGAGGTCTAAGGATTTTTAATATGTTGAATGGGCCAAATAAATTGTCAAATCAAGCTTCACATATATTTGAAGTTTTTTGGTTTTCAAATTATTCATGTTTTTGTCAAGTTGGAGGCCTAATTGGTAAGTTGGTTTGTGAAGGAAGTATATTATAGAGGTTGAACTATGTGTTTAAAAATGGTGTGCTTTAGGGGGCATATGAGAGTGATCCATATATGAATTTTTAGGTCTTGATGTTATGTCTAGTGAAATTTGTGGGATCTATAAGTTTCAATTAGGGCTATAAGGAGATTACACAGGCCTTATGTGAAGAAGAGTTATTTTTTCTTAGTTTCTCCAAAATATCAAGGCATGATTATTTTAAGGTGATTTATCAGGTTAGTTTAGTTTATGTTTCCTATTTGGTGAGTGACATGAAGTTATGTTGGTGGTGCTTGAGGTGGTTTGAGAGAGAAGGCTAGTATGCTTGTATGGTGGTTCTTCATGGTGTGTGGAGATCTAAATATGCTCAAGTGATGTAATGGCTTTTAAATCTTAAGGGGAGTCCTAAAATTTTTCTTTCTGATTTCCATCATATTTTATTACTTTTATGTTCTTTCTTCATTGGTTATAGTGCTTGGTTGAAAAGAGTGTTGGCATGGAGCAAGAGGAAGTAGTCAAGGCAAATAAAAGGTAGGCTTAAGGTAAGGGGGAGTTTATATCATATTTATAAGATGGTATTTTCCTATTTATGGTCTTTTCAAGTCCTTAGGATCAGTTGGAGACCAATTTTTCATTGTGTGAAAGGGGGAGAAAGTTTCTATTTGTGAGAGTGCTTGAAAAGAAAGAAGAAAGGTGAGTTGTTTATTGATGGGTGTTGAAATCAATGACAAAAGGGGAGATTGTTAGATAATTGTCAATTATGTCATGGTGATGTCATGAAGGTGTCCTAGTGAGTGGATGAAGTTCCTTGATAGTCTATGTGACAATGATAAAGTCTACAATGTGCTTGTCCTAGTATCCTTGAAGTTGGCTTGGTTAATCTTTAGCTTTGGCATGGTTAGAGATGTTTAGGGATGAGTATGGTGATTTGAGGATGTGAAAGGGTCCTATAAAATATTTTATATGATTTTATTAATTATTTTAATGAGTGGATTTCATCTAGTTGATTATTGTTTGCATCTATATTTTTTGGGTATAGTGGTAGAAAATATGAGTAGGTAGTTTTTTGACATCATAGTTACCATGTGTGGATGAGTCGTGGGGAGTTGGTAATATGGTTGTGATTACATTAGTCCCTATTTTATATACACTAAATATCAATTCATGTGATGAATTTTAGTCAAATATATGTGGGCACAAAGTTGGGCTCTTAGGCATTTTTACAAAAAAATTTATGTTCAAATAGAGTCGAGAAAGCATGTAGATGATGTCAACATTCACACACATGAAGGTGTCAAGAGGAAATGGTCACATGAGTTTGTTAAATATTGTGCCTGGTTTATATGAATTAAATTTTAGGTCATGATATGAATCACAATAAAATATATGAAAGTGAAAATTTGTGCTCCTAAGAAGTTTGATAATGTTTTCCCATACTTATCCAAATTTGCATATGGCAAAAAAAGTCAAGTAAGCATTTTGATGTAGTCATATTTCACACATGTGTTAGGTTAAATATAATTTTATCATATGGGTTTGTTTATTTTTGTTCCTATTTTATTTTCAATAACTTTTAAGTCATGCGATGAATTGCATCAAAAGCTATGTATGTGCAAAGTTGGCTTTTCCAGACAGTTCTAGGCATAGTTGGCTCTATGATAGACAATTTTGAGGAGGCATTTTAATGTAATTATATCTCACACATGTGATGGTTACAAGATAATATTGATACATGGTTAGATTATCATATGTAAGGAGATCATATGGTTTAAATTTGAGAACATGGGAGTGAGCGAGGCAAAATTTATGACAATCCAAAGTTGGCCTTCAAGGAAAATAGCAATGGTCCCCATAGTTATTTTTACAAGAGATAAAGATCGGGACCAAATGAAGATATAATAGTGTGAAATATATCATAACATATTGATATAATGGTGCATGTTGAGTTATATGGTAAAAATTGGACATTGTTTAATGTTGAGCAAAGGTAAAGGATAAGGATCTAATAGTTCATGTTTAATTGTGTAATTGAGATCGTTGGCACGAGTGGAGTCAAAGTGGTCAACCTATTCAAAGTTGAGAATTATTAAAGGTAAATATCTTTAAAATAATATTTATGGTATTTTATTTATATAATAATCAAGGACACAAGATGATAGCATAGTGTCTGAGGTTTAACTGTGATCATTGGCATTTGAATATTTGAATTTTGTAAAGGGAAAAACTAGTGGTCTATATTTTGTCCATAAATTTTGATCCAAGATGAATTTAAATGTGATATAAAAATAAAAGTTAAATATTACTCCATGGTAAATCTAATTAACCTATTTATAATATCTTAAAGTGTGTAAAATTAGTTATAGTGAGGTTTAAAGTTAACTATGTATTTATGCATGTTTTACAAGTAACCCAAGAAAGGTATTTGAGATATGCTTATTGGTATATTGATATTTAAAGGTTAAATAAATATTTTATTATGTTTTATACTCCATGAGGACCATATTTTTCAATTATTAATGTTTTAACAATCATATGTAGTATGGGCAAAGGTTTAGAAGTTGATTGTGTATTCGTTCATGGTGACTATGTGCAAAGAATGTTGTTTGAGAAAATTGTGCTTTAGTAGAAGAGTGTTTTGGTGACTATGATCATTTTAGGAGGTCAAATTGGTCATTTTTAATGGTTAAATTCATTTTTAAGTGGTCTTATATTCTTATTTTTCTCAAAGAAGTGTCAAATAGGTGAATGGGTCTTCATAGGCCTAAAAGGTGACTTAGGCCTATTGAGTGAGAGTTGTCCTTAAGTGTGACCCATGTTAGATGCCTTAAGATTGAAGGTATGTATTTTGTATAACATGAAAATAATTTTAACTTGATATTTCATGAATTATCTATAAATAGTAAAACTAAATGTATGGTTTCTAGACTTGTGAGAAACTTGTAAGAGTTGTATGTGTGGATCCAAGCGAACATAAAAGAGTGAAGATGATCATTCATTCTTATTTTATCATTTTTTTAAGGAGGAAAAATAGGTAATTATACCTAATGAGCCTAGAAGAGGTAGTTTAATCAAGTAAGACCTAGAGGCTATTTAAGCATTGAGCTGAAGGAAAGAAGATAGAAAATGTGCCCAGTGGATGGGTTGAAGAGTAGATCTATTTGATGATGGTGTTTATGACCTATATGTCATATTTTTTATGTCATAACAAATATCTTGTAGGTTTGAATTATGAGTGAGTAAATATTTGTAGAGTGGGGTTAGTTGGGATATGTATTGTGTCCTAATTGATCTTTGTGTTGGTTCAAGTATATAATGTGCTTTGGCTAATAAGGAGAGTAGGGTGAAAGAGTGAAGGTAAATATTAATAATCATAGGTCCATAATCAGGTGTTAAAGACATTATTTTAAATTTTTATTTGTTTAATGGTATTACTATGGTATCTCAACATCTAGGGGGTTGTTTCCTCCTTACAAGGTAAAACTTTATAGAGGTTTAGTTGTTGTGGCAGCACAATTAGATAGGTGTAGTACCTCCTTTTAGGATTGAAGTCTCACTAAAATAATGGATGGTATTTCTTTTATAAATTTCATTTGGTCCAAATTGTATCTTGTCATTATAGGATTGTAGTCCATCTTGTATGGTTCAGTGAGTTTTATTTCCTACGAGGGTTTCACATGTATGTCATGTGTTTTGTGCTTGATCTTACATTGTATTTATTATTCATTGATATAAATGATATGTATTCCTCATGAATGTATATATTGAATGATTATGAGTTTGAAGTAATTGGAATTGATATTGGTTTATTTGGGCTCACTAATTCACCCCCAGTGATTGTACCTCCAATAGATTTTATTGGGCAAGTTTGGATTTAATTATTGAAAACTAAAGATCAAGTTATAGACATTTTTATTGAGTTTTATGACTTTATTTAAAAACAATATCATAATTATTTATGGATATTACACACTGATAATGGTATTGAATATGTTAACAATGATTTTATTTCATATTGTATGAAACATAGAATTAAGCATGAGAAAATTGTTTCCTACATGCCTGAGCAAAATGGTGTTATTAAACGTAAACGTAGGACTATCACTAAAATAGATAGTTGTATATTGCATGATAAAAATATTCATTATAAATTTCAGGCTGAAGCCATGTATTTTGATGTCTATCTCATTAATAGGACTCTCACTAAAGTAATTTTAAATATTACACTTGAATAAAATTAAAGTGGTAGAAAACCTAATTTAAAACATGTACGTGTTTTTTTTATGATGTATTTGTTCATAATCCAATATAAAAACACAAAAAGTTAGATTCTAAAGTAGATACTTTTAAATTTGTTGGTTATGATGAATCATCTAAAGCCTATAGGGTGTATGATCATCAGATTAACAAAATTAAGATTAAAAGGGATGTTAACATTACTTAAAATAGTGTACTTGATTGTGCTTTCAATTTTGATTCTCTTGATATAGTTTATGCTTTTTTTACTTTTGAAATTAGTGATGATTATAATGATGTGTTGCATAATGATGTTGTTACTCAAGTTCCATCTCCTTCTTCTATTCTTTCTCCACCTAAATTTATGCCTAAGTGGGTCAAGACTACTATAGAAGATTCTATAATTCATGTAGATCTTAATGATACTTGTAGAACTAGGTAAAAAATTTATAATTATGATTTCATGTCTAAAATTATACACAATAATGATCTTGAATCTCTAAAACAATCTCAAGGTCAACCTCATTGGTAAAAAGTAATGCATGATAAATACAACTCTTTGATTTCTAATAACACTTGGGACTTAGTCCCACTCACTAAAGGGCATCGCTTGGTTAGTTGTAAATGGTTGTTTACAAATAAGTTCAATTATGATAATCAAATTTAAAAACATAAATATAGATTAGTTTCTAGAGGTTTTTCTCAAATATAAGGAATTTACTATAATGAAACTATTTCTCCTTTTACTAAGATGCCCACAATTAAAGTTGTTTTATCTTTAGATGCTCACTGTATTGGCCTATTTATCAAATGAATGTTAATAGTGATTTCTTAAATGGTGAATTGCATGAAGAAATTTACATGTCTCAACCCCCTAGTTTTATTAATCAAGTAAATGAACATCTTGTATGTAAGTTAAACAAATATATTTATGCCTTAAAACAATCTCCTAGATAATGGTACTCTAAAATATATCAATTTTTTTATAACTCAAGGCTTTACTTGTAGTTCTAACGATCCTAATATTTTTGTCAATAATACTCTAAATGGCATAGTTATCATTTTTTTTTATGTTAATAACTTAATCATAATTGGTAGTAATAGTTCAATGGTTTTGTGCACTAAAAATCTTTAAAGAATACCATTGAAATGATTGATTTGGGTATGTTACATTATCTTTTAAGCATTCAAGTTTGGAAAGAAAAGGATAGCATCTCTATTTATCAATCTAAATATGCATGTGATTTATTATCTAAGTTTAATATGTTAGATTTCAAACCTGTTGCTACTCCTTATGAACTTGGTGTTAAATTACTTAATGGCATGGAAATACAAATTGTTGATCCAACTCTATATAGACAATTAGTTGGTAGTTTGAATTATCTTACTCATACTCATCCTGATATTACCCTTTCTATTAGATTGGTTTCTCTTTTTATGTCAAAACTTCAATATTCTCATTTTAAAGCTACTAAAAGAATTCTTTATTATATTAAAGGCACTCTAAATTTTTGCATCGAGTATACCTCAAACAGAAATTGTTATATAGATTTTGATTGGGTTGGTGATCCTAATGATCATATATCCACAAGTGGTTATTGCTTCTCTTTAGGTTCCAATACCATTCATGGAATAGTAAAAAAAAAACTATTGTATCTTTATCTTCTAAAAAAGCTTAGTATAAATCTTGTAATCATGCTACTAAGGAAGTAATTTGTCTTAGAAGACATCTTACAGATTTGGGCCACCCACAACATTCGGTTACTTTGATTTTTGATGCTAATCAAAGTGCCATTGAATTAGAAAAAAGTAAAATTTTCCATGCAAGTTCCAAGTACATTGAAATTCAACATCACTTTCAGTGCAAATTTATTGAGAACAATCAAATTCTTCTCTCTTTCTATCCTACTAAAGAACAAATCGTTGATATCTTTACTAAGCCACTATGTAAAGACTAGTTTATTGTATTTTGTAACAAGTTAGGATTGAAAGAAGTTCTCATCAAGGAGAGTTAGTGATGTTTCCTCCCTTATTTTTTATCTATAAACTCCTAGATAAAGTTTAATGGAGAGTGTTATAATTACCCTTTATTTAATATAATTTATTTTATCCCAAGTTTATTTTTCATGTGTGAGGAATTAAAATTTATGTGAATTATTAGTTCACATAAATCTTGATTCCATTAGGTGTCACTCACCTCTTTGTGCTCCTTTAGGATTTTGGATTTACTTTCATGAATAACTCCTTCCTCCACATGGAACACACATCTTTTCTCTTTGTAAAGATGAGGACACAAGTGGCACGTACTTATGAGTCTTGTAATGTCATAATGGGATTCTATGTAAATATCATTTTCCTCTTTTAGCTCTATAAAAGAGCCCTTCCTCTCCTCTTGTCATCAATAATAATATCATAATCTATCTATTTTTATCTTGTGATTTTGATTCAATCTTGTACTTATGGATATTTTGGTTGTAAGATTTCTAATCAGATCACATGGGTTTTTCTCTTATACATTCATTTTTCCACTTTAAAACTCTTGTCACTTATGGTTTTATCTTAAGAGATAACTTATTATTGTGGATTATTTTTTTATCATACTTTCATGCTATGTCATTGATGATTATTCTTGGGATAAATCCTTCAAACTCATTCTGAGGATTTTATGGGTTGTGGTGTTTGTAGAGGAATGACCACTACCTATCTTCTGTGTAGGTTTTACAAAATTCCTTGAGTTTATTCTTATTATATGCATCTTAAGTAGATGCCTTCATAATTTATTCTATATAGAATCTATTGGGTATCAACCAAAAATTTGATTACACTTATGAAAGCAATAAACACAAAATTAAACCAGATAGATAAGTAACTAGAATCAAAAATATAGTAAGAAGAAGAGATACAAGAAACCACCCTGAAAACTTGTATTAAATTCTTTACAGAAGGAATACAATTGAAGAAACTTCTTTTCTTCCACACCTCTCACAAATGTACAGATCTCTCTCTAGATCTCTTTCCCTCAAGATCTCTCTCTCTCAAGTAAAATCAAATCCAACAACCTAGATTGATTCACCTATACAATTATGTATTGTTCTTCCAACATTCACATACACTACTATGAGCTAAGAATATCTATCCTAATATAGAATTAGGAAACTTGAGCATGCATTTACAACCAACAGTTAAGCCTCTCAAACAAGGGCTCTAAAAATAGTCTTACTAATAATAGAGATGCAAACTTAAGACTATGACTTAATCTCATCATGCAAACACTCAGTTCTGTCCTCGAAAATAGCTCTCTGGACGCACAGGTAACCGACACCGGTTCCTACTTGCTTGCACCTGACCGATGTCGACCGATTCCTACTGACGTCAGTGTCTCCTAAACTGCTCTTGACTGACGTCGGTCACTCCTGACTGATGCCGGTGACTATGTACCTACTACAACCTTGCAAAGTACTCCTTGGTGAAGCTTTTAGGCTCCACACCTTAACAATCTCCCACTTGGAGATAAACAGCTGCACCAGTACCTGTACAGCAACATCTTCTAGCTCCTCCATCTTCAACACAATCATGAAGACCAACAGAAGTTGAATGAAGATTCAACTTCTCTTTTGTAATCAGCTTGGTTAACATATCCACAAGATTCTTATCTATATGGATGTTCTCTAGCTTCAACTCACCATCCTCCAATACCTATCTTATGAAGTGGTACCTAAGTTGTATATGCTTTATTCTTGAATGAAAGGCTGAATTTTTAGCCAAATGAATTGCACTCTGACTATCACTATATAATCTACAACTCTCTTGCTCCTTTCCAAGCTCTTCCATGAACCGTGTCATCCATATCATCTCTTTGCTAGCCTCTGTGGCTGTAATATACTCTGCTTTTGTAGTTGACAAGGCAACAACCTTCTACAACTTTGATATCCAGCTAACCACCGTTCCACCTACAGTGAAAACATATCCTGTGGTGCTCCTCCTACCATCTAAATCACCTACCATATCTAAATCTACATAACCATGTAGAGAAGTATTTGAACCTCCATAACACAAATGCCTACTACTGGTTCCTCTCAGATATCTAAGGATCCACTAAACTGCTTTCCAGTGTTCCTTTCCTGGATTGGCCATATATTTACTTACAACTCCCACTACTTGAGCAATATCCGGTCTAGTACACACCATTGCATACATTAAACTCCCTACTACGGAAGAATATGGAACTTTCTTCATGTACTCTACCTCATCATATGAATTAAGACATTGTTCTTTACTCAATTTAAAATGTCCAGCCAAAGGTGTGCTTACCAGTTTTGCATCCTGCATATTGAATCGTTTCAACACATTGTTCACATAATCTTCTTGAGACAAAATCAACTTGTGATTTTTCCTGTCTCTCTTAATACTCATTCCAAGGATTTTCTTTACTACTCCCAAATCCTTCATGGCAAATGTTTGAGCTAATTTCACCTTAAGCTCAGAGATATCCTGCATGTGTGATCTCTCAACCAGCATATCATCTACATACAATAATAGAATAATATATCTACCATTATCCAATCTCTTAAAATACACAAAATGGTCAGATTGACACCTACTGTAGCCATGCTTAGTCATAAACCTATCAAATCTCAAATACCACTGTCTAGGAGCTTGCTTGAGGCCATACAAGCTTTTCTTCAATCTGCACACTAACTTCTCCTTACCTTTGACCTCAAATCCTTCTGGTTGATCCATATATATTTCTTCATCCAAATCTCCATGAAGAAATGCTATCTTAACATCAAGCTGCTCAAGATGCAAATCCTCAATAGCAACTAAAGACAATACAACCCGTATAGAAGTCATTTTAACAACAGGAGAAAAAACCTCACCAAAATTAATACCTGGGTTTTGTGCAAACCCTTTCACTACCAATCTGGCCTTATATCTCATCTGTTCATTCTCACCTTTCTTTAACCTGTAGATCCATCTGTTCTTCAGTGTCCTCTTACCAGCTGGCAACTCAACCAAATCCCATGTTTGGTTCTCTTTTAAGGACTCCATTTCCTCAACCATGCCATGCTCCCACTGACTCTTGGACTCCACCTATAATGCTTCTTCAAAACTCTCTGGTTCTCCACCATCAGTTAGTAATAAATAGAATAATGAAGGAGACTATCAAATTGGAGGTTTACTTACCCTTTTTGACCTCTTGATGGGTGTTTGAGACTCATCCACAACATGTTGTCCACCCAAATTATCTGACAGTGACCGAACTCAGTCACTTCCAGGCCTATTACTGGCTAACATCAGTTCTCCCTAGCCGACGTCGGTGCCTGTCCTACCGACGTCAATTCCTTTATTGCCGACATCGGTTTCTGTTCTACCGACATTGGTTCCTACCTTGCCAACATTGGTCTCTGTGTTTTCCTACAAGTGATTATTTCTTTTTCCCACGAGCTCATTTTGGACCGTCACCTCGTCCAATTCTCCATTACTCTGCCCAAATTGATTTAGCTTCCTTAGCTGATCACTATACATCACTCTTTCATTGAAAATAACATCACGGCTCCTAATTATCTTATTAGTTCTTAGATTCCAAAACTTGAAACCAAAATCATCTGAGCCATAGCCAATAAATGTGCACCTCATAGACTTAGCATCCAGCTTCTTTCTATTTTCCTTATCAACGTGCACAAAGGCTTCACAACCAAAAACTTTGAGAAATGAGAGATCTACCTTTTTACCTATCCATGCCTCTTCTGGAATTCCACCATCCAGAGCTGTAGAGGGTCCTCTATTAATTAGGTACACTACAGTGTCAATAGCTTCTACCCAAAACTCTAAGGGCAAACTAGCATGCAATCTCATACATCTTACACACTCCATAATTGTTTTGTTCATTCTTTCAGCAATACCATTCTGCTAAGGTGTCCTTAGAACTATCCTTTGCCTATGGATCCCATGCATATAACAATACCAGTTGAACTTATAGCTGCAAAACTCACCACCATTGTCAGATCTCAGGCACTTCAATCTTCTGCCTATTTCATTCTCAACCATAGCTTTCCAAATCTTAAAAGTCTCAAATACATCAGATTTCTTCTTAATACAATAGACCCATACCTTTATTTTAACATCATCTATGAACGAAACATAGTACTGTGATCCTTCAATAGAAGCAACCTGAGCCAGTCCCCACACATCTGTGTGAACAAGCTGCAACTTATGCTTCTTCTTTGTTGACCCAGTCTTGAGAAAACTCTCTTCTATTTTCCAAAAACATAGTGCTCACAAAAATCTAGATCTATGCTTTTCAAATCTGAAAGCTTACCTTTAGACTTAAGAATTGAAATTCCCTTCTCACTCATGTGGCCAAGCCTTGAGTGCCACAATTTTTCATCCACATCTGAAGTAGATAATACAGAAGGAGAATTGTTAGTAACACAATTACATAAATAGAGAGTACCTACTCTCTTACCTTTGGCCATTACAAGTGCACCCTTGGTCACCTTCCAAGATTCAGCTGTGAGAGTTACTATACAACCCTCATCCCCTAACTTTCCTGCAAAAATCAAATTCCTCTTCAAGCTAGGAATATGCATAACATCTCTCAACACCCATGTGTTGCCATTCTGCATTTTCAGCTGCACTTTTCCTTTGCCAATAATTTTACAAGGCTCATCATCCCCTAGATACACTATTCCAAAATCTCCATGGATATAGTCACTAAAATATTCTCTATTGGGGGTAGCATGAAAAGATGCACCAAAATCTAAAACCCAAGATTCTATATTATTATGCAAAGAGATTATTAAAGCATCTTGTGCAATACCTGCAACCTTTGCTTCTTCCTTTCCTTCATGTTGATTGTCCTCCTTAGGCTTTGACCAGCAATCTCTGCTTATGTGCCCCATCTTTCCACAATTCTAGCATTGTGGCTTCCTGCCATTTCTGGATTTGGATCTACCTCTCACCTTAGACTTAGATCTTAATCTCCCTTTCTTGCTCTTCTCTTTTTGCCTTCCCCTACTCTCAAAACTTAAAGTGTTCCTTGATGTTTCCTCTATGCTTTTCCTGCAAATTTCCTCATTCAAGATAACACTAACAACATCCTCTACTTTTAAAATATTTGAAGTAGATACAGTATTGCTAACTACCATTACTAAGCTATGTCAATTTTCAGGCAAAGAACATAATATTAAAAGAGCTTTAATTTCATCATTAAACACTATTTTGACTGAACTTGATTAACAATTCCATGGAAACCATTTAGATGATTAGATACAGATCCACCTTCCTGTATACGCAAATTAAATAACTGCTTCATAAGATATACCTTATTGAAGCTGAGGGTTTTTCATAAAAATTTGCTAAAGTAGTCATCAACTCTACCGTTGTCTTTGCTTGTGATAAATTAGCTATCACAGTAGATGCCAGACTCAATCTTATAGACCCTAGAGCCTTTCTATCAAGAAATTCCCATTCTTCATCATCCATGTCTATGGGCTTCTTTGCAATCCCACCTAACGGTAAGTATAGATCTTTCTGATACAAATAATCCTCTATCTGCATTCTCTAATGTTGATAATTCTTGCCATTGAACTTTTCCATTCTCAATTTACTTTCTTCTGCCATTGCTTCTCCCACTCAAATAGAAATCCCTATAGAAACCCCTATGAGTACCCTATAATCAATACACACTACACAGATCTAAACCACCTGTTAGTGAACTTGAGCTTTGATACCACTTATTGGATATCAAGCTCTAAACCTACAACCAAGGCTCTGATACCACTTGTTGGGGATCAACCAATAATTTGATTACACTTATGAAAGCAATAAACCATGGAATTAAATCAGATAGATAAGTAGCTAGAATGATAAATAGCAAGAACAAGAGATACAAGAAACCACCCTAAAAACTTGTATTAAACTCTTTACAGAAGGAATACAATTAAAGAAACTTCTTTCTTCCACACCTCTCTTAGATGTACATATCTCTCTCTAGATCTCTTTCCCTCAAGAGCTCACTCTCTCAAGTACAATCAACTCCAACACCCTGGATTGATTCACCTATATAATTATGTACTGTTCTTTCAACATTCACATACCAATGAGCTAAGAATATCTAATCCTACATATAGAATTAGGAAACTTGAGCATGCATTTACAACCAATAGTTAAGCCTCTTGAACAAGGGCTCTAAAAATAGTCTTACTAATAATAGAGATGCAAACTTAAGACTATGACTTAATATCATCATGCAAACACTTGGTTCTGTCCTCGAAAATAGCTCTCTGGACGCACAAGTAACCGATGCTGGTTCCTACCTACTTGCACCTGACTGACATCGGCTGATTCCTGCTACTGCCGACGTCTCCTGAACTGCTCACCTTGTAAAGCACTCCTTGGTGAAGCTTTTAGGCTCCACACCTTAACAGAATCACCTTTATTATCATATAATGACCAGATTTGAGCCTCAAAGCTCTCCTATATTCTCTATTGAGTTATAGGGAAGACGTACCTATGAGTAAATATTGAATAATATTTGTATCCAATCTCCTCTAGATACTTGGGCTTCACAAAAATATTCTATGATGATGCAAGGGTTAGTTTCAGTCATGAGTTGAATGATTCCCTAACCTATAACAATATTAGCAAGATTGATTTTTATGTTAAACTCCTATAATTTTGACATCCATTTTCCTATAGGTTTTCCCAACTTGTTTTACCCCAAAGTGAGCTTGGCAACAAGATATAATACAATGGAGATGGTTTTATTCCTTAATATGTAATTTCTAAATTTATTTACTACTTTGAAAAAGGGAAATATTTGCTTATCATAGAATACTTGATCTCTTATTCCTTCAAGTATGTGCTCATGATTGCAATAGGATGTTCACTTTCATCTTTATTCTATGTAAGCATAGTGACAATGATATGTTTTGAAGTGAATGAATATAATAATAAATATTTAGTGAAGTCTAGACTTATCAGTGTAGGGGCCTGACATATTATATCTTTGATGTATTAAAAAGACTTTTGGGAATTTACTATCCACTCAACTTTAGTATCTTGCTTGAGCATTGCATTTAGAGGTCTAACATTTTTTACAATGCCTAAGATAAACTTTCTCACAAAATTTATCTTCCCAAATAAATATTTGAGTTTTTTCTTGCTATTTGGGAATGCAATCTTTAATATCCCCTAAATTCTATATGGGTCGATTATAATTCCTTCTTTGGTGATGATGTAACCCAAAAGCTTAACTTTTAGTCACACTAAATATGCTCTTCTTGGGGTTTAGCAAGGTGTCAAACCTTATGCATCTCTTACAAGTTGAGTGTAGGTGGACTACATTATCAGTTATGGTCTTTGATAAAATAGTGAGGTCATCCATGTAGATGATTATACATTTACCTATTAGCTCTTGGAATGCATGATCCATGGCTTATTGAAAGGTGGATCCTATGTTAATTAGGCCAAATGGAATCCTCTTATATACATAAGTACCACACTTTGTGGTGAATGAAATATTCATTATATCCTTGAATTCAACTAGCACTTGGTTATATCCTAAAAATCCATCTAAGAAGGACATCATTCTTGAACCACTTACAATCTAGATGACCTCATCCAAGGAAGTTTAAAAGATAGTTGTCTTTCTCAGAAGCTTTATTCAAGTTTCTAAAATCAACATAGATTCTATTTTCCCATTTTTATTTCTGACTGTGACTAAGTTAGCTACCAATATAGATAGAATGTCTGATAGGAAAAACTATTTTTATATTCAATAACTTTTCCACTTATTTATGAATAAGAGGCTCTAAGATAGGGTTCATCAACCTTTTTTTATTGAATAGTTTGTGGTCTAATTTTAGTAGTATTATGTGTGTGATGACCCCTAAGTTAAATACCTTCAAGTCTGCATACATCCATGCAATCACATCTTCGTACTGGGTGAGTAAATCATTAACCCTTTGTCTTTCTTCTAGAGTCTAGCTAAGGCCACTGCTAATGTAGAATGGATAGTATTCTTCTCATAAATTTTCCTTATTTAAATTGGATTCATTTCCTTTTAGATACCTTATTTTTTGTGCTTGAATATCCATATCAAATTTTATTTTCAAAATAAACCATTCCTAAAGTAAGGAAGTTTTCTTTTAACTGAATAACTCCTCCCAATTCCTCTTGGCATAGGTAACTAATCTCCTTGTCATCAATGATTTGAGACTCAAATTATCCTGAGTTAGTCAATAATTAGATGATATTATGGTCATCATCAACTATTTGTAAATTTTCCATGTTATAAGTAATATATGGACATGGTACTTTCTCAATGGAAAATCTTTGTGCCTTGGACTCTTTTAGTGGTGATAAGTTAGTAGGAAAAGCAACTAGTGAGTCATCAACTTGATTATATTCCCTAATAATAACCACTATATTGAAGGCCTAAAAATACTTAATTAAATACCAAGCTTTATGTTTTTACTCTTAAAATATGATAGCTTACATTGGTATTTGTTTTTGACCTCATTTATTACCATTTTCAAATCTCCATAGATTAACAACTATTTGACATTATTTTGGAGAGAAAATTACAATCCTAAAATTAGTGCCTCATATGTTGCTCTATTATTGGTGTAATAGAGTTTTAATATGTATGATTATAGGTATTTATTACCTTGTGTATCCACCAATTCTACACCAATGCATGATCCTTACTTTGATCTTTTACCATCGAAGTGGAGAGTCCATAACTGGGAAGGTCTATGGACTTGTTGTTCCTACACCTCATGCTTTATGGTAAAGGTATAAATCCCAAGATTAGGAGATTTTTAGATTAACTCTTCATTTTTAGTGTTGTATTTATTATGGGGTGATTCATTCTTGGCTCTCAATTAATTCAAATATGTTTTTCAATACCTATCCATTGGTAACTAACTATGAGAGAAGTTTATTTCTACATACCTGTTCAACATCTTGGACCAATATCTATTGAGGAAGAGTATTTATCTTTCTAATACATACACTAAAAGTATGCCAATATTCATTTTTACATGTGGATTATATGTTACTTGGATGTTTACATCATTCAATTCCCCTACTATAGGCACCATTGTCTTATCTAGTTGTGAAACCATCCTCTTTGATGGGATTAGATTCAACCCCAACTTTTGATAAATGGAAGTTGGCATCACAATAAATGAAGCTCCAAAATCAACTAAATAATTGTAAATGTTCTTTCCATTTTCTTTTATAGTCAGTAAGAAATGAGGAACTTCTAGTTTACTCTTATATATAACATTAGTATGAGTAGCCTTTATCTTTTCTATAGTTGACTTTCATGGAATGGACCTCCATAAGAGTTCTTTATATTCAGTGATCTAAGCCAATTCATGAAGAGTGACGTTGTATTTAGTCTTATTCATGTTTTTTGAAATTTTTTATCCTCTTTTCCTCTATTCTCCTTATTTTAGGTATGTTCATTCCCTTTTGGGGGAGATGGATTATAGTTATCCCTTAGATTTGGTGGAATAGTGGTATTATTTGTAGGATTAGATGTTGTGAAGGGATGACTATTCCTAAGATTTCAATTTCCCTTTTGATACTATTTAAAGGCCTATATTTCATAGTTATCCTCTAGTTCATTGGCATCCTCACTTGGGAAAGAATATTTTTGCATTTAAAATACCATGGTGGTATTTAAGGAATCAAATTTAAGGTGGGACATTAGTGGGTTGTTCATCAAATCTTACCGCATGATCTCCATTTAAAATATATTAAATATTTTATATAATTCCACACATTTAATTTCACCGTGTTGTGATGTATTATGGACTCTACACCAATTGGGTAGAGATATTTCTACTATATTGATTTATGGAAACTTGTTAGGCTATTATTTTTCTATTTTATTTGTAGACCAATTAAAATATCTATTATATCTTTGAAACCCATAGTTTTAGTTATTATTTTGTCTAGTTTCATTACCGATCTTCCTCTGTATGTTCAAGAAGTCATTTATAATATTTAAACCATTATTTATATAGAATCTAGTTCTACTTTGGTAGAACCAACACCTTGCATAACTATGGTATTGGATGGAATTGAATGCTAGTTTTGTTGATGACTATTCATATGTACTTGGTTGTTCAAATAACCATAATTTTGATTTGGTGTCTATTGCATCAGAGGAGTTAGTACATATAACTAATTTTGGTTGAATTCAAGAAAATTTTGATTAACATGAAACACTTCATTCAAGGCTAGGAAACCAATATTAATATTTAGGGTGCCTATTACTTTAGGATTTAGCTATCTATAAATATTGATAGCTTATTCATATGATAATTCTAGAGTTTTATCAGCATGCACTCTTCATAGGAACACTAGTGATGGGATCCAAGGTGTTTTTATATATATTCAAAGCTAAAATTTCATCTGTTTTGTATGTTAGACTCAACCAAGTGTACAAATTATGAAATATTTCATTGAAATATTGAATTAGCTCATTAGGCTCCCTCTTCATACTGGTGAAATATTGATACACTAGGATAGGGCTGGTAACTTGTCTACATTAGGCAATAAAAGTTGCTTGACATGCATTCTAGGAATTAATTGAGTTCTCTTGAATATTGAGGTACCAATTGTAGGCAACATCTTGTAGTGTAAATGAGAAAATTCTATATATAACATCTTCATTATTAGCATTCATTAACCTCAAATAAACCTTGAAATACTTGATATGTTCCTCTATAATTATTCCTCCTAAAGGGGAGAAAGAAGGTAGATACTTCTCTCTATTCCTTGGTAAATTGTGCATTACCCTTGGGATGATAATAACATATCCAACTAACTAAGGTGGTTGGGACATAAGATGATTATTGAGATGAATATTTCTTACTAGAGAAGGTGTCCTAGCTTGAAGTGTATTGGTAATAACTAGTCTAGGTCTAGGCCTTTGATGTGTTCATAAATGGGAAACCAAAAGACTAGCTTGGGCCTTAGACCTGATAATTATCTTGGGTGTCTCGAGTGCAACACAAACATAGGGGATAATCTTTTACTAAATAAGGCACACAAGTGTCCCTCCTTCTAGTGATAAATTTTTATGTTGATGTGGGTCTTGTGCACATCCCCATATTTAAATAAGTAGCCTCTAATGTTTTAATATTTCAATGGAGGTAAACTCCACTCCAAGGCATGAGTTGCAGATATAGGTTAAATAACTTGATGGTGGAATAGTAGGATGGGGATGTAGTTATTAATTGGGTATGATTATACTGAAATTAATCCTATTAAATAAATTAAAATCTATTTGGTTTGGATGGATTGATGGAAACCATTCTAAAGTGGATAGATTTCAATCAAATAATCTTCAAAAGAAGGGAAGGGTAAAGAAAAAAAGAAGGCTCTATGGTTTTAAGGGATCACTTCTTGAGTTGGTTCTTTTGTGGACAAGTGTTTCCAAAACTAATTATTTCTACTTATAACTATTGAAACTCATAGATAAACATAGTTAGGCAATCTGGGATGAAATTTTATAGGAAACTCAAGTGTTTGAACTGAAGGTTTCTCCTTTTAGAGTAGTTATTTCACACCCTTATTCAAGAGATTATAGCTCAAACTAGTAAGGTTTCTAGGGTATCTCTGGCTCACACCTAGAAGACTATATCAAGGGGAAATACTCTTGCATACCTATAAAATTAAGGTAGTGAACTAATTTCTTAGAATCAATAATACTTTCTAACTATTCAATAACTTTTGCACATTTAAAACCAGTAAATATTACTGATAACAAGAGGAATTCTCCATAGCTTTCGCACACTTCAAATTAGTAAATTTAAATAACTAAGGAAAATAAAACCTTAATTACATATAAATGAAAGGAAATTTAATCCACAAAATTTCATTAACATCAAAATGATCTCTTCATATATAGATAACTTTTTGACCTTTTTAAATGAGTGATTACATGTATATATAGACTTGGAGAGGGGCCACCTCATCCTTAAAGTGCATTCAGATTAAAAGAAACATCTAGTAATTAGAAATTCATTTCTAATTTTAATGTAAAAACTACATTCATACTTATAGTTAATTAAAACTATTGAAATTAAGTTTGCATGTATAATGCCATACAATGTGTACATGCTTACAGATTGTCGAAGCTAGCTTTTACATTCATACATCTAGTGTAAGTAAATTATAATTACATAGATTAATCCTATATTCATGACTAAATATAAAATTAGATTTTAATAACTAAGGCTTGTTTATACTTAGTAATTACATGGCTATGCTTATCATTATGGTATGCACTGAAGTGGTTGGTGGCACTAAACTAGTAATTAGAACTAAGGTTGTAGATGGGGTCTTAGCTTTCTTCTTGGCCTCAAATTATTGAAAATACTTAAAGATAGCATCGTGATGGTGTTTTATGATGTCCATATTCAAAAGTGGGGGTCTATGTACCCTACTTATCTACTCCATTAGGCATGCATGTTCAACTTTAGTGACCCTAAATATAATCTAAAATATCTCCACTTCTATGAATTTCTTCCATGAAAAATTCAACTCAACCTCAACATCTTCTAATGTTAATCATGAAATATTCTTATTAAATCTTATTGAGGTTTGTTGGATAAACTGGTCAATTTGGATCTACTTATTATCTTTCTTGTAGAGTCCCTTGCTTAAGAGAGCTTTAACTCCTCTAGAATTTGTAAAATAAGGCTCTCATGTTTTGCATATTTATGTTTATTTTTGTGACCCATTCCCTTACTTCTTTTGTCTAGATGACAAATAGGTTGAGGGAATTTTAAGCCTCTAATGGTGTCATTAAATTGATATGTCTATATGCCTTATTCATTGTGTAAATATCAGGGAATTTTAGCTTATTCTCATCTTTATTTAAAGAATTAAACAATTTAGTAGCTTCAATTATTTGAAGAAATAATTTATCCCTCATTCAAGCAATGGCCTCAAAAATGTTGTACAATATTGAATTTTTACTTTACACATATGTTTCAATTTGCATAGGAACATGGATGGCTTATTATTGTTCCCTAACCTACTCTAGATCTTATTCAATCTCCTTCTTTAATAGTTATCTTCCTTCATGGAGTTCTACTAGAGCATCTTTATGTGTCTCAAAATAGGATTTGAAATCCTTAATATAGGGAGACTATCCTAGTTTATTATTCTTCCTCTTTAACAGGGAGAAAACATATTTTATCTCATTTAAAATTATCCCCCTTCGAGCACCATCTTCAATATTTATTTTCTTCATCCTCTAGATGATTCTTATGGGCTTGTCAAAAATGGAGCTTACTATGGGCATCTCTACAATTATATGGTTTGTCCTTTGAGAAGCTTAAGATTCTAAATTTTCTTCCCACTATTGGATGACTAGTTGGGTTGACTCCATTGGTTGGGTGTCATGGGCTATATTCTTAACCAATAAATATCATGAAGGCTACTTCAAGGACTCTTAAAAAAAGGGTTCTAGAAAGGAATTCCAAATTATATTGAACCAATCCACACCACCATGATGGGGAAATGGGTGGATTGTATACACTTACTTCTTCTTCCCAACCTTCTTGGATTATACATAGTGGTATCTTGATAAGAACTAGAATAAGGTATTGGTAATCCTAATTTAGTAGATGACACATGTATTTGTGGGCTTTCCAATGCTCCCCTAGCTTTCTTAGATGATACTTTTTTAGTCTTAGGGGATATTGAGGTAGTGGTGGAAGTAACCATAGTAGAAGTTGGGGGGGATGGATGTTGAGGACACAATTGGAATAGTAGAGGATATTGAAGAAGTGAAGATAATAGGGGTAGAGAAAACCTCTTCTAATTTTGGAAGAAGATATAATAGTTGGACACTAGGATTAAAGGAAACAATTTTTGCCTTAGGCACAACTAGGGAAAGGGAAACACTAGAGTTGAGAAAAATGGGATCAAAGGAACCAATAGACATAGGGGAGATAAAAGATATAATTAGATTTGTATAAACTGAAGGATTTGTAGAGATAGTAGGGATTACACCCTCACTTGATTAGTCTTCTTATAGTGATGAATTACCTCTGGTGTATTTGAGGATTAAAACTTTGGCTCTTTTCACCTCCTCCTCTTCATCTATGGATTCAAATATTGTATACTACTACTCCCTTGATGGTCCTTTTGTAGATGTTGTTTCAATATTAGACTCATTGGGTGAATATGAGCTCTTGGCTTCCTCTTATAATAAATAGTGACATTTTCTATTATGGGGAAATCATCCTAAGTCAATGTAGTTGAGACTTCCACACTTAAAGTATCTTAGGGTGAAGTATAAATAGGGTAATAATGACCTTATTCATTTAAATATTCAATTAAAATTGGCTCATCTTTAGCTCTACCAAGATAATTTTAAATATTGGGAGCTTTAGCCATCCTAAGCTCTTGCTTTACAATTTTCATTACCATGGGTTATGTCTAGGAAAGTTCCCCCTACTCTATTAATTTTTGGTAAGGCTTATTGATCTATAAATTTATGTTAGTATATCCACTTAAGGGTGAGATCATAGTATGTGCATCCATAAACAAAATGGAGGGTTCCCCTTGGATGATTTTCAAGAGTTCCTCACCCAATCCAACCATTGGTGCCCTCTCCAGGATGTAAGCATTACTCTTGGAATTAATAAATAGTAATTCATGGTCATAAGGCTCATTTTGGTATGAAATACCAAGGCTTGTAAAATGCTTTTGAACTTTACCATGAGGTTCCCAATCTCTATGTGGTAGGGTGGCTAATGAGTAGTATTCTCTAAATCTATTAGCCTCCCAAAAGTGCTTAAATTTGACATTAAACATTATGATAATCATTATATGGGATCCATGGAAGTCACTCTTCTTATTATTCTTCAAATATTCATTAATTACCCACCATAACTAGTAGGCTATCTCTTTCTCTACTAGCGTATCTAGTACATGATTAGGGAGACACAGGGGTGTAACCTTATGGCTAGTAACCATAATCATATTTTAGTCAACATATAGCTATTATTCCTCTCTGGCCATCAATGTGTTAGATATGATCTTAAGGCCTCATGAAAATTCCCCCCTAAAGGCCTCTTATCTTTGTGCATAACTTGTTTTAGCAGCTTAGCACTGATTACCTATCTCAGAGTAAATGTTAGCTTGAGGTCATTAGTAAATCTAATAGTGGGACCCATTCAAGGTGAAATAATTCAATGTTGGGGTATCCATATAATCAATTCAAGAGTACCATATAAATATGTACTCCCATCTATAACTTGGTTATAATCACTAGTTGATTCTCTTTGAGGATGATGATCCTCAGGAATGATCCATTTTCTCAATGTTTTATCAATTGATTTGTTATTTTTCCATGTAACCACCATGTGTAAATGATATGTAGCATATAAGATAGGTAGGTATAAATAACTATGGAATGCATCTCTCTATATTTAGGTGATGATGTTTTTATGCTCTAGGTGGTGTAAGAATGCACCCAAGTCATTTTGGTAGTGAATAATAGGTTTCATAGGAGGTATATGCAAGGTATAACCTTGAGGTTGGAAATTGTGAAATGAATTTCTTTTCACTTGAGAAGGAATATCTTTATAACCAATTATCTTTATGATAATATTAAATTGTCCTTGTTAGTATGTGCATCTACCTGGTGAATTACATCCCATAATGCTAAGCAATTGGGATACTCATTATTAAATACTATTGGTTCAAAGACTATGTATTTGTATTTGGTTGAATCCTTGATAGAGATTTTAGATGGGGGTTGGGATTATCTAAATTTCTTGGATTAGGATTCCATAGTTAATTCACCAAGTTGATAGAGTTACGATTCTTCAATTTAGTATCTCAGCTCTTGTGGATGCACTTCAAAATTCAAACAGAAGTACCTAGGACTTGTTCTCAAGGAGGCAAGTGAGCTTAGAATTTGTTTGTGATCAATGATCATGACATATTTTTTTAACTCATTTATATATCTTTGGCATTAAATTCTAGTTTATGAACAATTAATATCCAATGTCTCTATCACTTGTTTAATTTAAACTTCGCCACTCTTTTTTGGTAGGTATGTCACATAGGCACTATAGATGATAGGAAGAATGCCACACCTTTTATCAAGAATTATTCTATCACTCTTTTCAATTAAATTTACCTATGCCATGGAGGATTTTAATAATCTAGAGTTGGATGTTTTTTTAACATAACATCATCCTAAATTCTTACGAAGTGAACATTTTCCAAAAAAAAATATTTGAAGACCTATGGTGGGGGTCCTTTACAAAGGATACAAGGTCACCTTTTCTGAAGACTAGGTTCTGAATCAAAAGTTTTGAACACTTTTTCTGAATAATTTCATTAAAGACCAAATTTTGACTAAGTACTTTTACCAAAGATGTAAATGTCAAACATTTATACTAAAATATATAATTTCTAAAGACCAAAACATTGAAGACTATATTTTTAACATTTTCTCTGAACACTTTCCCTCAAAAAAAATTTTAAACATAGAAGTTTTGAAGACCAAATTCTAAATATGTAAACTTCACAATGAACATATATTATAGAATGTGAATTTACATTATGAATATATATAATGTGAATATGTATTATGAATCAAACCTATGAACAAAATTTTTGAAGACATATTTTTGAAAAAGGTTTATCTAGGTGCGAAGGACTTAAGATTGATGAATAGAAACTTCCAAACAAAAGTTTAGAAGAATTATTTCTACAAATCTTAGGTCTTCATAAATTATGTATGTTTTGAAAACCTATGCATATGCAAAAAAATTTAAGAGTATTAATAGGTTAGTTCAAATAATAAGAGTGTGTCCAATTACATTTATCAAATAACAAAGTTAGGTGCAACATATAAATCTATAATGAAATAAGATAGGCCTAGACCTTTTAGAATATAGTGGATCCATATTATAAAAAGGGAATGGGGGTATGTTGAAAACAATAATATATAAAAAGGATTAAATCAAATTGGGCATAATATAAATATCCATCAAATGCCTATATATACATAATAATTTCCATCTTAAAAATATCAATCTATACATCATAAGTGCATGTGCATAAAAAATATAATCATAAAAAGTGCTACAATTAGATCTCATTATGAATCTCTAGAGATGGACTCCTCTAGGTTGATTTATGTCCTAATCTCTTATAAGTTAGTTTTTGTACCAAATTTGTGGTAGTTTCATCAAGGGTGGTCATATGACACCTATTTTCCACTTCAATGGCTTCTCAATTGATCTCTACAAGGCTATCATCCTTGTTGTCCTAGAGGTTCTCTCTAGCCTCTAGCTAGTTTGTGTTTAACCCTAAATTGAGATGGGTCAATATAGTATAGGGTTAAAAATATAGAAATGAATAAGCATAAGGGTGATAAATATATCTATATTAGGCCAATTATTGACAAACTCAGATAAATAATATTCTAAATTTAAATACTAAGATATGCTAAAATAGTAAGTACAAATAGTGATTACTATTGTGATAAATGTGAAATAAGATTACTTAAGTGGTTTACTATGTGTATGTGGATTTTGTAGAAGATATGGAAATAAACTAGCCTCAAACACTTGTGTTGACCTTAGATGGTTGCATTGATGCTTCTATTTGACTTGGATGTAGGTATCCAATACAAAATACCTACTGGATCTATATGTGATCACCTTGAATATTTTGGGTTTTGGGTTACCTTTTTTATGAAGCATTCAAATCTAGATCATTGTATATCATTCTTATCAAATCATCAAAACCCTAGCTCTTCATATTTATAGTGACCTTGGAAAAAAAGTGTGTGGGCTCACAATGTTGAGTTAACCCCAAAGAACCCTCTATCAATGGGTGTTGCCTACATGGCCACTTATCTAAAGAGGGACTCAAACTAATGTAGTTCTCTCCTAATGTGGTGGATTATGTGTGAATAAGGTTACAATATGTAGAAATAAAGTACAATAATGGCCTAGATTTTAACTTGGAAAATAGGAATTATGGGCTACTCCTTCATTACTTTAAACTTATATATGGGCTATCCATATGACTAATATTGAAATAGGAAGTAATATGGAAGTTTTTATCACTTGAATTATTGATTGAGTGTTTTTGATAAGTTATCTTGTGAGTTATTAGGTCTTTGTTAAGTGAGTAATGAATGAGGATTTATCTTGCATATATACAAATCCATTTATGAAATATCTCACATTAAAACACTTAGGCCAGCCATAGGGGCATGTTAGAATTTTAAAATTTGAGCAATTTAGGACACTGGACACTTGCATAGACATAATTATATGATTATGATGCAAGTGTCTAGGAAGATATAAAATACGTACATGTCCAAAAATTTTAGATATGTAAGATAAATATATTTACAATGATTTAATCATGATAGAAGGCTTGGGTCATCAAAATAACACTAGTCAAATTAAGAGATAATCAATTTAACAAAGAGAGATAGTAGATGTGAGCCTTTCGATAGAGGGAAGGTATTAAGAACTAAAGTTACATCCATTATATGTATTTTCCAAGTGTAGAAGACCAAGGTTATATATAATTTATATTTAGTGTCTACATTAACCCCCTTAATCTAGTAATAAAATTTCTAATTTAAAGGAAAAGAAATGTGTACTTAGGTGTGTATATCATACCTTGTATTTATGTGTGCCCAAATTGAGTGCTTTGTTGTTGGATAACCTAAAATAAATAGCATGATATGGTATATAATTAGTTCATATAATATTAAATTTAAAGTATTTAAATTATTAAAATAGAGAAATCAAGCTTTAGTACACCTATGTATCGATATAACTACCTTACCTTTTGGAAATTTAATTTGAAAATATGAATCATTATGAACCTTTGAAACTAATAATAGGAAAATTTTAAAACCTAAAAGTGTATATATTTATATATTTTAAAGGAAAAAATTCCCCCAACCTTGGAGAAAAGGTGAGTTATCACCTGGCAGTTGAGGTTAGCTCAATTGTACAACCCAATCATACATATAACTTGGTGAGCATGAGTTCATCCAAGTTAACCCACATTATAAATGTTGTGAGTTTAGATGATATAATCAATTCCAACCTTTAAACTTATAAATATTGAGTTATTTAATCACCTCAACCATACCAAAACTAAACCAATTATTATAGTAGATTGGCTCAATAATAGTCTATAACAGTCGAACCTGGTGAGCTAAAGTCTATAGAAGTATTTGAAATCTAAAAAATAATTTTGATTTTGTAATTTATGTTCCCTTTTCATAACATATTCACCTCATGTATGTATTATTTTGAAACCTAGGTATAATAATGGTACCAATGTATATAATTTTACCACAAATGTGTATATGAATCATATAACTATGTAATTTGGAAAATTTTCAATAATGTAGGTGTATAGAATATGTTTCCAAAACATGCCCCCACTAAAATATGAAATTTAGATATATTATAAGTGTTGATAACATGTTTACCTAACATTCCCCCACTATATTTGAATATAAGAACTATGAAAAATGTGGAGAACATGTTTTCATAATATGCCCCCACTATATATCTAAATATGTGAACTATGACAAATGTGGAGAACATGTTTTCATAACATGAACCCATTATATATATGAATCTATTAACTATTAAATTTTTACAATCCATTTCTCTATTACATCACCCCACTAAAATTCCCCCATTTTTGATCTAAGGGGAAGTAGAAACTAGTAGTTACCTTACCTCAAAAGGATAAGATAACCATATATTCTTTGTATGAACCATGTAACATTTAGGATAAATATGTCTAGGTAAATATATCATTGAAATAAGTATAATTTCATCATTTCAAGCCTTAATACTCATTATATAGTTCATGGAAATGACTAGATAGTAAAAATACAAGCTCAATAAGAAATTAAACACATACACAAGAACACTCAAAATAAAATCAAAAGATAATGGTCCAAGGAGATATAAAATAAGGTGCATGTTAAAATGTGACATATTATAATATATATGACTTATTCACATCTCCAAAAATCAAGGAATGACATATTCAAATCTCCATATAATAAGTAATGACACATGCAAATGTCAAAGTAAGCAAATAGAGGCACGGGGGTTGTAAACAAAAGAGCATATTCAAATTCCCAACAAGAAAGATAATAAAATAAATTAAGTGAATAAATTTAAACCATAATAAAAAAAACATAAAACATAGCATACTATCTCCTGGATATATGTGTTAGCAAAAATTGTCAAGTACATAGCATATCAAATACACTGTGAAAGATATAAGCATGAATAATTGCATGGGTAAGTACATAAGCTCAATCATGATAATGGAAATTGATCATAAAATGATATAACCTAGGTGTAGTGTGATAATTTATAGGTAATTTTGATACTATAACCCAAGGATCTCATCAAGGAGATACCTTTGTGGAGGCCTCGTATCATGTGTGTCATATTCATATATTGTTTAATCAGTATAATCAAGATCATACAAATATTTTTTATTATGAGGATCATAATTACTGATGTAATAATTATTATAGGATAAATGTAACATATTAGGTTTTTTATTTAACATATGATAAACTATTTTGATCATCTATTTATGAAAAATTGACTGCACCATAGATTGGAGTTTCCTTTTTAAAAGTTTGGTTTGCTTGAACACTAGGAAAAGATGTAATTTGTGCCTTGATTTATTTATTTGAGGATGAAATTATAGAATTTGTATTATTGAACTTAACTCATTTTTCCTATAGGAATGAATTAGATATGGTTTTTTGACCCTTAACAACCACATTTGTATCATTTGATTTTTCAGGCATGTCTTATTTTTAAAATTCTTTTTTTAGGAACCCTCTTTTGAGAATGCTTGTTTACTTATCTTGAGTTTGAGTTGGAAAATTTTATTCTTGATATTTTTTTAGCATTAATTTTAGAATATTTTATTTCTCTAATTGTTTCATTTTTAATTTTTTTGTTCTAAATTATCCTTTGGTACCCACATTTTATATTTTGGCACTTGTGCTTTAGGAGAGGTACACACAATGTGAGTAGTTTGCTTGAGTGATGTATCCATTCTAGGATCGCCACTATCTTTGTGACTTTGTATTTTGATATTCAATGTAAAACAACAATTTTTATGATGCCCATGTATTTTATGGTATGCACAATAATATTTGGATCTCCTTATAGTATGTAAGGGTGTTAGTTAGATCAATTCATTTCAAAGCATCTCCTTTAAGATTCCTCTTGGCTGCTTAGTATCCTTTTGTATATGTTTGGAATTATTGGTTGTAGGTGGATTTTGTTTTGGATTATAAGTTTGATATGGTTTTTTAATTAGGCATAATGTTGGTAGATAAATATGCAAACACATGATTAACACTAGCATATTTTTTATTTTTCATGTATGTAATCTATTTTCTTAACTCTTTTATTAACTTGATCATACTTGTGATTTGATCTTTTAGGGATTCACAAGAAAAAATTCTTAACATATACCATCTATCTTACCCCTTGAATGAGTGATAGTATGGACCTAGTTATAGGGATGGTAGTTATCACCTACAAGGTTATGAGGATGAAGAAGTTATTTTTTATCCATATTAAATGTGATTTTAGGAAAATAAATTTCAATTTTTGAAATGAATTGTAACAGTTGAGAGATCAAACAAATTAGAAAAATCCTAGATCACACTACGAGTTACATGGAAAGACACGGAAGTAAATTTTACCAAATGTTTAACCCTAAATTTAGATAGGTCAATATAGTATAAGGTTAATAATATAGAAATGAATAAGAACAAGGGTAATAAACATATCTAAAGTAGACCAATTAATTATAAACTCATATAAACAATATTCTAAATTTAAATATTAAGATATGTTAAAAATAATAAGTACAACTAGTGATTGATATTTTAATAAATGGAAATCAATATTATTTTTTTGGTTTACTATGCACATGTGGATTTGATGTGGAACAAGCTAAAAATAAACTAGAAATGGATTCTAGACTAGTCATCAAATTCTATAAACTTGACCTTTATGGCCTTCAACACTTACATCAACCTTAGATAGTTACATCGACACTTCTATCTGACTTAGATTTAGGTGTCTAATATAAAATACAAGTTAGGTCTAGATTTGAACACTTGAACATTTTGGGTTCTATGTCACATTCGCTATGGAGAATTTATATCTAGATCATTGGTTATCACTCTTGTCAAATCATCAAAACCTTAGCTCTTCACCTTTATAGTGACCTTGGAAAAAATGGGTGTGTGAGCTCATGATAATCTAACCCAAAACACACCTATATCAAAAGGTGTTTCTACATAGCTACTACTTTGAAGAGGACTATATATTGATGTAAATATCCCCTAATGTATTGGTTTGTGTGTTCACAAGGGTGCAATATGTGGAAAGAAAGTATAATAATGACCTAACTTGTAACTTGGGTAAATAGGACTCATTGGATACTCCTTCAGTAATTTAGACTTGTATATGGGTTGTCCCTATGAATGATACTAAAATATGAAATAATAGGTAAGATTTGTTGATTTTAATTCTTAATTGAGTGTTTTTAGTAAGTTTACTTGTGAGTTGTTAGGTTTGTGATAGATGATGAATGATGAGGATTGATCATGTATATACACTAATACCTTTTGAAAATATATATCATTAAAGAACTTAGGTTGACCATAGGGACATGTTAAAATTTTAAAATTTGAGCAATTTATGGAAATTAACACTTGCATTAGAAGAATAAACTTGCATTCACATAGGTGTTTGGCTAGGACACAAGTGTATAAGAAGCTATAAAATAGGTATAGGTCTAAAAATTATAGACATAAAAGATAAGGAGGTGTATAGAATTCTAAGCATGATATATGACTTAGGTCTTAAAAATAACACTAACTAAACTAAGAAAATAAATTTTGCATAGAGAGATAGCAGATGCTTTCTTCTTGGTAGTAGGAAGGTTTTAATAACTAAAGATACATCCATAATATGTATTTTCTAGGTGTAAAAGACTTAGATGATATATATTTTAGATTGAGTGTCTACAGTATGCTCATAATAGGTTGGTTCCCTCTAGATAGATGGTATTGAACCCTCATATAGGGTCTTATAATAAATCATCTGATCCATTGATCTCATCATATCTAATGAGGCCTTGGCCTGGCCTTTAAGTCAAAATATGACAAGATGTATCTATCTCACCTTGGAGCCTTAGTGAATTTAATATTTATACATCATGATTTGTGCATAAACTCTAACCATCCCCATACCCTATAGGTTATTGTGTCAATCAAGTCACCTTAACTATCATTTATTCCACCTTGACCCTTAGGGTATCAATTTTCCTATCCCTCTTTGCTACTTATGCCTTTTCCTACCATACCCACCAAACCAATCCTAATATCTCTAATGATCTCACAATAATCTCCTCCTTCATGAGATCAATCATCCTATCCTCATTATATGACCTAACTTGATGTAACAATTAAAACTCATCCACTATTCCATTGATTTTTATAGTCACATCTATCTATAACTGGTAATGTATGGTAACCCTAGCTATCTCCACCATCACTACTATAGGATCCTATATTAACCTATCTAGAGACTTACTAATAAAAATTGGAAAATGTCCTTCACCATCCCCATCCTATCCTTATACCATGGCCACCCTCCTCCTGGATCCTTTCTTTATTCATCATCATCATGGGTATGTTTGTATAATAGCCTAAATCCTCTCCTTCTATGTGTGTATTACTAGTAACACTAGTATAGTTAGGTGTGTTATCCTAAAATATGTCCACCAAGTTATGTATCTATATATTAACTCAGCATCTATATCTCATATGTTAAAGTCCTATTCAATTCCCTACACCATAACCTAACTGGTCAAAATCTCTACTCTCTACACTCATAGACCCCATAGTGATATCTCCCTAGATATATGAGTAAAAATGTGTGGCCCATCTAGTAGATATTTCTACAAAATAAACTATAATTTTAACCAATAAGGCTTATAACTCTCTATAATTTATTCATAATGACATGTAATATATCAAACCATAGTCATATATCTAGCATGATATCCATCCATCCTCTAACCATATAAATTATATCTACAAGTATGGTTGTCAGATCAAGTCTTGATCTATTATATGATCAATAGCTCAACTGTAAAAGGCCATATAACCCAAATGTGCATGCCAAACCCAACCTATGATAACCTATCTAAAATATATTGGTTCATATTTTTCCCTCTATCATAGCTAGCCTATTAGTATCTCAATGTTTATATGCTCTTAGGACCATACATGTAGTAGCGTATAGGCCCATATACCCTATCCACCATGGTATAGTAACATATGAATATCCATGTGTAATTGTGATAAGACAATGAGACCCTATATACAAAATAGTCACCTCATAGAACATGTCCAAGATCATTCCACTCAATCCCATGTATAAAAATTCGCTTTTCTTATCAAGCAATAAAATATCACTAGAAATGGTCATCAACACAAGGGTTACCCTATCAATGGTTAGATATATAACTAGTGCATATATATCTAAAAGTATATGTCACACACACACACACACACACACACACACACACACACACACACACACACACATATCGGTGATCCCCACAAAATAATTTAGTAGATTGTGTTAACCCCATACTCAATAAGAAATGTCATGTCCATAGATAGGTACCCACTAAATGTTGGACATTATCATTGATTAAGGAGGAGATAATTGAGCATTGTCATTAATTATTGAGTTATTAGAATAAGTGTTGTCATCAATATCAATCTAACATCATTGATGTTAATCTAATGTCATTGATGTCAAAGGTTATTTTAAAGGTTCATGGTCAAGTAATATTTGTCTAGACCTTGTGAGATGGTATTTTTAGGTATCATGATGCAATGACTGACCTTTGAAGAAGAAATTATATGCTCTGAAGATATGTGTAAGTAGTTTTGAAGATGTTATGAATGAGATAAAAAGATATGAGCTATGAAGATGAGAATTCTCCAAAGAATACCTAATATTATTTGATCATGAGAGGGATCATTTGAGGTTGTACATGAGGTGTTGAGGGCATTGCAAATGATTAGAAGGTCAGCTCCAAAGACCTATGTATACATCTTTTAAGATGTTATAAATATATTATTCAAGCTCTAAATATCTATAAATTTTTTTGAAGATGCTCTATTAAATATCTAAAGAAGAGTGAGTTTATGAGGTTTCTTGAGCATACAAAAGAGGCATTAAAATAGTGGAAAGTTTCAAGGTGAAGCCTATAGGGTGGCTAAAAAGTTAGATTAAAGGTTGAATAAGACTTGTAGGTTAAGGCTTAGAGAGAAAAAAGAGAGATATTGGCCAGATGAGGTATAAAGATTAGTTTCCATAACATGTGTGAATAGATGAACATTAAAATATGTGATTCAAGTTGTTTTAAGTATGTGCATGAAGTTTTAGGTGGTAGTTTGTAATAAAATACTTGAAAAGTATTTTAAGGTTTCTCAAGTGCATAGAAAGAGTTGTCTACCTAATAAGGTTTTTAAATTACTCATTGGTATGTGCATAATATGCATGATAATATAAGTTTTTTATGGTATATGACAAATGGTTATATCTAAAAAATTTAATAATTGGTTTCTAGAAAGAGGAGCTAAGTTTCATGAATGATCGTTAAGATGGGAATTGGTTTAAACCCTCATAAAACCCTAACAATGACCCGATGCTAAAAATATTATTTTTAAGACCTCAAAACATTTTGGTATGGATAGATAAGTGATTTTAGGTTGAATTAAACTCTCCCAGGCATCTCCAAGTGTGATTGGTTTCTCAGATGAGTGGGTAAATCCTATAATAAATTGCTTATCTTTCAAAGATTTATAATATAAGATAGAGGTGACCAAGTCAAAGTTACTAAATGGATGAAGATAAAAGTGTGAGACATGTATTTATTATCCATGAATGTTTATGTAAATTTTTTAGATCTCAGGTATGCAAATTTGGTGATCTAAGTTGGCTAATTGCTAACAAACCTAGAGGTACAGATAGTAAGAAAGTCAGGCAAAAGTAAGAAGATGTTTCCTGATGTGTTTTTATGTAAGAGTGATGGATTAAAATGATTGATGATGTTTTGTTATACTTTAATATTATATCCATACTTTTATAAATATTGGAATTTAGTGCAAGATGTTGGAACATTAAAGCCAAAATGGCTTATCTGGCTGAATGGAGTTTGTGAGAGAGGATAAATAGATTGGTCTATAAGAAAAATAGTTTTCAATAGAGCTCATGATTTGTTTGATGTAGGTTGATCATAGGATGATATGAGATATTTTTCATGCATTAAATTTCCTTGAGTTCATTCAACTAGCTGCCCGAATTTCATATTTCTATGACTATGTTTTAAAGTCAGTTGGTAGTTCTGAGTATCTTGTAGAGAAACATTTGAGCCTATATACCCTAAGTTAAAGCATAAAATTAATTTTTTTATGACCTTAAGGTCATGATGTTTTTGAATATGTGAATTTTTTCCATGGTTTTTTTTCATATTTGAGTATATGCCTTAGTTGTTCAAGATAGAGTTTTTATATATGCACAGGGCTTTTATGAATAGTGTTTTGAAAAGGGGTTCAAGTGGTGGTTGGACCTAAAAGGTATTATGAACATCAATTTAAGTTTTATAAGGTATATTTGAGTGTAATTTTATGTTTTCATACCATATTATGTGTTTTAATATGCTTCAATAAAGATCAAAGGGTAACGTGTTGTTAAGAAGACGTATTAGGTCTTCATAAGCCTAAAAGAGGAGTAAGGGATAATTGATGTATGGTCAACCTATTGTATTGATTAATTAATGATTAAGGAATGATATTTTAATATGAAAATAATTATTAATTTATTAATTTAGTGATTTGAGTATGTATCAGATAAAGAAGGATATGATCAAGTGACTTATATAAAAGCAAGGCAGTTTAAGCCTTTTGGAATGCTTAGAGAGAGAGAGAGTAGAAGAGGATAAGTGAATGATAAATATAATTGGTGAGTATAATGAGGTCATGTGTAAAATTACATAAATGTCATGAATATATAATAGAGGTTTTGAATGAGTAACAAGGTCAAAAGACCTAATCAATCCATGAAGAGGGATAGTTGAGTGAAGAGGGATAGAAGCTAGTTTGAGAGGGACAAAGTGAGAAAATATCTAAAATAAAAGATCATCATATATTTTATTATAAATAAGGTTTTCTTAAGGTGATAAAAAAAATAGGTGGCTAAGTTGGTGTTGAATCATCTAAGGGGTTGGCTCTTCCTTACAAGTGGGTGCTTACTAAAGTCTAGCTGAGTTGGTGTTCCATGTGAAGTGGGTGCTTCACTAAAGATTGATGTTATTATTATAGGATTGTATTCCATTTTATTCATTAGTGTGTTTTTTCTTCATTTAGGGTTTCCCATGTATATTTTATGTTTATGTTTTTCATGCTCTTATGATTTGATGTTTATATTTGCTAATATGTAGATGTTTGTTAGAATGGTTAATGTATGATTAAATGGAATTGATAGAAAATTTTTGAAGACTTATTCACCCCCCCCACCTTCTAATTCATATTTTTTCTAATAATTGGAATCATATTAGGTCCTTTATATCAGGCTTGATAGCCTAAATAAGGTTCTAATAAACAAGGATGACTAGTCAACAAACTCAAGGTAGTTTATCTACCAGTAAGGCTCCATTGTTCAATAAATCTAACTACACCTTTTGGAATGTTAGAATGAAGATATATATGATGTCACAAGGACATGATATTGGTATTCAATTATGTATGGTTAAATTTCACCTCTTATTTCACCAATATATGTAGAAGGTACGAAGGCTGGTGAGAATAACTCCAAGGCAATGAATGCCATTTTGTGTGGCCTATCAGAGGTAGAGCTTGTAAAGGTAATGCATTATGTATCAACCAAAGACATATGGTAAAAATTGAATACCATATATGAAGGATACACTAAGGTAAAAATTTCCAAGTTATAGACTCACATAACATATTTTGAAATCTTGAAGAGGAATGAAGATGAAACCATTACATCCTACATATTGAGGGTCGATGAAGTTGTCAATATCATTAGAGGATTGGGAGAAGAAATGAAAGAGTCTAATATTGTCCAAAATATATTGAGATAACTAACTCCTAAGTTTGAATCTAAGGTGTCTACATTATAATATATTCAAGATTTAGACAAGCTAGATATGGATGGACTTCATGGTATTTTGACTACCTATGAAATGAAAACCAATGAAGGAAGATCTCTCAAGGAGTCATCTTTCAAAGCTAAAAAGAAGTCAAAATAAAAGAATACATAAGGTAATAAGGCCAAGGAGGATGTTTAATTAGATATTGATGATGATGAATTGATTTCCATGTTTGCTAAAAAGCTAAAGATAGGTTCAGGTAAGTACAAAGGTAAATTGCCATTTAAGTGTTTCAACTATGAAAAAATTTGACATTTTCCAAACAAGTATCCTCATAAGAAGAATAATGAGGATGATTATATAGAAAAGAAATCCTATAGGTCTGATAAGAGCAAGAAGAGTTTTAAAAAGTATGAAGGCAAGAATAAGTCATTCAATAAGAAGAAAAAAATTTATACCAAAGAAGATAGCTCATCTGATGTAAGTGATTCAGACATATCTAACAATGATGATGGCAGTAATAAATCTTAACATGACAATAGTGAAACTTTGTTAATAGGCATAGAATTAGACAATGAGGGTTATTCAAATGGGAAAGTCCTTATGGTTGATGTAGAATTAGATGAATAAGTATAATATGATAGTAAATAAAGAGACTCTAAATTAGATATTGAAGCCAAACTCATGAGTCCTTAGAAGATTTGAATATTGTGAAGAAGAATAGGAAATTGAATTCCTTAGCTTAGGAATATGAGGAATAAATTAGTTTGTTTGAAGAAAGGTTGAGCAACACCTCCAAGGAGTATGAAGAGATCATCCATCAAGTAAAAACCAAGATGGAGATTATGTCAACAAGCCTAAAGGATAAAGAATAATAATGCATTAAGTATGAAATTAAAGTAGAATCCTTGAAATATGATTTGGATCAAGAATATAGCAAGATGAAGAGCTTTGTTAAGTTTGAAAAGAGCACTGAGGCTCTAGATGATATCCCGAGTAGTCAAAATCTACAAATGACAAGATAGGTCTTGGTTTCAAAGAAGACCAAAAGCAGACACCTCAAGTCAAGGAGAAGATTATTGAATACAAGAACTTCAACATGAAAAAACCAATTAGATATCCTAATGCTATAAGATATGTTAATTATTTCAATGGTTATTGTTTTACATGCAATCATTTTGGTCATAGAGTAAGATAATGTAGAAGACCCTCTAAGAATGAGCACTCATGGAAATATGGAAGGGATCACAATACACTTTAGATAAATGATATGTATAAGGTGGTTTGTTAAAACCGTCATAATGTATGACACATTACAAGATTCTATCCTAATAGAGTTATAAAATCATCAGTTTAAAACTTGAATTTTGAATCTAATAGATTTGGAATGTCATCAAGTTAAAACATGAAGTTTTAAGCTCCTAGTGAAGAAAAAAAGGCAAATGAATGTATGAAAACCAAAGGTAGTAAAGATAAGTCATAATTAGTCTAAAATATCAAGTGGACTACTTTATGAGATAAATCATGCCTTAGATTGAAGCCAAGTAAGGAATGTCTATTTTCATCTCATATTCATGATCAAATGGTTGATGATGAGATTAAAGCTATAGTGTTAATCAAGTAAAGAAGGATTTTGAATAATATTCAATCTTGTAAGAGTATGGAGATTTGGGAATCTCCTAATTTCATGTTGTTTTAGTACCCTATGAAAATGGATGGTTCTAGTAAGCTTCATGAAGTCATTATTCTATCAATAGAAGAATGAGGTAGCAATCAAAGAAGGTTTCCTTTTTAGAAGATTCTAGGTCATCTATATTGCAAGTAGGGAGATGAATATCGATATATCCATTCCTGTGTTGATAGCCTAAAGTGTATAAGGAATCATGATGAAAAATCTAAGGTTGTTATTAGGTATCTAAAATCAAAGAGTAGACAATTGGTATATAATAGGTAAGTTTTTGATATCTATTTATTTGATTAGTTGAGCTTGATCTACAAAGACAAATTGTCATGTCCCCTTTTTCGTGGACATTGACAGACTTGATGACTAGCCTATTATGTGACCTTCGTAGGCTAATAGGATGGATAGAGGGACATAATGGAGCTTGGCTTGACTTTGATTCATAGAATTTCTACATTTGGTTTTCATTTAGGTTATTTCAAACACATTAGTCCTGAGCTCTTATTATTTAGAGATATTTAACATGTAGCAGAGCACCTTTATTTTGGTATGGTCATGTGCGGAATCACTCCCTGGTTCACCGGCTTTGAACGGTTCGAGGATCCGACATGTATTGAGGGAGATATTAATATTTGATTGATTTAATCAAATATTAATTATTTAGCCTATTTTTAATTAGAAACCCTAATTCTAATTTAAGAAACCCTAATTAGGGCAAGCATATCTTTTAAGGGTATAAGGGTTTCTCATGGAGGCCATTATGGATTATGCATATGATTATTGATTTTGATTTCTGAAGAATTCTTCTGTGAAGACTAAGCCAAGGGTTCCAAGATTCCATTGCAGTGGAGAACGTCAACTCTTCATTGTGTGTGATTCAGAGGCTGTGAAATATCAGCTGATCTATTGCCAAATTGAGAGATAGCTTCATACAGAAGTTATCACAGAGGTATACAGATTTGGGAGATAGCTTCACACAGAAGTTATCATAGTATTTTAGGTATTTTCTTTATTTAGTTTTTGATTCAATAAGTTATACAGATATAGATTTTCTGTATTAGAATCATATATTCTTGAGACCAGGTTGTTCAGCTATCAGGGGTTGAGAACAGACAGGTTGTGTTTAATTAGTAGCCGTACTAAGTCCGTACAGGTCTGTAAAAATCCGCTCAAGCACCGACCTCGGCAGACAGAGATCCCCAGTGACCAAAATCAACTAACTGAAGACCAACATCGGTAGAGAAGGACCTACAGAGACCGACGTCGGTAATATATCGACCGACGCTGGTGACTGTGTGTTCGACACAGCAGGCTGAGACGAGACAGAATTCAGGTTTCATTCCTAGATTTGTAAAAAGCCAGGGTTTTAAGACAGAGTATTTCATATTATTTTATTTGTATGACAGAGACTCAATTGTAATTATCTGAATAAGTGAAAGATATTTGATTGGCAAATAAGAGATTTACTGTGATTTATTTACTTATTTGAAATTATCTTGCAAAATTGTATTCTTGGTTCAGAGCTTTTGTGTTTCTATATTCCCTATTAGAAGGGGATATTATAGTGGTATCAGAGCCAAATTCCTGCCATCCTGTTGGGCACATCAGAGCTAATGTCTTGCCATCCTGTTGGGTAGTTTGAGTAGCTTTTTGAATCAGTTAGCCAATCATGATGACTTCATATACTCAAAGACAGTGGGACTGTGATATGAAGAAGTTGAAACTAAGTTTGAAGAGGTTAAATGAATCTCTTTCATATCCTAAATCCAAAGACAAATCCACACGGTATATGATAGTGAAGGATGAGTGGGAGTTACTAACTCCACAAGCTCAGGGGAGGTTATCTTTTGATCACTTTGTTAAGCTAAGGAGAGAGCACTATAGATCACTTAGATGGGGCAACAACATGTCCCCTAATTATTATGAGATAGGAGATAGTGAAGATGAGGATGAGTACGATGATTGCACTCAGAGTGTAGAGGTGTGCTTAGATGTTAGTACACTGAGGGTTGATGATCTCTCAGCTATGGCAGAGATTGTAGAAGAGTCCCAGGATCTAATTATTGTAGATGACACCCAGGAGAATGTAGTGGACAGTTTTGAGGACTTAGTTTCACTGGCAGTTTCTTTCGGTATGGAAGAGTTAGACAGTGATGCTATAGTTGTTGATACTTCGTATGTTGATATGAGCTATGGAGTTGATTTACAGAGTATGGATGGTAGTATTACAGAGGTCAGTGATTCTGAGTCTACTCTTTTGGGCCATGCATCAGTGGAGGATTGTAGGAGACAATCTAGCCAGTGCCATCATGTGTCTAGTCAGCTAAGAGTTAGTGAGCGAGACATTGCTACTGCTTGCAAGCATTTCAATGATGCTCATTAGTTGTTAGCAGTTTATGGATGGGGTTCTCCTACTAGCATCAAGTAGGGAGGTAGTTATTTATCCTTGATAGAGATCCACTCTTTATGGGAGGTTATCCAGATTCTGAGACAGGACTATATGCAGTTGGTCACCGATAGAGATTATCTTATAGAGTGGGGTGGCACAGCATATGATGCATTATTGGCCAAGGAAGATAAGGTGAGTGAGCTTACTCAGCAGCTTGAGGTGACTTATAAGATTCTTGAGAGTATGCAGTTAACTTATGAGGAGTCACAATTTCTTTTGGCTGAGATGACCATGGAGTTAGAGCATTTGCAGTCTTCACCAGCCCCAGACTCAAAGGTTAGTACATTGATTATTGTTGGTGAGTACGTTCCTATAGTTGTAGCTGAGGAACATGTTGTTGAGGCTGACACACTGGTTCAGGATTTGGAAGTACCTAATTTTGATGAGTTTGAGATACTAGTGGATTCATGTCTCCAGATTGATTCTTCTCACACATATGACAGTGTGGTATCGTTCACTGTGCCACCTTTATAGAGGGATCAATTATGGGATGGATTGACACCATCTTTTGTAGATGGAATTCACAGTTTCCAATTACACATCCTATAGTATCGACACATCCAGGGCAGTTGTGATTTTAGAGATTGGTTGAGTTGCATTCGTCAGTTTGATTATGGGTCCCTCTTTGTTCTACTTCTAATGATATTGCAGGTACTTGCATTGATTTACAGTAGTGTAGAGCATAACTACATTTGGGATCCAGGTGGATCAAGTGGTTCATTATTTTGAGATTTCTTGGGGACAAGCAATTTCTGGAGGGGCGGATTGTCATGTCCCCTTTTTCATGGACATTGATAGACTTGATGACTAGCCTATTATGTGACCTTCATAGGCTAATAGGATGGATAGAGGGACATAATGGAGCTTGGCTTGACTTTGATTCACAGAATTTCTACATTTGATTTTCATTCAGGTTATTTCAAACACATTGGGACTGAGCTCTTATTATTTAGAGATATTTAACATGTAGCAGAGCACCTTTATTTTGGTATGGTCATGTGCGGAATAACTCCCTGGTTCACCAGCTTCGAATGGTTCGAGGATCCGACATGTATTGAGGGAGATATTAATATTTGATTGATTTAATCAAATATTATTTATTTAGCCTATTTTTAATTAGAAACCCTAATTCTAATTTAAGAAACCCTAATTAGGGCAAGCATATCTTTTGAGGGTATAAGGGTTTCTCATGGAGGCCATTATGGATTATGCATATGATTATTGATTTTGATTTCTGAAGAATTCTTCCGTGAAGATTGAGCCAAGGGTTCCAGGATTCTATTGCAGTGGAGAACATCAACTCTTCATTGTGTGCGATTCAGAGGCTGTGAAATATCAGTTGATCTATTACCAAATTGAGAGATAGCTTCATACAGAAGTTATCACAGAGGTATACAGATTTGGGAGATAGCTTCACACAGAAGTTATCATAGTATTTCAGGTATTTTCTTTATTTAGTTTTTGATTCAATAAGTTATACAGATATAGATTTTTTGTATTAGAATCATATATTCTTGAGACCAGGTTGTTCATTTATTAGGGGTTGAGAACAAACAGGTTGTGTTTAATTGGCGGCTGTACTAAGTCCGTACAGGTCCGTACAGATCCGCTCAGGCACCGACCTCAGCAGACAGAGATCCCCAGTGACCGACATCAGCCGACTGAAGACCGACATCGGTAGAGAAGGACCTACAGAGACCAACATTGGCAATATATCGACCAATGCCGGTGACTGTGTGTTTGACACAACAGGCCGAGACGAGATAGAATTCAGGTTTCATTCCCAGATTTGCAAAAAGCCAGGGTTTTAAGACAGAGTATTTCATATTATTTTATTTGTATGACAGAGACTCAATTGTAATTATCTGAATAAGTGAAAGATATTTGATTGGCAAATAAGAGATTTACTGTGATTTATTTACTTATTTGAAATTATCTTGCAAAATCGTATTCTTGGTTTAGAGCTTTTGTGTTTCTATATTCCCTATTAAAAGGGGATATTACACAAATGGGAATCCCTAATTCTACAATTGATATCAAAAATGGGATAGCCTTGTATGTGTTCAAGAATTTGATCTTATTAAATAATATAAAATGAGGTAAGTGATCTAAATTTCTAATTCTTTGAAAGAAGATATGTTTGGCCTAAGGGGGAGCTTGTTAGATCTAATTTCTTTGTCAAGGAAGTGATTGATTTTGATATGCATGGAGTTAAGAAGAGATTATGTATGAGATAATTCATAGACTCTATATGTTGAGATTTTTATGGGTTAGCTAAAGGGTGACCTGATTGAGAGAAGATTATAATAATTGTTGTCATAAGTGGTTTTCATAGTTTCTGAAGACTGTGTGCCATCTAGTATCTTTGATAGATAATATCAACCCAAAGGGAGAGAGTATAATTTTAGTAGTTAGAAGTGACCATTGATGTCTACTACTAATATAAGCATGGTGGATGCTTGGTTTGAGGGGGATCTATTCAATTTTTTGAATGAGCTTGATCTATGTTAAATTAATCTTATAATTTGAGTTCATTTTGAAAAAGATGATAATTATAGAAGACTTTTATCATTAATTTCAAAGAGGAAGAAAGATAAGAAAAGATCAAAAAGGGAGAAAGATTAGAAAGAATGATAAAAAATAAGAATTAGGTCTAAGAGATGATTTCCATCAAAGAGTGGTTGACACATTTATCAGGGTGTGTTTACCATCACTAACAGAGGGGGAGATTGTTAGATATTTTCATTGATTAAGGGGGAGATTGTTGAGCATTGTCATTGACTATTGAGTTGTTAGAATAAGTGTTGTCATTAATGTCAATATAATGTCAATGATGTCAAAGGTTATAAAGGTGCATGGTCAAGTAAGATTTTTCTAGACTCTTTTATATGGTACGTGTAGGTAGCATGATGAAATGAGTGAGATCTGAAGAAGAAACTGTATGATCTGAATACTTATGTATGTATTTATAAAGATGCTCTAAATGAGCTATGAAGATGAGAATTATCCAAAGAATATTTTATAATATTTGATCATGAGAGAGGTCATTTTGGGTTGTACATGAGGTGTTAATGGCCTTACAAATGATTATAAGGTTAGATCTAAAGACATGTGTATTAAACTCTAAAGATGCTATGAAGATCTTAGTCGAGCTCTAAATATCTATAAGAATATCTTAAGATGATATGTTTAATATATGAAGAAGAGTGAGTTTATGAGGTTACTAGAGCATAAAAAAGAGGAATTAGAACATAGGAGAGTTTCAAGGTGAAGCCTATAGGGTAGCTATAAGGTCAAATTCAAGGCCTAATGAGACCTACAGGTCAAGGCTTAGAAAGTAAAAAGAAATATGGTGTCCAAATGAGGCATCAAGATAAATTTCCATGATATGGGTGATCATTTGAAAATTGAAAGAGGTGATTCAATTTTTTTAATTATGTGCATGAAGTTTTAGGTCATGGTTTTCAAGAAAAGGCTTGAAAAGAGTTTCAAGGTTTCTCAAGTGTATATAATGAAGAATTGTCTACCCAAGAAGGTTTTTCAAGTACTCATTGGCATGTGAAACATCTACATGATAATATAAGATGTTCATGGTAGATTATTAATGGTTATATCTCAAATTTCCAAGCATTGGTTTTTAGAAAGAGGAGCTAAGTTTTATGAATGATTGTTAAGAATGGAAGATGGTCTAAACCCTCATAGAACCCTAACAATGAACTGATGTTGAAAATATTGTTTCAAAGAGATCAAAAAGTTTTGATATGGAAAAATAAGTGATTGGATGATGAATTAAATTTTCCCAAGCATATCCAAGTGTGATTGGTTTCTTATATGAGTGAGCAAACCCCACAAGAAAGTGTTTGTCTTTCAAAGATTTATTGTAGTAGATAGAGTTAATCGAGTCAAAGTTACTAAATGAATGAAGATAAAATTTTGAGACTTGTATTTTTTTTACATAAGTTTTTTTGGATAGGTTTTATATCTCATGTATGCAAATTTGGTGATCCAAGTTGGGCAGTCACTAACAGACCAAGTGGTGAAGACAGTAAGAAAGTCACGCAGAAGTAAGAAGATGTTTATTGATGTGTTTTCATGTAAGAGTGATGGAGTGAAATTATTGATGATGATTATTGGGAATTTAATATTCTATCCATGCTTTTCATAATCTTGGATTTAAACTCAATGGGTTGGAACATTGAATCCAAAATGGCTTATCTAGTTGAATAGAGTTTGTGAGAGAGAAGATCAATATATTAGTCTATAAGACCAATAGTTTTCATTATAGATCATGATCTATTTAATGTAGGTTTCTATAATTATGCTATAATATATTTTTCATTCATTAAAATCACTTTAATTAATTAAATAAACTATGATAATTTCATGTTTCGCTAATTGTGTTTTAAAGTCAGTTGGTAGTTTTGAGTATCTTGCAAAGAAGAGTTTGAGCCCATATACCCTGAGTTGAAGCGTTAGATGAAGTTTATGATGACACTAAGGTAATTATTTTTATGAATATGTGAATTTTTCCATGGTTTTTTTTCATATTTGAGTTTATGCCTTAGTTTTTTAAGACAAAGTTTTTGTATATGCACATGTCTTTTATCAATAGTGTTTTAAAAAGGGGTTCAAGTGGTGGTTGGACCTAAAAGGTGTTATGGACCTAAAATGAATTTGAATAATGTCTATTATATTTTAATATTATGTTTTCCTACTATATGAGGTGTTTTAATATGCTTTAATAAAGATCAAATGGTAACATTTTGTTAAGAAGACCTATTAGGTCTCTATAAGCCTAAAAGAGGAGTAAGGGATAACTGATGTATGGAAAACCTATTGTATTGATTGATTAATGATTAAGGAATTTTATTTTAATATAAAAATACATATTCATGGATTACCTAATTTATTTAAGTATGTATTTTACTAAGAAGGATATGATCAAGTGACTCATATAAAAGCAAGGCAGTTTAGGCCTATTTGGAATGCTTAAAGAGAGTGAGAAGAAGAGGATAATAAAATGATATAGATCACTGGTGAGTATAATGAGGTCACTAAAACCATAGTATAAATTTCATTAATATATAACCTAATATTTTAATATGAGTAACAAGGTCAGAAGACATAATCAAGCCATAAAGAGGGCTAATTGAGCGAAGAGGACTTGAAGCCAATTTGTGAGGGATAAAAGTGAGAAAAGAGTTGAAGGAAAAGATCATCATATATTATATGATAAAAAATGGTTTATAAATTTTATAAAATATTTAGTTGTTTGATTTGGTGCTAAGTCATCTAGGGGGTTGGTGCCTCCTTGAAAGTGTGTGCTTGTTAAAGTCTAGCTGAGTTGGTGTTGAGCTAGTTGTGGTTGGTGCTCCATGTGAAGTAAGTGATTAATTAAAGATTTATATTTGTCTTATATGAATTTATTCCATTTTATTCATCATTTTTTTCATTTCTCTTTATGGTTTTCCATGTATATGTTATGTTCATGTGTTTTGTGCTCTTATGATTTGATGTTTATGCTTGCTAAGATGTACATGCTTGTTAGAATAGTTCATGAATGATTAAGTGGAATTGATTGAAATTTTTTGAAGATTGATTCACCCCCCCTCTCATTCATATTTTTTATAACACAAAATTTGCCAAACATCCTTGAGTGTCACCATCACATCCCTCGTAGGCAAATGAAAAGTGTTGGTATCTGAAGGACATCTATCTACAAGTGCAGTCAATAACACCTGATCAAATTGAATCATGGGCATATTCATAATTATATTAATCCTACCTCCAATAACCCCACTATATTTTCATCCCAAATCTACATCTCTAAAAAAATGTGTAATTACCACTCTTGTGTATTAATCAGATATGCATGCTCCTAAAATCACCAATGTTAGCACACAATAATTTACTAATCACTTATGATCATATATACATCCTAATTACATCATCAAGAATAAAATAATTCAAGCACATTAGTCACATCCCAAAAAATTATGATTTTACCACTTTACAAAGAGAATCCACTAATCCATAGGGTGATTCTATCATTTTATGCATGAATTTTCCACCCATCAAGTCTTTTCCATGCTTTGAATGATTCTACTATTTGATAGGGAGATTTTATTACTTTGTGCTCATTTATTCCATTTTGGCAATCTTGACATGTTTATTTCATTTTCACCACTTTATTTGTGAAATTTTATGACTTTGTGTGTGATTTTTATACTATATGTACATTTTTGCCATTTTGGCAATTTTGGCATGTTTCCACCATTTCTCATGTGATTTTTATAATCACTTGGTTTTTCACCAATTTCATCAATTATTTTAGCAATTCTTATAAAAAAAATATGATTTCTCCATTTTCACAGGTGATTCCACCAAGAAGAAAAATTTTCCCTGTGGTGAAATTGCCATACATGGCACTTCTAAAGCTATAAATTCACTCTAAAGAGAAAAAAAATTAAACCTAATTACAGTTGGCCCACTCCCCCTGTGTTTTTTGGTACTCTAATACCTACTCTCCAAGTTAGCTATGGATTATAATACACATCATTATCTATAAAGGTCTTGAGCACAATACTAGAGCTCAATGATTCTAAGTCTAGAGGGTGAAAATAATTTTTTCCACCCCTCCAAGGTCAATTTATGGTCCTCATTTGAATTTTAACTCCTCCCCCCATCCTACCCTATGTATCCATTTTCCATATTTGTTGATCATAGGTCACCCCTTTCATTTTTTTAATTTTCATTTTCATCAATCATATTCATTTCTTGACCTCTAATACCCCATTTTATATCAAGGGCCCCACCCATCTAATTTTTTATCCATCTGATCCCTCAAGGGGGTCCCATCCTAATCATTTTCATATGGGGAATCCTTGTGAGCCTATTTTTGACAATTTTTTCTTATCTTCACATCACTTGGGGAATTTCAACATGCCCATTTTTTTTGGCCTTCTTATTCTTTAAAAATTAGTTAATAGTGTCTTGCAATTCCCTTTCAAAGAGTTTAAAAACATAAACACATCATTTTTTTCTAGTGATAACATCAATATTCACCGAATCACTTTCTTGTATTATCATCTAGACTCACCCCAATTTATTTTGATCATCGAAATTCATTAATCTAATCATGATTTTCATCTTAAATAGAGATAAAATGCCCATAATCACATTAATAAATTGCATCATATTCCTAAGTTTATCTAACACAGTCTTGGTCTACTCCTTTTATTTACACATCACCACCTAGCCATTGAATTCCCTCTTCTAGAATCATCTCCAATCTCATGAAAATCACATCACATCAATTAATTAATCTTTATTAAGTAATGAATCTCATAATAATGGAAAATTACTTGAAATTCACATCTAATATTTTCCATAAATAAAACAAATCCTATTTTCTATCTCAAATCCATGATATCATCCAAAATACGCTTGCCAATTTAAAAATCATAAATCTTTCACAAAATCCAAATTCAAAGTTTCGTTTCCAAGGAAAATTCATTATAAGGAGAAAATTGTGATATAAATGTCTATTACATGCTCTTACACACTCTAAATCTTTTTAAATGAAGGGTCTTAAACACTAAAAATGAGTGTATTTATTGCATGGAATTAAATGAGATGTAGGACCTCTTTCCATCCCTTGATCTTGATCTCTATCTAACGGTCCACATCAATCATCCAAAATTATAAAATGAGGAAGTCCATCCTCATTTGAAAAATATTATTTATGAAAAAAAGTGATGCCAATTTTTAAATATAAGCTTCAACTCACATCCTCACTCATCCAATCCAAACTTCCATTCTGTAAGGGGAGGTGTGATTGAATTGTCTACACATCTTGACAAAACTTTGTAACTACAACCATCACTTTTGATCATATTCAATTTACAAAAGGAGGAACAAGGTTGTCTTTGGTAATTTAAGGTAATAATGTGTTTATTTTCAACATTTTATTTCTCAATTTGAGGATACTTGTTTAATTGGTTAGAATTTCATTCATTTTGATTTTCTAATAACTAACCCCAATTTTGCATGATGTTACAATCTCAAATAGAGATATATTAAATTTTATTATGTCAAAACCAAATTTAGTGTAATTAAATGGGTGATTATTTTATTCAAAACTCACATCTCAAAAGTCCATACAATAACAAGTAATTATTAATAAATTAACTATAACACCATTATTTGACACAACATTGATCAAAGATAATTTTAGGGATGATCTTACATCATATCACATCAATGAAAATACTTGGCCCATGTATTTTGATGGCTCTAAATTCACATTAGGCATTATGATTGGGAAATATCTACTTATTCCTCTGGAACAACCTATGCCATCTATATACTAAATAAGATTTTCACACACAAATAATATAGAATAATGTGAGGCATTGATTCTAGTTTTGTATTTCATACACAAATTATAGTTAAAATATATTTAGGTATATATGGAATCATAACTCATTTAAAATAATGTTTCATATGTTTATGAAATAAAATAATTTAATTTGATGCCATACAGAGATATGGTATAATGTTTATAAACACATTTTCATACATTTTTTTTATTGAAAGTGCACCTCAACATAATCATAATGTAGATGCAATGTTTATTTCAAATCATTTATTACCTATTTAAATTAATGATGAATAGATAATTTTTATTATATGTGCATTAAAACAACCATCAATTATGATAGAGGATGTAGTAGCTTTATCAAAAATTTCAACTACATGCAATGCAATAAATCCATAATGGTGTAGTGGTATCTATAATTTCTTTAATAAATAAATTACCTTAGATGATTTCACTAGTAATGACAAACAAATATTAAAATGAGATGAATTTTATTATGTTATTATTAGAGGATATGTATTTATGTGCTCTTTTGATGGACATTTATTTCAATGTCTTAGATAAAAACAAGCTAAGCTATACTTATAAAATTACATGATAGTGAATGTGGGGGAAATTTTAGTGGAGAATAAATGTCTTATAAGTTACTAATCATGAGTTGATACTATCCTATAATGGATAAATAATTTCAAAAACATGAAAAAATATGTGACAAGTGATAATGACATAATAATTTGAATTACACACCTTCAAAAAAATTAAAACCCATAGTATCACCATGGTAATTTGATCTTTGGGGACTTAATTTGATAGGTAAGATCAATCTAGGATAATTAGATGGTCATAAATTTATTAATATAGCTACAACATACTTTATAAAATGGGTGGAAGAGATACCCTTAAAATCAACTAAATGAGAGGATATATGAAAGTTATTGATGACAAATATTATTTCATGATTTGGGCTCTCATCAACTACTATAATATATAATGGATCATATTTTTTAAAAATATAGTTAATAATTTTTGTGTTAAATTGTTTAACCCTAAATTGGATAAGGACTCTCTTTTTTACTTGAGTAGGAAGGGTTAATAATATATAAATGACAATACATAAGGGTGATGATTAGATCTACAACATGCCAATTGGGTGCTAAACTCATATATAAACATACACTGAATTTATTAACTGAGATAGGATAAAAATACTAATTACAAGTATGATAAGTATAGAAATGACAAATAAGTAATGTAATTAGATTGTTCTAATGTTAATGTAGTTCTAGATCTAGAACATGTATAAATTAGATTTGAAGATGATTATAGTATAATTGTCAAATTCTATATTTGACACTTATGGAGCAAAAGACACTAACATTAGCCTAGGATGGTTGCATTGACACTACTATCTCAACTCAATAGTAGTGCCTTGTATGGAATACCTACTAGAAAAGGATGTGACTACCTAGATTCTTTTGCACTTAAATTTGCCTTTGCTTTTGTGAATTCAGATCTAGGTCATGTATTGTCACTCTTCATGAATTTACAAAACCCTATCTATTCATTTTTAAAGTGACCCTATGGAAATGGGTTAATGGGCACATAGTGTTGAGATAACCCAAAAGACCCCTCTATAAATGAGCATTGCTTACATAGACAATACTCTGAATAGGGACTTAGACTAATGTAGTTCTCCCTTACATGTTGGCTTGTGTTTAAATTATGCAATATGTGAAAATCAAGTACAATGATGACCTAAATTTTAACTTGGAAAATAATGCTCTTAGGTTACTCCTTTAATAATTTAGACCTGTAGATGTGCAGTCCCTATGAATGGTATGGAAATAGGATAAAATAGGGAAGATTTGTTCAATTGAATGCTCTTTTATCTAAATTCTAGGTGAGGTATGAATGATGGTTGATATTGTATTTATATCAATCACTTTGGAGAATTAACTCACATTAAATCACTTAGTCCAATGATTTGAATACATTTAATTTAAAAATTAGATGAATTTAGGGCACTAGATACTTGAATCAGTTTAGGAGACTAGCATTGACATAGGTGTATGTCCTGAACGTTAGTGTCTAGGGAGCAATAAATTAAATACATACTCAAAACTTAAAGAGGTGTAAGATAAGCATTTTTTAAGCATTTTATGTAAGATATAAGGTTTGGGTCATCAACATAAGACTCATCAGACTAAGAGATGGGCTAAAGGGCACAAGATAAATCAAATACAAGACTTTGGAAAGTGGGAAAGGTCTCAAATTGAGAGGAACAAATAAGGTTTAAGTTTTCCAAGTATATAAGAATAAGGTGCTATATAATTCAAAAATAGCGTATACATTTTCCCCCATTTAATCTAGTAATGAAATTAATGGTTTAAAGGAGAAAAATGCATACCTAGGTATGTATAACACACCTTGCCTTTGTTTGAGTCTAAATTAAGTTATTTTATGGTGAATATCCTATAAATAAGAGCATGTTATATTACATAATCAATGCATATAATTTTTAATTTGATAGTACTTGAAAATATTGAAATTGAAAGAGCAAGGTTTAGGAGTACACCTATGTATCGATGTAACCACCTTGCCTATAATTAAGTTGATTTGAAAGATGTATCATTATAATACTCTAAAAATGGGATTAGGAAAAACATATATATATATATATATATATATATATATATATATATATATATATATATATATATATATATATATATATATATATATATATATATATATATATATATATTGGAAGGCACATGCCCCCAACCTTACAAGAAAAAGGGAGTTGCCACTTGACAGTTGAGATTAGCTCAACTATGTAACCCAATCATACTTATAACTTAGTGACCATGAGTGAACAAAGTCAACTCATACTTCCAAATAAGTAATGCTATATTATACAATCAAGTCCAACATAAAAATGTGGCAAGATTGAGTCAATTAATCACCTCAACCATACCAAAATCAAGCCAAATATTATAGTAGATTGGCTCAAAAATTACATATTAGGTATTAGTGCATAAAAGTAAATACTAATGTGTGATGATAGTATATAATAGTGATTTAAATCTAAATCTAATTTAGATTTTGAAATATTAGGTGAACATTGCATAACATATGTACCTTAGATATGTCTCATGTTGAAAATGTGTATAATAATAGAACCAATGTATAGAATTATGTCACAACTATGAATACGAATCATATAATTATGTGATTTGGATAATTTAAAAACTCTATAAGTCTGGAGAACATGCTTCCAAATCATGCCCACACTATATATGGATAAATTTGAAAACTAGAATAAGTACCAATGTGGAAGTATGCCCCCACTATAATTTGGAGATGTTGAATATTAAATTCATGTGGAAAACATGCTTCCAAATCATGCCCCCATTAAATCTAAAAATGTGAATATATGGAATCCATGCCTATATGACATGCCCCCATTGAATCTTAAAACTAATATAAGTACCAAATATTGAATGAGTGTGGATAACATGCTTACAAAGCATGCCCCCACTAAATCTAAAAGCTATACCAAATGTGGGAACATGCCTATATGACATGCCCCAATTGATATTCCCCACCTTTGAGGTGAGGGTAGAATATAAAATGTTAATTGCCTCACCACAAAAGGATAAGATAACTATATAATATCTGAATAGAACCATGTAGGATATAATAGTACATGTTTAGGTAAATATAACATTGAATCACATAGAAAAATGTGATAACATGAAGGCCTAAGATTCATGATAAGGATCATGGTATAGATAGTAACAATACAATCTCAAAACATAAATTGATGTAAGAGCATCAAGGAAAAAAAACCTCATTTATATGTTTTGATCTATAAGAGATCAAATATAGTCAAAAATAAAGTATTCAAGGTTTTAATACATGATAAGAGGTCTAATTAAGGTCATATATTTCTTAAGAATCCATGAGATGGTTTAGAATTTGAATTGAAAGTTTTTCCTCCAAAACTAATAATTTAAAAATTTAAATCTTCTAAATGAGCCTAGAAGGCCAAGTGTTTGTATAGGAGTGAATAGATGAGTCTAGTGGGATTAGGAGGTCTTTAAAAAGATAAATATAAGTTATATATGTCAAGTTACTAAATTTGAAGTCATGTTTTGGAATGGTAACCCTTACCCATGAGTTGGGTTGGCAAACAAAGGGTTAGTTTTGTAACTAACTTAGCAAACAACATTGGAGTTGGTGTAAAAAGGGAGACGATACATTAATTTTTAAGTGGTTAACGTGTTAGAGAGGAAATTTCTCCATGAATAAGAAGAGGAGGGTTTGAAAATGGTAAAGAAACTAGTAAACCCTCATAGAAAGATGCCAAGTCCTCTTAGGGACTATATTTTGAATAACATGATGAATCAAGATGAAATAAAGTGAATTTTTTTTGATGTGAAATGAATATCCTTGAAGTATTATTATTTTATTATTTTTACATGGATTAAAAAACCTCTTTATGTATACATACATATACATATATGTGCATATTATAGGTAGAACCTTAGTCAGGAGTGGATAGACCCTATAGGGAGGATCCATTTATATTGGTGCATATTGAAAACTAGAGTAAAGGTAAAACATTAATCCAAGTCTTAAATTTATTCATGAAACTATTGGTATGTTACTTTTGTCACTTTAAGGTGTATCATTGATGCATAAGAAATTAGTTTAGGAGGACTCTGTATACTACCTAATTGAAGGCAGGGTTAATAAATAAGGTTTGTTGTCCATGTTATTAAACAATGTATGAATATTAATAAGGATTATAATAAAGTCTCAATATGAATATAAAAAATAATATTTAATATAGATTAGAATGTTCACAAAATCTGGAATTTGATACCCTATTTTACCAAGTTGGGAACTTGAATGATCTTGTGTCAAAAAGGGAGACTTTGTTGATTGGGATAAATTTATGGTTTTTTGGTGTAGTAAATGTGATTGAATAAGAGAATTGAATAGGTTTAAAAGGTTATTAAAACATTTATGAAGAGTGAAATGATCCTTAACTTGTGTGAAACTTGTAAAACCTCAAGTCCATATTCACATGCAATGAACCCTGAATGTTCCATTGGAAACCCTATATGGGTTGTTTAGAAATTAAAAGCATTAGAAGGTTTATTAAGGAGTAAGTTTCAATGTTTAAAATTTATTTATAAAGTTAAAATTCCCATGGAAGATAACTCAGATGGTAAATGTTGATACACAGTCTGCTTGAGAGAAGAAATCCTGTACATAAACATTAGTACCCTGTTGGTTGTTTTCGAGGCAAGATAAATATCCAAGTGTAGAAGGGATAAGAAAATGATTTTTTTACACATTATACATACATATAAGATATTTATATATATATAATAATTTATAAAAGTGTTCTTAACCTCTTTGAGAATGTTTGGGTGCTTAGAAATGTGATATGGTCTATCAACAACCATACCTTATTTACTTAGTCTATGGACAAAAGGGAATGAGAATGATCTTTTATAAATGGATGGAGATGGTTTCACATGGGTTTATAATGTATAATGTGTATAATTCCTATGTAATTATCTAGGCATTGTTGAGATTATAATATAGTAGAATTATCTAATGAAAACCCCTGTATAGTCATCCAATGAGCGTAGAACTTTGTGTTTTGGTGTTTTTTGAGAAAGAAAGAGATAGTTAAAGATTGAAACTAGTTGTAAAAGGTGATATAGATAAATACATATCTTATTCAAGTTATTTTAATCTTTTAAACTTTTTTAGCTGACAAAAGATAATTTCTAAGGCTCTCGACCTATGTGCAAGGTTTAGAAACCCTATAACTAGGGTTTGGATCACTTTAAGAGATTTAACCATCAAAAAGGGATGAATTTTTGTAATATTTATTATTATTATTACATGTTATAACTGATCAAAGTGTTTTGGAGTTGGTAGTGTATGTACAGGTATAGATTTGATGATGGTGGTCTTGGAATGGGCCTAATTAGGCCTAAAAGAGAGTGGATGTTCAATGGAAGTTATATCTAGAAGGTAAGTTTAAAAAACTTTAAAATAATATAAATGGGTATAAATTAAGATTATAAATGTATTTATATCTTTATTGAAGTGACTGGGTATGAATATTCAAGTGAAAACCTCTGAAAAAGGGCTACAAGCCTTATAAGGCCAAAGGAAGCTTGGATAGTGGAAAGTGGTGTAGAAGTGTGTTGGAATTATTCAAATATATATATATATATATATATATATATATATATACAGGTATGATATGATCCATTGAGACTATTTAAGCAATAAGTATGATCATTTGAAACCTATATCTAAGTTTGGTCCTTGAGACCTATAGGATGGCGACCAGAGTAAAACACAAAAGCAAAAATTAATGAAGAATGAATATAATAGGTTGAATAATGAATGTGAATGTTATAAATGTGGTTTAATTCCATGAATATAATTATTAGAATATCACAATAAAATAGGTACATGACAAAGAGACCTTAAACCAAAGAAGCAAATAAATAGAGTGAACTTGACCTAGATTGTTGAATGATAAATCACCTAAAGCAAGTGATCAGTTGGATAAGAATCAGATTATGATGCTAAAGAGTATTTATCCTTAGTTCCTCTACATCATTTTGGTATTAGAGCTAGGAAGGTATGCTTGGGCTAAAAAGTGGGTTTTGAATTCTTTCCATTTTGTTGATTTGAGATAAAGATAACATGTTATGAGATGTGTATGAGAATTAACTTGTAGGGTGTTGAGGGAGAAGAGAAAGTGCAGGTTTGATCCATTGAGGTCAACAAAGAGGATAATAAGATTGATAGAGTGAAGAGATATAACCCCAAAAGTACTTTGAAAGGACAAGAGCTAGTTAAGAAAGGCTAGAAAAGAGAGCATTGAAGCTCCAAGAGAGAAGAGGAAGATAAGAGATTATAAAAGAGAGTTAATAAATTTAAGAAGAGATCCTAGAGAGAGGAATAAATAAGAGGAAAGGACCACAATAGGTCTAAGAAGCAATCTTGAAGGACTTGCAAAGAGAATTTCTAAATAGGCTAAGAAAATAAAGAAGAATGGGGAAGATGGATATAGAAAAAGAAGCATCAAACATAAGAAGAGAATTAGGGTAGATATTTGAGAAGATAGAGCTCATGGTGAATATCATGAGAGAACAAGAAAGCCAATGGAGTGGATGGAGTATGAATATAAAGGCTAAGTGGCCAATAGAGTCACTAGTGAGAAAAAGAAGGCATTGTTGTCAATCAAACTTGCACCCTTATGAAGGTAGTTTCAAGCCTTTGTAGTTTATTGAAAAATGAAAACAATCCTAAGCTATGGGTGGCCTAATTATAAAATTGAGTCTCTATATTCTAAGGGCTAGCTCCCATTGGTGTATCAATTAGGATCTCTACTCTATGCTACAAACTGTTGGGAAAAGGAAAAAAGGGAAACTTGAAGGAAAAAAATCCTATCTAATGATGGTGATACACCTATATTTTGGTTCATCCACTCAATTTGAGCTCTTAAAAACATTGATTAGATAAGAAAAAGACTTAAATTTCAATTCTAATTGACTCTTATGCATCAGTATTTTATGAAAAGGTTCTATCTAGTGATCAAAGCTTGAGGGAAATTATAGAATAGGCCTAATTCAAGGCACTAATAGTGACTTACATCCACTGTAACTTTAGACAAAAGACATCAAACACAGATCATGACCTACATAATCTGATCAACTAGTAACTAGGTAAGAATCATGACTTGACAAGGAAGATAATTCTATCACATATGCAAATCGCTGACATAAATACACAATACCAGCATTCTATAATTTAAAATAGTCCTATTTATCTAAAAAAGGTTACAAAACTCAAATCTTGGTAGAGTCTGATCTTGACAAAAGAGGGATTGATTAAAATGGATGGAAAAGCTAACTTATATAGAAAAAATCATGTACAAACAAGAGATTGGCATTGAAAATAGAAGATGAGATCAACTCCCACATCTCACAAGTCCAACTTTAGCTATTAAAAGATAACTAGACCTTTAAATAATATCTTTGTGTCTTATGCCTTACATGAAAAACTCTTTGGCATTAAAAATGATGGAGAGCCCATTTCATAATCCTTATTTAGAATAAAGATTAAATTATTAAAAATTTATCAAACATGCATGGATCCTTGGTAATTCAATTATCTTCATGTATGATGTTATGAAAATATTCAAAGAGAAAACTCCATTTTAAGCTAAGTTAGAAGCATTAAAAAAGGATTTGATTAACAAGATAAACAAGAATGCATGCATGAAATTCTATGTTAAGCTCTCCTTGAACATACATCTAATGTTAAACTCTTATAGCCCTTCATGTGTTCGAGTCTCCCTTTTGGAATTGAGAGAGCCATTCTTGAAGGTAGTTGCATGTCTATGAATAATTTGATTATTACATTTATTATTTGGTGTGATCTTTACTATAGTCAAATCTTGTTTGGGACACTTCGCATGCTCTGAATGTGACCTATGAACCACATCATAGGAGTCAAAAGGAGAAGTCCTCATTGTCTTCTACTAATTCACTGTCAAACTCCTACTATAATCCTTCTAAAAACTTGGCTTTTCCTTATATGTTGATCTCTTTACTACAGAATGTGCTTATGCCACTTGTCATTGATTAATTATCCCTTCATGCATTCATTAACCATTTGACTTAATCTTATTCCATTGATCTATTTCAAGCTAATTCCTTTGGACTATTTGCTTATATCTATTCCTATAGACTTTCCTCTTCACTCATTTTCTTTAGGCCTTTTCGTTATTCATTTCCTTTAGATAAAAATTCCAAAGGAATTCATGTTCTTAGAACCCTTACAAATTACCCTTCAGGTTTTTGAAACTACCCTTTGAGACTTTGCATCTAGACTTTTAGGTTTTTGAAATGGACCTCTTAGATTATTACAATGTGCCCTTCAGATTTTTTTAAAAAGGCTTCAAGAAACTTACAAAGGAATTTCTCAAATAAAAATACCCTTCAAACTTTTTGATTGTCACTTTCTCAAAAGAAATGACCCTTCAAAAAAATTAAGTGACCCTTCAGAATTTTGAAAATGAACCTTTTGGAATTCTAAAAATGGATAGTTTAGCAATTTTGAAATGGTCTCTCACCCTTTGGAAAAACTATAATGATCTACTTATCCTTTGAAAATGTTGAAATGTTCCACTTACCCTTCAAAAAAGTTGAAAAGGACTTCTCTAAAAAAATGAACCCTTTAGCTTTCTTGCAAGTGTCCTATTTAGAAAAATTGAAATGGGCCTCTCCCTAGAAGTGCCTTTCAGATTTTTTCAATAGAGCCTTTAGACTTTTTTAAATAGTCCTTTTGCTCTAAAAAATACACTTTCAAAAAAATTGTAACAATCTACTTACCCTTTGGAAAAGTTGTAAAGGACTTTTCTGAAGGGAAAGAACCCTTTGGAAGAATTGGACTGGTCCTTTTGTCTTTGAAAATGCCTTTTGGGATTTTGTAAATGGTCCTTTCAAAAGGTAAGAGACCTTTGGAACTTTTGGAATGTGCACCTTTTCAAAAAAAATTAGAGGGCTTCAAAAAAATAAAAGAACCCTTTGGAACTTTGTGAAATACCCTACAGACTTTTAGAAAAGGTCTTTTCCAAAAAAATTGAACCATTCGACCCTTCAAAAAAATTGAAATGGTCCTCAATTTTTTTGAAAATGACCTTTGAGATTTTGTTAAGCACCTATTATAAAAGTTGTCTCACCTTTCAAAAAACTTGAAATGAACCTTTAGAAAAGTTGTTAAGTCCCTTCCTTTGGATTTTTGTTTGATACCTTCCTTCAGACAATTTACCTGAAGGAATTCTTGTCTTTGGATTTATTGAAAATGACTTTCCCTAAAGAATTGTTTCCTTCAGACTTATTGTACATGACCCTCAGGAACTATTTGAATATGGATCTTTTAAGAAGGAAAAAAAACCCTTGAACTTTATGAAAATACCCCTTTTTAGACTTAAAGAAGCCTCCATAATGATTTTCTCAAAAAATCCTCTAAAGACTAAAGTGAATGCCTTAAAAGGCCTATTAATCATGGATTATTTCAAGGACTTTTTAGGACCAATAACTGACTCACAAGACAAACTAGCATGATATGCAAAGTTTCAAATAACAAGGGTGGAAATTTGACTTATAGGGTCAAAATTATCAACATTTTGGCAACTCAAATGGGAAGCATGCCTACCATGATTGAGAACCAAACCATTTACATGACTCTTGGACTCACAAAGAAATGACAAATTTTATCCATGACTACAAATTCTCTCTTTTGACATGGCATGAGACAACCTTCATCCTCCAAAATAAGAAGGGAAAAACACAAAATAGGAAAACTAACTAAATAAATCAAATGTGCAAACAAAAACTTATTTGAGACAAAACAAAACAAAACTAATGTGCTTGAACAACACTTAAAGGAAAACAAACTAACTAACTAACCATGACAAAGCATGATCCACCTAGATCAAAAGGGAAATTCATAAACTCACTCACTCCAAGAGATGGTATAAGTTACAAGCTAGTATGTTTATTAATCATAACCTTTGATGAGGAATTTTTCTTTCCCACCAACTCTCTTAGCATCTCCTCCAATGAGTCATCAACAACAAACTAGTCACTAACAAAGACAAACTCATCTATTACTTCTGAATATTTTTCATACTACTTGTCATCTACAACCTTGTCAAGTGATATCTCATATATGCATTATCCTTGAGTGACCTCATCCTTCCTATCAGTTGCTACAAGTTCATCCAGTTCTTAAATGAGCTTTTAATAGGCAACCTAATCTATATTATGATCTTGAATAAATGATTCCTGATCAAACTTCTCATAAACACGTTCTTTAATAGGCAACATATCCCTACAGAGCTCTTCACTCTCTTTTAGAGATTTAAGGTACAACTACAAATCATCTTTTTGTTCCTCATTTTGATCAATCTAAATAGGATTAGCTTTAAATTTATCTTGATCCTTCTCAATAGGAGATATCTCTAACTCATTTATGACTTCAATTTGTACCAACTCCTCTTGGAGTTCTTTCACATCAATATTAGCCTTCTCATTCTCAACTACAACCTCAAGTGAAGTATCGATGAGAACCTCTTCCTCATACACACTTGAAGCATCCTCTTCACACTCTGTAAGATTGACTTGTAGCTGCAACCCCTTTCTCAATCCTCTAGATAATAGGCTCCTCCTGAAGAAGGGAGATGGTGGGAAGGTGATAAATTTCATTTGTTTGAGAGGGAAAATGAAGCATGGGAGGTTGATCATGATCATATTTTAGGATCTGGAGGGTAATGGAATCATTTAGGGAATTTTGGAGAGGGAAAGAGAAACTCTTAAATACCTCTACATTATGTTCCTTCCACTTCACCATTACCTCATCAAAGTCTGAAACCTCCTTGTCTTCATGGAAAAATTGAACTTGAGGGATTATTGGTGAAGAAAGGGAACTATAAGAAGATTTAGTCTCTTGAATAAGCTCTTTAATAGGCATATGAGTTTGCTCTTTAACCTAACTAGTGATGCAGGAGCATCACTTGAAGAATTAATTGCTTTGTTTTTCCCTCCATTTTACTTTTGCATTTTGAAAATTTATTTTTGTTCTTAATATTGTTTTAAGCCTGTAAAAAAAAAAAAAAATAGCCTGTAGTTAGAATCTCCTTATCCTGGAAGTCTATTTTAATGCATTTTGGGCAGATTGTTGCGCCCAGCCCAAGATTGAACAATTTACTCTGTTAAGATTAAGAGTTTTGTTTGTATGCATTCGGGTGTAATGTGTTTAAAAAAAAAAAAAAAAAAAAGATGTGTGTGAAAAAAAAAACAGGGGGGAAAACATTGAAAGAAGAAAGAAAGCAGGGGGACGCAAGAGGCAAAGAAATGTAACAGACAGAGAAAAAGAAATGTAAGTCTATGTCTTCCTGTATGTTTTTCCATATATCCTCTGAACATTGTTGGCCATTTTTTTTTATAACTACTGGTTTGTTTATTTTCTGCTGGGCATTTTACCATTTTGGAATAATTATTTGTCTTAAACAAATGATTCTGGGCGCTTTATGTTGGTTGGCCGCCATATTCTGCTATGGGTTTCAAATGCTGGGCGCTCCATGCGTTGAAGACACACCACACCCATCTCTTTGATAACCCCAATATATTGGCTGGGGCGTGTGTGGCTGGGATGAGGTTCCTTGAAAATTAATCATTTTTATTTATGTTATATTGACTGGCAATGTCTATATTCACTTATATATATATTATGTTGGCTGGGCCATGTGTATGTGGAGCGACCCCATCACATGAAGTTGAATTCTGATTCTTTTTGCTGGGCATCCAAAATTCAACGTTGGTCCGTAGATTTCCAGCTGGTTATGTCACAGTCCAGTGGTGAAGAGTCCTTCATAAGCTTTTTATGTTGGTCATTGAAACGCATGAATATTGAATCCGTTTAAATGTATTGAGTTTTAATTCTGGGCATTCTACAGTATATGTTTCTAAAGAAAAGAAGAAGATTCTATGCTCAGTTAACCCTGTTTGGAAGTTATTTTTTCTTTTAAGTTCATCATTTGGTATCAGAGCCTGTGATCCAAGCCAAAGAGAAGCAGAATCAGATTGTGAACAGAAAACAAGATGGCCATGAGAATCAGGAATAGAGGTAGAGCTGGAGGAAGGAGACCTGGGGGATAGGTTGCATTGGCAGAAGAGATTAGGAACCTGACAGCTAGGCTGCAAGACCTGGAGATGGCTCAAAGAAGGGGCACTGACATGGGTGAAGTCAGTGACAGAGAAGAGGAAGCACTAGAAGATGAATTGGTGGTGGAAGAAGAAACAGCTGAAGAGAGGTTGATCAAAGCCATTATGAAGGTGAACACCAAGCCAAAAATGGAGGTTCCAATGTATGAAGGTAATTTGAATGTTGAAGAATTAATTGATTGGATTAACGCATTAGACAAATATTTTGAGTATGAAGGGATTGAAGAAGATGAAAAGAAAGTCAAGTATGCCATGACAAGGCTAAAGAAACATGCATCCCTGTGGTGGGATGGAGTGCAAGAAGAAAGGAGAAGAAAAGGGAAGCCAAAGATCAGAAGCTGGGACAGAATGGTAGCAAAAATGAAAGGTAAGTTTATGCCTAAAGATTATCAAGCAAATCTTTTTAAGCAATTACAAAATTTGAAGCAAAAAGAATTGTCTGTGAAAGAATACACTGAAGAATTTTATAGGTTGACTATAAGATCAGGTCACATTGAGGATGACACAGAAAAGGTAGCCAGATACACCAATGGCTTGAAATTTGCCATTCAAGATGAAATTAGTCTTCTCATTCCTAAGACAGTTGAGGAGGCATATCAATTTGCCTTGAAAGCTGAGGAGAAGATTGCAAGGAAACAAACATCCTTCTCAAGAGGAAGGGGCAGGTTCAACAGAGGTAGAGGATTTCAAGGAGGTAGAAGACAGCTGCAAACATCTCATGAAGAGGCCAGCAGCTCACAAAGTTCAAGAGGCAGCTATACACCAAGAGGAAGAAGACCATACCAAGGATATCAGAGAGGAAGAGGAAGATTCATGGGAAAATGCTTTAAATGCAACAAGTATGCAGGGCATAGGGCATATGAGTGTACAGAGAACCCTTCTACCAGCCATGAGAGAAGTGTACATGTGATTGAAGGTGAAAAACAAAATGCAGAAGTTATAGCAGCTTATGAAGATACTCCAGAAGAAGGTGAGTCTCTTTTGATGAAAAGAATATTGTTAAAGCCAAATAAAGAAGTTGTAGAACCACCTCAAAGAAAAACTTTATTTAGAACTACATGCAAGAGTAAGGGGAAATGCTGTAAGGTCATTATTGACAGCGGAAGTACTGACAATCTTGTGTCAACTGAGATGGTGGAGAAACTAGGCTTGAAGAAGGAGGTACATCCTACACCTTATCAAGTCTCTTGGTTACAAAAAGGACACAAACTTCTGGTAAGTGAACAATGCAAAGTAGATATTCAGATAGGAACATATAAGGATCAAATTTTATGTGATGTCATGCCCATGGATGTATGTCATATCTTGCTTCGAAGGCCTTGGCAATTTGACAGGAAGGCCATACATGATGGAAGGCAGAATACATACATGTTTGAAAAGGATGGGATCAAGCATACACTTACACCATTGAAAGAAGAGGCTGCTGCTGTTGTTGGACAGAATTCTAAAGTTTTGATAGTAAGTGGCAAAGAGTTTCTACATCAAATGAAGAAAGAAGAGGTAAACTTTGTTGTAATTGGTAAGCCAAGGAGTGTAGTCACTAGTACTAAGTTGATTGATTTGCCACTAGAGATTCAAGATATGTTGAATGAATACATTGACATTGTGGTAGATGATTTACCTGATGAGTTACCACCATTGAGAAGTATTAGTCATCACATAGACTTGATTCCAGGAGCAAATCTACCAAACAAGGCTGCCTACAGGTTGACACCAAAGGAGAATGAAGAAATCAAACATCAAGTTCAAGAATTATTAGACAAAGGATTGGTAAGAGAGAGTTTAAGTCCTTGTGCTGTCCCTATAGTGTTGAGTCCTAAGAAAGATGGGAGTTGGAGAATGTGTACGGACTCCAGAGCAATCAACAAGATTACTATCAGGTATAGATTTCCATTGCCACGAATTGATGATTTACTTGATTGTTTAAGTGGAGCTACATATTTCTCTAAGATAGATTTGAAAAGTGGTTACCATCAGATTAGGATAAGAGAAGGGGATGAATGGAAAACAGCCTTCAAGACTAATGATGGACTCTATGAGTGGTTAGTTATGCCATTTGGACTAACCAATGCACCAAGCACCTTCATGAGGCTGATGAATGAAGTGCTGAAGGAGTTCACTGGTAAGTTTGTGATAGTGTATTTGGATGATATTTTGTTGTTTAGTCAAACTAAAGAAGAACATTTGAGACATTTGAAGATGGTGTTGAGTAAATTACATGAGGAGAAGTTGCTAATAAATGTCAAAAAGTGCAGTTTTCTAAAAACGGAGTTGATATATTTGGGATTTGTGATTTCTAAAGAAGGATTGAAGATGGATAAGGAAAATATTAAATCCATACTGGAATGGCCTACACCCAGGAGCACATATGAGGTAAGAAGCTTTCACGGTTTGGCTAGCTTCTATAGGAAATTCATAAGAAATTTTAGTGGAATTGTTGCTCCAATGATAGATACAATCAAGGGTGATAAAAGAAGTTTTTGTTGGACTGAGGCTGCTGATAAGAGTTTCAGATTGTTGAAAAAGAAGGTAACTGAAGAGCCAATCTTGACCTTGCCTGATTTTAATAAGCTTTTTCAAGTAGAATGTGATGCTAGTGGAATTGCAATAGGTGATGTTTTAAGTCAAGATGGGAAGCCTATAGCATACTTTAGTGAGAAATTAAGTGATGCTAAGAAGAAATATTCAGCTTATGATCAAGAATTCTATGCTCTTGTACAAGCTTTGAATAAGTGGAGGCATTATCTTTTGCCTAAAGAATTTGTTTTGTTCACTGACAATTATGCTTTACAGTTCATTAGCAATCAAGATAAGTTGAATCAAAAGCATGTCAAATGGATTGAATTCTTACAAAGTTTCACATTCACTATTAAGCATAAGAAAGGACAATCTAACAAGGTTTTAGATGCCTTAAGCAGGAAAAATCTGATCATACAAGAGTCTCAAGTAAGTATTATGGGATTTGAAGATTTGAAGAAACTATATAAGGAAGATTCAGACTTTAAGGAACCATATGAAGCTTGCATGAATCCGGTAAGAGTTGAAAGAAGTCCCTGGATAGATTTCATGGTCCAAGAGGGTCTGCTATTCAGAGGCAGCCAGCTTTGCATTCCCAAGAGTTCCATGAGGGAAAATTTGTTGAAAGAAAAACATAGTGGCAGCTTATCAGGACATTTTGGGCAAACAAGACATTAGCACAATTGAGTGCTCACTACTATTGGCCAGGTATGAGTAATGATGTTAAGAAATTTTTTGAAAGATGTAAAATATGCCAATATGCCAAGGGAAGCAGTCAAAACATAGGTTTGTACTAGCCACTACCCATTCCAAATAGACCTTGGGATTCAATAAGCATGGATTTTGTACTTGGTTTGCCAAGAACTCAAAAAGGCCATGATTCCATATTTGTTGTGGTAGATAGGTTTTCAAAGATGGCTCACTTTATTCCATATTTCAAAACAAGTGATGCTACTCACATAGCTAATCTATTCTTCCAGGATATTGTTAGATTGCATGGATTGCCTAGAAGTATTATTTCTGACAGGGACACCAAATTTGTTGGACATTTTTGGAGAACCTTATGGAAGAAATTGGGAACACAGCTAAGTTTCAGTTCAGCCTATCATCCTCAAACGGATGGCCAAACAGAGGTTGTCAATAGAAGCTTGGGCAACATGTTGAGAAGCCTGGTAAGTATGCATCCGAAACAATGGGATCTTGCACTTGCACAAGCTGAATTTGCCTATAATGATTCTCCTAACAGAAGTACAGGATTGAGCCCATTTCAAATCATGTATGGAATGCATCCAAGAGGCATGTATGAGTTAATAAATTTAAGCAATATGGAGACAAGGAGTGCCGATGCGAAAGAATTTGCCAATGCCATGCAAAATTTGCATGAACAGGTAAAGAAGAAACTTGAAGAAAATACCATCAAGTATAAGCTAAGGGAAGATCAAAAGAGAAGAGAGGTCAGTTTCAATATTGGAGACCTTGTTCTTGCTCATCTCAGAAAAGAGAGGTTTCCAAAGAAAGAATATAACAAACTGAAGGTAAAGAAAATAGGACCATGCAAGGTAATAAGGAAATTTTCAAATAATGCATATGAAATAGAACTGCCAAAGGGGATTGGAATCTCTCCAATTTTTAATATTGCAGATTTATATCCATACAAGGATGAAGGACAACCAGACCAAGAAACTGAAACAGAAGTGGATAAAGTTATCCGATGGGAACAGCAACTACCAAAGGAAGTGCCAAAAGAAATTGAGAGTATTTTAGAGAAGAAAATAGTTTAAAAGACAAGAAACAAAGAATACTTCTAGTATCTAACTAAGTGGAAGAATCTACCAGCTGAAGATGCAACATGGTTGACTGCAGATGATATCCTTAAGATGGGCACAAGTATAGATGAAGTGATGCAGAAGAACAACAAGTGAAGAACACCTCTTCTGCTGGTTGGAAGAATGATGCAGGAGCATCACTTGAAGAATTAATTGCTTTGTTTTTCCCTCCATTTTAATTTTGCATTTTTAAAATTTATTTTTGTTCTTAATATTGTTTTAAGCCTGTTAAAAAAAAAAAAAAAAATAGCCTGTAGTTAGAATCTCCTTATCCTGGAAGTCTATTTTAATGCATTTTGGGCAGATTGTTGCGCCCAGCCTAGGATTGAACAATTTACTATGTTAAGATTAAGAGTTTTGTTTGTATGCATTCGGGTGTAATGTGTTTAAAAAAAAAAAGAAAAGAAGATGTGTGTGAAAAAAAAAAATAGGGGGGAAAACATTGAAAGAAGAAAGAAAGCAGGGGGACGCAAGAGGCAAAGAAATGTAACAGACAGAGAAAAAGAAATGTAAGTCTATGTCTTCCTGTATGTTTTTCCATATATCCTCTGAACATTGTTGGCCATTTTTTTTATAACTACTGGTTCGTTTATTTTCTGCTGGGCATTTTACCATTCTGGAATAATTATTTCTGTCTTAAACAAATGATTCTGGGTGCTTTATGTTGGTTGGCTGCCATATTCTGCTATGGGTTTCAAATGCTGGGCGCTCCATGCATTGAAGACACACCACGCCCATCTCTTTGATAACCCCAATATATTGGCTGGGGCGTGTGTGGCTGGGATGAGGTTCCTTGAAAATTAATCATTTTTATTTATGTTATATTGACTGGCAATGTCTATATTCACTTTTATATATATTATGTTGGCTGGGCCATGTGTATGTGGAGCGACCCCATCACATGAAGTTGAATTCTGATTCTTTTTGCTGGGTGTCCAAAATTCAACGCTGGTCCATAGATTTCCAGCTGGTTGTGTCACAGTCCAGTGGTGAAGAGTCCTTCATAAGCTTTTTATGTTGGTCATTGAAACACATGAATATTGAATCCGTTTAAATGTATTGAGTTTTAATTCTGGGCATTCTACAGTATATGTTTCTAAAGAAAAGAAGAAGATTCTATGCTCAGTTAACCCTATTTGGAAGTTATTTTTTCTTTTAAGTTCATCAACTAGGAAGCTCCATTGGCACACACTAAGCATGGATAATAATTTCATGAGAATAAGGAAGATAAGAACCCTCTTGAGAACATTGGTTCAATTCAATTCATTGCCTCTCCCAAGACTCAATATTCTCCAATACAAAAATATGTAACTCATTTATCTTTTCTATATCATTAGGAACATTTTGAAAAAAACATTCACTTCCTCATATTGAAAGCTTGAACAAAATTTTCTTTCATATGATAGTATTTTGAGCTCTATCTCATCCATTCTTTCTTGAAGACAAGGCTGGTATGATTCATCATAGGGATGATAAGAAAAAATATCATAAAAACTCACATATAACCATCAAAACTCATTCATCATAATGTAATAAAAATAGACTTACATGGAAATTGTTCTTAGACTATTAGAAGTAATTGTTTGAGCTTGAAATCACCAAATACTTCATGAAGAACACTACTACAACTATAATTTCATCAAGACCAACTCCAGTGGGTCACATTGGGCATGCTAAAAACTATTGTCAATCAGACATGCACCCTTATGAAGGTAGTTTTAGGCCTTCATAGTTTGCTAAAATATGAAAACAATCCTAGGTTGTGGGTAGCCTAATCAATGGATTGAGTCTCTAGATTCTAAGGGTGATTTCCCTTTGGTGTATCGATTAGCATCTCTACTCTATGCTATAAACTACCAAGAAAAGGAAAAAAGGGAAACTTGAAAGAAAAAAATCCTATCTAATGATGGTGATACCCCTGTATTTTGGTTCTTCCACTCAATTTGAGCTCTTAAAAACACTGATTAGACAAGAAAAAGACCAAACTTTCAATTCTAATTAACTCTTATGCATCAATATCTCATGAAAAGGTTCTATCTGGTGATCAAATATTGAGGGAAATGATAGAATAGGCCTAATTCAAGGCACTAACATCCACTTACATCCACTATAACTTCAACCAAAAGACATCAAATACAGAACATGACCTGCATAATCTGATCAACTAGTAACTAGGTATGAATCAATACTTGACAAGGAATAAAATTCTATCACATATGCAAATCACTGACATAAATACACTATACTAGAATTTTAGAATTTAAAATAGTCCTATTTATCTAAAAAATTTTATAAAACTCAAATCTTGGTAGAGTCTAATCTTGCCAAAAGAGGGATTGATTAAAATGGCTGATAAAGCCAACTTATATAAAAAAATCATGTACAAACAAGAGATTGGCATTAAAAATAGAAGAGGATATCAACTCCCACATCTCACAAGTCCAACTTTAGCTATCAAAAGTTGACTAAGACTTCAAATAATATCATTTTGTCTTATACCTTGAATGAAAATCTCTTTGGCATCGAAAATGATGGAGAGCCCATTTCATATCCTTATTTAGAATAAAGATTAAATTATTAAAAATTGATCAAACATGCATGGATCCTTGGTAATTCAATTCTCTTCATGTATGATGTTATGTCAATCTTCAAAGAGAAAACTCCAATTGAAGCTGAGTTGGAAGCATTTGAAAAGAATTTGATTGACAAGATAAACAAAAGTGCATGCATGAAATTCTATGTTAAGCTCGCCTTAAACAACCATCTAATGTTAAACTCTTTGAGCCCTTCATGCATTTGAGTCTCCCTTTTGGAAATGAGAGAGTCATGATTGAAGGCAACTACATGTCTATGAATAATTTAATTATTGCATTTATTATTTGGCATGCTCTTTACTACAATCTAATATTGATTGGGTCACTTTTCATGCTCTAAATGTGAGCTGTGAATTACATCATAGGAGTTGAAAGGAGAAGTCCTCATTATCTTCTATTAATTGGCTATCAAAATCCTACTAGAATCCTTCTAAAAACTTGGCTTTTCCTTGTCCATTATCTCCTTGCTATAGAATGTGTTTATGCCACTGGTCATTGATTAATTAGCCCTTCATGCATTTGTTGACCATTTGACTTAATCTCATTTTGTTGATCTATTTTGAGCTAATTCCTTCAGGCTATTTGCTTTTATCTATTCCCATGTACTTTCCTCTTTGTTCATTGCCTTCAGGCCTTTTCTTCGCTCATTTCCTTCAAACAAAAAGTTTAAAGGAATTCATGTCCTTAGAACCTTTGAAAATTACCCTTTGGGTTTTTAAAATGGACCTCTTAGATTATTAGAATGTACCCTTTAGACTTTTTGAAAAGGGCTTTAGAAAACTTGGAAAGGACTTTCCCAAATAAAAAGACCCTTCAAACTTTTTGATTGTCACTTTCCCGAAAGAAATGACCCTTCAAAAAAATTAAGTTACCCTTTAGCTTAATGAAAATGCCCTTCAGACTTTTGGAATTGAACCTTTCAAAATTCTAAAAATGGACCATTCAGAAATTTTGAAATGGTCTCTCACCCTTCATAAAAACTATAATTGTCCACTTACCCTTCTAAAAAGTTGAAACGGTCCTCTTAACCTTTGAAAAAGTTGAAAAGGACTTCTCCAAAAAAATAAACCCTTTCCACTTTATTGCAAGTGTCCTTTTCAAAAAAATTGAAATGGACCTTTCCCTGGAAGTGCCTTTTAGATTTCTATAATAGACCCTTTAGAATTTTTGAAATGGTCCTCTTACTCTAGAAAATACCCTTTCAAAAAAATCATAACGGTCTACTTACCCTTCAAAAAAGTTGTAAAGGACTTTTCTAGAGGAAAATAACCCTTCAGAAGAATTGAAATTATCCTTTTTTCCTTTGAAAATTCCCTTTGGGCTTTTGTAAATGGTCTTTTTGAAAGGTAAGACACCTTCAAAACTTTTATAATGTGCACCTTTCTAAAAAATTATAGAGGGCTTCAAAAAAATAAAAGAACCCTTTGAAACTTTATGAAATACCCTTTGAACTTTTGTAAAAGGTCTTTTTCAAAAAAAGTAAACCCTTCATAAAAATTGAAATGGTCCTCTGATTTTTTGAAAATGACCTCAGGATTTTGTTAAGCACCTTTCAAAAAATTTGTCTCACCTTTCAAAAAACTTGGAATGGACCTTCGGAAAAATTTTTAAGTCCCTTCCTTCAGACAATTTGTCTAAAGGAATTCTTGTCTTTGAATTTATTGAAAAGGAATTTCCTAAAAGAATTGTTTCCTTTAGACTTATTGCAGATGACCCTCAGGAACCTTTTTAAGATGGACCTTTTTAGAAGGAAACGAACCCCTTGAAATTTATGAAAATGCCCATTTTTGGACCCAAAGAAGCCTCCATAATGATTTTTCTCAAAAATTCCTCTAAAAACCAAGGTTAAGGCCTTAAAAAGTCCTATTAATCATGGATTATTTCAAGGAATTTTTAGGACCAATAACTAACTCACAAGACAAAATAGCATGATATGTAAAGTTTTGAATAATGAGGGTGGAAATTTGACCTGTAGGGTTTAAATTGTCAATAGGTAAAAGAAAGGTGTCTTAAGAAAAGAAAAGAAGATAGAGATGGCATCCCAAGGAGGCAAGAGAAGAGATATGTTGCCAAGTAATCAAAAAGATAGAAAATTTGTAAAGAGAGTTCTCATTAAAGAGAATAAGAAGGTGAAAGAAGTGCCAAGGAGAGCACACAAAAATGAAGATATGATAATATGGATAAAACATATGTCAAAGGCATTTAAAGAGACTATGTGGTCTCTCATTTTATATGTTAATGTTTTTTTTTGAGTTTGTGTTTGCAGGTATGAAGAATAAAGTGATGAAAGCCAAGAATGAGGCCTCAAAGTGGATGAATAATGGGCCAAGAGTGTCACCTATCAAATTGAAATAATATGACAAAGAGAAAGAACTTCATGAAGAAGAAGAAAAAGAGTTGAATATTAAAGACATTTCACATGCTAAAATTAAAGAGAAAGAGTTGTGTGATGCATTTCCATGCATAGTAGTTGAAATAAGAGAAGAAGCATACAAAGAAGACATGGAGGTCACCCAAGAAGACATCAAAGAAGAAATGAGTTTTCAAAAGTTGCCATTAAAGGAAAATGAGTGTTTTAATGTTTAATTTGATTGTATACACGAAGAAGGAAAAACTAATATGCAAAGTGAGAAAAATAATGATAGATTGCAGTCCTTAAGGAGAGCACATGGGCATGGATATGTATGGCCTAAGTGGCTAAAACAAATAGGTATAGATAATGAAGAGAATAACTTCAAGAAAGAGATCAAAAAAATCAAAATCATGAGTAGGAAGCAAGCACAAATATGTAAACAAAAATCAAATGTCAAAGTACATCAAGATGGCATGATAGATGACCAAGGTATGAAGCATGAGAGTGATGCAAGGAAAGTAAAGTGGCAGCCCAAGAATATTCAAGGAAATAAATGGGTGGATAAAATCATGATTAAAGAACAAGAGAATCACTATGTAAGTGTGCTCTAATAAAGTATGAAGGTTGAAGAAGTTGATAAGCCTATAAATCAAATAAGCGAGCTAGTGCAAGCAAACCAAGCAAGTGAAGGAAAGGTACATCCATGTAAAAAAGGAAATGAATGCACAAAATAAGATGAGTATTTGTAATATTTGTTTTCTAATGTTGAATATGATGATATGTTTGCATTTTATTATAATGAGGAAATTCTTTTGTATATAGAGACCATTGCATTGATGGATGAAGGTATAACAAGGTAGGATGAGGGAGAATCACCTCAAAGAGTGCTTGATAATTATGGTGTATAAAAATAGGATGTGTATATGTCTATCACAAATGAAGGAATCTAAAAAGTGAACAAATAACAAGATACCCAAGATAAATAAGAACAAAACAAGCCAAAATTTGATGAAGTAAATGAGGAGATTGATGCATTCAAGTTGCAAGATGGATTGAGAATGTCAGAAGACTCGTTTAGTCCATCAAAGGAGCTAAAATAGTTGAGGCAAATTAGGTTAAGATCAAGGATAAAATCCAAGGAACACTAAGAGAATAGAAACAAAGAGAAGTACAATAAGATTTAGAAACTAAAAAGCAAGCAAGAAAGCAAATGAGGAGAGAAGATGCAAACAAGGTGAGTTACATAATGATTCAAGTTAATTATAAGTTTTAACTTGATAAAAATTGATATGAGAGGCCAAGGATTAGTCAAGTCATGATGTACTATGAATGGGATGAGTGGAACAAGAAATTACTCTTACATAGTGAACAAGATGATAGGCAAAGGCACTAAGAGGAGAAGGATAGTGAATTAGAGACAACAAGAGAAGGTAAAATGGGTAAAATGATAAATTTTGACATTCATGAGAGGCCAATAGAGCCTCATGAAAAATATGAAATCATGAATAAGAAGAATGATACTCTAGACAAACAAGCCACGAGTGAGATTGAGAAGGAAAGAATCCATGAAGCAATCATAATCAAGATAGATGCACACAAGTTGATTGCAGCTAAGCATGATGAGATTCAAAATGACTTGGAAAAGGTGAAACATGTATAAAAAAATATCTATAGTATTTGGAGTACTTCATGGAAGTGGAAGATGAATGGACAAGGAAGCTAGACAAAGCCACAAGGAAGAAATGCAAGCATTTGGCAAAGATAAGGAAACAAGCAAGGATAACCAACAGTCAAGAATGTATGAATGACCATAAAAGGATAAATTGGAAGACAATAAATAAATAAGGTGGCTCAAGCTTTCTCCCTCTTATGGAGTATGATGTAGGAGCATCAAGGCAAGAAAACCTTATTTGTGTGTTTTAATCTATAAGGGGTCAAATCTAGTCAAAAATAAAGTGTTAAAAGTTGTAATACATGATAAGAGGTCTAATTAAGGTCTTATAGGTCTTAAGAAGCCATGATATGGCTTAGAATTTAAATTTGAGGTTTTCCCTCCAAAACTAGTAGTTTAGAAATTCATATCTTCTAAATGTGCCTAGAAGGCCAAGTGCTTGTATATAAGTGATTAGGTGAGTCTAGTGGGCTTAGGAGGTATTAAAAAGGATCAATATAATTTATATATGTCAGGTTCTTAAATTTGAAGTCATGTTTTAGAATGGTAACCCTTACCCATGAGTTGGATTGGCAAACAAAAGGTTAGTTTTATAACTTAGAAACCAACATTGGAGTTGGTGTAAAAATGGAGATGATACATGAATTTTGAAGTGGTTGACGTGGTAGAGAGGAGATTTCTCCATGAATAAGTAGAGGAGGGTTTTAAAATGGAAAAAAAACTAGTAAACTCTCATAAGAAAGATGCCAAGTCCTCTTAGGGACTATATTTTGAAAAGCATGATGAATCAAGTGAAATAAGGTGAGGTTGTTTTGGTTGTGGAATTAATCTCCTTGAAGTATTATTTTTTTCTTATTTTTACATGTATTAAATAACCTCTTTATGTATACAAACATAAACATCTCTATGGACATTGCAGGTAGAACCTTAGTCAGGAGTGGATAGATCCTGAGGAGAGGATCCATTTGTATTAGTGCATATTGAAAACTAGAGTAAAGGTCAGACATTAATCTAAGTCTGAAAGTGATTCATGAAACTCTTGGTATGTTACTATTGGAACTTAAAAGTGTACCATTGATGGATAAGATCTCAGTTTAGGAGGACTCTATACACTGCCTGATTGAAGGCATGGTTGATAAATAAGGTTTGTTGTCAACATTCTTGAATAATGTATAAATCTTAATAAGGAGTCTAATGGAGTCTCAATATGAATATAACAAATAATATTTAATATATCTTGGAATGTTCACTAAATCTAGAACTTGATACCCTATTTTACCAAGTTGGGAACTTGAATGGTATTGTGTCAAAAAGGGAGAGTTGGTTGATTGGGATAAATATATGGTTTTTTGGTGTAGTAAATGTGATTTGATAAGAACATTGAATAGGTTGAAAAGGTTATTAAAACACTAATGAAGAGTGAAATGATCCTTAACTTGTGTGAAACTTGTAAAACCCTGAATGTTCCATTAGAAACCATGTCTAGGTTGTTTAGTAAATAGAAGCATTGGAAGGTTTATTAAGGAGGAATTTTATTGTTGGAAAGGTCTTTAGAAAGTTAAAATTCATGTGGAACATAACTCTGATGGTAAGCATTGATACATTGTCTACTTGAGAGAGGAAATCTTGTATACAAACATTAGTACCCTATTGACTATTTTCAAGGCAAGATAAATATCTAAGTGTATAAGGGATAAGACAATTATTTTGTTACACATTATCCATACATAAAAGATATTTATATATAGATAGGAATTTATAAAAGTGTTATTGACCTCTTTGAGAATTTTTGGGTGCTTGGAAATGTGACACAGTCTATCAACAACCATACCATGTTTACTCAGTCTACAGACAAAAGGGAATGAGAAAGATATTTTCCAAATGGATGGATATGGTTTCACATGAGTTTATAGTGTATAATGTTTATAAGTATTTTTTAATTATCTAGGCATTGTTGAGAAGATAATATATGATAATTGTGTAATGGAAACCCCTGTACAGTCATCCAATGAGCCCAAAACTTTATGTTTTGGTGTATTTTGAGCAAGCAAGAGAGAGTTAAAGATTGAAACTAGTTGTAAAAGGTGATATATATCAAGATAGAAGTTACGCGAGTGATTTTAATCTTTGAAAATTTGTGTATCTCATGAAAGATAATTTTTAAGGCTCTCACCCTGTGTGTAGGGTCTAAAAAACCTATAACTAGGGCTTGGCTCACTTTGAGAGATTTAACCATCTAAAAGGGATGTTTTTTGTAATATTTATTATTATGTCATGTTATAACTGATTAAATTAGTTTGGAGTTTTTATTGTATGTACAAGTATAGATTTAATGATGGTGGTCTTGGAATGGGCCTAATTAGGCCTAAAAGAGAGTGGATTTTGAATGGAAGGGATAGATATAAGGTAAGACAAGTTAATAAAGTTTAAAATTATCTTAATTGGTATAAAATAAGACTATAAATGTATTTATATCTTGGGTGAAGTGACTAGGTATGAATATTCAAGTCAAAGCCTCCAAAAAAGGGCTACAAGCCTTATAAGGCCAAAGGAAGTTTGGATAGTGGAAAGGGGTGTAGAAGTGTGTTAGAATTCTTAAAAGATATATATATATATATATATATATATATATAGACACACACACACACACACACACACACACATGTATGATATGACCCATTGAGATTTTTTAAGAAATAAGTATGATCATTTGAAACCTAGCTCTAAGTTTGGTCCTTGAGACCTATAGGATGGTGACCAGAACAAAGCACAAAAAAAAGAATTAAGGAAGAATGAAAAGAATAGGTTAAATAATGAATGTGCATGTTATAAATGTGGTTTAATTAAATTAATAAAATGCTTATAATATCACAATAAAATAGGGACACGACAAAGAGACCTTAAACCAAAGAAGTAATAAATAGAGTGAACTTGACATCAATTGTTGAATGATAGATCACCTAAAGCAAGTGATCAGTTAGATAGAGAATCATATTATGATGCTAAAGAGTATTTCTCCCATATTTCTCTACATCACAAATCAATAACACACACAAGATCACTCAAAAATAATTTAAAAATCAATGGTCTAAGGAGACTGCAACAAAGGAGCATGTTCAAATGTCACATAATTGAAGGGACATGACTTATTCAAATGTCCATAAAATTAATGATGGCATACTCAAATGTCCATATAATAAATAATGTCACATTAAAATTTCAATGAAATCATACATAGGTGCAAATATCATAAACAAAGGTGGATATTCAAATTCTCAAACAAGCAAGACAATATCAAGGTAAAACACTCAATGAAGTGCATAAAGGAAAGCATAAGCAACAAACATAAATAGGTTATAGTAGCCCATGGATCAAATGTGTTATAAAAAATTTTCAATTTAATATAATATCAAGTATCTTGTGTAAGATATAATCATAGATAAAAATAAATTTGTAAGTACATATATGATCTCAAAACATGATAATGTAGAATGACCATAGAATGATATAACCTTTGAGTATCGTGATCAAAGAGATAGATTTCCCTAATGCCTATATGACATGAGTAGAGGAAAGGCCCAAAATATAATATAGGAATATATCATGTATCTTTTTATACATGTATCACACTCACATAAAATCATGACACACATGTTTATGTAGTAGTAACTAATATGCCATTCTTTAACATGGAACTAACCCATAAATGCCAAGGAGCTAATAGAACATGTACGTGTTGAAAATGTTTTTTTATTTATTTTAATATTTTAAATTTTATTATTTAGTATTTTTGGAATATGTGAAGAGTATTAATATCATCCTATTATCTCATTCAAAGGATGGTCATAGGTATTTCCTCACTCAGAATATGGTCTAGTAAATTGGTGGAACTAAAAAGGAGCATGCATAGGTGTAATATCTCTCACTATAGTATTTATGATGTTCTACATATGTAAATTAGGACTCTATGGTCTTGGATAAATATTAAGAGTAATAGGAGTAAGGGTTCATGGAACCCATCATTGAGTGCTCTATGGTTTCTTTTAAATAGTATAAATATGAACATGTGTTGGTGTTCTAGATATCTAAACATGGTGCATAATAGATTAAGATTATATAGAATCCAATGTATGTCTATGATGTAATGGTATCTCAAGTACTGACTACCTATTGAATGGAATTGCCTATTCTTTACCCTCTTGTAGTGGATTAACCTTAGTAGGTTTTATAGTTGTCTGGGTATAAATTTGTATTGTTCAAGGGGATGCTCATATGGGATTATAAAAATTATAATTACCTAATTGGACTAAATGTATTTAACATATCCATGTACTATATAAGTTACTAATCAAAGTGTATGGATCCATGGTCTTCCCAATAATATATCAAATATTCTCATAGAAGGTATAACTAAAAATTTAGTAAACACATGTGTGAGATTGACATGTAAGGGTAGGTCAATCTTGCCAAGAACCTTCTATAAGGTCCCATCGAATGCTTTAACTGATCTAGCATAAGGGTGAAAATCATGATGAATATAACCCAAATGTATAAGTAATGTCATGGTGCAAACATTATCACTTGCACCATTATCAATGATAACACTATGTATAGGGTATATATCAAGGTATGATTGAATGAATAAAATAATTAATATCAAATTTGTAATCTTAATGTCACTATCATCAAAATAAATAGAATGTCTCTAAACCATAGGAGGTGGATGTCATGTGTAAGTACCAATAATCCCATCTAATGGGTGTTCATAATGTGATGGATGAAGATGTGTGTTATATGCCATTTTCATTTATGTTTCCTTTTTAGAATGGTCTTGCAAAGGATTAATAGATATTTTTTATTTATGGTGAACACTAAGTTATGAACCTGATTCCTTTGGAGGATCATCAAATTTAATCTTTTTGTCATCAATAAGGTCTTGGATCTTATGCTTAAAGGTAAAACATATGTTCATAGAATGTCCTAGTCCTTGGTGATAATCATAATAATCATTTGCATCATATCCTTTAGGTATAGGTATATTAATATTAGAATATATAGGATGAGGGAGAGATATAAGTTGACACTTTACTAACTGTAGGAGTAATGACGTGTGAGATTCAAGTAAGTGTGTAAATAGTCTCTTCACTACATTAGATAGGTTAAGTTGATTAGACTACTGTGAAACTATGTTAACCATGTTGGTTGTTTCCTTTTTAGGTTCAAGAGGATTTACTTTATACCTTAGTTTGATTGTAAATTTGGTCTAGATGTAGATTTATTTTGTTTATTTAATACATACTTGAGCTTATTCATTGAAATAAGCTTAATTTCACAGTCTCGTATAATGTGGCATAAATCATCAAAAAAATTAAACTTATTGAAAATAATGGACTTGCATAAAGGAAAAAACAAACTTTAATTAAATATGTTTTGTAACTCCTTATCTATATTTATCTTATACCTCAAGACATATTCATTGATAGGTTCATTTGTTCATTATTTGATTTTGGCAATTTGAGCATAGGAAACCTTTTTAGAAATATTAGTTGAAAAGTGTGCTAAAAACTGATCTAAAATAGGTTTGAATGATTTCATATATTGGAGAGGTAAGTCATATAACCACCTTAAATCATAGTCTTTGAGGCTTCTTGTCAATAATTTGGTCAAATTTTATCATTGGAGGCATAGTCAAGTCATGCCAGATAAAAGGTTCTAAGATGATGTTTAGGATCACCTTTATCATCATAAAATGTGAACTTAAATTAAATAAAACTAGTTGGAAAAGGGTGAAAAGATATCTCAAGTGAAAGAGGGTTATTCAACACATCTTAGGAATAAATATCATGAAGATACTTTAAAGAATTTTGTTCAATATTTGTGACCTTATCTTCCAAGGTCTTTATAACTTGAAGGAGTATTTGAAGTGTGGACCCATTGGGATTTAGACTATAAAATTGAGTAGTCACCAAAGGGGATGTAATCATGGTTTTAATAGACATGGAATCAAGTATTCAAGTTGAAACAATTGGTAATTCCATGGTATATGTAGCAATAGTATTTTGGTTTTTAGGGAAAAAAATTAGGCACATACCCATGCCCCAATTATAAGTATTAAGTGGTAATGTGTTCAAGGGGAGGGATGTTTAAACTATACCTTTTGAATTTTTTGTTTCTAATATATTTTTGAGGATCTCATTAACATATTCAAGGTTTTAATGAATATGCTCATGAAACAATGCAATTTATTTCACTTGCTCATGGTTGATTTTTTCATGTTCATTTGATTAGTCTCATGGTTATCATTATTAGAATCTTATTCTATGATGATATTATCAGTATATTTTTATCCTCAACATTTATATCATCATGGTCCGTAGGATTATGTCTTTTATTGGTTTGTGACATATTAGATGGTGGAATAGGAAGATCAATGTGTTCAATTGGCACACCTACCAATCTAGGGCTATGCCTAAGTTGCATGAAAAATAATATAAGTAGGAAATGAAAAATAACATCAATCTAAAAACCTAGCTAACTAAAAATTCTAGTAATTATAAATGTTTGCATTTATACGAATTGGGTTTACCAAATGTTTAACCTTAAATTAGAGATAAGGATTCTCCTTTTGACTTGGGTAGATAGGGTTAAGAATACATAAATTAAAATGAACAAAGGTGATGATTAGATCTACATCAATCCAATTGGGTGATAAAATCATATATAAACACACACTAAATTTATTAAATGAGATAGGCTAAAAATAGTAAGTACAACTATGCTAAGTATATAAATAACAAGTAATGTAATTATCTTATTCTAATGTAAATGTAATTCTAGATTTAGAATAGGCATAAATTATACTAGAATATGATTCTAGAGAAGTTGTTAGATTATGGACTTGATGCTTCTAGAGCCATAAACACTAATTTCATCTTAGGATGGTTGCATCAATGCTACTATCTAAACTTCATGTAAGTGTTTTGTATAGAATACCTATTAGAAAAGGATGAAACCACCTAGATGATTATTAGTTTGATTTTGTGTTCACTTTGGTGAACACATATTTGGGTCATGGACTGTTGCTCTTCATGAATTTTAAAAAACCTAGTTCTTCATATTCATAGTGACCTTTGGGAAAATGGGTTAGAGGGCACATGGTGTCGAGCTAACCCCAAATATCCATTTATAAATGAGCACTACATACATATTCAATAATACAAAAAGGGCCTTAGACCGATGTAGTTCTTCCCTATGTGTTGGATTGTGTGTGAATCATGTAATATGTACAAATCAAGTACAATAATGACCTGGCTTGGTAAATCAGGCTCTTAAGTTGATCCTTTAGTACTTCAAACCTATACATGTGCAATCTCTATGACTAGTATGGAAATAGAAATACATAGGGAAGATTTATTCAGTTGAATGTTATTTGAATGCTCTCTTTTTTTAATGCTAGATGAGGAATGCATGGGGGTTGATATTGTATTTATATCAATCCATTTGGAGAAGTAAATCATATTAAATCACTTAGGTTGACCATTAGGATATGTTTAATTTATAAATTAGATGATTTTAGGGCATTAAACACATGTTAGATCAGTAAAATAGCATCAACATAGGTGTTTATCTCAGACATTAGGGTTTAAGGATTAGAAAAGTAGGTATAGACTCAGAACTTACAACAGTGTAAGATAAGTAGGTTTTAAGCATTTTGGGCAAGATAAAAGGTCTAGGTAATCAACACAAGACTAGTTAGACTAAGAGATAGGCTAATGGGCTCAAGATATAGCATATTTGAGACTTCAAAAAGTAGTAAATGTCTATAACTAATAGGAAAAACCAAGTATGAGTTTTCCAAGTGTATAAAACTAAGGTGTTATATAATTTATAGATAGTGTCTACATAAATAAAAAATTCCTCACACATTTTCCACTCCTTACAAATGGGTAATTATAAGAAACAAATAAGGTAATTTGTAAAATATTAAGCAAAATAATTACAAATCATGGTGAATATTGTCACAATTAGTTGATTTACACTTTATGGGATTATCGCATGAATATTCATACACCAATAGGTTCGACTCCTTATTCTTGGGTTTATATGATGGAAGCAATTTTTACCTTAGAGGTGGAAATACCATCATTTCATGTTTTTCTCAAAGGGATTATTAAGGATAATGAGTATCAATAAAAGTAACTATATGAATTAGAAATGTTGGATGAAATAAACATAATAGATTAAGATCACCTGAGAGTATATGAAGATCGCATTAAAAAATCATATAAAAATACAATCCAAAATCAAGAACTTAAATTTGTTGACTTGGTTTTAAAAGAGAATCAAAGGAGTATACATGCAACTAAAGAAATAAATGACAAGTTTAAACAAAATTAGATAGGACCTTTTATAATCACATATAAGTTAGGTACATGATTTTAACTCTTGGTTTCACCTAAGGGGAACCCTATGAATCATACTATAAACATCCTAAACTTACATTGGTTTTCCACAAAAATATATTTGATTCTAAGTATACAAAAAAAGAGAGAGAGACATATGCATGATATACAATTCTTGTTTACACGATTTTTTTTTATGATTTATCATATATTATATAAAATATATCTATATTTTTATATGCACATGCATTAATTGGTATACATGGGTAAGATGTAGAATATATAGATTTTGTATGACATGGACACACAAATATAGGGCATTCATAGCCTTGATAACTAGATTCCTATTTTGGGGGCATTCTTTCATTGGGGGAATCCTTCTAATTTACATAGTTTTTATCTTTATTTGACTATTTCCATTGATCATGTTCAGATAATTTACATTTATTATAGATGATTTTATCTGACTCATACTACTTAGATTTTTATTTCTTTATATATATATATATATATATATATATATATATATATATATATATATATATATATATATATATATAAGGATGATATGCATCATACTATTATATTATATTATATTAAAAATGTTATTACATAAAGAGGGTTCAAAGACCAAGAGTTACAAACATGAAAATCTCAAAATTGGCTCAAAATTTTTGAAATATATAATAGAGCCATAATCAAAATTCAAAAAACCAAAAAAAACATGACTTAAGGATTCATAACATTGAGGTCAACCATCTTAAATCCATGAAATCCTATAGATTCATCATCACCAGCATTTATATTATCATCATCAGTAACAAAAGGAATAGGGGGCTGAAAGTGAAGTAAAAAGTTCTAAGCATTAAAAACATTATCAATCCTTTCCTTTCTACCATTACCAAGTTGTTTTTATGGGCTTGCAAAGAAAAATCAAGAGATTCATAATTATTAGTATAAATACTGAGAATAAAGTCCTGATAAACACAATTAATAAATGGCTTTTCCATAATGTCAACTCAAGTAAAAATCCCTCCAACCTCCGCTCAATTAAGGATTCCTCAACATCACCATTTTGAAGTTTGAAAGACCTTGATAAATCTCCTACATCAATGTTGTCATATATATGTTATTCCCACATCTGAATAGGAAGAAGTAGCTTGGAGTTCCTTGGAGTCAATACCATCACCCAAACTAGAAAGAAAATAGAGCAAAAGAGAATGCCAAAGCAATCAGTAGCAACAGAGATAAAAACCAAAGTCACATGAGCCATCATAATTTTGGGAGTCCTTGCAACCAAAAGAGAATAAATATTAGTTCACATATCCAATATCTACTTCAACTTATATTTTTATTTCAATGGGTATTTTATTTTTCTATATTTGATGATGACATACATGATTATGTAGATTAGCCTTGCTTGTTCTAGGCATGATTGATGTTGTTGTGTGTTTCATGGTGAGATGCTTCCTTTTCTATTTAATTGTGTGACTTTTTATTTGATTATGATTGAATTTTGTTTGTGTGACTTTGATTCTTTGTGACATTTGATTTTCTATTATGTTAAAAAAAAAATTGAGACTTTTAATTATCCATTATGTGTGTATTTTTCCTTAAGTGACATTAAGTTCCTATTATGTGTACCTTATTATGTACATCATGGCCATGAATTTTTTGTGTGATTTTATTTTCTATGTGTGGATAAATCTATGATTGTTTACTAGGATTTTTTGTATTATGATCCATATCATGCACTCATTTTCTTGTCTATAATGTCATGATACATATCATGCACCTTACATGTAGTTATTACTTAGTCTATGGATGTTCATTTATATGTTAACTATTAAATGCATTTATCATTTACATATCTATCTTGAAATGAAACTTGTATTTCTTATGATGTATGTTTCATATATACCTAGATGATAATACTTACTATGATGATGTATTATCTATCCAATGCATGCTTTACACTTATATATTTTTATAGCATTTAAATCCTTATTTTATGATGATTAATTTTTAGGATACATATCTAAGTTAAAAGGGGGAGGGCATACATAATGGATTTTTTATAGATTAAGCCTTCATGGATATATATTTAAAATTTTGAGCAAATATTACTTTAGAATGGTATAAATTTACACAAATTATTATAGGTTTTACTAAATTTATGATAGGTTTTAGAAAAAAATTAGGGCATATGTAGGGCATAGGTCATGATTTTATAATATTATGAGTGGAAATACACATATTATATAAAATTATTTCATAGATTATATCATCTAAATTACATAGATCATCAATTTGGGGGCATATGAGAGGCACATATTCACACTTTCACACGTATTATGTAGGTTATTAAATTTAGACACATATGGAAGGTATATATATCACATTATAATTAGTACTCTAGCATTAATCTAACTATGTGAAATAAATTTATAAGTGATAAGAAATTAACTAATCTTAATCTAAACTAAATGCAACCTAAGGTAGAGCAACAAAGAAAGAAAACTAGAAAACATAAACTTTATGCTTCAAATGCACAAGCTTTCTCTATTACGATGTAATTTTGGTTTGATATTTCAAAGTGTGGTGCACACTCTTCCAATTTAAAGGATAATGGATAAAGTATTGGTGCAAAATGATTTTTTATTTGCTTTGATTCCCTTGTGTATATAACTTTGTTAGCATAAGTCTAGATTCTAATCTCTGAAAATGAAGGTTTTCAAGTTTATTTATAGATTTTTGGAGAAGGATCCAATGGTGGAGGATTATTTGGACTTATTAAATGATCTAAATAATCAATGGTGGCTAATGATTACTCATCTATGAGTATGAATACCATTTCAAATGGTTGAGAGAAGTATGGGGTTGGTTAGTTAAGTTAGCTGGACTAAGTCAAACTTCTTGACAACTTAAGGGATGAGTCATAAGTGGTTGAGAAAGTTGTGGATTTGATTGGAATGAGGGATAAGAAGGTAGAATGTGTTTGGATGAAGTGTAAAATATAGATTTTATATCAAAAATAAGGATTTAAGTGTGCATAATTGACTAATTTGACTTTATTCAATTACTTGAATTTGGAGGGATATGTGATGTATTAATTTAAGAAGAATTATTAATAAATTTAGGTGTCTACATTTTCCCCTCTTTATAATAGTGTTACAAAATAATATTATTTACAAGAATAGTAGTAGAGTGTTGATTATTAAGAATGAGAAATTTGCCCTGAATGAATGAAAATGAGTGTGATGATGCCCCCTCGAGGGTTTGTCTGATAAAATAGACAAATGATTTAAATTGAAGAAAAGAGAAAATGGGAGATGGAAATGAGAAAACTATCATTAATAATATAGATACTTGTCTCAATAATAATGTTTATAATATTGTAGAGGGTATGTGTAAAAAAATTTATCTATAGTTGTTAAATTCTAGAGAAGATATTGGAAAAAGTATATTTCCTACTTTATAGACTGCATGCTTGGATTGTGCTCAGACTCAGGGGTCTCATAAGTAGATGTGGGAATGATATATCCCAATGATGGTAAGTCACAGGCTAGAAAATGAAAAATATAGATTATCCAATTTGTGATAAATATTTACAAAATGGATACATGAATTATTGATAATGAGATATAGAAATTTGATTAAATGATAGTATAAAATGTGAATGAAATTGTTTGGATGATGGTGGTAGCCGAACTGGCCCTAGAAACCCTATGTCTCTAAGCATTACCTACATAATCCACCGTGGATAAAGTTCAGGTAGGGATATCATGCTAGATGTAGTTCTCCTAATGTAGGAAGAGAAGTGATGATGTAATTTAATATTGAACCATGGATGCTATTAACATACTTATGTTAATTATTGCACATTATGATTGGATGATGGATTTATTTTCCCCAAATAATTATATATGCTAGGAGTGGATTGGGAATTGATATGTCCCAAGAGAAGATGGATTCTTTGAGGTGACCCATGAATCAGGGTTCATAATAATGGATGTGGGAATGATTTATCCCATTGTAAATATGCAATATTAGATTGGTAGTCTAATTCACTTATCAAGTGATGGGTTGATGGAGAAAGGATGAATATTGTGATTTTTTAAATCCTAATCCACAAGTGTAAGATATTGATTGGAAAGATTAGGAAAAGGTTAAGAAAGATATTGAAGGGAGAATAGGGTGGGATATGTTTGGATGAGGTGTAAAATTAGGATTTTATATTTAAAATAAGGATTTAAGTATGCATAATTGACTAATTTGACTTTATTCAATTATTTGAATTTTGAGGGAGATTTGATATATTAATTTAAGATGAATTATTAATATATTTATGTGCATTTTGACACTAAATAAAATTTATGTTTCTACACCAACATTAATTCATATAATCTATCTATAGTGGATGATTCAAAAACTTTACGTAGAATATTAGACATTTCTCATATTTTATTGAACCCATAATGGATTTCATTACTTAGATATAGTGGGTTGTGTGGGGCTGAAGTTATGTGTGACTTAACTTATAGGCACTTATTCATTTTAAATTAGTGTTGGGCATATTCATAACAACCCATGGTTTAACATTGGCATGTCCAAAGCTCATGATCACCTCATTCTCTATTGTCTCTAGAATACTACTTGGTTTTCATGCATATAGGTTTATTCATTGCTTTATACTTTATTTCACATATATTTAATGTTTAACCTCAAATTGATATCTATAGACACCTAAATTTTACCATTTAGTATCATAATTAACTTTGACATGCTAACTCTTCACCACCCCCAATTAAAATTCATATTGACATTATTTCCCTCCAATATTTGAATAATTGATTAATTCATAATTAATTAATTAAATAACACACATCTATTTTCCTTCAAAACTAATTAAAATCTAGATTTTCCACCTCATCCAAATATCCTCCATATTTATCTCAACCAAATTTTAACCCATCCAACCACCTTCCTCAACTTTCTCAACAACCTTTTGAGTCATCTTATAATATTTAAAATAACTTATGAATCATCCCTTGACTTTTCACCCATCTTCACCCATTCATGATGAGTCACTCAACTACCAAATAACTCTCCCCTTATTTTCAACACATGGTAATTATTCATCATCCATTGGGATGAGGAATCAAATCCAACCATTTATTATTTCAATAATTCAAAAAAATAAGATTATTCTCAACCGTTCACCTCACCACCCTCAAGCCTATAAATTAACATGAACTCCTCCACTAAAACCATAAAAATTCAAGCTATTAAAACTCTATCAAAATATCCTTGAAAATCCATTGATATCAAATCCATTTGAAAACACATGTTGTCTAATTCCCTTTGTTTGGATAATATTTGATCACCCACATCAAGCTAAAAGAGCAAATATATCATTGATCACACAATGGAGAAGGTGATGGACATGCATTTCATGTTTTGTATGTTATATAGTTAGATTTATTTTATTGTTACTACTCTATCATGTAGGTTAGTTTAGTTTAAGAAGAGTTACATTTCATGTTATCTTCTTATTTATATTTTAAATTTCACACTATACATTCTGGCATGCCTGATGGGACTTTTCCCTCATATTTTACATCATAGGTGTATTTAGGAAATTATTTCAATTGTTTTATATTACTTTTGTTGTGCACACATGTTTAACCTTTGTCTTGGTTTTTTCTATTTTTGTTGTAGGTTAGTTTTATGAGTTTATGAGCTTGTTGTCTGTTAACCTGTGAAACAACAAATTTGTTCTTTATAACAGTGAATTTATCTTGCATAAAAAAAATCATTGAAGTAAATAAATAATTCATTCTTGTGCCATTTTTACTCAAAATTTTGTAATTTTTTAGTCTTATAACAGATAATGTCTATGTTTTGTTTGTCTATCCCCTTTTTGTTTCAATTTTAATCTTTATTTTGGTTTTTATTTTCTATTTAAATCATTCATGCATAACAATGAAATCATTTGAGTAAGTAGTGAATTCAATCTAAGCAACAATGAAATCATTCAATAAAATAATGAAATTATTTTTCACATAATCAAAATAACCCAAACAAACCAAAAAAATCTATTTGTGTAACAGTGAAATTATCAAGGAAAATAGTGAAGTTGTTCAAAATAGTGAAATGATTATGTAAGTGTTTGTTTTCCATTTTCTAATTTATATTTAATGTGGTTATAAATTTGTAATGAATTTATTGTTTTTTATAATTTTGAAACAAATAAATCATTATAGAAGATAACTTTTTTTGTTTTATTTTATCATTTTTTATCCTTTTTGGTTGATTTTATAGATTACCTTGGTTTTTTAGTTTTAAAAAAACTTCTAATTTTTTTGCATAGGTCGCTAGTCAAATTTTTAAATAAACAAAGTAAGTTAAATCCATTTTAATATGTTTCTAATCCCTTTTATTTTTATATTTTTTGGATTAACCTTGTCATTTTAATTTCAATCAATCATTTCAACATTAATTTTCCTTATTAATTAGCTCATAATTTTGTTTTGGTGTATTTATCCTTTCACTTCAATCATTTTTATTTGTTTTTTGTAAAGGTTATGTATTCTCTTCCCTTAAGGTCACATTGGTGATGGTACTCAAGAATTAAAAAAAAAATTGAAAATTTTGTGTAAACCCAAGTTGGGATTATGTGTATGGTATTCCCTTGGTGTCACATTAGTGATGATTCCTAAGAATTAGATACAAGCATTAACTTCTTTATTTTATTTTTCTAGGGGCTCTATCAATTATGGATTTCACCACCATGTGGTATGCCAAAACTCATGTATTGGTTGTATATACAAATAAAGTATCGACTATTTCTAAGGTCTAAATGGTGTTATGTTTTAAGCACACCATTATGTGAGGGGCTTCTATGCTCCAATACCTAGGGTTTCAATAGTTACCTTAGATTTTGATTTTTATAACATCAACCTAATGAAATCTTATGGATGGGTGAGCCCATTAAATCAACTTATTCCATGGTTTTGGGCATCACATACTAAAATTTATTTAGAGGACTCCCTTATATAATCTTTTAAAAACCTTAAGCCTAGGTGAACCTTTTTTGTCATTCAAATTTGATGCATCAATTAGTGGTTAGCATTGAGAAATTTATTTCTATGTACCCTTGAAACTGATTCTAATGGGATATGAGAATGACACTTACTCCATAATCAATGCTCTAAATTATTGGGTTAGCACTATTCAACGTGCAAGTAAGTAACAAGGAAAGCCTAAAATTTGGTCAAGTCCTTTTTACCTATTTTTATCCCTTTTTACGCATTGCATGTGTGATTAAAGTAGGAACTTGTTATTTTTACTCCCTTGTGAAGGAAATGGGTTGAAAACCTTTTGATTAAAATAAATATTTGAGTTCTAAATTCAAACCTAAAATCTATAAATCAAGAAAATTCTAAAGTTAGAAACTCAAAAAATTGTTGTCAATTATAGTACTTTTTAGTTTTGGTCTTTCATCATTTTTATCTTTGAATCAATCCATTTTATATAAATGTCTCCTATCACTAGGCACATTTTTATGTTGAATAACCCTAGGATGAGGAAAGAATATTTTGGTAATGACCCCTTTCACTTTAGTAATCAAAAGCATAGATTCTAAATTCATGATATCCATGATAATAAAGAATAAGGGGGACCTTATAAATAATAAAATAGTCCTAAATCCATATTACCCTCCCCTTAAATCATTGAATATATCCTAGCCAGAAAATATGAAGTCTTGTTCCAAGATTTGAGTGTATGGGCTAAATTTCCTTTTGATTTTTAAGTCTAAAATTTACATCATTTGATTTCAAGGAATGAAGTAACATCCCAAATCAAATATCAAACTACATCCCAAGGTTCCATACGGAATAACATAGTTATCATTAGTCCACCTAATATTAATGCTCATGTTTACATGGACAAGGGGAAAATATCATAAATGAAGACATGCCTCAACAAATTCATGGGTTTTATAGTTAAGCCCATGTAAAATAATTGGATCAAGATATTTCAAATCTTCAAGCCACTAACACAAACAATCCCTTGGTCAACCAATCCATAAATATAAATCTAAATAATCCTAGTCTTAATCTAGGATTAGCTCAATAAAATCTGAATTTAAATGCATATTTTAACTCACTATCATTAATACAAATCCAAATTAGAGCTTGAATGCAATTATAATCTCACAAATCATTAATCTAACCAATCACAATCTGAGTTTGAATGTTCATTCATCTCACCCATTAATCCAATAAATAAACATCTGAGTTTAAATATTCATTAAACTCACCCATTAATCAAATTTATCCAAATATAAATTTGAATTTTCATTCAAGTTCACTCATCAATAATCAACATACAAATCCAAAATTGAATACACATTCAAGTTTACAAGTCAATCAAAATATGAATTTTAATATTCATTAAAATTCACCAATCAACCAACAACATAAAAATTTAAACTTGAATACTTATTCAAATTCAAACATCAATCAAAATCCAAATTGGAATATTCATTCAAATTTTCTTATCATCAATCAAAATCAAAATCTGAACTTGAATACATATTCAAGTTCAAAAATCAATCAAAATCTAAGATTGAATGTTCATTCAAATTCATCAATCACAAATCAACATCTCAATTTTTTCTAAGGTACAACTTCCAATTAATTTCCAAATTTTACTTCAAATCCATCCATAAATCAAATTCCCACAATCACAAATTCATTCAAAAACCCCAATCCAAAATTCAATCCCAATTCATCATTCAACTCTAATATAAATCAATAACAACCTTTTGGTTCAATATCTACTCCATTTTCACATCTAATATTAAATTAAAACACATTCACAAATCAACCTCCAAATCCAAATTCCTTTGAAAATCCAAATTCATATTTTATCCCAAATCCAACTCAAATCATTTCATTAAAAATCCACCCCAAAATCAATATTCACTTCCACATTCCAACATTAATCCAAGTTCCTTCATTGGTCAATCATCTAACACATTAACCACTTACAATCAAAACAATCAATTCCCAACATAATTTGTCTATGAGTGGTAACATATGAAAGATAAGATCCAAGGTTAAGAAGATGGTACCTTTTTGAAACAAAAACAATTTAAATTTGGATAAATTTTTCCATATCCATTTGATATTAACAACATGAATGCATCCTTTCCTACACACTTTGAACTTCCTATGTTTGATAAATACAAAGGTAAGGGAGATCCTAGGGAACATCTTAAAGAGTTGTGTAAGGATTGTGAAGATATCACCTATAACAATTAATATTTATTATAACTCTTTCCATGTATTCTAGGGGGTTAATCACTAGAGTGGTTCCATCATTTACTAAAGGATTAATTACTACCTTTGAATATTTATTCAAAAAAATTATATGTCACTTATATTACAACATTGAATGAGAATTAACCATGGTAGAATTATATAATACTAAATAATGAAATGGTGAAACTTTTACCTGCTTACAAATATGGTAATCATTAGCAAGCCATTTTTCGTGATCCCCACTTGAAAAACAACTTATTATAATCTTTACCAACAATCTTAATCTATATTTGACACATCAAATACAAATTCATTATCCCACATAATTTGATGAAATCATAGAAAAAAGAGTTAAAATTTTAATAAAATTGATTTCCACGGGTGTAATTAAGATTTATAATCCAAATAAGACTTCTTCAAGTCACATGGGAAATCCCAAATTCTTTGCCAATAAAAAAATGTTGTAGGTGATGGTGTAACTAATGTGAAACATGTCCAAAACACTCAACCTATCAACAATATCACTATTACAAGTGGCCAACCAAGATAAGGAAACCATAAGCACAAATTTAATCCTTTGGGAAAACCTTATGAGGTGGTCCTTCAGAGGTTGTCACTAAAATCATGGTTATTTTCTCCAACACAAAACCATTTGAATAAAATTTTCCTAAACCCAAGTGGTAATGAGAAAATTAATATTGTGAATACCAAAATATTAAGGCACATTCAACAAATAGTTTCATGATGCATAAAAATTACAATCAAGACCTCATCAATCATGGGGACATTGCCAATGAAAACCAATCTTCATCATCAAATAATAAAAGTTTGGGTATATATAAAGATGCATTTTTTAAACATAATCAAGGGCATAAAATATAAGGTAAAGATCAATCCCAAACTATTAATTTCAATCAAAGAAATCACCCTTTTGATTCGATAGTTAATTGTATTGAATGGTAATCTTAGCATGCCATGTTATAATGGAAAAATCTTTGGATTTTACTTTGATAAGAAAACATGTTGATTCGATAGTTAATTGTATTAACTATACGAATCAACATGTTTTCTTATCAAAGTAAAATCCAAAGATTTTTCCATTACAACATGGCATGCTAAGATTACCATTCCAAGTGCTTCCTCACCTACCATTGAGGTTAAGTACAACATTATATATCAACTTAAGAATACACTAGATCATATGTCCATCCTAAAACTTCTCAAGACATCACTTGTATATAAATACATATTGTATAAAACCCTCCAAGTGTCAAAATTTCCACAAGACATCAATCCATCCAAATTTTAATCATTAGTTGGAAATTTATCTACTAAAAATCAAGTTACATTCAATCATTTTTATGTCTCCCCTATGGTATCTGCACATAATTTACCTTTGTATATAGAAGTCATAATCTATAAGAATAAATTAAAAAGGGTGTTTATATATAATTACTCATCTTTTAATTTATTTACATTAAGATTAATAAAACTTTTGGGAAAATAATAACTCTAGATTTTAACATTATCACCATCAAAACATATGATAATAATGAACACGAGTCTGTGGGAACTATTTATCTTCGTTTTATGGTATGACCTATCATTCAAGAGACTTTAGTCCATGTACTTGACTTAGATATTCCATAAAATTTAATCCTTGTGCATCCATAGATTCATACCATGAATTTCCTTCCATCCACCCTCCATCAATTTTGGAAGTTTTCTCATGGCATAATGGAATTAACTATACCCAATTACTCTCAAACCTTCCAATATGGTAAATTATTATAAGGATGTTATCGGTAATCTAGTTATCTCTTGGTTACTAAAGACACTTATGATCCTATTGAGGATTCACCAAATATATCTAATTATGTTCATCTTGATTAGTTATTTCAACCCTTCATAAATTTTCCATCTACAAGGCAAGCATCTACAATTCAACCATCTACAAATGAACCTTCCACTTCACAATCCACACCATATCCTGGAAAAAACCAAATGTCTCCTAGTAATAATGTAAGGACCCACTATATAAAGGATATTCAAGTGGTTCATAACTCTGTTAAGACATCATTCATATAAGGTGGTATCCTTTATGATGAGTAAATCAAATATATGAAATCTTCATGGCTTTATTATGTTGAAAAAGCTACATGTTTCCTAAACAACCAATACCCCATTGATAAGTCCATCATTTAGAACATCATGAAATATAATGGCTTGGTCTCCATGAAGAAGGTAATTTATAACCAATAAGTCTTAAATATCATGAGTCCTTACATGGTAAACTTAATGTGATCACTATAGTTGACATTGTTGATACTTATATTGAATTTGAGGAAGCCTCTTCAAACACCAAAACAAGTTTCATCTATGGCTAATTCAAATATCTTTCCATCACTAACATATTCAATGATAGTGCCATTATAATTTTCTAAATTACACACCAAAATCTAATCCAATGGGACCAAAAACCATCACCTCCACTTGATCATTTACAAAATTATGAAGCAATATCTAAATTTTTGAGAATCTGAGATCACATCCTAGTAAGGACCACAAAAGGGATTCTACATTCAGTTGGATGATTCTACATACATTGGGGATATTTTAAATTCACATCAATGACATCAAATTAATATATAAACAACCTCTACAAATTATGAATAACTTGAAAGGAAATTCAATATCCCTCCACCTCCTACAAAGTATCAATAAGAATCTACCCTCTTAATTGAAAACACTATTGATGTTAACATTGGGATAGATGAAAATCCAACACTTGTGAAACTTGTTGGAGCATTAGATAAAGAACAAACCACTTTCACACTTTTTCTAAAATAATTTATAGACATGTTTGCATGGTCATATGCCAACATGCTAGGTTTAAATCCATCACTAGTTGTGCATAGTCTTTTTGTCCATAAGGATGTAAAACTAGTTAAGCAAAAACTCAAAAAAAAACCATCCTAAAATAGTACTACTTGTTAAAGGGGAACTAAAAAAGCAATTTGAGGTTGATTTCATACATACTACTGACTATTCATAATGGATATAACATAGTACATGTGTTAAATAAACTGATGGGAATTAGAGTGTGTAAATATTTTAAGGACATCAACAAAACATTTACAAAAGATTATTTTCCATTTCCTAACATAGTCATGATCATAGGTTCCACTAAAAGTCATGATATGTTTTACTTGATGGATGGCTTTTTTTATTACAATCAAATTAAAATCACTCCTAAGGACCAACATGAGACAATATTTACAATGCTTTAGGGCACTTTATGTTATCAAGTAATGCCTTTTAAACTTAATAATGTTGGATCTACCTATCAAAGAGTAATTATAGTCATATTCTATGACATACTTCATGACATCATAGAAGACTATGTATATGACATCCTAGCTAAATCTAAGACTAGCACAGAACATCCTAATGTCATCTGTAGGATTTTTGAAATAATGAAAAAGTACAAGCTCCATTTTCATCCAAAGAAGTGTGTATTTGGGTTTACTTAAAGAAATTTTTTGGGATTCATAGTATCATATCGAGCTATTGAGGTTTATCCTTCAAAGGTTACAACTACCATGGACATGTCTCCACAAAAAAATATCAAACATTTATGTGGTTTGAAAGTTAAATTTAAAGCAATACGAAGGTTCATCTTACATATTTCATACATATGCCACCCATTCACATTTATACTTGATAAGGACACTCATTTATATTAGAATTAAAATTATCACAAATCGTTTGAAAATCTTAAAAGATATCTTTCCAACCCACTAGTCCTAATGCCACCTACCTAGGAAAACCATTTACTTTGTATATATCAACAACATAATATATATTGGGGGCATTGTTGGCACAATATAATGAACAAGGGGTTGAATGAGTAGTCTACTACTTGAGTATAAATTTGGTGTCTTGCAAGATTAATTACTCTCTAATGGACAAATCATGTCTTGTAGATGTTTTTCATTCACAAAAACATCATCTATACATGCTCAATAATCAAACAAATATCATTTCTAAAATTGATCCACTTAAATATCTTTTATCCAAAATAGTAGTAATAGATAGAATGGCTAAGTGGGTCATGCTTTTCAGTGAGTTTGATCTTGAGTATGTCAACCAAAAATTAATAAAGGGACATGTACTTGAAAATACTTTGGCCAAATATCCTCTAGTAAATTACACACCTCTCACTACATATTTTATAAATGAATCAATTGTGTCTATAGATGAATCTCTAGTCTAGTAGTTGTATTTTGATGGTTATTTCACCAATCATGGATTAGGGGTAAGTATTCTACTAGTCATAGATACCTAATTTTGAATAGAGTTCCCTTACACAAACAACATATCAAAGTATGAGGCTCTCATATCTAATCTAAAGCTATAAATATAATGAGGTATCCAACATCTTCTTGTCTTTGGTGATTCTCAGCTTATTATCAAACAAGTCATACATGAATTTCAAGCTAAAGATGAAATTTTAATCCATTACAACTAGATGGTGGATAGTCTCAAATCATGCTTCCAATTTATATAGTTTGAAAAAATACCTCAAAATAACAATAGAGAATCGGATTCAATTGGTTCATTAATTTATCTCAAAACCAAACATAATCATTTCATTGTGGAGCACTTGATGATACCAACATATGATACACCATATTCAAATATTTTATATGAGGCTATTGGTCCCACTTCCCCATGGTACCATGACATTTATGTACATATTCATGATAACCTAATTCCACCTAATTCAACCCATAATCAAAACAAATCCTTCGTCCAAATAAATTCATGTTTCACCATCCTTGGAAACACCGTTTATTAGAAAAGTTATGATGGAAATTTATTGAGGTATTTAAATTATAAAGATGTAAACTTATCAATTAAGGAGTCTCTCATAGAATCTATGGTACTCAAACAAGTAGCATATTCCTTTAAAAAAATATTTTGTGTGTTGGATATTATTGGCCCATGATGGTATCTGATTCTTTTAAATATGTTAAGTAGTGTGTGTCTTGACAAATACATGGTGGCCTTATCCATAACCCATCACAAGATTTACAACCTATAACTACACCTTGGCCATTTTACAAATGGGGGTTTGACTTCAATATAAAAATTAATCCCAATTATTTATATGGTCATAAGCATGTCATTACCATTACCAAATACATTACTAAAAGGGTTAAAGCCATGACATTAACTTATGTCATCAGAAATCAAATTTCCAAGTTCATCCTGAACCATATTATCTACTACTTTGAAATCCCCTTTGCTCTTATATATGATAATGAAAAATCCTTAAAGATTAAGGATGTCAATTCCATTTACCATACCTATCACATTAAACATAAGTGGTCCACTCCCTACTACCCACAAGGTAATGGACAAGAAAAGGAAACAAAAAAAATATCCTATTAATCCTAAAAAGAGTTGTCAATGAAGTTGGTTGTGACTATCACCTAAAACTTCATTTTGCTTTGTGGGAATACCATACCAATATCCATACACCCATGGAGGAAATTCCATATTCCCTTATCTAAAACACTAAGTCAACCTCACCCATTGAATTCAAACTCCCATCTTTATGTGTATCTTTGAGAAACAAAATTGATGATTAATCATATAGCATTTCATTCTTAAGCAAGCTCAACCTCCTTGATTAGAAATGACTTAATACCTTAAACCATTTAAAAGTCTATTATAATCACCTTTGTTGTAGCTAAAATAAGAGGATCAAATCTAGAGAGATCAAAATTGGAGATCTTGTTCTTAAATAAAATTATTAAAACATAAATGTTGATTAGGAGAAGAAATGGAAGTTCAAGCCCAACTGGTCAGGTCCATATATAATCATTGCCAAATATGGGTAGGTATAGAGGATGGAGAAGAACTTGATGAACCCATTAACATCATGAACCTCAATTGTTTCTATGCCTAATTAACTCTTGTGTTGTTTTAAATATGTCATATGTCAAAAAATAAAATAAAAAAGGAAAAAAATATATCCATCCAAAATTGAAAACCATTTTGATGGTACTTCAGGAAAGTACCATGGTGAAAACTAGTTTCTAACATCATGTGTAAATCCATTGTATATACACACCCTAGTTACTTGGGGTCATCCTGTCATACTAATCACTTGTAGATATATTCATTATCCATTTACATCTCTTTATTCACTTGAACCTATCCCATATTTTATGTTTATTATGACATGTTAGTTTGAGGTTTGACCTTCATAGTTGTGTCAATATAATATTTCTCATGCTTCAATGGCATATTATGTATCATATAAATAATAATTTTCCACTCATACAATAATATTTTGTCCATTAAACTATATCCAAACATATCTTATATATCTTCACTTATTAATCAATCATCACTTAAACACTCATTTATTGGGTGATAAATCCATCATCTTTTAATTACATTAAATTATCAATTTTTTATTTATTCCCATATTGGGATAACTACATCTGGCTTGATGTTTTGACTAGACGTTGTCCATGGTGGACTATGTAGATAACGCTTAGAGACATAAAGTCTTTAGGGTCAACTTAGCTACCACCATCACCATCATCCAATAAATCCCATACAAAATGATACCAATTTATTTTTCCATCATCCCTTATAAGTATTTCCCTTTTAGACATTTAACATTGTCATGGATTTCATTAACCAAAGGTTTATCTCTAGTCTAGGACATCCATAGAATCATTTGCTTAGTTTGTGTGTCATTTTACTTCTTGTGTGTTTTTGTTTTCTTTTTTTAAATTTTATGTGATTAGTCATTTACTTATCTTTTATATGTAATATTATTTAGTATATGGTGTGTGTTACTTATGTCATGTTTGTTTCCTTATTTGTCATACTTACATGGTTTTTATTGTTTCAAACATTTTATTTTCTTTATTATTATTTCTTGTGAGTCAATATCATTTTATGAATTATAAATGGTGTGATTATGGTCTCCCATATCATGATGCACTAAATCTTGCACAAATGTATATTTCAGTCCTTACATGTATCACATAATAATCATCATGGTCTTTCCATACCATTAGTGCATTTTGTCTTACACTATATCAAATAAATGCTTCTCAAATCTTAATTGGTTATTAATGTTATAATTATTTTTGGAACTCCAAACAAAGTAAATACACAAAATAAACTATCTAAATCATTGATACATACATTTTTACATTCCATTATACCATAATAAATGCTAAAAATATTAGCATGTGCTCAAACATATCAAAAATAAATGAAACAAATTACATATATAAGTCATATTTATCCATATACTTCATCTAACATGCATATAAACTTAAATCATCCATAATACATAATAATACATAACACAAGTCCAAGGCCCAAAAAAATCACACCAACACACACACACACACACACACACACACACATGTATGCATGCATGCATGCATGCACGCACGTACCTATTGAATGTGTCAAAATACATTAATACATCATAATGTCATGTATAAATCATCGTTTCATGTCCCTAAGTCTCTCCCTAACCCTCATATGGGAAATTTATAGATGAGAACATATCATATCATTGTGTTTTACTCCTTGAAGGACCCATAACACATTGACATGTCTATCATATAGATATATTAGATCTCTTTGAATCCATAATCTATCTTTTCCTCATAGATGTTGTTTACCTACAAGAGTGTTCTTTGAAAGATGGTGCTCATTATCCCAATGGCACCACCTACTTGTATAGACTCTTGTATTAGGTATCCTAATACATGGATCTCATCACATTGTCCAATGCCTATAGTTGTCTAGGTACTATAAGTAGATTCTTCACCTCTATGAGCTCTATCTATAATTCATCTCTCTATTATACCTCTATGTCAAACCTATCTCATTTTGGGTATGATTAGTTCCATCATGTGTGAGTATTTATCCCTCTCTACCATATCCATCATCTATTATCCTATCAATCTCAACCTATAATATATCAACCTCTCCCTATAGTTATGTCATATCCACAGATCTCATGTAACCTTGTTTATCCTTGCCACCTTTATCTCCCTACAAGGTTTATATCTCAATATCATGAGATCTAATATCTTCATGTAGCCTAGCAATCAAAGCCTCATCCTTTATTGATCTCACTAGATCTGATGGCCCTATCCTATCTCTTTCCTCTATATATGCCTCTTGTGAAGGCCTCGTCTCTATATCCCCTCTATCTCTCCATCACTATCAACAATAACCAATGGATTCTCTCCTCCTCCTCTATTGCCTTAGCTTCTACCATCTCTATATCATTCATCTAATCTCCTCTGCCCTCTCTAATCTTTGTACCCTACATTTGATCCCCATATCTATCTCCCCCTTTCCACCACTATGTTATGGAGTATCTCTCAATATCCTCAATCGTAAACCCCTACTCTAAGGGCATACCCTTAATATATCCTTTAATCTATGACTCCATGTCTTAGGTGGCACATGTGGCTCTATAAGCCATAATGGTCTTTGATGATCCCACTATGCTTCATATTCATCTATCATACCAGCATCCCCCACATCCCTCCTAGTATAGAAATTCAATTTCCATACCTATGCCCATCTCTATGATAAAAAACGTAAGTCAATTCCTACACCCCACTATGATCTATCCTATATTACTTATGTAAATACATGAGAACTTATTGCGAGAACTTATTTTATTCTAAACTACCTCATCACCCTATCTAGACTATATCACTTAATAATGTAATCATGATATCCAATAATATAACACTGGGTCATCACATAACCTAAGTGTCTCACATCCTCTCTCCAGTGTGGATCTTCCTTTCTATATGGCCTTCACATCACTTGATTAGCTCTTAACTCATCAATCACTCTCTTATAATAATTAGTCTAGTTCAGATCTTCATAAATTAAACACAAAAAAATAATGAAGTTGAACATAGAATAAATAATATAATTCTTCAAACTATAAATATTTATTATTGCATATTCATTCAGGCATTAAAAATATATAGGAATGTCTTTCCTATAAATAGGGTGAACTATATCACCAGAAATCTCTCCTTGTATCCTTATAAATACTCATAAACATATAATATCTCATAGGTAAATAAAAACTAACCTATATATGTAATATTATTGTAACCTACAATAATATTATAACAAACTAATATATTCTAACAATTAAATAAATATATCTAATAGTGAATTATTACTCTTACAATTATTCACATTACAATATTCATAAATTAATGTGAGGACTAACATTTCCTAACATATAGTAATCAACATCTCGCAAATGTGTCCTATGTACCCCTATAATCACATTCCATCCATATGTGAATGGATCATCTACGACCCTCCTCCTCAACTATATTATAGGGTACTCAATCACTAACTTCTCCAATGCCCACACCTAAAATAGTGTTGAATGTCCTATAAAAACCCCACTTATATACACCACATGGTGTAAGTTCTTGTATAAATGAGTTAGTATGCATGGCTCCCATGAAAATTGTGTTACACTCTCCATCATGTCTCCAATAAAACCAAATAAACTAGCTAGAAATAGCCTCCCTTTATTTTCAGGTAGCATAATGCCATTGATAACAGTCATCAAGATAACTATCAATGCATATGTATCCAAACTTATGTATTAGTCAATACCTATACCACCCCTCACCATTAAAATCAAGTCCTCACCAAAAACCTTGTATAGTGTCACCGCATGTGCACCCTCACTCTATTAAACTTATGTCCCTCATATGGAAATGCTCAAAATCCTCTATATTTCCTCGAGTGTAACTACCATCTTACCCATTAATAGGTGAAGTGTGATGATCTCACTATGTTAGTGTTATACCAATGCAGTCAAATAATCCATATTCACCCATATCTTAGGCATCTTAGCTATGCATGCTAGCTTCATCAACTCTAGTTCCCTTGTTTCATAATCAATAAACCTCATCATCAACTCTAGAGATCATGAGCACCTCTCTCATTTACATAGGATTGACAATCTCTAATACATAAAATCAAATGAGCATTATGCTAGTCTTATTCAAATACATACTCATCTTACAATACCACATCTACTTATCTCTAATCATTTCACAACACATCAATTTTTTATTTTGTACCCTTTTAATGGTTTTGCCTTTTTTACTAATTATTTCACCATTTCTCATGATGATTTCACCATTGCATTTTTCAAATTCATGAAAGTTTTAGAAAAAATCACTAAATTTATAAATGATTTCACTAAATTTATACATGAGTAATCAATTATTTTTCTAAAGTTTTCAATGAATTCACCATGATATTGGATGAATTTGTTGAACCTAACATCAGCCCTAATTTTTGATGATTTTCCATTACCCCAATGAATTCATCATAATCGATGTTGAATTCCCATTTGGTAAATAATGAAATCATTTTTTTCATTTTTATTAACATTAAATGCTAAAAAAATTAAAATACAAAACTCTAAAATTTTAGTTACAACATCATCACTCTTTTTAGGCCTCTGGTGTACTTGTACATGTTCACTACTATGCCTATCATCCAAGGTAAATTTTAGTGAAGAATATTAATTAACTCGTGAATATTCATTTTTTTTAAATTTGGTCTTAGTGATTTTGGAGGGCTAGTACATAGGTTCAAGTTACCTAAAAATTTCAAATGTAAGTTATTTTATGGGTTAGATCACCAAACATTTATAATAATTTCATGGTTAACCATCCAATTCACCTTATATAATATTAAATATAATTCCATGAATAACCATCCAATTCTATTTTAGGCAAAGGTAACCACCCTATGATATTAAATAAGAAACTATTAGACAAATATAAACATCCAGTTGCACCATATTAGTAACAACCTAGCACCATATCAGAAATAGGTGAAACCAAATGGTTATATCATTATTACACCAATCAGTTAGTCACACCATTACCAATCGATTCCATCTTCCCTATAGTTAAATGACTACATCCATACCACCACCAAATGGTTGAATTATTTTATGCAACTGACTGGTTATATCTATGCTACAATTATCTAGTTGCATCCATGATGCAACTGAATGGTTGCATCTTAGTTGTCTCTAGCTGGTTTAATCCCTCTAGAAACCATTTAATTGCATCATGATGAAATTGACTAGCTATATCATTCATCATCTCTTATAATTTTTTAGTCACATAAATTATTACTCTTTTTTGCATGATAAAATGTCATTTGGTGGTAATAGTAAAAGGACATGCCAATTATCAAGAAAATTGAGCATATTATCTTATTTTAAATACCCAATAAAAATCCCACGCAACTACCATACACTCAAAATACATGTACTTATTAATATATTTTTTAAATTTCATAGTAAATTTGATTTTAACTATCAAGAATAATATCAAAATGCTTTTACATGTAGAAATCCGCACTGATAATGATTATATTTCATAAGAAATATTTAATCATAATAACATGTCACTACTTAAATATTTTATTGATGATGACATGTCACCACTTGAAGATGTTCCTCTATCTCTCAATGACAATGATGATGAAATTCAACTACTAGAAGAGATTTATAGTTCTCATCAAATACTAAATTTAGTTGAAAATTCCACTCTAAAATATTTATGAATGAAAAGAAGTCAATGGAAAATTTTAAGGTCTTTTAAGGTCGAATGGGTGGAAAATTTTCCTTTCATTAAACCCATAGATCCTAAAAATGGTAATGATACTCCAACAGATTACAAATATATAATATGTAGTTGGAAACTAGGAAATGAACACATAATGTAACTTAAGTTAGACTCAATTGAGAAACATTATGTAAAAATATGTGTTAGTGAAGCACAAAAATGGATAAAAAACAAGAACACATACATGTAAAATGCATAAGAATGCATGCATGTAAGATATTTATGTAAGTATGAAAATGATCAAAAATGTCAAAAATATCTTGTTGAGAAAGGGGAAACAATCAAATATAAATTTTGAAAAGTTATGCAATCCAATCTAAAGGCTAAATATATACATTTATCTATTGTATATCACATTTTAAAAAAGGGTAAACATATTTATGATTTTTTAAATTATAATATTTTATTTCAACTTAATGGATCTCTTGATATTCCATAATGGCATTGGTTAGATAGCAGTGCTTTGAAAATGAAAAAAATATCTAGCAATGGTTGAGAAGGAGGATTTGAAATAAAAAGTTCAAAATCCACTATTTATCTCACTTTCCATTGATAAAGTCACAATAGTTTACAACACATCATGGGTTTGCATGCATGTTTATACTTTTTATAATTATTCAAGGCAACCTCATCTATTATCTATTCATAAAATGGTAGAAAATTGTAATGCTAAAAATATTCACAAATTAATTATATCTAATTTTAGAGATAAAGCTAGGATGGATGATTATGAAATAGATACCAAGTTGGTGTGTGTTAAGGTTAATGGTGCATTAGTAATGTAGAGGCATATAAATGTTCTTTATGTTCAAATTCAAATAATAATTACCCCATATATGATTCTAATTGATTGCATGGTTCATATGATGAATCTTAAAAAAAATGGTAGCACTTTTGTTAATTTTGCAAAAGTGGAAGAGCTCATTCATGAATTGCATGCTTATATGTCAAGCAGTCCAAAAAAAATTTAAAGTTTCAAAAAATTAAAATAGGAGTGATTAATGATAAAAAAAAACTATGGAAAGTTATTGATGCAAGATGGATTTATATGTATGAACCAACGTGTAGAATTTTTGAAGCAAATCCATCGTTAGTAGGTTTTATGTATAAATATAATAGGGAAGTTGACAAGGAAAAAGATATGTTATACAATATAATAGATTTGGAAACATTACTGACATGATGCATAATTCTTCTAGTGTTAAAAGAAATAAATTGTTTAATGAAACATGCTCAGGAGAGATCCATATATATTGTTGACTTCATAAGGTTGAGAAAATGAGCATGTCAATCTTTAGATATATTATACCAATCAAATGAAAACTTTTAGGGACCTATTTTTAGGAGTTGGCAAATTTTTATAGATTTTAAAAACCTTGAAATCTATTTAAAATTTGATATCAATGATCATCTTTGTGTCATTGTTAATGGAAAGGATATACTAATGCTCACTTTCTATAGAAGACTTGATTTTGTGAGAGTTGAAACTAAATAATTGCTTGTAACACGTCTTCTCTATGATATTTTTTTATGTGAAATGTGGATGAAATCGAGAATAATTTCACAAAACTTATCTACTGAAATCAAAGATCATTTTTAGAGGGATGATTTGTTAGAAGTTATGGTAGTTGTGAATCCCATATTTTAGAACAATGATAACGGTCAACAATTGATGAGAAATTTATTTCAAAAATACATGGGTTCTCTTATTAAGTATTTCAATAAATATGTAGAGGTCAATGGAGTTGAAATTGAAGGTATTTTATGAAAGGATTTACTAATGTCTCAGTCAACACATTTTAAAATTACAATGATTGATCAACATTGATGTCTAATCAAATCAAAAGAAAATGGTACAATTACATGACTATGGAAAAAAAATTATCCTAGTAGCATCTCCATAGGAAAATATTAGTGAATATTTTTTATTATATGAAATTTTTAAAATAATGATTTTGGGACCTGTGGAATATGAAAGAGTATTTAATGCATTATCTAACATTAATTCAAAACTTCTAAATAGATTGGATAAAAATTTAGAGACCTTTTTGAGATTATATTTTTCAAGTTATGTTGTGGACATGTTTCCTTATGAAAGAGCTTTAGCAACATGGAGTTTTTTTACTAAAATAAGAGTTGTCAATAATACAATGACCAATAAAGAGGATGTAAATATTGAAATTGAATATGGCATGAACACGGTAAATTCAAATGTCACTTATGATGAATAAATTTATCAAGGATTGTTTCATCTACCCAATTTTTAATTTTATATTTATTGTAATTATTGTTTTTTGAAATCCAATTTCATATGATTTTTCTATTATAAAACATTTGAAATATTCAATTCATAAATTGCTGATAGAATTGTGATTTTCTTAATAGATGTTTTCCAGACCTTAATCCATTATCCATACAACTTTCCCTTTTATGTAATTGGTTCTTCAAATGGGTCTTGAAATTTTTGTATTTTTTAAGATGTTATTGTTAAGTATATATTTTTATTGCTATTAAAAACCAAAAATTTGATATTTTAACACAACATTAAAAGTCTTTACCTTAAATTATAGCTTTAAATTATGAATACAATTGAATTTAAATACCAAAATAAAATAAGTCTACAAGTCTATTGAATAAGAAGACCTAACTGAGAATTAAAAAAGACCTTATTGAACCCCTACCTCTTTATAGCTACATATCAATAATTTTAAATTAATCAAGATTCAAGTGTCAAATAATAAATCAAGAAATACTTTTATCATTGAATTGGATTGAATCATCATGTAAAAACATTAATCCAAACTAAGTTAAACTCAGAACCAAACATTTTACTCGATTGATGTCAAAGATATTAATAAATTTTACATTGACCAAAGAAGAAAACCAAAATTATTTTTTAGACTACACATTCATAAATATTCCATACAAGCACAACATGTTCACTTCCCAAAAAAATTAACTCATAACTAAATTAAATGATAAAATGCATAACAATTTTTTTTTTTAATCTACAAGCATGATTGGCACTAAATATAATGATATCAACAACTAATAAACATAGATGAGACTACAAATAACACAAAATTTTACAAAATCATAATTGGAAAAGATGAAATCACAACACATTCAATTTATGCTCAGTCTAAATCCATAAAAAAAACTATTTGCATTCAAATCAACCATAAATAAAATCAAAATGACACCATGTTGATTGAACTACAACAACTCAGAATATACAACTCTATTTATTATAGTCAATTTAATGCATTAAGATTTAAAATGAACCATAACTCAATAAAAAGGGTATTTGAAACATAATAAACTGTTGTTTAAAAATTGAAACTTAACATTGTCATTTGAAATTGTTGTTTAAAACATAACATTGTCTTTTGAAATAATAAACAGTTTGAATCATCATAAATATCATTTTTTTAAAAGACCCATCCTCCACTTGCTCGCTATCATTCTTTGAAATCCCTACCTACCCTTCCTATGTGTCATCCTTTAATATTCCTACCTTTAGAATATCCTCTGTAGTAAAATTAATATTAACAATATTTTCTCTTTCCTCATTCATTTCATCTCCTATTGAAAGAAGACTTAGATCTGCATTTGTTTTATAATTTAATAAGATATTAGGGTCCATACCATTCTTTTTAATTATTTTATTGAGTGTGTTTTTCTATTTATTTAACATAACAAGATTTTCCTTGAATGTATTAGTAGCATTTAAACTTTTTCATGCTTTTTTCAAATGCACATTAAGGACTTAGGCTTCATTTTTTAGGTTTTCATATTTTACCTGAAATATATATATAAATTACAATAAATATAATATTTTTATTAAAAATGATGATAACTTAATTTTTTTTTTCTTATCTATATTTATAATCACAACAAGGTTTATGTCTCTTACCTAATTGTTAAATTATGCTTGGTTTTCCACATTTAAATTCTATAGCATGTTTAACATAATACTCAAAATAATATCATTGTAATCATTATAAATTAAAATTGACCCATATTTAGCTTGATTGAATAAAGCATCAATTTTTATGGGTTTATGTTAAAGTAATGAAAACAAATTGGCTCTCTAGGTGTAGTTGTGATAACGGGCATTTATTTATTTGATCAATGCTTTCACCCTTAACTCCTATACTTTTATAGCATCTATCTCATCTAAAACACCCTCCTTAGGAATTGCAATTAAATTTTTTGAAAATAAATTACTCAATGGAAAATTAGTAATGTCATCCTATGACAAATCCATATTGTTTGTAGTTTATGGGCTAGGGAGTGAAGAGGTACAAGGTGTTTCCTAAGCAAGTACACTTTAAATTTGAATAAAATCATGTGGATTAAAAGAAATAGAAATAATTTCCCCACTTTCAATCCCCATATATTCCTCATCAATATGCTATAAAAATGTTAATCCATGTGTGTTATGCACACACTAAGAGAGAACTTAGGGAATTCAAAACCCAACAATTACAATGTTCCTCTTCTTTGTACTAGAAATGAAATATTTTTCCCCCTTATTTTAATTTGGTTTAATGGCAGTGGTGGTGGCATACTTTTCCACATAGATTGAGGGTGCCCTACAAAAATAGATTATATTTAAAATGGTAAATTAAAAAACAAAACTTAATGTTAATTTAAAATTAACATATAGTACATGTAGTTGGAAAGAGTATGTCCTCCACTCTACATGTCTAATTTGAATTCAAAGTGGTGGTTTTAAATATAAGAGGAAATCATCTAGTCAATAAAATCTCTAATTTAAGAAACATCAATTCAAAAACCAAAATTTAGAAAGTAATAAACCTTGAAAAAGTGGTTGAGAAGATTATGGCACTTGACATTTATGTTCGGTTATGGAGCTAAAAGCTTCACTGATGCAAGCAGGGAAGGAGGTTGCGAAGGGTTGCGGAGTGTCATAGACACCGGCGTCGGTCAGGCCAACCAACGTCGGCAGGATCAGACAAGAAGGCAACCGATGTCGATCAGAAGTCAGCTAGCATCGGCACCCCCCAGGTAGACAGGGACTGACATCGGTCACCTGTGTGGTTCGAACTATGAATATTATGGGCAGTTAGCTAACGAACCAAGTGTTTGCATGTCAAGAGCCAATTTTAGACTAAGAGCTACAGATCTAATTATTGTAATTAGGTGTCTAATTATTATTTGCATGAGATCTATTTAAGAGACTCATTGGTTGTATTGTAAACTTGTGCTAGAGAGTAAGAGAGCAATAATATAAGCTCCTTCTATGTGTGAGGTGAGCATGGTGTGTTCCTCCTAGTGCCACAGTACTAAGTGTGGGTGTTGGATTGGAGAATTAGCAGGGTTCTTCATGTATGTATGATCTTGGTCATCAGGTGAGCATGGCTACTTTAGGAGATCTACATGGTAAGTAAGATCATTGATTTGTAGGTGTATGTGTGTGCAAGGTCAAGGTTCACAGGTGTGCAGAACCAGATTGATTTGTAGGTGTGCAAGATCAGATAAGATAGCAACACAATAGGGAGTAGAATCAGGTGGGATCTACTTGGAGTACAGTGGGTACTCATAGAGAGCAAAGAGGAAGGCAAGGAAGATCCTTCCATAAGTAAGATCAAATTGAGGTGCAGGTTGTTGCAGGTTTAGGGGAGATCTACTTGAAGTACGTTTGTGTACTTGTGGAGTGTGTGGAGCATAAGTGTAAGGTGAACACCAACCTTTTGTTTGATTTGGGTGTTGGGACCTAGGAGAGAGCTTTGAGGGAAGATTTATTGTTTATGCCCTAGAGGTGTGGGAGCCCTAGAGGTGTGTAAGGAAGAAGAACTGTGGCAGCCTTCTTTGTTGTATTTCCTTTTGAAAGAGTTTTAATACAAGTTGTGTATTGTCTCTCATATCATGTGTTATTTCTGAATTCTAGTTACTTGTGTATTTTGGTTAATTTTTGCATATTAAGTTGCTTGGTAATCAATTGTGTGCTTTCGGTATTTATCCCAACACGTGGTATCAGAGCTAAGGTTGCAGGGAGCAGGTTTTGTGTTTGGTTACAGATCACTCTCAGAGGTTTTTGATCGAGTGGGAGTAGAGCAATGGTAGATGAAAGTAATCTAAGAATGGAGGAGTTGAAAAGAATAGATGGTCACTTATGGTCCTATGGAAAGAAGGAGTAGGTAAAAGAATATTGTTGGTTGGTAGCAGATCAGCATGAAAGAATTGAAGATGCAGATGTTGTAGGGGTTGTTGCATAGGATGCTTTGGGAGGTTTCTTGGATAAATTTGAATCTTGGATAATAGATTCGGTTGCCTCTTTCCATGTAGCCCCAGGGAGAGGAGCTGGTGAGCCTTGTCAGATTAATGGCAAAGGGGAAGTGAAGCTGAAATTGTAGGCGGCCAACACATGGGTGTTGAAGGAGGTCATGCAGGTCCTAGGTTTGGAGATGTGGCTAATTTTTTCAAGAAAATTGGGTGATGAGAGATGCACAAGAACTCTCACAGTGGATGCACTTGAATTAGCTAGTGGTAAGAAAATAGGTACTCTTTATCTACTTGTTTATATTAATGATTCTTCTTCTATTATGGAGACGTGGCTTCGTAGGCTTGGTCACATGAATAGGAAGGAGATGCACATTCTTAAGAGAAAGACTGATATATTTGACAGGCTTAAGAACTAGAAAGCCTTGGTGTTTATGGAGGAGATGGCAGATAGAGACCAGTGGATGGGGTTGGATACTTCTGAGCAGGGCAGTTTGGAAATGGGTTTTGATTCAAAGGAGCTCGCGGGTAAAAATTCATCACTCACAGGAGAACACAGGTACCAGCGTCGATAGGAAAATTGATGTTGGTAGTAGGTAAGACTGATGTCGGTCAGGAGGACTGATGTCGGCAGCAGGGGACACCGATGTCGGCAGGGTTGGTAGTCAGGACAAGTGCATGGAACCAACGTCGGTCACTGTAACGGATTTTGGGTGGACAGCAAGTTGTCAAGGAGTCTCAAATGCCCATATGGAGGACTGAAGGTGGTAAGTAAGCCTCAAATTCATTGTTCCTCTTCTTTATACTAGTTGTTGACTACAGAGTAGGAAGGATCTAGGAAACAGTGGGAGCATGGCAGAAATATGATGCAGAACCAAATAGGAGATTTGGTAGGGTTGTCAGTAGGTATGAAAAGCACAAAGATGAATGGATACCTTAGTTGAAGAATAGAGAGAACGGACATGTGAGATGGAAGACCAGGGCATATGGTCTTGAGGAAGCTACAGGATAGTGGTACAGGTTTTGACAGGGGGATGATAAAGCATGACTTTAGTCAATGTCAGGGTAACTACTATGGTTTGTCTTACCAGAGGGATGGTGATTACAACATCATTCTATTGTTGTATGTGGATGGTATGCTAGCTAGTAGGTTTGTACATATAGGGTTTTGTTGAGCTAAGGGTAAGATTAGTTTAGTGGTTTGCTATGAAGAATTTGGAGCAGCAAAATTCTTTGGCATGGGAGACATGGGAGATCACAGGTTGATTTTGTATCCAATGGGAGCTAATGTGAATCAGGTGTTGGCAAGGTTTAAGATGTAGAATTAGAGCACACTAAGGGCTGGACAGTTAAGTGTCTGAAATCACATGAGGTCTGGTATAGGCCTAAGTTTGCCCAAGTAGTGGGTTTTGTCAGAGAGTTAGGAGCCAATTCGGGGAAGTGGGTTCTCAGGTATTTGAGAGGGACCAACATCAGGGATTCATGCTATTCAGGGTCAAGACTTCACTACATGGGTTTGTAGTTTCGGATGTGGTAGGGTACTCAGATGACATGAGGTGCACTATAGGTTGTATGGTGGGTTGTCTTCAGGATTGAGCTTAAAGAGGGATACAAGCTAGGAAATAGATTAGATGGGGTACAGGTACAGGTACAATGTAGTTGTTTATCTCCAAGTGGGAGATTGTTAGGTTGTAGAGCTAAAAGCTTCACTGACGCAAGCAGGGAAGGAGGTTACGAAGGGTTGCAGAGTGTCACAGACACTGGCATTGGTTAGGACAACCGACGTCGGTAGGATCAGACAAGAAGGCAATCGATGACGATCAGAAGTCAGCCGACATCAGCACCCCCCAGGCAGATAGGGACCGACATTGATCACCTGTGTGGTTCAGAATGTGAATATTATGGGCAGTTAGCTAATGAACCAAGTGTTTGCATGTTAAGAGCCAATTTTAGACTAAGAGCTGTGGATCTAATTATTGTAATTAGGTGTCTAATTATTGTTTGCATGAGATCTATTTAAGAGACTCATTGGTTATATTGTAAACTTGTGATAGAGAGTAAGAGAGCAATAATATAAGCTCCTTCTGTGTGTGAGGTGAGCATGGTATGTTCCTCCTAGTGCCACAGTACCAAGTGTGGGTGTTGGATTGGAGAATCAACAGGGTTCTTCATGTATGTATGATCTTGGTCATCAGGTGAGCATGGCTACTTTAGGAGATCTACATGGTAATTAAGATCATTGATTTGCAGGTATATGTGTATGTAAGGTCAAGGTTCACAGGTGTGCAGAACCAGATTGATTTGCAGGTGTGTAAGATCAGATAGGATAGCAACACAATAGGGAGCAGAATCAGGTGGGATCTACTTGGAGTACAGTGGGTACTCATAGAGAGAAAAGAGAAAGGCAAGGAAGATCCTTCCATAAGTAAGATCATATTGAGGTGCAGGTTGTTTCAGGTTTAGGGGAGATCTACTTGAAGTATGTTTGTGTACTTGTGGAGTGCGTGGAGCACTTGTGGAGTGTGCGGAGCACAGGTGTAAGGTGAACACCAACCTTGTGTTTTAGTTGGGTGTTGGGACCTAGGAGAGAGCTTTGAGGGAAGATTTATTGTTTATGCCCTAGAGGTGTGGGAGCCCTAGAGGTGTGTAAGGAAGAAGAACTGTGGCAGCCTTCTTTGTTGTATTTCCTTCTGAAAGAGTTTTAATACAAGTTGTGTATTGTCTCTCATATCATGTGTTATTTTTGAATTCTAGTTACTTGTGTATTCCGGTTAATTTCTGCATATTAAGTTGCTTGGTAATCAATTGTGTGCTTCTGGTATTTATCCCAACACGTGGTATCAGAGCTAAGGTTGCAGGGAGTAGGTTTTGTGTTTGGTTACAGGTCACTCTCAGGGGTTTTTGATCGAGTGGGAGTAGAGCAATGGTAGATGAAAGTAAGCTAAGAATGGAGGAGTTGAAAAGCACAGATGGTCACTTATGGTCTTATGGAAAGGAGCAAGTAAAATAATATTGTTGGTTGGTAGCAGATCAGCATGAAGGAACTAAAGATGCAGATGTTGCAGGGGTTGTTGCATAGGATACTTTGGGAGGTTTCTTGGATAAAGTTGAATCTTGGATAATAGATTCGGTTGCCTCTTTCCATGTAGCCCCAGGGAGAGGAGCTGGTGAGCCTTGTCAGATTATTGGCAAAGGGGAAGTGAAGCTGAAATTGCAGGCGGCCAACACATGGGTGTTGAAGGAGGTCATGCAGGTCCCAGGTTTGGAGATGTGGCTAATTTCTTTAGGAAAATTGGGTGATGAGAGATGCATAAGAACTCTCATAGTGGATGCACTTGAATTAGCTGGTGGTAAGAAAATAGGTACTCTTTATCTACTTGTTTATATTACTGATTCTTCTTCTATTGTGAAGACGTGGCTTCATAGGCTTGGTCACATGAGCAGGAAGGAGATGCACGTTCTTAAGAGGAAGACTGATATATTTGATAGGCTTAAGAACTAGAAAGCCTTGGTGTTTATGGAGGAGATGGTGGACAGAGACTAGTGGATGGGGCTAGATACTTCTGAGTAGGGCAGTTTGGACATGGGTTTTGATTCAAAGGAGCTTGCAGGTAAAAAGTCATCACTCACAGGCAAACACAGTTACCGACATCGGTAGGAAAACTGACATCGATAGTAGGTAAGACTGACATTAGTTAGGAGGACTGACATCGGTAGTAAGGGACACTGATGTCGATAGGGTTGGTAGTCAGGACAGGCGCATGGAACTGATGTCGGTTGGATGCAGACTGTGTGGTGACCGAGGTCGGTCACTGTAATGGATTTTGGGTGGACAACAAGTTGTCAAGGAGTCTCAAATTCCCATATGGAGGATTGAAGGTGGTAATTAAGCCTCAAATTCATTGTTCCTCTTCTTTATACTAGTTGCTGACTGCAGAGTAGGAAGGATCTAGGAAATAGTGGGAGCATGGCAGGAATATGATGCAGAACCAAATAGGAGATTTGGTAGGGTTGCCAACAGGTATGAAAAGCACAAATATGAATGGATACCTTAGTTGAAGAATAGAGAGAACAGACATGTGAGATGAAAGACCAGGGCATATGGTCTTGAGGAAGCTGTAGGACAGTGGTACAGGTTTTGACAGGGGGATGACAAAGCATGACTTTAGTCAATGTCAGGGTAACTATTGTGGTTTGTCTTACCAGGGGGATGGTGATTGCAACATCATTTTGTTGATGTATGTGGATGGTATGCTAGCTAGTAGGTTTGTACATACAGGGTTTTGCTAAGCTAAGGGTAATATTAGTTCAGTGGTTTGCTATGAAGAATTTAGAGCAACAAAATTCTTTGGCATGGGAGACATGAGAGATCACAGGTTGATTTTATCTCCAGTGGGAGCTGATGTGAATCAGGTGTTGGCAAGGTTCAAGATGCAGAATCAAAGCACACTAAGGGCTGGATAGTTAAGTGTCCAAAATCACATGAGGTCTGGTATAGACCTGAGTTTGCCCAAGCAATGGGTGTTGTCAGAGAGTTAGGAGCCAATTCGGGGAAGTGGGTTCTCAGGTATTTGAGAGGGACCAGCAGTAGGGATTCATGCTATTCGGGGTTAGGACTTCACTACATGGGTTTGTAGGTTTGGATGTGGCAGGGTACTCGGATGACATGAGGTGCACTACAGGTTGTGTGGTGGGTTGTCTTCAAGATTGAGCTTGAAGAGGGATACAAGCCAGGAAATAGATTAGATGGGGTACAGGTACAGGTATAGTGTAGCTGTTTATCTCTAAGTGGGAGATTGTTAGGTTTTGGAGCTAAAAGCTTCACTGATGCAAGTAGGGAAGGAGGTTGTGAAGGGTTGCAGAGTGTCACAGACACCAGCGTTGGCCAGGCCAACCGACATCGGCAGGATCAGACAAGAAGGCAACTAACGTCGGTCAGAAGTCGACCGGCGTCGACACCCCCCAAGTAGACAGGGACCGACGTCAGTCACCTGTGTGGTTTAGACTGCAAATATTACAAGTATTTAGCTAACGAACCAAGTGTTTGCATGTCAAGAGCCAATTTTAGACTAAGAGCTACGGATCTAATTATTGTAATTAGGTGTCTAATTATTATTTGCATGAGATATATTTAAGAGACTCATTGGTTGTATTGTAAACTTGTGATAGAGAGTAAGAGAGCAATAATATAAGCTCCTTCTGTGTGTGAGGTGAGCATGGTGTGTTCCTCCTAGTGCCACAGTACCAAGTGTGGGTACTAGATTGGAGAATCAGCAGGGTTCTTCATGTATGTATGATCTTGGTCATCAGGTGAGCATGGCTACTTTAGGAGATCTGCATGGTAAGTAAGATCATTGATTTGCAAGTGTATGTATGTGCAAGATCAAGGTTCACAGGTGTGCAGAACCAGATTGATTTTTAGGTGTGCAAGATCAGATAAGACAACAACACAACAGGGAGCAGAATCAGGTGGGATCTACTTGGAGTATAGTGGGTACTCATAGAGAGCAAAGAGGAAGGCAAGGAAGATCCTTCTATAAGTAAGATCAGATTGAGGTGTAGGTTATTACAGGTTCAGGGGAGATCTACTTGAAGTATGTTTTTGTACTTTTGGAGTGCGTGGAGCACAGGTGTAAGGTGAACACCAACCTTGTGTTTGAGTTGGGTGTTGGGACCTAGGAAAGAACTTTGAGGGAAGATTTACTGTTTATGCCCTAGAGGTGTGGGAGCCCTAGAGGTGTGTAAGGAAGAAGAACTGTGGCAGCCTTCTTTGTTGTATTTATTTTTGAAAGAGTTTTAATACAAGCTGTGTATTGTCTCTCATATCATGTGTTATTTCTGAATTCTAGTTACTTGTGTATTCTGGTTAATTTCTGCATATTAAGTTGCTTGGTAATCAATTGTGTGCTTCCGATATTTATCCCAACAATTTAGGGGTTTATTGAGTTACTTTAAGTTCAAGGTCAATGTATTTAGAGTCAACTTCAAAAATTAAAGAAATAAATAGAATAATAGAAAAATTAAATTTTAATAATGTATCATTTATCATTGAAATTTGAAAGTATGAAAACCTGCTAGTGGATATGATTCTAAAGAAGGCCTCAGATGTTTGGAAATTTAAAATAAATGTAATGATGATTTTTCAAACTCAAAATCTCCAAAACGTTTAGAGGCATGATTTCCTTTTGAAGCAACTTGTCTCTGTGTGCTAAATGCATGAAGTCTTAATTGTAACAAGCAAAGAAAATTTTTGTTTTAAATTTGTAATAACTTATAAATTAAACCATTCATGTGATTATTTGAATGTTAAACTAACCTCTTACTCATCAATAGATAAATATTTTGTGTTCATTTTTGGATGAAGCACAATTAGAATTGATGTTTTATATAGGTCATACAAGGCCTCATAGTATAATGCCATATTAAAATTGGAATAGGAAATTGTATAAATTTGATTGAAATAAACATAATTAAATTATAATCTAATCCTAATATAAATCAATGTACACCAATCAAATTTAAACATGAAACAGTACAAAGAATGTAAATAACTCAAAAGGGAATGTCTCCTGGTCTACCCTGTAAAATTATTCTTACAAGGAAAAATTCAACAATAAATTTCAAAAATAGGTTCAATATTTTTCAACTTGGATCCCCCTTTTAATCTATCTACAATGAAAGTGAAAGATATGAAATTAGTAAAAATTTATGACAAATTACAAAACATTGAAATTTAAATTTGAAAAATAATGATATAAATATTGGTTGGACCGATCTACAAGTTGTAAGCAAATTCTAAATATTTTTTGTCATCATTAGTCAACATCACTTTTGTGGTGATATGGTTGGCATTGTGGTGTGGAATCCCTATCAAATTATGAGTATCTAAAGGTGATGTACCAAAGGAAATTACAAGACATTATAGATTTTAACAAGATTGTATTTGTTTCATATTATGGCATGTAAATGATGCCCCTGAAATTACATATAGGAATACAAGTATTTTAGTTATCTAGTTGATACAATAGTTTCATAATATCAAGATATAAAAAATTCTTGAAAACATATTTCCATATGAAATCCATGTTGTAGTTGTAGCTTATTGATATCATAGGTGTACAAATGTGGAAGACATGAGAAATAACAACAAGAAAATGACTCTACAAGAGTGCAAAAATGAGGGGAAAAGGGATATTTATAAGTAGTGTTAAAGCCACCATTTATAAACTAGGGCATCTAGTTTCATATGCAATTAAATGGCCTCTAAACTGATTGGTTACATCATATAGTCAGTTGACTAGGTTGGCAACTTGATGCATCATATAACTGGCTAACAATGGTTACTAGTCAGTTAAATTATGAAACTAAAAAATAAATATTACTGATTAGTTTCATTATACAATTGAATGATAACCATTTATGATTAATTTCATAATATAATTGGTTGATAACCATTGCCAACTGATTGCATGAAGCAATTGATCAGTGATAGTTGTATTTTGGTTACACTATGTAACTCATTGGTAGTATAGAAAAAAAATGTTTTCCCTATCCATTTCACCTCTCCTCCCAATGGTTTTTCCATCAAACTAAAAAAAATTCCATGCCTATAAAATATTTATCTATATATTCACCAACAAAATCCAAGTGGATTTTTTTATAAGGGCTCTTAAAATTTACCCTATTATTAGCTAGAATCTAGTTTATTTTCCCATCACAACTTAGAACAAAATCTCAAAATTCTAATATCTAAAAATACAAACACTCAAATGAAATTTGAAATTAAATTTCAAAATAGCCCCTACCCCTATATATTCAAGCTCATATTTCAAATATTTTCCCTCCCTTATCCTTATTTTCACCTTTCACAACCACATTTCTCCAAATTTCATACCTAAAATTAATTGAATTAATATAAATCTCTGTTTTTTATTGAAAATATTAAACTTTTAAACTTTAATAAAAAATTAGATCATCTATCTTTTACATTTTATGGCCCATAACTCACCATTGGTATATATCATTCCCACATCTACTCCTATGAACCCTGATTCTTGGGACACCATCTGAGTGTGCAATATAAAAATGAGAAATATTATTTTATAAAATTTATTTCTATAGTTTTTCACATCTAGGGGCAAGTTAATTTACACAAACTCCCTACAATGTTTCAAGTGTTTTATTGAGACTAGTATCTCCATTATTTATTCCTTCATTTATTCATCTTCACTTAAATATTTTTTAGTGTTCGTATATTTTATTACACAAACACTAAAGGGGGCATCATCACATTCATTTATAGTTACTTGGGGTAGATTTTTTCTCCATAATCATCAATGCTCTACTTTGTTTTCTATTCTTTGAAATGCCATTGCTTTGAAACACCATTTCAAAGAGGGGCAAATGTAGACACCTAAATTTTACCATTTACTATTAAAACTAATGTTGGCATGCTAAATATTCACCATCCCCAATTCAAATTCATATTAACATCATTTCCTTCTAAATTTTAAATAATTTTAATTAATTATATCAAGTACACTTATTTTACTCCATAACTAATTAAAATCTAGATTTTCCACCTCATCTACACTTGTCTCAACCAAATATTGACTCATCAAACCACCTTACTTAAATCACTCAACACCTAATGAGTCATATTATAACGTTTCAACTAACTTGTGAGCCATCCTATGACTTTTCAACCATCCTGACCCATGTATGTTGAGTCACTCAACTAATAAATCTCCCCCTTATTCTCAACATATAGGAATTAGTCATCATCCATCGAGATGAGGACTCAAATCCAACCATTGATTATTTCAATAATTCAATAAATTCAAATTATTCTCAATTTTTCATCTCACCACCCTCAAGCTTATAAATTAATGTATAATTCTCCACTCAAACCATCCACCTTCATGCTATTAAAAAACTATTAAGATATCCTTGTGAAACCATTGATATAAAAGCCATTTTTAACCACATTCTAACATATTCCTTTGATTTGGAGAAGATATGAGCACCCACATCAAGATAAAAGAGAAAATCTACCATTAATCACATAATGGAGAAGGTGATGAACACACATTTCATGTTTTCTAAGTATGGCATCTAGTCTATTTTATTTTATTGTTACTAATCTATCATAGAGGTTAATGTATTTTAAGAAGAGTTACATTGCAATTTATCTTCTTATTTACATTCTAAATTTCACAATATACAATATCATAAGTGAAAACTGATTTCTACATGTTTCATTGCACAATTTCATGGATCAAGGTGCACTACTCAATAGCTACTTGAGGACAACCATCTTGGCTATCCTAGAGTATCACCTTATATCTTTTTACTCAAGAAATTTAATTACTATAATAGATAATGGAGAGGCTTATATTTGGTAATAGAAAATTTAAATTTTTAAATTTGACCAATATTTAACATACTTGACTTATGCACACATACATGACTCTTGTTCACATTGTTCCTTGGCCATTCATCCATATATGGTCTTGAACTTTCTAAATTCTTATTTGTTGCATAGGAATCACATCATTTCTACCTGAATAACTTAAAATCATTCTCAGACTCTCTCTTGATCTCATATCAATGTCCTTTTTTTATACAAGCTTATATTTTCTTAGAAAAATTGCCATTTTGGACATGCTTACTTAGGATTGACTTATCCATGCTCCCTTTAATGGCTATTTTCCTAAATTTCAATTTCCCATATGGGTCATACGTAAGTTTATGATGTTATTTTTGGAATAAAATTCCCAAAGACTCAACTATATAAACATATGAATCCTAATCCTATTGATTATCTAACACGTATCTATACATTAGGGAAATTTTAGATGTAAAATGGGTCTCCTAATAAATCCTAAAAAAAATATTTGTTTTTAATTTCAAAAATTATTTAAATAAAAATAAAAATAAATCACTTAATTATAGAATTTAAGTGGGGACACATATTATACAATGACTCATAAAAAGACTTATTCACTATACTTTCTAAATTTTTAAATATAGGTTCAAGCTTTTATCTCTTAAAAATCAAAATCAATATTTAGGCCTCTACACAATCTAATTTTCCTTGTGAAAAAAGAGGGAAAAATAAAAACATTATTACCTTATGTTTTCATTGAATGTGAAAAAAAAAACTCTTTGCACTTTCCACTAAAAATAAAGAGATGGAATAAAAAAAATAAGGTTATCTTGACCAAAGTGAGTTGGTTTACATGATTTAGTAATATTTGTATAATAAATTAAAAAATGTTATTTTTTATTTTAGGTGATGTCACCCTATGGTGTGATGTCATATTTTAAGTGTTTTTCATTGTTTTCATATGTCATATTCCACATTTTAAGGAATTTTTTAAGGCTATTTTTAATTAAAATTTCCCCTAATGTATCATTGGAAATCACTCTTCACATTAAGAGGAACTATCCTAAAGTGTCAAAATATTTAACCCATCAAAGCATCAAACATTGAGCTAAGTTTTAATGCCTTTGGAAGGTCAAATCATGGGTTTTTAAGTGTTTAAATTCATACATAAGATTACACTACATGCTAGTACTACAAAGGATTACACACACTCATATAGGTGGGAAAACTACATTTGGTTTGACTTCCCTCTTTATGGTATTAGATATGTAGGAAAATCTTGGGCACAAGGGGTGGTTGAGGTAAGCTCAACACTTCCCTTTCACCTATTGTCCATGATTTACATTGGTCTTATAGATTGAAGAAAAAATATAGATAACATAAATATTCACATAAGATCAAAAACATTTTAATATACAAGAGACCTTATAATACATAGGTGCATCAATCAGAACTATAGATCAACATGGGCATGTAAAACAATTCCACACCTTATCAAATAGTGTTTCACCATGAAAGCATATGGGAAGCATAAACTTGTCAATAAGCACATAGATAGTCTATTTCTATATTTGAACATTCACAATCTTATTATAAACTATTGTTGAGTATTTTAACCTATCACAAACTTTCACATATAAAAACAAACTAAGTACTTCATTCCTAGAGTGTTTTATATGTATATTAAGTTACTATATTTTATCAGTTAAACTCAAATTTGTTTAGTTTATTGTATATTTAAGATATCAAATTTATCTTTAGTTTTATCTTATTTGTACAAATATAAAAAATATAAAATACATGGATATATTATCCATCACAAGAGAAAGGGGGATCCCATGGCTACAACGTGTATCTACACAAAGAATTATCCTCTAAAAGTGAAAAGTCTATCTTAGGTATAATTGCACAAAAGATTATATTTACACCATAGTGACCTTATAAAATATCTAAAATGTTTCCCCTATTGGAATAATTTTTAATATTTGAACCACATCAAAGCTCACCAAAATATTATTATATACTAGTTTTTCATTTTTTATTTTTGCCACAAATTGAGCCAAATATTTTATATAAGAACCATTATTATCCACCCAATTTTTTAATATCTTAGAAAAAAGGAGGATTTATTTTATGTTAATACACCTATATTATTAAAAATAGACTTGATCAAATTACCTTCATTGTGTATTTTTTGTTAAGCACAAGATATAATGAGAGGGGGGGTGAATCAGTATATCATATATCTTATAAAACTTTCTTTTAACCAAATTCCACTAAATCATTCATTCAAGATATGAAATAAAACTCAAACAATAAACACCACACAAGATAGAGAGAGACACCAGATATAACGTGGAAACCCAATGTGGGAAAAACCACAAAGAACAATCTCAAGTATATGAATGAGCACAAACCCAAATAATATTCACAAGCCAAGCTTGCATGAGCACCATACCCCTTTGCTGAGCACCAATCTAGCTACTATTCATGAGCACCAACCCACAGGAGCACCACACCCCTTTTTCGAGCACCAACCCAGAGGATCACCAACCCCTTTGTCGAGCACCAACCCAACAACAATTCGTGAGCACCAACCCCTTTGAGCACCAACCCCTTTGCCAAGCACCAACCCAACAACAATTCATGATCACCAACCCATAAGAGCACCAACCCCTTTGTGTATACCACACACCTATCTCTCAATGTTGATATCTCAATAAATGATAGATCAATACAACATCTCTTTCCTCTCTCTCTCACCTTTGCTCTTCTAAGCTAGATATAACAAATACAAATCATATTCATCTCTCATAATTGCTCTTCTAAGCTAGATTTTACAATATCAAATCAACCTCTATCTCTCATATTAAAAATGGATTCTCAAGCCTTTATTTATAGCTTTCCAAATGACCTTTAGCCTTCCCCCTTTTTGACCCTTCAATCCTGATGGAAAATGGTGCCAATATTGGATGACCCTTCATATTCAAAAATTTATGTGGTGACCCTTCATGACCAAAAATGTCCTTCCCACTTTTGTCCTTATCTTTGGTGACTTTTCGTATTCCTCAAAGTGTCCCTTCATGAGAAATTGTGCCCTTACTCTTTTGTCTTCACTTGGTGACTCTTGGTATTCCCCAAGATGACTCTTCATGGGAAAATTCATCCCATCCTTCTTTTGTCTTTATCCTATGGCTCTTCGACTTCTCCATGGGCCCTTCTTTTGTCTCATATGAAATCAAAAATATATTTGTTAATATTAAATAAATATTAACTCATATTAGTCATGATATATTTATTACAAACAACATTAAATGCAATGGGGCCTTTATCACCAATAATGCTAAACCTTTGACATCAATGAAAATATTTCCAACAATCTCCCCCTTTTTCATTGATGGCAACCTCAATCTTGAAACTTCCACATCCTATCACCTGCACATACTATCATCTGAAAACATACAGTAACTCCCCCTTACTATAGCAACTTGTACCTGTTCCTTGTACCTATTTTTGCACTTGTACCTATACCTGTACCTATTATTCTCCCCCTTTGACATCAATGGCAAAGGGCCTACTTGGAGCTAACACTTAGCTCCCCCTCAACTGATGTTGAACATCAATGGTAGGAAGTAATAGAAATTACTCCCAACTCCTCTCACTGATCTTTGAATGTATCCTTTGATCGTGCCTTTGAGAAGATATCTAACAATACATATACATTATTCCCTATCCTTTGAGCATATGCAATCAACTCATTTGAATCTTTTCTTCTAATCTCACAACCTTCTTTATGACACTTTAATGTGTATCCTTGATCACATATTTGACTAACACTCAACAGATTATGCTTAAGACCTTTTACATATAAAACATTCTTAGTCTTAGTTCTACCATAATCCAAACTCAAAGTACCTTTTCTGACTATCCTGGCAATGGTTTTATCTCCAAATCTCACTATACCACCATTGATCTTCTTTATAGTAATGAACTTACTTTTATCTCCTATCATATGCCTCGAACATTTGCTATCAATTAACCATGGCTAATCTTTACCTCTTACATACAGGGCTGTCTGAACCATCATAGAATCTTCATGTTATTTCTTCTGCCATGAACATGTCTGAACCTTCTTCTTGATGTTTGGTGCTTTGAAACTCTTATCCTTTTTGACTGACTCAAACACACTTCTACAATACTGAGCTATGTGTCTGAAATTGTTGCACTTGTAGCATACTATGGTCTCTTCATCAAATCTTGATAGAGGAGCAAAAGAGTTGTGGCTTCTGCTTGACTCTACTTGAATTTCCTTCTCCTTATTTCTGAAATTGTTAGCTCTTTTTCTACATTCTAATTTCTTGTGACCATATCCATTACAATAAAAACAATATCCATAAAAATAAGACCTATCTGTATATCTCTAACTTGATTGTATTTTGTAGCTTTGTTCTCTCCAACCTTCTCTATTTGGAATGTCCTCTGTATTCTTCACTTCTCCACTTTTTGTTTCCTCTTATGTAAGAGCTTCAGGATAGCTCTTTTTCTTTTCAAAACTAATCCATGTCTTATCTAAATATGCTTTTTGACTTTCCAGTATCTTATTCAACATGTTAGTGCTATCTTCAAATTTTGAATCACTGACTACTTTATCACTAACTGCTTTCTTAATATCTTCTTTTAAAGAGGCAATTTCAATAACATACCCTTGACATTCTTTTCTAGCTATTTCCAACTGTGTTGTGAGATATTCTTCATTCTTCTTGGCTTCTTCAAAGTGTGCTTGTAGATCTTCAATCATTTCCTTTGACTCCTGTTCATTTTTCTCAATCTAGCACTTTAATATTTGATTCTTCTTCTAAACAACTTCTAACTCTTCTAAGGCACAAATGAGCTCTCCTTCCATATTCACTTCAACTTCCTCCTCCTCTTCTTCTTCTTGATCACCTTCATGTATGGCCATGAATAAAATATCTTCTTTTTCTGAATCGCTGACTCCACTATCTTTGACTGAGCTAGGATCCTTAGAATATAGGCTCTTCTTCTCAAATCCCTTCTTAGTTTTACCTTTGAAATTCTTCTTGTGTGTATAATTTTCTTCTTCTTCTTCATCATTACCCTTATTTGGGTATCTAACTGAAAAATTTCCAATCTTTCCATAATTAAAATATTTAAAAGGTAATTTTCCTTGATATTTACCTGTTCCTTTTTTTGACTTACAAATGAAAAGTGCTCCATTGTCATCTTCATCATCACTAGAACTATCACTTGATTCTTGAATCTTAGCTTTCTCCTTCTTTGATGTCTTGAAAGTTGCTTCTCTCTTTGAGGGTTTATCTTGTTCTATCTGCATCTCATATGCCATGAGAATACCATGAAGCTCATCCATCTTTAGCTTGGCTAAATTCTTCATCTCCTCGATTGCTGAAACCTTTACATCATATCTCATTGGTAGAGATCTCAAAACCTTTTTCACCACCATTGACTCATCCAACATTTCTCCAAGACCTTGAATCTGATTTATGATTTGATCAACTTGCAAAAGATAACTTGCTATATCTTCTTCTTCTTCCATCTTCAAACTTTCAAACTGCCTTCTAAAAGTCTATAACTTAGCTTGCTAAACCTTTCCATCACCTTTGTAAATATTCTCAAGTTTTACCCAAGTTTCATGAGCATATTTACATTACATAACTTTAACAAATTTAGATTCACATAAACCACATAAAATAGCATTTAAAGCTTTAGCATTACATTCACTTGCCTTCTTTTTTGCTCGAGTAATTACAAATGTATGTGGCTCTTCATATTCCTCCACCACTACTTTCCATATGTCAAATCCAAGGGTCATCAAATAAACCTTCATTCTCATGCTCCAAAAATCATAATCATCCCATCAAACAAAGGTGCCTTATTTGTAGAAAATCCTTCCTATGACCCAGCCATCATGCATTCTCGATCTACCTTCAAGCTGTAAAACTTTTCAAAAAGGAACCTGCTCTGATACTAAAGCACAGGATATACTCAGAGGGGGGGTGAATTAGTATATCATATATCTTATAAAACTTTCCTTTAACCAAATTCCACTTAATTAAACATTCAAGATATGTAATAAAACTCAAACAATAAACACCACACAAGATAGAGAGAGACACCAGATATAACGTGGAAACCCAATGTGGGAAAAACCATGGGGAACAATCTCAAGTACATGAATGAGCATAAACCCAAATAATATTTGTAAGCCAAGCTTTTAGGAGCACCATAACCCTTTGCCAAGCACCAGCCTAGCTACTATTTGTGAGCACTAATCCATAGGAACACCACACCCCTTTGTCAAGCACCAACCCACAGGAGCACCACACCCCTTTGTCGAGCACCAACCCACAGGAGCACCAACCCCTTTGCCAAGCACCAACCCAACAACAATTCATGAGCACCAACCCACAAGAGCACCAACCCCTTTGTGTATACCACACACCTATCTCTCAATGTTGATATCTCAACAAATGATAGATCAATACAATATCTCTTTCTTCTCCCTCACCTTTGCTCTTCTAAGCTAGATATAACAAATACAAATCATATTCATCTCTCACAATTGCTCTTCTAAGCTAGATTTTACAATATCAAATCAACCTCTATCTCTCATATTATAAATGGCTTCTCAAGCCTTTATTTATAGCTTTTCAAATGACCTTTGGCCTTCCCCCTTTGTGACCCTTCAATCCTCATGGAAAATGGCACCAATCTTGGATGACCCTTCATATTCAAGCCTTTGAAAAGTCATGTGGTGACCCTTCATGACCAAAAACATCCTTCCCACTTTTGTCCTTATCTTTGGTGACTTTTCATATTCCTCAAAGTGTCTCTTCATGAGAAATTGTGCCCTTACTCTTTTGTCTTCACTTGGTGACTCTTGGTATTCCCCAAGATAACTCTTCATGAGAAAATGCATCCCATCCTTCTTTTTTCTTTATCCCATGGCTCTTTGACTTCTCCATGGGCCCTTCTTTTGTCTCATATGCAACCAAAAATATATTCATTTATATTAAATAAATATTAACTCATATTATCCAAAATATATTTATTACAAACAACATTAAATGCAATAGGGCCTTTATCACCAATAATTCTAAACCTTTGACATCAATGACAATATTTCCAATATTTTTAGAGATCCATATATTCTAGGTACAATGTACATATTGGGCATGATTATTTTTTGAATTTTCTCTTTTAGGATGAATCTTTGATTGACTTTTACACTTATGTATTTTCTTCATCCATATGAATTTTTTATTTAATTTGATATAACTTCTAATTTCAATGAGGTGTTCTTACTTTTATATATTGTATTAACCCTTTTTCATGATTATTGTGGCATTATATTTTTTCACCTTCACAATTACAATGTCCCCATTCATCTTTAATTTTTTAAGAGTTTGGTCCTCTTCTATAGTGATATCTCACTTTTAAGGTTTTTCCTTCTTTAAATTTCATGTGCATTCCAATCATACCTCTGCTATAATATTTTTTTTAGAAATCCCATTAGTGTTTTTTCAAAATTATTGATAATGTATTCATAGGTAATATTCAAAGGAGAGATAGTGAGACCCAACCCTATATTTAAGATGCTTAATATGGGCTCATATTACTTAATATGTTATAATTTTATTAAATTACCTTGTCTTCCACATGAATAACTTACTTCCTTAATGGATTCATTTATTCCATCATTATCATGGTGTTGCATTATCTCTAAGGCACTATTTATCTCATTATGACTCCTTGTCTCCTTATACTCTCTCCCTTGTGCCTATTTGTAGTCTTCAATATATTTAAGCTATGCATAGGTGGTTTGAAACATTATGGTCATTACATGTAGGTTTTTTAAAAAATTATGTTCGTGATTTTATATGTGATTACACCATTGGTTCAAGTTTAATTTTTTTATGTGCTTGTTTATCTTACCTCTTTCCCATATTAGTGTTAGTCTTGCAAAGTATAGGTTAATCCCACACTGAGTCTACTCCTATGTTTATCTCTTTCTAAAAATTCTCTTGTAATACATGAGAGTGGGTTATTTTTCCCTAGGTTTTCTTCCTTTCATTCCACTTGTTCCCTTGTATATGTAGTGATTTAATGAATGTTTCAAAATAATCTTCCAACATTCTCTATCTCCTAATGATGCCTACATTTTATCTATTGAAAATTCTTTGTGTTTCTCATGGTAAATAAAGTTTAAATTTTTAGAATTTATTGTTGGAAAATATTCAATTTTCCTCTAAATATCCTCTACAAGAATTGATGCAAGCTTGAGATGCATATTTAGGATTTTTTTTTAGAATTTTTATTCACTTTCTTTTGGTCTATTAGATCTCAACTATTACTAACACTGCACCCATTCTTCTAAAAATAAAATTTTGGGTTTTGTTTTCAAATGATGTTTTATATATAAAAATATGATAATAATTTTGATATACATGCATTTATTCAAAAATATAATTTTTGAAATCAATAGGAAACCTTTAACCTCAAAGTCTAAAAGATTCTCAACTCATTAAATAGTACCCTTCCATGGAAGGACATAATTAATATTCTCAAGATTCAACAATTGGAATTTTTTAAACAAGATTTTTATAGATAATATTCTATTAAAATATAATTTCTTGATGTGTTTATCCTATCTGTGAAACCCATCTTTAGGATAGAAATTATATTTATGTTTCCTCAAAGAGGGATGTTACAATATATAAACATTATATTAATACTTGACCTTTCAAATTTTATGTGATCCCATATTTATTTATTTTCTCATTAATTTTATTAAGGGATTCCAAAAATTACTTATAATAATCCCATCATAAATATTTAAATTATTTTAAATTTTCTCTATCTCTAAGGCTTCTCATAACTTGTGATATTTACAACAGTACACATTTACAATCAGTGTTTCCTCCTCTATATGAATTTAATGATTTGAATTTAATTAATGAGTGTTTTACTTTAGATTTATGTCATAAGTGAAAATTTATTTATACATGATTCATTTCAATTTTTCATGGAGAAAAGAGGAACACTTGGTACCTACGTAAACACACCCATTGTGGTTATCTAAAAATATCACCTTCTATATTTATACCCTACTGATTCCATTACTAGAATAAAAGTGGGGGGGGGGGGGGGGGGGGGGGGGATGTAGAAACTCATATTTGGTATTATACACTTTAAAATGTGTAATTTGAAAAATATTTAATGTACTTAACTTATGCACACATACATGACTCTTATTCACATTCTTTGTTGTCCATTTATCCATATATGGGCTTGAACTTACCAAATTTACATTACTAATGCATATGATTCCCCCAATCTCTACCTGAACAACTTAAAATCATTCTCAATCTACTTATTTATCTTGATTTAATGTTCCTATTTTATAGAAATGTTTTAATATTCTCATACATTTATGCCACTACAAGATTGTCCACTTAGGCTAAATCTATCCACGGTCCATTTAATGGTTATTTCACCAGCTTAAAATTTCCCATATGGGGAAGCCTATATATTTTCCATTTAAATTTAGATGAAATTACCCAAAAATTAAGGTATATAAACATATCAAGCCTAAGCCTATTAATCATCTAGCACTTATCTATCTATCATTGGAAATCACTCTACACATTAAGAAGAATTTTCCTAAAATTTAAAAATATTTAACTCTTAAATGAGAAAACCTTTTTCTAAGTTTTAATACCACTTCAAGATCAAATCATAGGTTTTAAAATGTTGAAATCCATACATAGGATTGTAATACATTCTAGTACTACAAAATTTTGTACACTATTGGTTCTGTATGATAACTAAACTTGATTTGATATACCTCTTTAGATTATTAGATATGTAGGCAACACTTGGACATAGGGGTGGTTGAGGTCAAATCAAACCTTCCATTTCACCCATTGCCCTTATTTTACATTGATCTTATAGTGAAAAACTATGGTTTGAATAAAGGATAATTATAACATAAACATTTGCAAAGGATCAAAGACATTTTCATATATAAGAGCCCTTAGTAGACACATAGTCATTAGTTATAACTATCATATATCAACACAAACATGCAAGATAATTCTTAGCCCTAAGAGGTAGTGTCGTAGTGTGAAGGCATATATGAATCATGTATTTTTCAAGGATCATGCATAAAATTTATTTATAGATCTAAGCATTCACAAGATCATTCCAAACTATTATTGATTATTGTACCCTATAAAAAATATGTACATATCAAAAAATATATAAGTACTTCATTTATATAGTGTTTTCTATAAATAATAAGTTGCTATATTTTTATAGTTATACCTAATTTATTTTACTTTAGTGTACATCTTAAGAAAATATTTATGCTTAATTTTATCATATTAGGGTTGTATTAATCCAAAAATAGTTAATATATGTGTATATATTTTCCACCACTATGAAAAGGGGAGATCCCATAGCTACACCTTATGTCTGCTTGAATAATTCTCCTCTAAAAGTGAAAAAAGTAAACCTTAGGTATAATTGCACCAAAAACTGTATTTATTCTAAAATGACCATCCACACCATTTCAATTACCTCCTTTATTGGGATTTTTTTGAAGATTTGAACCATGCCAAAGTTCACAAAAATATCAGTCTCCACCATTTTTTCATTCTTTATTTTTTTCACAAGTTGAGCCAAATATTTTAATAAGAGTGAGTATTATCCACCTAATTTTTTAATTTCTTATCAAACAAGGATGTTGAACTATATTTCAATGAACCTATAGTAGTAAAAATACCCTTAATTATGTATCTTTGGAGCTTCATATATTATAGGTACAATGGGTGCATTGGGCATGATTAATTTTTGAATTTTGTCTTTAAGGTGAACCTTTGATTAATTATACACTTCCCCATTTAATTTTTCCATATGTTTTTATTTTTATTATGATATAAATTTTAATTTTGGTGAGGTGTTCATACATTTTTATATTATGTTCAGCCTTGTCTATAGCAACCCCACTAGGTTTTACCAGAATAGAGTAAAATATTTTTTTAAAATTAATTACACATATTCATCTAACAGATTTCACCACAATGAAACCTAACTAAGTGGTACTTAACTAAATATATTATTTTTAGTTAACTTTTAAAATTTATATAGCTAATCCATTTATCTCATTATCACCATTATAATGATATATCAAAATATGAACAATGTTGAATAAATAGTAAAGAATGTATGTATTTCATAGAATTAATAGTATAATTTCAGCCACAACTGATACAACATTACATCCAATACTATAAATATAAAAATTAATGAATAGTAGAAACATTTAGACTATATAAAACAAATGAAATTATAATATTTAACTATAAACATTACTTTGGCCAAATTTTTCATATAATTATTAATCTCTAGGATAAGTCAATTTCATACACACCACTCAATTAGATTACACCTCATTTTGCATTGATGGCACTAATTAATCTAGTGGAATCCATCACACTACTTATTTAGGGTCATAAATATGATATTTGGTTAATTGTATAATAATATAAAAACTAATAGATTCACATAGAATATTTTCTATTAGTATATTTAAAATATGCTAAGTATGAAAATATCAAATACATACATTTAGCTCATTAAATGTAATGAAATGAATCTTAAAATATCTAATTTATTACAAAATAATCAAGAGATTCATAAATACTCCTCAATAGAAACATACCATCCAAGTAAGAGTCATATCTAGAGAACAAGTTATAAAATATCAATATGCAACTCAAAATGTTATTTCATCCACTTAACATAACATTACTCACAACTTATTTCTTTGTTCATATTTCACAAATATAATAAGCTATTCATATAAAAAATTAATATGATTTGTATTTAACATTTTAAATGCCTTATATTTAATTCTTCAATTAAAACATTAAACACATAACAAAGCACCCATATTACCTTGTTATATAAATAACAAAATATAAACATCAAACTATATATACATTTATAAATATGTTGTACTCTAAATGGACTTAGTATTATGTCCATAATTCCTATGAGTATCACATATAATGTTATATGCATATACTTATATATATGTAATAAGTTTCCATAAGATAAATAAAATAAATCATTTTTGAACATAATCAACAAACCATTGCTGATTATTTAAAGCATAAACCATCATTGATTATTTAAAAGTACACTATCATAAATAAATCATATATATCAATGTATGTAATGTTCTAATTATTTTCCATAATCAACTGAGATTAAATCTCATATTTCTCAATGAAGATTAAATCATCAAACCATTTGAAATATTTGCATATCTAATGTTCAATCGGTAACATACTTAGCCACTTATATCAAAAAGGGAAGATTTCCATATGCACAGAAAAAATATAAATAAACATACAACCTTTTATAGCCTCAACCAATTGTATCCTACATTTCTATACATATATAGGTTATATCAAACTTATTCATGTTTATATCAATCAAACAAAAATCCTTTATTTAAAGTCTCCAACACATAGTCCAAAGACTAACTCAACCATCTATTTTTATACATTTTACATTAAATAGCTAAACTTTGATCTCTCAAATCATAATTTAACCAAACTCCAAACTCAAAGCTATAATATAAACATATCCAAATGTGTGTGTGTGTGTTTCTCTCTCTCTCTCTCTCTCTCTCTCTCTCTCTCTCTCTCTCTCTCTCTCTCTCTCTCTCTCTCTCTCTCTCTCTCTCTCTCTCTCTCTCTCTCTCTCTCTCTCTCTCTCTCTCTCTCTCTCTCTCTCTCTGTGTGTGTGTGTGTGTGTGTGTGTGTGTGTGTGTGTGTGTGTGTGTGTGTGTGTGTGTTTGTGTGTGTGTGTGAACTTATATGACTTGCAACCAGATTTCAGCATGTCCTTGACTATACTCATAGAACTCCTATGGGAAGTTTGAAGATATTATATGTCTTAGTATATACATATGATCATTTATATTTCATCTATACACAAAAAAAAGTTGACTTTCAATTATATGCATAATATAAAGTTGATTCATAGTCACATATAACAGACACCATAACATTAAATTGAATGCTCATATATAGTGATATATATATATATACACATAGTGATATGTATATATACCATAAGTCATTGAAGTCCTATAGGGTGTATATACATACCTATGCATGTATATATTTATAGTTTAGATAAACATATAAAATAAATAACCTAAATTCCATTTTATTCTACCAAACAACTTCAATACATAGTTGACGTCTAATTTTGGTTTTAAATTGATTATATTACCTCGTAGCAGAATAAAAAATAACCTAATTTGAAACCATGCAATTGTCTTGACTAAAATCTTAGTATATTAACAAAATTTCAATATCTTTTTAGAATATTATGCTAAAATATAAATATAATAAAATCTTGGTGTGTACTCTACTAAATCAAAAATATAAACCCTTAAGTTTTACCTAGGGTTCCATCACACCATAATTACATAGAGTTATTTTATGAAATCACACCAAATTTTAAATTTTCACACAACACATAATACATTCCTCCCTTTTAGTGTATATTCAATAATTTATTTGCGCATAGTAAGAAGTTCTCAACTATGACCATTTGATGCCTAGGGTTTCAAGGTATATACTCAGTTCTATGGATGGATGAGCCATCCATAAGGTTGATTATGTATCCCTCTAAATATTTTAATAAAAATGATAAAATAAAACCCTTAAATATTTTATTACCAGAATCATCATATCAAAAAAATGAATCTTAAAACAATACTAACCTGGTAAATGAAATCCCTAATGTCAATGCCAATGATTCAAATGTTTCTCCCACTATAAGATTAAACCTCCTCTCTATTCCTCTATCTACTAGTCATTTCCTCCATGGCCTCCAATTCTTAAATTTTATCCATTTGCATGTTAATTTCATGCCACATAACTCTCTAATAATTTTACCATGATTAACTAACTCACATTGCACTTCCATAGAACTAGGTGTTTCTTCATGTAAACCAAATAGAACTATTATTTTTTCAAGATGGTATGTTTTAAGATTAAGTCAATTCTAGATTAACCCTAATCATCTCAAATGTTTCATTATTAAACAAATAAAATTATAACTATAATATTTCCTTTAAACTATGCATGAAATAATGAACTCAGTTAATATCCACGCATCAATTTTTATGAAAAGTCATTAACATTATATAATTCAATGATATGTCAACTAGTTTGAAATAAAACACTAGACCATCAAATGTATAACAAGTCACCCATGAATCATACACTCTAATGTTTCACATAATCATTTAACAATTAAACTATATACATGGATTTTTCATAGGTTCATATAAATTGCCTAAGCACAAAGACTTTATAACAATCATTAGTCGATAACATTAATGTCAAAATAATCATGCCAAGCTAATATCATACATAACTATTTAACAAAGAAATTGAATTTATTAATGACTTATTCTAGGTTACTCAGCTATTATGAAAGATAATAATAACCTTCTAGAATCAATAATCACTTAACAAACTGATCAATTAAAGTAATAAAACCCATCTATTACTTATAATAATGAATTCAAACAAAAAATTGTTTATAATACACTTAGCTATATCCAATACATTGATAAGTCACATTATAACATGTACAGATTCACTCATTCAACTAATAAATAACATCATACATGATAAGCTAAGTACTACAACTAGATTAATGAAATTAACATGATCATCAAACAAAACTAAAGATCACAGATGAAGCATATTAATAATTATTTAAATGTAGATAACACAAAATACATAATATAGATATCTAAATCAACCAATGAATATAAATTATGATAATATATCATGGTGTGTGCATGGGTTTCTATCTTTTCTCTCTGTTGTTCCCTAATACCTCCATCTACACCACCCTCTTCAATGATGCCCTCCCTTTGTCACACTCTAAAGGATGGATCTATCCTACATCCACCTCATAATAATGAAGGTAGTTAGCCAAAAACATATGAATTCCATAAAATATTGATGTATAAACTAACAAACATGATCATAATGTATACCATATAAAAGTATAACTAACTCTATAGATAATCAATCATATAAATTAATCAACATAAAAATGTCCCATAACCAACATATGAAATAAAACTTAATCAAATAGTAGTTAATCAAATAATAATCATAATAATCCATGAATAAATAGGTTATTAATATTATAGATAAATTAGGATGTGACATCCTTTCCCCTCAAATTTGGCCATCATCCCCATGACACTTATTCAAACATAAGTTTTGAAATTAAAACATTATTTAGAAGAAAATATCATACTATGAAGCAACAAATCAAGAAAACAAATGTGGAAACAGCCTATAAAAATCATCATAGTCTTCTCAAGTGGAACTATCTTTAAAATATTAGTCCCACTAGACCTTGAACTATGACACTTCTCTATTATGAAAAATTGAGTTTGTGAGTGTCAATTATTCTGATTGGTTCTACCATGACCACCTGGAGTCTAGAACCTGCAAAGCATTCCAATCCAACACATGTGAAGGATCAAAAACATAATTTTTAAGATAAGACACATAGAATAAATTATGAAAAATATTTATATCTGGTGGCAATGTAAGCCCATATGTTATAGGATTGACCACTTCTAAAACCTTGAAGGGTTCCACATATTTAGGTGAAATTTTAGCTGACTTCTTAAACTTAATCGAGCTTATTTTAGGCTTAACCCATAGAAATATTTTTTCACCTATATAAAATTATTTTGTTTTTATCTTTAGATCAGCATAAATTTTTTGTCTATAATTTTCCTCAACTAACCTCTACCTAATTATTCTGAATTTCTCTTCCATTTCCACAAGCATCTTAGGTCCAAAGACTACTATGTCCTCTAACCTGTCCCAACTAGTTAGTGGTATACACCTCCTTCTATATAATGCCTCAAATGGAGCCATCTTCAACATTGATTGGTATGAGTTATTATAATCAAACTCAATCAATGGAAGGTACTCCCACTTGTATTGTTGATTCATGCAATACATACAAAGGATATCTTCTAAAACCTAGTTAACTCTCTTTATCTATCCATCAATTTTTGGGTGATAAGTAGTGCTAAAATTAAAATGTGTACTCAAAGCTAAATTTAGAGTCAATAAAAATCAAAATTCATTCTATAATATTGATCTAAAATGATATTTTCCATAAATACATGCAATTGATACACCTCTTTCATGAATCTTTCTATAAGCATAGGTGAATCATCTATCAAGTTGCTTGGTATGAAGTGGGCTACCTTGGTTAGTTTGTCAACTACAACCAAGATAATATCATATCGATTCTATGATAATGGAAATCCTTGGATAAAGTCCATGCTAATCACTTTCCACTTCCATTCTTATATATCATGATGATATAACAATCCAGTTAGATGCATATGTTCAGCTTTCACATGCTAACATTCCAAACAAGGAAACACAAAATCTACTACATCTTTCTTGATTATTTTCCATAAATAGATTGGTATTATCTCAACCATGAGATTAGTTACACCTATAAGTATTGAATATGGGTAATTATTTAGTTTATTTAGCATCATTTCCTTAGATTCTCTCTATCAGGCACATACATCATACTACTGTAACTCAAAAAACCATCACTCACTATCTTGAATCCTTTATACCTAGGATGTTTAGCATTCTCTAACAATGGTTTCTTGACATGATCATAAAATTCATCTCCTGACAAGAATTTAATTGCCTCATCTCAAAAAATACTCATGATAGCAGTCATAGTTACTTTGTACCTTCTACAACTTAGAGCATCGTCAAATTTTTTCTCCTTTCCCTTCATATAATTAATATCAAAATTTTAATAAAATAATAATTATAACCAACATCTCTTATGATCATTTAGGTTCAGTTGGGTGAATATGTACTTGAGTCCCAAGTTGTTAGTCTTGAGCTCAAATGGTTTCCCTAAAAGATAATGCCTCTAAAATAGCAAGGCATGCACTATTCCAAAAATTTCCAAATCATGAGGGGCATAATTAACCTTGTATGGATTTAGTTTTTAGGATTAATAAGCCACAACTAAACCATCCTACATAAAAAATCCTCCAATTCCATCCCCAAATACATCCATGATCGTTGATATTTGACCATTAAGATCAAGAACTCTTAGAACTAGTGCTAATGTAGGCCTCCTTTTTAGCTCTTAAAAGGCTTTCTCACACTTGGTTGACCAAGAAAAACTCTTTTTATTTTGCTAAAAATAGGTAATTAAATTATCAACTTTGATAAATTTGGAACAAATTTCTTATAATAGGCCACTAATCCCATGAAATTCCTTACCTCATGCACATTATTAGGTGTTGTCCATTCCATTAAGGATCTTATCTTCACTAGATATACTAAAATTCCATCTACAAAGATAATATGTCCTAGATATTGCACTTTATTTTAAAAAAATGCACACTTGGATAGATTGTTCAATAACTTTCGCTTTCGTAAATACTATAAAACTAGTTCTAGATGTTGAAGATGTTCTTCCTCATTATTAGAATATATGAGGATGTCATATATAAATACCAACACAAAATTATCTAGATAATCTCTGAACACATTGTTCATGAGATTCATAAATGTTATTGAAGCATTTATCAACCTAAAATTGTGAACTCATAGTGCCCATATCAAGTTTCAAACATTATTTTTGGAATATCCTCATCTCAAATTCTTAACTGATGATACCTTGTTCTAAGATCAATCTTAGAAAATAATATTACCTCTTACATCTGATTAAAGATATCTTCAATGTAAGGTAACATATATCTATTCTTGATCATCACCTTGTTCAACATCATGTAATTAATACATAGGCAAAAGGTACCATCCTTATTCTTGATGAAGACTATTATTTCATCCCATGGTGCCATACTTGGTCAAATCAATATTTTTGACAATAAATCATAAATTTGATCATTTAAATAAATCAATTTAGTAGTTGTCATCTTGTATGGTGCCTTAGACTCTAGTTCTGATCTAGGTATGATGTCAATCAAGAAATCAAACTCATGTTTGGGTGGTAATCTAGGTAATTCCTCTGAAAACATATCTTACAAATTATTTAGAAAAGGATAATCCTTGATGTATGGTTCCTTAAATTACTTCATCTCATTTATATTAACAATAAATGCTTGGCAACCCTTCTTTTAAGATTTCTTGAGTTGGATTGTAGAAATCTATCTAAACTTTAACTCCCTTTTCTAACCCTAAAGTTGTGTCTAATTTCCAAAATCATCTTGACACTCAACCTTCTTCAGATAGCAATCAACCTTAGCTTTATGCTTCATAATCCAATTGACTCTTAGGATCACATCATATGACCCTAATGTTATAGCATACATATCTACTACTTTAGTGAGTTTAGGCAACCTAATCTGAGCTTTAACTAAATGCTTGTCTAATTTGACCTTTGACTCATTCACATACTATACTGACCGTGCATTTTCCATAACTCTAGTGTATTTAGACAATTTACTAAGCATTAAACTTGATAATCATCTTGAAAACTATTAACAATTTCATGAATCCACTTCTAAAATATTCTCTATTAAGAATTAAAACCCTTATTCTTCAACTTATCATGAATACACTCTCAAGCATAATGGTCACCTTCACATATAAAGCAACCTCCAGGTGATCCTTTCCTATTAGACTATTGGTTTCCCTTTAAAACTCCTTTAAAACCATTACCATGTTTCATATAACCTAATCCATCATTGAACTTAGCATTTTCAATCTTTAACTGACTCTTAGAGTCTACAATCCTCTACTTTTAGTTCTTTTTTAAAGTCAGTTTAGAACTTTTAAACTTCTTCTTGAACTTATCTTCTTTGACTTGGACAAGAGATTTTAGTTTTTTTTCCTGCTTGACTGCCTTATCAAAGACCTAATCTATGGTATATGGCCCATGCACATCTACTACATAACTAATTTTGGGTTTTAATCCCATAATAAAATTCATAATTATAAACCTCTTATCCATGTAATATTAAGGTACGTATTTTAGGAACTTGGTGAATTTCTCCTAGTATTAATTAACTAATAGGTCTCCTTCCTTAAAATTTTGAAAATATGTAATCTTTTGATCAAAATACATATGTGGAAGTCATCATGACCTAAATAATGTCATAAATTATTCCCAAGTGGTGGTGGTAGAGTCAAGGTTCATCTAGAGCTTCTTGTTTGACCACCAAGTTGTTGTTTCACTATCAAGCTGATATGCTCCCCATACTACTTTGGTGATTTTAGAGTAATTATGAATTTTAAAATATTTCTCCATCCCTATCACCCACACTTCATCTCAATTTATCAATATATTTCCATCAAACTTGGGTGGATTTACCTTTTTCACAACTCATGCTAAATTTATAACTACTCAAGCTCTTGCATATTATGTCACTTCCTCATGACTCTACTCTTGAGGATGTTCTTGCTCAATAGGATGCTCTCCAAGTTCTTCCTAAGCATTCTCTTCTTCATGCCCATGCACTTCTTGATCTAGGGCCATGATTTGATCCATAGTATATTTCATGGTTGTAAGGATTTGATCTAAATTTGTAGCTTGATTAATGGCAAACTAATTTGGATCAACAAGGGGATTGGTATTTGAATTACCCTCATCTCTTGGTCTAGCGTGCACCATTCTTCCTACTTAATACAAGAATAAGTTATCATTAGAAGACAAATTATTTTCTATAGTTTGAGCCTCAACTTTGATACCACAATGTAACAACCCCATTAGGTTTTTACCAAAATAGAGTAATTTAAAAAAAAAATCAATTACACATGTTCATCTAATAGATTTTACCACAATGAAACCCAACTAAGTGATATTTAACTAAATGTATTATTTTTAATTAACCTTTAAAATGTATAAAGATAATCCATTTAGCTAATGATAACCATAATAATGATATATCAAAACATAAACAATGTTGAATAAATAGTAAAGATTGAATTTATTTCATAGAAGTAATATTACAATTTCAGCCATAGCTGATACAACATTACAATGATACAAATGAATAAATAGTACAGTCTCAATAATAATAATGTATTAATAATCATAATACAATGATATAAATCTCCATGGAACATGAGTCTTAATGAACTCAAGTATCCTTTGGTAATCTCAAGTGTAGTCTCTAATGTAGTACTGATGTGGGTAGAGATAGCACAATTTGAGTGTTTTTTCACACCAACAACAGATCACTAATTTCTTGAGCTATCTCCCAAAAACGGAATGGCCCTCCCTTCAAGGATGGGTAGATAATGATGGTATGATAATCCAAAGTGACAAAATAGAATCCATGTGTTGTAATATAATTAATACATGATGTATACGATAAAAAAATTCATTCTAACATGATATCATAAGAACATGTAAACTATATCAAACACATGAAATGACAATGTTTAACTATAAACATTACTTTGTCTAAAGTTTTCATATAGTTATTGATCTCTAGGATCAGTCAATTTCATACACACCACTCAATTAGATTACACCTCATCTTGTATTCATGGAACTAATTAAACTAGTAGAATCCATCACACTACTTATTTAGGGTCATAAATATGAGATTTGGTTAATAACATAATAATATAAAAACTAATAGATTTGTACAAAATATTCCCTATTAGCAGATTTAAAATATACTAAATATGAAAATATCAAATACATACATTTAGTCCATTAAATGTAATGCAATGAATCTTAAAACATCTAATTTATTATAGAATAATAAATAGATTCATAAATAATCCTCAATAGAAACATAGCATCCAAGTAAGAGTCATATTTAGACTACAAGTTATGAAATATCAATATGCAACTCAAAATGTTATTTCATCCACTTAGCATAGCATTACTCATATCTTTTTTTTCATATTTCACAAATATAACAATAAGCTAGTCATATAACAACTTAATATGATCTGTATTTAACATTTTAAATACCTTATATTGAATAATTCAACAAAAAATTTAAACACATAACAAAGCACCCATATTATCTTGTTACATAAATAGCATAATATAAACATCAAACTGTATATGCATTTTTAAGTACATTATACTCTAAATGGACTTAGTATTCTATATATAATTCCCATGAGTATTACGTATAATGTCATATGCATATACTTATATATATATGCAATAACTTTCTACAAGATAACTAGAATGATTCAATTTTGAACATAATCAAACAACCATCACATAAGCACTTTAAAGCACAAACCATCACTTATTATTTAAAAGTACATAGTCATAAACACATCATCTATATTGATGTATGTAATGTTCTAATTATTTTTCATAATCAAGTAATATTAATTCTCATATTTATTATCTAAGATTAAATTACCAAACCATTAAAAATCCTTGCATATCTAATGTTCAATCGGTAATATACTTAGTCGCCTATATGAAAAAGGGAAGATTTCCATATGCACAAAAAAATCAATAAACATACATATTTTTTATATCTTCATCCACTATATCCTATAGTTATATACATATGTACGTTATATAAAAATTAGTCATGTTTATATCAATAAAAAAACAATACTTTATTTAAATTCTCCAACACACAGTCCAAAGACTAACTTAGCCATCTATTTTTATACATTTTACATTAAATACCTAAACTTTGATCTCTCAAATCACAATTTAACTAAACTCCAAAGTCACATTTATAATACATACCTATCCAAATATATATCTATGAATTATTTTATATACTCACTATATATATGCATATATAATTCAGCTTATATGACTTACAACTAGATTTTATCATGTCCTTGACTATACTCATAGAAATCTTATGGGTAGTTTGAAGCCATTCTAGATCTTAGTATATACATATATGATCATGTATATTTCATTCATACACAAAAAACCAATTGACTTTCAATTATATAAAAAATCTAAAGTGGATCCACAATTATATATATTCATGCACACACACATTGATATGTTTATATGCCTCAAGTTATTGAAGTCATGTAGGGTGTATATGCATACCCATGCATGTATATATTTATCTTTTAGATAAATGTATAAAATAAATAACCCAAATTTCATTATATTCTACCAAACAACTTTAATGCATAGTTGACCCCTATTTTTGGGTTTAAATTGAGTATATTACCTCATACAAGAATCATAGATAACCCAATTTATAGTCATGTGATTATCTTGACCAGAAGCTTGGTATATTAACAAAATTTCAATGTCTTTTTAGAATAATATGCTAAAATATAAAAACAACAAAATCTTGGTGTGCACTCTTCTAATTCAAAAATATCAACCCTTAAGTTTTACTTAGGTTTTCATCACACCATAATTACACATAGTTATTTTATATAGTCACACCAAATTTTAAATTTTCACACAGCAAAAAATACATTTGTCTCTTACAGGTTTTATTCAATAATCTTTTTGTGCATATCAAGTTCTCAATTATGGTCATTCAATGCCTAGGGTTTCAAGTTATATACTCAATTCTATGGATGCTTGAACCATCCACATGGCTGAGTATTTAGCCTTCTAAATAGTTTCATAACAATGATAAATTAAAACCCTTGAATATTTTATTACCATAATCATCATAACAAAAATATGAATCTTAAAATGAAACTAACCTGGTAAATGAAATCCCCAATGCCAATGCCAATGCCAATGATTCAAATTTTGCTCCCATTATAAGCTCAACCCTCCTCTATATTCCTTTATCTACCAAGCATGCCCTTCATGACGTCCCCTTCTTACCTTTTATCCATATTAATGATAATTGTATGCCATATAACTCTTTAATCATTTCATCATAATTAACTAACTCATAGTGCACTTCCATAGAACTAGGTGTTTCTCCATGTAAACCAAATAAAACTATTATTTTCTTAATATGGTATGTTTTAACACTAAGTCAATGCCAAATTAACCCTAATCATCTCAAAACTTCCATCATTAAACAAATAAAATAACAATTATAATATGCCCTTTGAACTATGCATTAAATAATGACCTCGATTAATATCCATGCATCAACTTTTATAAAAGTCATTAATATTATATAATTAAATGATATGTCAACTAGTTTTAAATCAAACACTAGACCATCGACTATATAACAAGTCACCCATGATTCAAACACTATAATGTTTCACATAATCATTTAACAATGAAACTATATACATGTACTTTTCATAGGTTTATATAAATTGCCTAAACACAAAGGCTTTATAATAATCATTAATCAATAACATTAATCTCAAAATGACCATGCCAAGCTAATGTCATACATAATTTTTTAACCAAGAAATCTAATTTATTAATGACTTATTCTAGGTTACTAAACTATTATGAACGATAATAATAACCTTATAACATCAATAATCACTTAATAAATTGATCAAGTAAATTAATAAAATCCATCTATTACTTATAACAATGAATCCAAATAAAACATTATTTAGAGTACACTTAGTTATATCCAATATAGTAGCAAGTCACATTAAAACATGTATAAATCCACTCTTTCAACCAAGTAATAACACCACACAAGATAAGTTAAGTACTGTAACTAGATTAGTGAAATCAACATGATCATCAAAGATAACTCAAGATCATAGTTGAATCATATTAACAATCATTTAAATGTAGATAACATAAAAAACATACTATATCTATCTAAATCAAGAAATGAATATAAAGTGTGATAATCTATCATGGTGTGTGCATAGGTTTCTATTATTTCTCTCTGTTGTCCCCCAATGCCTCTATCTACACCACCCTCTCCAATGATGCCCTTCCTCCATCACACTCTAAGGGATGGATCTATCTTGCATCCACCTCACAATAATGAAGGCAGTTATCCCAAAACATATGAAATCCATAAAATACTATTGTATAAACTAACAAACATGATCATAATTTACACCATATAAAAATATAGCTAATTTTATAGCTAATCAATCATGTAAATTAATCAACATATAATTGTCCCATAGCTAGCATATGAAATAAAAATTAATGAAATAGTAGTTAATCAAATAATAACCATAATGATTCATGAATCAATAGGTTATTAAGCTTAGAGAGAAATTGAGATGTGACATTTTCCATGATGATTGTGTCATTGCATTTATTATCCATCATAATTACAATTCCCCCATTTATATTACTTTTTTTAAGAGTTTTCTCCTCTTTAGTGATATTTCTCTTTGGGGGATTTTCCTTCTCTAAATTTCATGTGCATTCTAATTTTACCTCTTCTACAATATTCTATTTTAAATCCCATTAATGTTGGATCTACATTATTGATAATGTCTTCATAAGTAGTATTCAAAGGATAAAAAATGAAAGCCATCCCTCTCTTTAGCATGCTTAATGTGGGCCCATCTAGCTCAATATGTAATATTTTTGTTACATTACCTTTCCTTCAATGTGGCTAACCTCTTTTTTAAATTATTTTTATATTAATTGATTCATGAAACTAACTTATTTCCTCACTTCCATCATTTTCATGGTGTTGCATTATATTAAAGGCATTGTTTATCTTATTATGACTCCTTGTCTCCCCATGCCTCTTTGTATTATTCAATCTATTGAAGCTACATGTTGGTTGTCTGAAATATTATATTCATTACCTATAGTTTTTTACACTATTATATTGATGGTTTTCTATATGGATTACTCTATTAGCTTAGTTTTACATTGTCTATGTGTAGGTTTCTATTACCTAGTTCCCATATTTGTTCCAGTCTTGCAAAGTATAGGCTACTCCCACATCGTAAACTCCCATGTTGAACTCTTTCTTTTGATTTTCTTGTAATACATGATAGCAAGTCATTTTTTCCTATATTATCTTCCTTTCATTCCAACTTTCCTCTTCCATATGTAGTGATTCCATGAATATTTCATAATCATCTTCTAACATTCTCTCTTTCTTCCAATGATGCCTCCATTTTAGCTATTAAAAATTCTTTTTTTTGGTTCTCATGACAATGAAACTTCAAATTATAAACCTTTATTATTGATTAATATTCATTTTTCCTCCAAATATAATCTTTAGTAATTTATTTAATCTTGAGATGCATCTTTAGGAGTTTTTTTAGAAATTCTATTCAACTCCTTTAGGGTTTTTTTTAACTCTAACTTTAACAACATTGCACCTATTCTTGTAAAAAAATCTTATTGTTTATTATCATGTGATGTTTGATGTTTTCAAACATGATAATTATTTTACTATCCATGCATCTCTTTAAAAATATAATATCTAAAATTCAACCTTTAACCTCAAAGTCTCAAAGAGTCTCAACTCAATAAAAATTGCCCTTCAGTAGAGGGAGATGTTTAACAGTCTTAAGATTTAGAAACATGAATTATTTAAATAAGAATTATCTAGATAAACTATCAACATAATATAATTTCTTGATTTTTCAAGCCTATCTATCAAACCCATCATAAGATAAAAATATATTTATGTTTCCTCAAAGAGGGATGTTACAACACCTTTCACATTTTGTGTGAACCCCTATTTATTCATTTACTCATTAATTTTATTAAGGTCTTCCAAGAGTTACTTAGAATAATACCATCATATTTATTTAAATTATTTTAAATTTTATTTATCTCTATAAATTTGTAAACACTATGTTCTTTCTAATGGTCCACCCTTTTTAATCACTTTTCCCTCCTCTATATGAATGTGATTCTTTGAATTGAATGAATGTTCTATGAGTATTAACTCCTCAACATACTCATGTAGAATATATTTTCTATGATCGGTTAGTCTTATTTGTATCCATATCCCCAATGTATTATTTTTTGCAAGATCATGGCACATAATAGACACCCCCATATAGCTTCTAGGTTTTTTGGGGTATTTTCCATATCAATCTAATGCCACAAATTTTCCAAGGGTGTGAACATAAATTTAATATCCTTATTTTCTAAAATTATCACTATACTATCTATGACACCTTATATACAGGATTTTGACCAGAGGGTTTCTTTGAATATCCTCAATTTCTCTAGTTGTGCCTCTCATTTCTCATTTAATGGCTCATTTGAAAGCTCGTTGAATATGTATATCCATATCCATTGGTGCCTAAGACATTCCTTAGGTATTTTAATTCCTATATGAAATTATCCCCATATAAAATCCACACTACTCTTATTTCAAATGTATTTAATACTATAATCTTCTAGGTAGTGTGGTGGTATGAAGCATTCCTAAAAAAATGGAAGACTTACTATTTCCTCCACCTCTATTTTGAATTGAATATGTATTCCATTGAGATTTAAAAGTAATTGATCCAATTTTCTATATTTAATGGCAAACCAAGATTAGTGTCATCCATAAACTTGAGCCACCACTATGGTTCTTCTAGGGAATAATGAAGTGCCTAAATTTCAAACTCGTCCATGTACATAAATTTCAATAGTGAGGAAAGGTTATCCCATGTCTACACCTTATTTATTCTCAAATAATTCTCCTATGTAAATAATATGGGTCCATATCACACTAGGTATATATAAATAAGACACATAAAGACCTTTATCTTAAGAATGGTTCACACCACGACCCTACCCAACATATGGAAGTATTAAATACATTATAAATAAGACAAGTATGGATTTCAAATGAGGAACATTTAAAAAATGAATTGGATTACCCATGGAAGGTCTTAGATTACAATGGATATATTGATAGATAGATTCAACAAGATTTCAAGTGAGATATTAGAAGAGAGAGGAGAGGAACTACTAAATAAATTGAGGACAACCAGAGAAACCTCATGGTCAAAATTTCATGCATATAAAGTGTCAAAGATATGATAGTGATAAATTTAGTAAATAAATATGTTATAATTGTGTTCACATCCCTATAATAAAATTAGGATAATCATGATAATGAAAAATACTCTTAAAACCTAAATATATATGGGGTTGTCTATTTTGTGCCATAATCTTGTATAAAATAATACATTTGGGCAATGGGGAGATCAATACAAATAAGAATAGAGGAGAATAGTAGAGAGATATTATACATGATCATTTTCAGAATTAAACACTATAAAATCACTCATTCAATTTGAAACACCACATTCATATAAATGAGGGAGAATTGATTATAAATATGGACCATTGGAAAGAGTGAAGGGTTTGATAAGCTTTGGAGATAGATAACACTACAAATAATTTAAATAAAGATAGTGGCCATACTATAAGTATTGTAAGCCTTTGTTATAATTAATGAGAAAATAAATAAATAGGGTTTCACAGAAAATGTGAAAGGTAAATCATTTAGATATATGTTTATATATTGAAACAACCTTTTTTTATGAAACATAAATATATTTTTCTTTATTGATGATGGGTTCCATAGATGAGATGGAAATGTCAAAAAAGATTATTTATTGGTAATAAATCCAGAATACTATTTTTTAAATAATTCCCACTATAAAATCTTGAGATAATTTAAATAAAAATAATGTTAAATGCTTGGATCAAAATAATAATTATTGTTTGGTCAATTTGGCTTGAACAATTTGTGATTCAACAATTTAAAATGTAAGTTACCCATAAGTATTATGATAGTTAAAATGACCATGTGATTTTATCCAAAAATTAGTATTAGGCTTAAAAAACTAATTAATTTACTCACATTATCAACCTTAAAAGAAAATGATTCACATTAAAACTTATAAATGGATTTATTTTCTAATGGTTTTCCTTCACAAAACTAGAGTGTCTCATGTTTAGGCTTGGTAATGGTGGGATTACCAACAAAAAGATCATTAGTGTAGCTAAAATCCTCATTTAAATACATCAATGGGTTATCTAATAATTTAGAGTGAATAAATATATTAATTCTATTTGCATTATCACCATGGGTAAGGTGGAATTTCTCATACTCTAGCTCAATTGAGAATGAAATATCACGATTATGTTTGTCATTTCTATTGAAATCAATTTTTTTCATTCTAATAAAAAATTAGAATTCTCATTCATGTATTATATTTCATAAATTTATTGTTTTAATCCACATTAGAGTTTGTAATCCACATTGGGCTCAACTTATTGGTCAAAACATTTAATCAATTAGTTTAGACACCAAATCAACATTCACCCACTCATCATTTAAGATAAAATTTTCACATGCAATAACATATAATTTTTTTAATGATATATCCCAACATGGTGGGAATAAAATGCATTCAAATAAATATCAATTTCATTACTTTTACATAATGGATGCAAACCATCTTCTATTAAAAGTTTGTGAACTTTGTTTTCATAAAGGAATTGTAAGCCAAAATCTATTTAAATTTAATTTGGGAATTACATCCCATTTTTACATTTTATATCTTCATTATATAAGTGATTATAAACATCTTTGAAATAAATGTAGTCATCAAGGATAAACCCAAACTTATCCCATTAACAACAAATAAAATACATCATTTTTAATTATATTTGTAAGTTCTACCTCCACTAGTACAAATATATCACATGAAGCTTCTCTAGAAATATTTTTAATGGAATGATTTGGATTTTATTCATAATTAGGAACATAATTTGGAGGTAAAAAATATAATTCATTTCAAACTCATTACAAAACTTGTATGAATAATAATTTTTTTTTGGCATTTGAGGGATAAAACCATTTTCACATTCAATAATGCAATCAGAACTCCATCATCTCTTTTATTCTTTAATTACATATGTTATACCACATTATATATAAGGTAAATCATAAGCTTAAATTAACCTAAATTCATATTTTTGATTATTGGTATGGCCTTTCAATTTTGGAGCCTCACCTGATTCTATCATAAGCTATAAACTTTCTAAAAAATGTTATTAATTTTTTTTCAAATTTCATAGTGACATCATATTCCTTTTCTAAACATGTTTGGATTTTATTTCTTATATTAAAAACATGGTAAGCCTCAAATGCAACAAGATAAACAATAAAAGACATGAGTTAATTTGGATTCAAATACCTAGGGATTTTATTCATAGCTTTAAAAAATCAAATGTTAAACTCCAAAAAAAACTATTTTGGATCCTTTTTAATGTTGTAAAAGTCACATATTAAACATGTTGGGATCAATTTTATCACCAAAATCCTCTTTAAAAAAATTTTGAAATTTTTTCCAAGAATTAATAATCAGATGAGGAAAATTAAAATGTCGGTCTCAAACACCCTCTTCTAGAGATTCAATATAAAAAAAAATTAATCATTTGGTTTTCCTCTTTAATTTCATAATCATCCATCACTTTTATAAATTCTATAAGGTTACCTTCTCCCATAATGTCATTATTAACCTGAAATTTGGGAAATATTATTATAATTAATTGGGGGAAAGTAATATGTAAATTTTTAATATAGTCAAAATTAATGGATTCAAGTCTCATAACACTCAATGTGGGGTGGGGTGGAGGAATATTGTTTTTGTGATAAAAATTCAATGGGATACCATATTGCATATCTAGACAAATTAAGTACATGCTACATCTACTCCCATCCATGCTAAGTGAATCATGATGATTAAAATATGTTGAAAATTTATTTTATTTAGAATGCTCAACCATATTCATTGTAATAAAATTTACATTAGGAAGAGTAAAATTATTACCTAAACCTCTGGAATACTTAACATTTGTAACCATATTTCTCAATTTATAAAAAAAATGGGAAATTTTTCAAATGCATGAATCAAATTTTAAGAAAATTTAGTTTATGAATTCATAAATTAAATAAAGTGTGATGAACCGACGCAAAAATTCTAAGAAATAAAAGTGTCTCTATGAAAAATCACGTGATAATGAGTCATTGAAAAAACTTCCAATCCTAATCTTCTAAATCCATTTATCTAAAAAATTAGAATGAGACATTTTTTTAAAGTGAAATCACATTGATACCCAAAGAGGTAGAGGAAATTTTAGAGGTATATGATCATATGGATGAGGTAAAATTTGAGGATTCCTTGAAATGTGTTTTAAATGTGGTGAGACTGGCCATATAGGATTTGAATGTCTATGTATGCATAATTAAGGAAGTAGAAGGAATGATGTGAGTTCTCATATCATAAATGTATATGAAGAAAGAGTTGTGTCTATTCTTAATATATAAGAATAGGAAATTGGAGAAGATCTCATGATGAAGAGGGTATTTTTGAAACCTATAAAAAAGGATAATATTATAGAGAAATAATTTGTTCAAAACCATTTTCAAATATAGAGGTAAGTATTTCAAATTGATTATTGATAGTAGTGTCATGCCTAAATATTCATGACATAGATATGCACAAAAACACAAAATTATTTTATTTTATTTGTTTACATATGTAATACTAACTCAAAATTCAAATTAAATAAATGTATTCATATAATTTTTTTAAAAATACTAGAGGTCAAAGGAAATACCAGAATATCTATTAACTTAGCCAAAATTAAATATAAATCTGAATAGATTTTAACATTTTAACAGAGCAAAATGAAAATCAAATTATCACTACAACATCAACTTCAATTTTTTAATTTTTAAGTATTTAAATAACATTATTTCCCCTAGAGAAAAACATCCATTATTTTGAATAATGAGATGGGATTCAAGAATCAAAATAACTTGCATGTAAATGTCTTGGTAGCCACCCTTTTCTCTCCCTCCTTCTGCTTATCAATGGTTTCCTCCTATTGCTGCTTAACAACCTCTTAGTTGGTTTCTTCCTTCCTTTTTCAAATGTAACACGCACTCATATATTTTTCCCTTATAACTAAAGTGTCCCTATACTCATAAATTCCTTCATTAATAGTTGGTGGCATCCCAAACCAACCCATCTTCCTTTGTCAGTGACCTACCCACTCAAAATGATGACCAGCTAAGAAAGCCAACTATGACTCCCTTTTATTAATGTTATACTTTCCATAAAACATTTATTATTATTTTAATTTATCATATTTTGGTCTTAAATAAAATTTATTAAATAATAGAGAATCCCTAAAAATATGTGATGAGATAAGTTGGGACTCAAGTCATTATGAGATGCCACAACATCTCCTTTATACCCACTCGCACTACACAATATAGATGTGAAGTTAATTATGAAATGATAGTAAATAGTGTTGAGAAGTGATGTTATTAATGTCAAGGTTTATGTCATTGATGTCAAGGTCTATCTAGTGAAGATGCATGGTCAGTTTTCTATGAGATATGAGTTTGTGTGCTTAATGTGACAAGGAACCCATGTGATAAGAGAGATTTTGAAGAAAAACTAATGTATCTCTATTGAGAGAGAATTTGAAGGTAACCTAATGATTCTTATGTTAGTTGATGTCAAGGTTTAGGTCAATTTAACATTAAAACATGTTTGAGAACTAGTTATTTAGTATAAGGTGCCTTGAGAAGCCCAGTCTAGACCCTGTGAGAAGGTGTGCATAGTGAAGCTTGGTGAAGTAACTATTATGGATTTAATTTGAAACCTTGGAGAGGGTTATTTAGGCCCCTCCAATTGAGCCATAATATTGGGGAAACCCTAGGCTATGTGTGATCTATGGTGGGGTTGAACCTCTAGAGAAGGCTAGCTTCCTCTTGATTCTCACCTAAACTAATGCAAATCATTAAGAAAAGGGTTAGAAAGGGGATAAGGGCTCCTAAAAAAGTTAACCAGGGTGATGCACCAAACTTAAATGAATGCTCACATATGCTTGAACCCACACTAGATTAGCATAAGACAATTATAGCTCACATAAGCTCATAATTGCATCGATTGCATAAGTATTTCATGGAAAAGGTTCAGATAGAATACTAATCTAGACCTACAATAACTTAAAAACACCTTAAATGAGGCAAATAGAAGGATAATGAACTAGGAAGATTCTCCTTCATGAATTCATCATGCACAAGCATACTAAACACTAATCAAAGGTAAAATATAAGTAAAGAGTCAATCTTATTACTTCAAGATGTTGACAATTTTGACCCCACAGGTCAAAATTGCAACCCTTATCATTTGACAATTTGCATAAACATGTATTTTTATCCAAATGTCAAAAATTGGTCTTTGAAATTTTTATAAAGGGATCCTTCATTTCAAAAAGGTCCATTTCAATAGTTTTTTCTAAAGGGCACTTCTCAACAAAATGGGCTTTTCATAATTCTGAAGGAATTGGGCTTGTTCAAATTGTCTAAAGGGTTATTTTTAATAGCCAATGGACTTTAAATCTTTTTTGAAGGGATTGCTTCAAACATTTTATCTGAAGCAAAGGTTTTGAAGTTCCATAGAAAAAGTTTCTAAGGTTCATTAAAAAAATTTGAAAGTACCTTTTCAAAAAGTTGAGGGACTTTTCTAAAAGTTTGAAGGGCTCTTCAAAGTTTTTGAAGGTCCTTTACAAAAAAGGCTAAATAGTACATTTCCTTCAAAAAAGGTCCAAATGAAAAAAACCAAAGGGACAATTTCAAAAGGGTGAGGTAATTTTTCTAAAAAGAGGACCATTCTAATTTTTTTGAAGCGACACTTATCAAAAATTTGAAGGGTCATTTCTTTTGACAAATGGTCCATTTCAATTATTCTGAAGGGTAAGAGGACCATTCCAATTTTTTTGAAGGGACACTTATCAAAAATTTGAAGGGTCATTTTTTTCAGTAAAAGGTCTATTTCAATTCTTCTAAAGGGCAAGAGGACCATTCTAATTTTTTTGAAGGGACACTTATCAAAAAGTCAAAGGGTCATTTCTTTAAATTCTTTTAGACAAATTATCCATAGGAATTGTCCATTGAAAAAAACCCAAAGACCTAATTCCTTCAGATAAATTGTCTAAATAAATTGTCCAAAGTGAAAGGAAGAAATTATTTTGGGAGGTTTTCTCGAAATAAAGATAAGTTCTAAAAGAAAATGCCAAAACAATTCTTTGGGGAAAATTTCCCAAAAGAAAGTAAATCCATATAAAGTGTTCTTGTGGGAGATAAGCCTTCAAACATTTTGTCCAAAGGAAAAGTCCATAAAGATAAACCACAAATAAATTATCTGAAAGAAATAAACAAAAATAATTCCTTCAAACTTTTTGTCTAAAGGAAATTAATAAGGAGATAAGATGCAGACAATTTGTCTGAAGGGAAAGAACTAAGCAATAAGACCAAAGGGAATGGGTAGAGAGGTTAATTCTTTTGGGAGAACTGGCTGAAAACAAAAGTCTAAAGGAATTAATGATGGGCCTACAAACATAAATTTTGAGCCCCTACAAGTAGTCGTTGGTTAAGATTTAAAAAAAAACATGAGCTTGACACTTGTTTAGATCTAGCAAGAAGATCAATGGATGAGAAAAGGCCAGGTTTTCAAAAGGATCTTAGTGGGATTTCAATAGCTAATCAACATAAGACAATGAGGACTTCTCCTTTTGACTCCTATGATGTAGTTCATAGCTCACATGAAGAACATGTAGAGTGACCCAAGCTTGATTATATGCATCCATCATAGCAAAAACATGCAAAAAACCAATAAAGATATTGTTTTTCCACTATATGGCAAGAGGACCATTCTAATTTTGTTTTGCATTATTGGATTTTTTTCCCTTCAAGTTTCCCTTTTTTCCTTTTCTAGGAAGTTTTTAGCATAGAGTAGAGATCCTAATTGATACACCAAAGGGATTTATCCCTTATAATCTAGAGACTCAATCCATTTATTAGGTCACCCATAGCCTAGGATTGTTTCCATGTTTCATCAGACTGTGAAGGCCTGAAACTACCTTCATAAGGGTGCGAGTCTGATTGAAAATAATTTTTGGCACACTCGATGGGACATCAAATAAATTATTTACATATTTAAATAAGTTTTAAGTTGAGGAGAAGTATTTGTAATAGACAATAATATTCATCTTCATCACAAGCTAAAGATTCTTCATGTTGTAAGGTTCATAGCACCATTCAGGCAATCCTTTCATGCCAAAGGTTACCACAAGGTCAGATAGTAAAGGTATTAATTTTAAATATATATCATATAATATATCAAGTTTTAGGAGGTAAAATCCATATCCTCAAAATAAATATTTGTCCCTTGGTTGTTCTATTGTTCTAGGCACTACAATCCCCACTATCCAAATGGCCATCAAAAACTAGGTGTTTATTCCATTCAATAGAGGTAGTCTATTGAATCTAGCCCATTTTTATTGCATTCTTGTATTTTCTCTCAAAATTATCCCATTATTCTTAGGAGAAAATCAAACAACCCCTATTAAGCATATCCAAGATGTAGCTAATCTATGTTCAGTCCATAATGTTGTTGAGGATAATGTTGTTATTAGATTGTTTATTACTTACTTCAAAGAAAAAGCATTTCAATGGTATAAAAACCTCCCACGAAGCTCCATTTCTACCTATGATTAATTGGTTTCAGCCTTAGTCAAGTAATTTGAATACAAATTTGATCACCTATCTTTAGTTGAGTAATTAATTGCCATAAATAAAGATCTTCATGAGTTTATGTTTAATTTTAACCTTAGATTCCAAAATACATGGAATATAATACCTATTTTGATTATTCCATCCCTTGAATATGCATTTTTTTACTATTTTCAAGCCCTTAACTCTAACATTAGTGTGATGATATAGTCAATGGGTGGTATTACCTTGCTAGATGCTTATGAGGTTGCATAAGGGTGGAGAACAGTTTGATACAAGTTAGTAAGATTTCTCCAAGACCTCTAATTCATATATTTCCAAAAATAAATTCCATACCATCCACTTAAATTCCTCAAATCCCATTCTTAGCTCCTATTCCATCACCTCAAGCTCAAATTACAACCCCTACTAGTCAAGCTAGTGAGATAGGAGAGTTGAAAATCTTGTTACAATCCTTTAGGAATGAAATAGTGAAACTCAAGAGACAATAATATCAAGATAATATGCCCTATCAAAAACAAAATTATACCACCTATCATCCTTTAAAATATCAAAGGCCTCCTTATCAAGGTTTTAGAGAGAATAGACCACCTTATCAAACACAAAGAGCCATAACTCCAGCTAAGCCTTATGCCACCCTTGATCTTAATGATCCTTCAAATTCAAAGGCCATTTTTCCCACCCCATGTCAAAATAACTTGATGTAGGATTTAGGTTGGTAGTCCTCAAATCTCAATGATGCTCAAAACCAAGCCTTTATATCACAATACATCACTATGACACAAATGACACAAGAAGATTTTTATTTTCAAGGAGGTCAATACCAAGATACATTTTTGGTATCAAAAGGAGAGACTAAAAAATTTCAAGGTTATATTGATTCCATTAATATAAATTGGCAAGTGGATGATCATGTTGCTTTTACTTAGGGTGTCGAAACTAATAATACAAGTGGTCATGTTGTAGCTATAATTAAAGCTAGAATAAGAGCCATTGATGAGGATCAATAGGTGATAAATGCTTCAATTACTCCTAATTTTATTTCTAATGGTAAAAAATAATAACTTTCTACCCTTACAACTCAAAAAAATTAGAATATAGAGGTTAGTAAAGTTCATCGAATACCTCTAGTTCATGAGCAACCAATTCTTTAGAAAGTACAACCGAAGTTTGGTGGGTCTCAGTTTAGTATATTAGATAAAATTAAGAATTATAATATCATAATTATCATGTGGGATTCTCTTTCCATCCTAGGATAAAAATATATGCTCATCCAAGAGCTTTTAGCTCTTAAATTGTCTCTAAAACTGGTTGAGAAAGAAGGTGTTGTCTTAGCTAATTTAGATCAAACAAATAATCAAAAAGTTAAAAAATTAAATAAAATTGAAAAGGTGGATATAAATGAGGTAAAAACAAATAAAATTCCTCCTGTATACCTTTCTTTGATATTAGGTGATACTTTGGTTCATAACTGTATGGTGGATAGTAGAGCTAGTAGTATAGTCATGCCTAAACAGATTGTAGACAAGCTCAGCCTTGTTTATGAGCCAAACACTAAGGAGGTATTGAAATTGGATGGTTAACCAACAAATATTTTATGCATCATCATAGATCTTAAATTTACATTACATGTTTGTCCCAATGTTACTATTCAATAAGATGTTGTTATGGTAGACTTGCCTCCTTACTTTGTTATGTGCCTTTCAAGGGACTTCACCTCAAAGATTGGGTTATATTTATCAATTGATCAGAATTATTTTTGGTTTATAACCAGGTATGGTACTAATTAATGATTCATTCTGAACCTATTTCATGTTTACATATAGATCCATGTATGCCAAGTGTTGTGAACATTAATTGTATCATCTCAAATGATGTACTAAAAACTAGTGGAGTAGAAAATGGATCATCTTTGGATGGAGTTATAGATTAATTTATTGATGAGTAGACTTTAAATTTTTAATATCATTATTTTTATAATTTAATTGAATAAGAAGGACTCGATGTATATTGCCTTCATGAGAATAATGTACCAATTATAGCCATAGTTAAGGATGATGAATCTAGTGAAGGTTTTTGGAAATTGTACTTTGATGTATCAAGGAATAAACATGGTACCAAAGCTGTAATGATGTTATTTTATAAAACAAATTAAAGGTAATTCTCTTCTATTAAATTTCAACTTGGTTGTTCAAACAATGTTGCTGAGTATGATGCACTAGTTTACGATTTGCAGTGGGCTAGGAAGATGAAAGTCAATTCCTTGCAAGTTTTTGGTGATAGTGAACTTATAGTTCACCAAGAGAGGTTTAAATTTATGTAAATTTTTTTTATTAAATATTAAAATCATATAATATGGGACTTACTTGAATATTTTCAAGCTTTTAACATTCAGACAATACCAAGAGGCAAGAATAAACACACAGATAGGTTGGCTACCATTGGGTCACAATTTAGCATTCTAGTTGATATAAAGAGTGATAAAATTTAGTCACATATAAAGGTGTTTTTAAGGCCTTTTTTCTAGATAATCATGAGAATTGGAAGGTGTTTGAAGAATACAATCAAATTGTGAGATTCTTGCAAGAGGAGACTGAGTTTTCTTCAAAAAACCAATCAAAGTATTTATATTAGTATGGTGATTAGGTTGTGAAACTAAAAACAAATAAGTTTACCAAGGGATTGGTCACACTTGAGAACATTTTTAGTGGTGATGATGAGTTAAATAAGGAGAATTCATCATTTTCAACAAAATAAAAACACTATGCCAATGTAGAGATTACAGTTGGTAAGATTTTGAAGTTGGGTAAGGTATGCACTCCTTCACAAAAAGAAGCTTTCATTGAGTTATGCACAAGTTTTTTTGATGTATTTTCATGGAAATATAGTAATCTCAATGGATTTGACCCAATTTTAGATCAACACACCATTGAGTTAGAGGCTAAAACTAAATTGGTAAGATAAAGACAAAGGCCCATTAATCCTAAGCTTGAGCCTTTGATGAGAGCTAAGCTTCACTAGCTCATGGAGTCAGCTATTATATTTTTAATAAAGCACTCAAATTGGGTAGAAAATCTTATTCTGGTATAGAAGAAGAATGGTGAGATTATATTATGTGTTGACTTCCATGATTTGAATAGGGCTTCACTTAAATATCACTATCCATTGCCATTAATGAAACAAAATTTACAATTGGTTGCAAGGCTAGAGAGGTTTTATTTGTTAGATGGATATAGTGGCTAAAATCAACTTTTGGTTAAGGAAGAGGACCAATTTAAGACAGCCTTCACAACCAAGTGGGGGACTTTTGCATATAGAAATATGCCATTCAGTTTATCTAATGCTAGAGAAACCTTTAAGAAAGCCATGGATATGGCATTTCAAGGCCTTCTTAACAATATTGTACTTGTTTATTTGGATGATATAGTAGTGTTTTCAAAGTGTCTAGAGGATCACATGGTTCATCTGAAGCAAGTGCTTGAAAGGTGTAGGCAATTTGGGGTATCTCTAAATCCCAAATAGTGTGTCTTCTTAGTTCATGAAGGTAAGCTCCTTGGACATGTGATTTCAAAGTATGGTTTAAGCATAGATTCTAAAAATTTAAAATCCATTATTGCACTCTCCTTACCTAAACACAAAAAGGCTATGCAAAGCTTCTTTGTGAGAATCAACTTCATAAGGAGATATATTTCAGATTCTGCCATTTTAGCTAAGCCACTTACAACCATGCTAAAGAACAATCAGAGCTTTAGTTGGTCTAAAGTGTTTATGTTTATAGCAGTGGAAGATATTTTTCTCCATTAAATTCAAATAATATTAATGTTAAAATATCTTTGGCTAACTTGCTATTTTATTATTAAAAGTCATATCCTTTGGTGAAGAGAGGTGACCCTTCATGAAGATACATTTAAATGTGTATATATACAAGGTGTTTTCACCTCATTTGGTAATTTGATTGAAGCGAGAATAATTTTCACTTCAAGGAGGAGATCGATCACCTACAACAAATTGACATTTTGCATCAAGTAAATTATTATCAAGGAGAAACCATATTATTTGTATATTCATGCCTGGGAAAGGTACTACCTTTCATTACTATGAATTAATCTTGTGCTTGGGCCATATTGTAAGGCAAATTTCTACTCTTCTTCCTAAAATATATAAGAGATATATTTTTTAGGGTTTTTCTCCCTAGAGAAGGAGGGTTTTCCCAAGGTATCTACTATGTTTATTGCTCCAGGTTGTTGTAATTCTACTTAATTCATTCTTTGATCCTAAAAATAACATGGTATCAGAGCGAGTTTAAGAAATATCGTGATAAAATTTGAGTAAGAAGTGGATTTATTTACTCATCTTCTCATTCCAAGGGAGTCTATCCAAGCCTCAAAAATGGTGAATGGTTTCAAGGTTGAAGATAAACTTGATGGTGCATCAAACTTCAGCTCTTGGAAATTTAAATTCCTTATTGCACTAGAGGAAAATGATCTTCTAAAATTCATGGAGAATGATGTGTCTGAACCAACTGATGATGCTAAGAAGACTCAATGGAGGAGGAATGGTACTAAGGCAAGAAAGATCTTGATAGATTCCATGAAGGACCACCTTGTGCCTATCATATCTAAGTTAAAGATGGCCAAAGCCATGTTCAAGACTATACAAGTCATGTATAAGATTAATAACACTAGCAGAGCTCTTGCATTGAGGCAACAACTTCATCACATCAAAATGGATAAAGGAGAATCTATCATCTCCTTCTTCATGAAGATCACTAAGTTGAAGGATCAACTATGTTCCATTGGAGATATGATCAAAAATCAAGATCTATTTATGTTGTCTTTGAATGGCCTTCCTTTATCTTGGGAGCCCTTCATTAAAATTATAAGTGGAAGATCCAAATTACCTAAGTTTGATCACCTTCATGCAGATTGTATTCAAGAGGAATCTAGGCTAGCAATAAGAGGAAATGGGTGAAGTTCTATCAATAAATAGAATGAGGTTCTTTCTAGTCAAACCTCAAAGAGGAAAGGAAGAAAAGGAAGAAAAGTAAATTTCAAGAGGAATAGAAATAGGAAATTAGATGTTGTTCCTAAAGCAAAGAAGGATCTCTCCCATATACAATGCTTCAGATGTGACAAGTATGGTCACTATGTGAGAGATTTTGCAACAAGACCAAAGCAATATGATGTTACTATAGATGTGGATGATGTCTCTCCTTAGAAGGAATCAAGAGATAATTTAATTGGATTTATATTTATCTCAGCCCTATCAAGCAATGTCCTAACCAATAGCAATACATGGTTGATTGATAGTGGTGTTTCTCATCACATTATAGGATATAAAGAGCATCTTTCAAAATTAGTGGAGAGAAAAACTAACCTTCAAGTAATAATCAAAGATGATGCTTGATACATAGTTAAAGGTGTTGGAGCCTCTTCTCTTTACTTAGATTCTGGCATCTCTCTTCATTTGAGTGATGTCTTGTTCATTCTAGGTATCAATAAGAATCTTGTATCAATTTTAGCCTTAGAAGACAAAGGATATCAAGTTGCATTTTCTAAAGGAAAAGTTCTTGCTTGGCCAAAGAACTCTAGCATCAAGATAGCTAAAGTAATTAATGTTTAGAAAGAGAGTCTTTATAGACTTTCCATTCATCTAGTTCAAGCATTAAATAATGATTCCCCCAGTTTGTGTGAGCTATGGCATAGGAGACTTGCTCATCTTCAATATAGAGCTCTTCCATCCATGAAGAATATGGTCATTGGCCTTTTGAAGCTCAGTCAAGAGCATGATGATACTTGTAAAGGATGTGCATTTGGTAAGAATACTAAGGGTCCTTTTCATAGTAGTAAAATAAGATCAAAATGTATTCTAGATCTTATTCATTTTGATTTGTGTGACCCAATGTTTGTGACATCCTTGAGTGGTTTTTGGTATTATGTAATTTTCATTTATGAATACTCTAGAAAGACTTAGATTTATTTTTTGAAGTCTAAGGATTCTAAAGAAGTACTTGAAAAATTCAAATAATTTAAGGCTCAAGTAGAAAAAATTTACAGGAAAAGAATCAAGGTTTTGAGATCTGATAATGGAGGAGAATACACTTCTAGAGACTTTCATCACTTCTGTATTGAGGTAGGGATTAAGAGGGAGTTTTGTGTTCCTTACAATCTATATCAAAACAGAGCTACAAAAAGGAAGAATAGATATATAGTTGAGGTATCCAAAGCTATGATCCATGATCAAGACTTACAAATCTTCCTTTGGGTAGAAGCATCCAAAACTATAGTGTATGTTTAGAATCAGAGCCCTCCTCATATTTTGGAAAATATGAATCCTAAAGAAGCCTTCACAAGTGTGACACTTGAGGTTAGTCATTTGAGAATCTTTAGTTTTCCTATTTATATTAATGTACCTAAAGATAAGATAACTAAGTTAGAATCATCTGGCAAGAAAGGAATATTTATGGGTTATAGTGAATCATCAAAAGCCTAAAGGATCTACATTCTAGGATAGAAATAGATAGAGATCAATAGGGATGTCTCTTTTAAATAAGATGTTGCATTCAAAATATCTAAAGGTTCATTTATGGAGATAGATAATGAAGACCAGGAGACTCCTTAGGACATATATGTTGATCATACTCCTAAAATTCAAAGGGAGTTTACTAAACCAAAGATACTATTGATCCAGTTGAGCCTTTAGAACCTACTGATGGGCCAAGAGATATTGTCATAGGTTTAAAGAGACCTCTATGGTCTAATAAAATAATGTAGGAGGAAAAAAAGTTTGTAGCTCCTAGAGGCACATTCAGAGAAATAAAAAGACCATAAAAGTTTCCAGGCCATGTAGCATTAATGAGTCATATCATTGAGTTTGAACCTTCTAGTGTTGAGGAAGCATCCAGTCAGCAAGTATGGAGAGATGCTATGGATAAATAATATCAATCTATCATCAATAATTATGTTTGGGATATTGTACCAAGACCTAAAGGAAAATTGGACGTATCTTCTAAATGGCTTTTTAAGATCAAGCATGCAGCTGATAGAAGTATTCAAAAGTACAAAGCTAGATTTGTGGTCAGAGAATTATCTCAGAAAGAGGGAATAGGTTATGAAGAAAAATTTTCTCTGGTTGTTTATTATACATCCATCATAACTATTATTTCTATTACAATATCTAAGGGATGGAAGCTACATCAAATGGATGTGAAGACAACATTCCTTAATGGTGTAATTGAATAAAAAGTATACATTGAACAACCTAATGGTTTTCTTATTCATGGGAAGGAGTCTCATGTTTGTAAATTGAAAAAGGATTTGTATGGTCTTAATTAGGCTCCTCATTCTTGGTATGAGAGAATTGATCGATAGTTGATAAGTTTGGGTTTCTCCAAGAATGATGTTGATTCAAATCTTTACTTCAAGATAGTTGATGGTGAGGCCTTAATCTTGGTTCTTTATGTTGATGATCTATTTCTTATGGGAGTAGAATATCTCATTATCAAATGCAAGGAGTTAGCTTCTAAATTTGAGATGAAGGATCTAAGTTTTATGCATTACTTTCTATGATTGGAAGTATGGCAGAGACCCAATGAGACTATTTTAAGTCAAGGAAAATACACCATAGACATCTTTAAGAGATTTTGGATGATGGATTGTAAATCCATGTCTACTCCAATGGAAACTAATTTGAAGAATTTAAGTGAGTCTATAGCTAGTTCAATTTTGGTAGATCCTACTATGTATAGGTAGATGATTGGATCATTGATGTATCTAGTCAATACTAGACTAGATATTTGCTATGCAGTGAGTGTTCTCAGTCAGTTTACGTGTGAACCTAGGAAAATTCATCTAATTGTAGTTAATCATATCTTGAGATACTTACATGGCATAGTTGGATATGGATTGATATATACTTATAGTATAGATCTAAATTTTTAAGGTTATTCTAATTTTGATTAGGTAGGGAGTGTAGCTAATCAAAAAATCACCTCTAGATGTTGCTTTAGCTTGGGATCTACAATAATTTCCTGGTGTCACAGGTAGTCTTTAGTGGCACTAAGTACTATAGAGATAGAATATATTTCATCATGTTTTGTAGCTAAAGAAGTAGTGTGGCTTTAGAAGCTCCTTATAGGATTGTTTGGAAAATCATTAGAGCCAATCATTATTCATTGTGATAATCAATGCTATGTGAAGCTATCTATCAATCTACTGTTTCATGATAGAACAAAACATGTTGATATCAAATATCATTACATCAAAGATATGGTACTAAATAAATCTATTTAGCTGAGATACATTTACACTGATGAGCAGATGGTTGATATTCTCACCAAACCTCTCTCCAGAGTGAAGTTTGTGCATTTTCAAGACAAGCTTGGAGTTATGGAGAATGAATCCCTTGTTGAGAGGAAGACTCAACATCAGTAATCTCTTATAACTTGATATAATGCATATTTCTCTGTGATGGATAAATTTGAGGTGAAAGCCCTTGTTAATGCATCTTTCTCTATGATAGATAAATTTGAGGTGAAATCCCTTGTTCCAGCCTCTAGGAGTAGCCATGGTGGATGTCATGTTGAGTGACTCAATGACAACATCATTTTGAGAGACTCTATGATGATTTCCTTATACTTGTGTCTATCCATCTTCTGGGAGCAGCCATGGTAGATGTCATGATGAGATGATGACATCATGTTGAGTGATTATATGATGGGCACTTGTGCACATGTTCTTTCCATACATGGGAGTAGCCATGATGGATGATATCACATTGTGAACTCTTGTACATCTCTAAGATGAATATTATTGTAAAAATACCTCCCTATCTAAGAGGGAGTGTTGATGTTTATAGCAGTGGGAGATATTTTTATCCATCAAATTCAAATAATATTAATGTTAAAATATCTTTATTTGACTTGTTATTTTATTATTAGAAGTCATATCCTTTGGTAAAGAGAGGTGACCCTTCATGAAGAGACATCATAATGTATATTTATACAAATCATTTTCACCTCATTTGGTAATTTGATTGAATCAAGAATAATTTACACTTCAAGGAGGAGATCGATCACCTATATCAGATTTACATTTTGCATCAAGTAAATTATTATCAAGGAGAAACCATATTATTTGTGTATTTGTGCCTATGAAAGGCACTACCTTTCATTATTATGAATCAATCTTATGCTCAAGCCATATTTTAAAATAGATTTTTGCTATTATTCCTAAAATATATAAAAGATATATTTTGTTGGGCATTACTCCCTAGAGGAGGTTTTTCCTAGGGTATTTGCTATGTTCATTACTCTGTGTTGTTTTAATTCTAATTAATTCATTTATGATACTAAAACTAACACAAAGAAGGAGTTAAAAGTTTTAAAGATATTAAGAAGGCCATAACTAGTGCTCCTACACTTATAAATCCATATTTCACAAAATATTTCATCTTGTATACATATGCCAACATGGACATCATTTCAGGGATTCTTATGCAAAAGAATCATGAGGCTTTAGAGTATCTAATAGATTTATTTAGTCAAGACTTGGAAAATTATGAAACAAGGTATTATTTTTTTGAAAAACATGTTCTTTCAGTTATGAGGTCTCTTAAAAAGTTTAGATACTTGCTATCTAATAATAAAATACACCTAATGGTTTCTCATCCAAGCATCAAGGAGTTCCTTTTGAACAAAGATATAAATGAGAAGAGATCTGGTTAGATAATGAAGGTAATGGAGTATGATGTGGAAATTAAGGTCACAAATTTGATTAGAGGTAAAGGGCTTTGTGAGAATTTAGTTCAAGACTTGTAAGTAACGAATGAGGTTATTTTGGTGTCAAATGATGAAAAGGTTACAGCTGGTCATACCTCACCTTCCAGCTGGTTTCATGACTTGGTAAGCTATCTCCAATATGGTATTTATACCTCTCATCTAAGTTCTTCAAAAATAAGATATTTTAAGTTGCAATCAATTCCACTTTTACTTATTGATGGTCTTTTGTTCAAGAAAGTTATCAATGGCATGTTGCTAAGGTGTATAGATCCAAGCCAGACTCAAAGATTGCTTGAAGAATTCCATGATGGACATGGTGGAGGACATTTTTTCACAATAACTATAGCCCTTAAGATCATGAGAGTTGGGTATTATTGGCCTAGTATTTTTGGTGATTGCCATGCATGGGTAAGGAAGTGCAAACAGTGTGCTATGTTTGTAGGAAAAATGAAACTTGCAGCCTTACTTTTTCAACTAATTACAGTGGATTAGCCCTTTTTCCAATGGGGATTGGACTTTATTGGTCTCATAAATCCTCTTTCAAGTTTAGGACATAAATAGATTCTAGCTATTATAGATTACTTCATACATTGGAGAGATGCAGTGGTATTAAAAGAAGCAAATGAAACCAATGTTCTAGATTTGTATGAAGGTTTGCTCAATAGATTTAGACTTCCTTCAACTATTATTTCTAATAATGCAATGGCTTTTTTCAAAAACAGGATCATTCAATGGGTTGTCCAACATGGGATTTATCTTAGCACTTCATCAAACTATTATCCATAAGGCAATGGCCTTGTTGAATCTATAAATAAGAACCTATTGAAGATCATAACAAGGATAGTGAAGACAATCAAAGGTCATGGAATCTAAAGTGGAATTCAGCTTATGGGTTGATAAGATCACCTATAAAAGATTAATAGCCAAATGTCCATATAAGCTGGTATATGGTAAGGAAGCTATTGGAAATATTTTCATTGATGTCAAAGGTTTAGCATTAATAGTGATAAAGGCCCCGTTACATTTAATGTTGTTTGTAATAAATATATCTTGACTAATATGAGTTAATATTTATTTAATTGGATATGAGACAAAAGAAGGGCCCATGGAGAAGTCGAAGAGCCACAAGGTAAAGACAAAAGAAGGATGGGATGCATTTTCCCATGAAGAGTCATCTTGGGGAATACCAAGAGTCACCAAGTGAAGACAAAAGAGTAAGGGTGCAATTTCTCATGAAGGGACACTTTGGGGAATACAAAAAGTCACCAAAGATAAAAACAAAAGTGGGAAGGACGTTTTTTGTCATGAAGGGTCACCACATGACTTTTCAAAGGCTTGAATATGAAGGGTCATACAAGTTTGGCACCATTTTCCATGAGGATTGAAGGGTCATAAAGGGGGAAGGCCAAAGGTCATTTGGAAAGCTATAAATAAAGGCTTGAGAAGCCATTTGTAAATATGGAAGATAGAGGTTGATTTGATATTGTAATATCTATCTTAGAAGAGAAATTATGAGAGATGAATGTGATTTGTATTTGTTATATCTAGCTTAGAAGAGCAAAGGTGAGAGAGAGGAAAGAGATGTTGTATTGATCTAACATTTGTTGAGATAGCAACATTGAGAGATAGGTGTGTGGTATACACAAAGGGGTTGGTGCTCCTATGGGTTGGTGCTCATGAATTGTTGCTAGGTTGGTGCTTAGCGAAAGGGTTGGTGCTCCTGTGGGTTGGTGTTCAAGAATAGTAGCTAGGTTGGTGCTCAGAAAAGGGGTGTGGTGCTCCTATGGGTTGTTGCTCATGAATAGTAGTTGGGTTAGTGCTCAGCAAAGGGGTATGGTGCTCCTGCAAGCTTGGCTTGCGAATATTGTTTGGGTTTGTGCTCATTGATATACTTGAGATTATTCTCCATGGTTTTTCCCACATTGGGTTTCCACGTTATATCTAGTGTCTCTCTATATCTTTTGTGTTTTTTATTGTTTGAGTTTTATTGCATATCTTGAATGTTTGATTAAGTGAAATTTGGTTAAATGAAAGTTTTATAAGATATATGATATACTGATTCACCCCCCACTCTTTGTATATTCCATGCTTAACAATTGGTATCAGAGCAGGTTCCTTCAGAAAGGGTTTAACAACTTGAAGGTAGATCAAAGAAAAGCATAAGATGGCCAAGCAGCTAAAGAAGGAGAATCAAGAGTTGAAATCTGTGGTTGAAGCTCTTAAGGAAAAGGTGTGTATCTTAGATTCTAAGTTGGCTATAGAAGTAAAAGAAAATAAGATATTTATTCAGGATCTAAAGAATCAGTTAGAGGTTGCAAATTCAATTTTAACATCAAAAGAAGAAGAGTGTAATCAGTTGAAGGTTGAGTTAGGCTCTTTAAAGGGTAATCATGAGAAGCTTATAATCAAGGTTGAGAAAGATCATGAAATATCAGTCCAAGGAAAGAAGGATGCAGGTTTTGAAGGCAAATCAAAGAAGCCAATCAGGCAGCCCAATGCTTTCAAGTTTTCAAATTCTTTTCATGGCCATTTTTTTGTTTGTCATCATGTTGGTCATAGGGCAAGAGATTGTATGAGGAGAAGCAATCAATCAAAGGGAGATCTCAATCACATTCAAGAAAAAGGTATGAGAAATATTGTTTACTTTTGTTGTCATAAGGTTGGCCATATTGCTAAATTATGTCCAAAACAAGTAAAGAGATCTTCAAAGTATGTCAAAGGTTATAGAGCCCCTAAAAGATATAAGAAGAGTCAAATTAAGGTTTGGATACCTAAAATAGTAAAGGTTGATCAGGTTGAGTTTAAGAGTGAAAATGAATTACTTGCTATAGTAGATAAAGAATCAGATAAGAAGGATTGTGCAGAATCTCTTGTTACATTTGAGCATGAGCTTTGTCAAGTTAAGATAGTTGCAAAAGTTGAGAAGATGAAAAACATCATAAATGATAAGGTTAGTAGATCAAAAAGGTTAGACATACTTAAACGGATTCTAAAAGAAAAACACAAGAAGATCAAGGAAGAAACAGAGGAGATGTGGGAATCTCTTGAGATTTGTTTCTAGGACCCTTTTTTGTGGGGTGTCTCTTCTAGGCTTTAAGGAGACATTTTTAATAAAAATTGAAGCATGGTGGATGTTATTGGGCCTTGGCTATGTTGCATGAAAAGAAGGTGAGTTGGCAGATTAATTTGTATATCTTTTGAGGGAATAGATTTTTGAAGAAAATTTTGCATCAGTATTATGGTTTGAGGCTATTAGAATGATTCTTGCATATGCAATGTTTAAAATTTTTAAAGTGTTTTAAGTGATTATGGTCACAATAAATTAGAATGTTGAAAAAGAGCTAACAGTTTTAGAAAGAAGGAAAAGAATACACATGCAGATTCAATAAATAAAGATCAGAGTTTCAAAGCTCCATTCATCAAGAAGGGTCAGACATGTTCATGGTAGAAGAAACAACTTAAAGATTCTATGTTGGTGCAAATAGCTTTGCATGTAAGAAATAAATATCAGCCATGGTTCATTGATAGCGGATGTTTGAGGCATATGGCAGGAGATAAGAGTAAATAAGATCAATGGTGGCATAGTGAAATTAGAAGATAAAACCACTACCAGGATGGCCAGAAAAGGTATTTTAAGTTTGGATATTAGTAGAACCAAAGCTATGAATTGTTTTGTAATCATAATCTTTTGAGTGTAAATCAAATATGTGTTCAAGGATACACCTTGAAGTTTCATGCAGAAGGTTGTGAGATTAGAAGAAAATATTCAAATGAGTTGATTACAGATTCTCAAAGGACAAGCAATGATTTATCAGATATCTTCTCAAAGGCATGATCAAAGGATACATTCAAAGATCTACAAGATGAGTTGGGAGTAATTTCTATTACTCCCTGACATTGATTTTCAGCATCAGTTGAGGTGGAGCTAAGTGTTAGCTTCAGGTAGGCCCTTTGCCATTGATGTCAAAGGGGGAGAATAATAGGTATAGATACAAGTGCAGAAAATAGGTACAGGTTACTACAGTAAGGGGGAGTTATTGTATGTTTTTAGATGAGAGTATGTGCAGGTGATAGGCTATGGTAGTTTTAGGATTGAGGTTGCCATCAATGACAAAGGAGGAGACTATTGGAAATTTGTCATTGATGTCAAAGGTTTAGCAATATTTGTGATAAAGCCCCATTGTATTTAATGTTGTTTGTAATAAATATATCTTGGCTAATATGAGTTAATATTTATTTAATATTAACGAATATATTTTTGGTTGCATATGAGACAAAATAAGGGCCCATGGAGAAGTCGAAGAGCCACAGGGTAAAGACAAAAGAAGGATGGGATGCATTTTCCCATGAAGAGTCATCTTGGGGAATACCAAGAGTCACCAAGTGAAGACAAAAGAGTAAGGGCACAATTTCTCTTGAAGGGACACTTTGAGGAATACAAAAAGTCACCAAGATAAGGACAAAAGTGGGAAGGATGTTTTTGGTCATGAAGGGTTACCACATGACTTTTCAAATGCTTGAATATGAAGGGTTATACAAGTTTGGCACCATTTTCCATGAGGATTGAAGGGTCACAAAGGGGGAAGGCCAAAGGTCATTTGGAAAGCTATAAATAAAGGCTTGAGAAGCCATTTGTAAATATGGAAGATAGAGGTTGATTTGATATTGTAATATCTAGCTTAGAAGAGCAATTGTGAGAGATGAATATGATTTGTATTTGTTATATCCAGCTTAGAAGAGCAAAGGTGAGAGAGAGGAAATAGATGTTGTATTAATCTATCATTTGTTGAGATAGCAACATTGAGAGATAGGTGTGTGGTATACACAAAGGGGTTGGTGCTCCTGTGGGTTGGTGCTCATGAATTATTGTTGGGTTGGTGATCGACAAAGGGGTTGGTGCTCTTGTGGGTTGGAGCTCATGAATAGTAGCTAGGTTAGTGCTCAAAAAAGGGGTGTGGTGCTCCTGTGGGTTGGTGCTCATGAATAGTAGCTGGGTTGGTGCTTGGCAAAGGGGTATGGTGTTCCTGCAAGCTTGGCTTGTGAATATTGTTTGGGTTTGTGCTCATTCATATACTTGAGATTGTTCTCCGTGGTTTTTCCCACATTGGGTTTCCACGTTATATCTGGTGTCTCTCTCTATCCTGTGTGGTGTTTATTGTTTGAGTTTTATTACATATATTGAATTTTTGATTAAGTGAAATTTAGTTAAAGGAAATTTTTATAAGATATATGATATATTGATTCACCCCCCTCTCAGTATATCCCTTGCTTAACAGAAGCAAGGTTACCCATTTATCTTGAGTTTCCTACTTTAGAACTAATGCGTCAACTTGAATTATTGGAGAATGAGCCTATGGAGATTAGGTATGCTAAGCTTTTTGAGTTGGAAGAGGTAAGAAATCAGTCCATGCTAGCCATGGAAATTCATCAAGCACAAGTGAAGAGAGCTTTTGACAAAGAAGCTTCATCACAAAGTTTCAAAGAGGGAAATATGGTCCTCAAGTGGGATGAGGATCAAGCTAAACTAGGAAGGCACACAAAGTTTGATTCCCTTTGGAGTGGCTCATACACAATATCTAGCTACAAATCCCATAATGTCTTCCAACTTGCAAAGATGGATGGTGAAGACAATCCTAGTCAATGGGATGCATTTAAAAAATTGTTATTGAAGAGAAAAGTTCCTTTTGCATAGTTTTTTTTCCTCCAAGTGTTGTTTAAACACATTAGTTTGTTTTTTTTATTCCAATAAGTTCTTGTTTGCACATTTGCTTTGTTTAGTTAGTTTTCCTTAGTTTATGTGTTTTCCTTCTTCTTTTAGAAGATGAAGGTTGTCTCATACCAAGTCAAAAGAGAATTTGTGGTCATGGATCAAATTTGTCATTACTCTGTGAGTCTAAGAGTTAGGTAAATGGTCTAGTTCTTAAGTATAGCAGGCATGCTTTCCATTTGAGTCACAAAAATGTTGACAATTTTGACCCCACAAGTCAAAATTATAACCCTTATCGTTCAAAACTTTGCATAAACATGACTTATTGTCCAAGTGTCAGAAATTAGTCATTGTAGTTTTTATAAAGGGATCCTTCCTTTCAAAAAGGTCCATTTCAATAGTTTTTCTAAAGGGCACTTCTTAGCAAAATGGAATTTCCATAAGTCCAAAGAAATTGGGCTTGTTCAAATTGTCTAAAGGGTTCTTTTCAATAGCCAATGGACTTGACATCTTTTTTAAAGGGATTGATTTAGACATTTTGTTTGAAGAAAAGGTTTTGAAGGTCCATAGAAAATGTTTTGAAGGTTCATTACAAATTTTTGAAAGGACCTTTTCAAAAATCTGAGGTACTTTTCCAAAAGTTTGAAGGGCTCTTCAAATTTTTCGAAGGTCCTTTACAAAAAAGGCCGAATGGTACAATTCCTTCAAAAAAGGTCCAAATGAAAAATTCCAAAGGGACAATTTCAAATGGGTGAGGCAATTTTTTTGAAAAGAGGACCATTCCAATTTTTCCAAAGGGACACTTATCTAAAAGTTGAAGGGTCATTTCTTTTGGCAAATGGTCCATTTCAATTCTTATGAAGGGTAAGAGGACCATTCCAATTTTTTCGAAGGGACACTTATCAAAAATCTGAAGGGTCATATCTTTAAATTCCTTTAAACAAATTATCCACAAGAATTATTCATTTCAAAAAACACAAAGACCTAATTCTTTCAAACAAATTATCTGAAGGAATTATTCAAAGTGAAAGGAAGAAATTCTTTTGGGAGGTTTGGCCAAAAGAAAGATAAGTTTTGAAAGAAAATGCCAAAATAATTCTTTTGGGAAAATTGCCCAAAATAAATAAAATCTAAATGAAGTGTTCTTACAAGAGATAAGCCTTCAAACATTTTGTCTGAAGGAAAAGTGCATAAAGATAAGTTGTAGATAAATTGTCCCAAAAAAAATAGAAATAATTCCTTTAGACTTTTTGTCTGAAATAAATGAACAAGGAGATAAGACATACAATTTATCTGAAGGGAAAGAACCAAGCAATAAGACCAAAGGGAATTGCCTGAGAGGTTAATTCTTTTAGGAGAATTGGCTAAAAATAAAAGTTTAAAGGAATTAATGATAGGCCTGCAAACATCAAGTTTGAGCCCTTGCAAGTAGACATTGTTCAAGATTTCAAAAAAAATTAACATGAGCTTGACACTTGTCAAGATCTATAAATAAGATCAATGAATGAGAAAAAACTAGGTTTTCAAAAGGATCTTAGTGGGATTTTGATAGCCAATCAACAGAAGACAATGAGGACTTCTCCTTTTGAATCCTATGATGTAGTTCAAAATTCACATGTAGAACATGTAGAGTGACCCAAGCTCGATTAGATACATCCAACATATCATGAACATACAAAAATAAATAAAGATATTATTTTTCCACTACAGTAAAGAGTAAAGCAAATAATAAATTCAATAATCAAATTATTTAGGCATGGCAAAGACATGTAGCTACCTTCAAGCATGGTTGTCTTAGTTCTAAAAGGGAAACTCAAATGCATGAAGGGATCAAGCATTTTAGCATTGGATGGTTGTTCAAGGAGTTAATGTGGAGTTACTTAGAGTTAACTAGACAAGGATTATCATGCATTTTCCTTGTTTTCCATGTAAAGGACTTTCTTTTGTTTTAACTCAGCTTCCAAATGTATCAAGTGGAGTTTCTCTTTGAATATTTGGCATAGATTTCATGCATGGAGAATATTATTTCAAGATGGGCCCGCCATCTAGAATTCTATGCCAACCTTGAAGATCCATATAGGTTTGATGAATTTTGAATATTTTACTAATGATTACTGCATAGTCTCTCCATCATTTTCAACACCAAAGAGATTTTAATACAAGATAGAAGACAAAAAGATATTATTTGAAGGCTTAGTTATCTTTTGATAGCTAAAGTTAGACTTGTGAGATGTGGGAGTTGATCTCCTCTCTAATTCCAGTGCCAATCTCTTGGTTTTTATATTCTTTTTCTATATAAGTTGATTTTTTCAACTTTTTTAAGGATCCTTTTTTTGGCAAGATCATACTCTACCAAAATTTGAGTTTTGTAATCTTTTTAGATAAATAGAAGGATTTTTAGATTCCAGGATGTTGGTATAGTGTATTTATGTCAGTGATTTGTATATGTGATAGAATTTTCTTCCTTGTCAAGTCCTAATTCTTACCTATTTACTAGTTGATTAGATTATGTAGGTCATGTTCTATGTTTGATGTCTTTTGGTTGAAGTTATAGTGGATGTAAGTGGCTGGTTAATGCCTTGAATTAGGCATATTCCCTCATTTCCCTCAAGCTTTGATCACTAGATAGAACCTTTTCATGAAATATTAATGCATAAGAGTCAATTGGAATTGAAAGTTCAATCTTTTTCTTGTCTAATCAGTGTTTTTAGGAGCTCTAATTGAGTGGATGAACCAAAATATAGGTGTATCACCATCATTAGATGAGATTTTTTTCCTTCAAGTTTCCCTTTTTTCCTTTTCCTGGTAGTTTGTAGCATAGAATAGAGATCCTAATTGATACACCAAAGGGAGATAGCCCTTAGAATCTAGAGACTTAATCCACTGATTAGGCTACCCATAGCCTAGGATTGTTTCCATGTTTTAGCAAACTGTGAAGGCCTGAAGCTACCTTCACAAGGGTGTGAGTCCAATTGACAACACTAAACACTAATCAAAGGTAAAAGACAAGCAAAGATTCAATATTATTAATTCAAGAGGTAGTTCTTATAATATTTTGACAAGGTTTAACCATATCAAATGAGCACTTTTGTAAGAGTCTCAATGAGTATCCTTGTCTCCTAGAAACATGAAAAAAGATCTAAAATCTAAGGATCCCCAAAATGGGAAAGAGAATAGGATATATAGGACAAGGGAGATAAAGAATGTGGGAGAATTATATTAGAGAGGGAACACACCATCCTAGATCATTAATTGAGCTTGAACTACCACCTTTTTATCTAATCAATGCCTTGCCACCTTTTTGATCAATCAAGAAATTTTTTATTATTTACCAAGTGGGAAAGTCCCCAAAGGTTCCAAAGATGCATTGAATGCACTTAGTTGTAAGTCCCAACCACCATATCCTTTTATATGATCCTTCACACCATCTCCTACTAAAGATAAAACTTTCATGCTCATGGATCTGACAGAATCATGGATTTATGCATTTAAGTGGTTACATATCAAAAATATGGCCATGTTGAAGGATGAGGAAAATCTTTAAATAATCAAAAATATATACCCTTGATCAAATATGGACCCAACTCTTTTCTATAAATGGAAACCAATTTCCTTTATTGGTTTTCCTATAGCCACTTATATTGATGCAAACCTATAGATTGCATAACTTTGCTATTGATCTCTATTAGGTCCATAAAACTTATTTTTTCCCTTGAGCATCTATAGAAACTGAGAGCTCATTATATATAAGTCCCCTTTAAAGAATTAAAAACATAGACATAGAATGGACCTTGTGTGCAAGGAACCTTCGAACTAAAGATCTATATTTAGCTTTGATGGTGTCATTTTTATCATTGATCATCTTGAATACATCATTGTGTCCTTTTCATGGTGTTAGATAGAGCTTTAATGTCAAAATGATGACCCCTATAATAATTTCTTTCCCTAGTTTAACCCTAGTCACATGTTTGGCCTCCCATCGAATATCCCTTAGTCTTTCAACTTTGAACCTTGCTCATTGATTTGCTTTATATGATATGCATATGGACCATTGATTTTCTTGGGAACCTAATGCACTAATGCCACTTGAAAACCTCTTCCCTATCCTTGAGATACAATAACCCTATTAACCTTGCTCACAAAATTGGATCATTGTATATAAATTAACATGAGCCCTTAATCTAGATCTCCTTACTTTTTAACTTTAACTCACATTGCTAGATCATAATGTATGAAGTAATGTGAGCCTTTGATCTAGCTGGTTCCACTTTCCTACTAGTTCCTATGCACCATTGAATCATTGGTATGATTGAATGTTGATTGTTGATCTAAATTAGATCCACCTTCTTGTCAGTCACCTCACACTATTAGATCTTTGCTCAGTGAACCCACACAATTATATCTTTCCCAACCTATAGCCTTTTAAGGGATTTTAACCTAAGGACATTTTGACTTGTTTGACCCCAACACAAACTATTAAATATTACATGTTAGTATGTGAGCTCATGTGAACCATTAAATCTTGATCAACTTTAAACTTGTTAAGGGTTTTTAAACCCAAATGACTATTTTATGTATCTTAAACTTACACTTGGATCAAAGTCTTATGTTTTAAGTGCAACTTTGAAGCTCCACAAATCAATCTAGAAATCTCTCACGGGAATGAAACTTGTAGAGCATGTTCTTGACATGAATAAATTCATGACACTATATTATTTTAGCTTACAAGGCCTTTTTAGGTGCATTTATAAAATTCTCAAGTTAATTGGTTCATTAGAAGCTAGATAATGTCTTGGTGATGGTCTAGTCTTAAACTTACACAAATCATATTTTAATCATTCCTTCAAGGTCTTAATTATTTTCTAAGTCTTGTGAAACTTGGTTCATTCTTCTAAATGCTCAGACACCATGAATCCTACTTGGACCCTTCACTTGTAATCATAGACCTATTTTTTGAAGATCAATTAGATCATACTTTAAACTTGCTTAAAGTGTTTCAAAATCTTTATAACAACATTATCTTCCCCTCAAGTCATTTGGTCCTTCTTTCCATAGGAACTCTACTCAGCTCTTTAAAGCTTGGTATGTGGCCAAAAAATTGCCAACATCTTTGGTGACTCATAAGGGTTGCATGCATGTCTATACAAAAGAACTCATACCATTTTTATTATCTATTTTATGTGGTATGGAATCTCCTCTCTAGTCCAACACATTTACCTAGAGCTAACATGAATTTCTAGCCTCTAGATAAATTTTAAAGCAACAAGGACAACAAGAATAAATCAACAAAGGTAAGTGCATGTAAGCACTTGTAGGAAATAAAAATAGCTAACCTACTAAACAAATCTACATAAATTCACTTAGATAAATTCATGAAAACTAATTTAATATGTATAAGGTTATAATTTACAAGTACCTTCCACCTAGGTCAAATGGAAAACTTTGAGTGTCATTCACTTATGATGGATCAGAATGGAAAACACCTTAATTTTGAGAGATCATGATATATGAGCTAAGATGCCTGACTGTTGACTCTTTTGACATGATCTCAAGAGGATAAAATGGGATAAACATGTCTCCAATGTAGACATACTGGTCCATTTCATCAAGGCTTGCTCTAAAATGGACTATAGGAGCACCTGCAACCTTCTCTTTTGATGTCTCAATTTTTTACTCTAAATGAAGCACATGTGATGGATCCTTCTTGTCATCCTCCAAATAAGCTAGATACTTAATAAGACATCCTTTTGTCAATACAAACATTGATCAATCAAATTTCACATATCTCATATGTTTTGATGCCCCATCATTATGTTCCTTGAGCACAATCAGATCATATTATTCCTAGAGAGGAACATAACTGGATCCTAAGATCCCAAACAAGTCCTCTACTTGACTAAAGCTACAATTAAAACCTGTGATGACTCATTAGGATCATCTTCAATATGCACATTTTGATTAGCTACTTCTTGGACCCACTTACCTGAGGGTACAAGTGTGTCATCAAAAATTGAACCAAAATATTCAAGTTCTTCCTAAAAGGTAACCTCTTCTTGGTCATTGGAAAGGATGTCAATCTCAACCTCATCAAGACTCAATCTATAAAAGCTAGATTGGTCTTCTTCTTATGAAGAGAGGGGAGGTTCATCTTTTCAAGTAAGGTGTAACTCATCATGATTTTGATGCTCTTTACTAGTATGTTCATCAAACTGCATCACTTGATCACTTGAGATGTCTTCTTCATTAACCTCACTTAAGGTTTCATCTCATTCTTCAACTAAAAATGAGGGTTGATCTGAACATCTGGGGTCTAAAACATTACACTTGTCTTGCTAAACTTTGTGCTCTAATCTACTTTCCTCTTACTCTAAACTATCAGGTCTATCCTCATTTGGTACCTCATCTTGAAGTGTACCCACCTCAGACACTTGATCTTGATCCTCTTATTGATCTATGTAAAATGAACCTTTAGTAGTCCATTCAAAATCTACTCTATTTTTGTCTTGAGGGTTATCCTCATCAGGATCAAGTTCATTAATGTTAAATTCATGCCAAAAAGGTTGGTCTAAGCCTAACTCTTCCCCTTATAAATGAATTGGGTTGCCTATTATAATCTCCTCATCATAGACACTTGCATTATCTTCTTTAGCTTCATCTATGACTACAAGCTCCTCCTCTATCATTTATATAATAGGCTCTTTATCTAAGAGGGAGATGGTGGGAGGGTGAAGAAGTTCACCTTGCTTGTAGGTTATGAGAGGATCCTTACATCAAGGGAATTTGAATGCTCTTTTTGATGGATCTTGAGGAAAGGAGAGAGTATCAAAAAAAAATTACACCAATCTCATTGAGCTGAGCTATGGTTACTTGATTCATTTCTTGCAAAATTAACCCTTCCTCTACCATAACTAGTTCTTGGACTGCCTCAATTGACACCTCCTCTTTATTATTTATGCCCTTTTGAACAAATTTCCATGATGTAAATGAGTATGGAATAGACACTTTTTATTCCTTTTGAATGGTCATAGGATAAGGTGGCCCTACAAGTGAGGGCATGACATAGCCAGGGTAAAAAGTTTTAGATAAGATCTATGATGGGATGACTTCATGTTCTTGAGTGGGAATGGCCATAGGGATAGGAGAGGGAAAAATAATTATCTCAGGCTTGACATACTCTTTCTCCCATTGCTCAAAAAAAATTTCAATAGATAATACCCACCTTTTCATCTCTTGTTTCTCAACATGTGGACAATCAGCTTCTTCAATGGATGCCCATACATTTCATAACTCATGCAAGAAGATCCTTATCTACTCCATGGCATGAATAGGGATCTCTTGTCTAATTTTAACCCCCTCATTGATCTTCATGATTATTCTTCATTTTTATAGTATTGCCTCTTTGATTTTTGACAAGGATAGACTTTGGCAAAGTTGACTACGGGTTTGATCAGGAACTCTTGAAGGTTGAGCTTGAGGATTTTGGAGAGAATAAGGCACATAAGACTGGTCCATATGAGTCCACTTCCCTTCATAAGATGTTAACACATTTCCTACATTTTGGACCATATTTCTCATCATTTCTATGTCCTCATTCTTATAAGATGACCAATGTTTTCCCTCACAAAATAACCATTTATTCTTGACTAACTGAGGAACACTCCTTGATTTTTTTAGAACATGGATATGAATGACTGGATAAAACTCCAAACCCTTACCAATCTCCTTTATCAACTCAATATAAACTAAGAATGCTTGATTAACTCTTGATAAGGATGTAACAGGGTAAACCTAGTTTTGATAAGGGGAAATAGAGAACTGATTTTAATGCAAAGGAGGCTGACCTTGGTATATGTGAGGATAAAAGGAGGATAAAGGCCATGATAGGGTTGATAGGATATTTGAGGGCCACTTGGTGGGAACGCATAAAAATTATTTGCCTAATAAGTGTGGTACAAAGGTAAAGAGTAAGCATATTGATCAAAATATGCTTGATTGTACATACCATATTAAGATGACTAGGCACCTGAACTTCCTAAACCATATGATGAATGCTCATAGTCACAATTGATGTTTTCACACTTGCCTCTAAAGGCTGATAGAATGAATAAAACAAATAAACTCTTCACTTAGCACATGATAAATTTTATCCCACTAGGCATGCCCAAAACTATTATAGGCTTAATCTACACCCTTAGAGAGGGTTCTTTAGGCCCTTTCCAATTGAGCCATAATATTGGGACAACCCTAGGTTATGAGTGACCTATGGTGGGGTGAAAATTCTGGATAATGATAGCTTCCTCTTGATGCTCACCTAAACTAATTCAAATCATTCAGAAAAGGGTTAGAAAGGAGATAAGAGATCCTAAGAAAGTTAACTAGGGTGATGCACCAGACTTAAATAGACACTCACGTATGCTTGAACCCACACTAGATCATCATAAGACAAATATAGCTCACAAAACCTCACAATTTCATTGATTGCATAAGTATTTCATGGAAGAGGTTTAGATAGAACACTAATCCAGACCTGAAATAGCTTTAAAACACCTTAAATTAGACAAGTAGAAGGACAATGAACTAGGAAAATTCTCCTTCATGAATTCATCATGCACAAGCATACTAAAAACTAATCAAAGGAAAGAGATAGGTAAAGAGACAATCTTATTAATTCAAGAGATAGCTCTTATAATATTTTGATAGGGTTTAACCATATCAAACAAGCACTTTTACAAGAGTCTCAATGAGTATCCTTGTCTCCCAAAAAGATGAAAAAAGATCTAAAATCTAAAGACCCCCAAAATGGGAAAGAGAATAAGATATATAGGAAAAGGGAGAGAGAAAGAGAATGTGGGAGCATGCTATTAGAGAGGAAACACACCATCCTAGATCATTAATTGAGCTTGAAATACCATGTTTTTCTCTAATGAATGCCCTACCACCTTTTTGATCAATCAAAGGACATTGCTCATGGCTTACTAAGTGGGAAAGTCCCCAAAGGTTCCAAGGATGCATTGAATGTACATAGATGCAAATCCCAACCACCAAATCCTTCTATATGATCCTTCATGCCATCTCCTACTGAAGATAAAACTATTATTCTCATGGATCTAATAGAATCATGGCTTTATGTATTTAGGTGGATGCCTATAAAAAATATGGCCATGTTGAAGGATGAGGAGACTATTTACATAATCATAGATATCTACCCTTGATCAAATCTGGACCTAGCTCTTTTTAATAAATGGAAAACTAATTTCCTTTATTGGTTTTTTTGTATCCACTTATATCGATGCAGACCTATAGACTACATAGCTTTGCTCTTGATCTCTATTAGGTTCATAAGACCTACTTTTCCCTTGAGCATCTATAGAAACTAAGAGTTCATTATATATAAGTCCCCTTTAAATAATGACAAACATAGTCATATAATGGACCCTATGTGCCACAAAAATTTGAACCAAAGATCTATATTTAGCTTCAATGGTGTCCCTTTTATCATCGATCATCTTGATTGAATTATTGTGTCCTTTTCATGGTATTGGATCAAGATTTAATGGTATAATGATGATCCTTACAAGACTTTATTTCCCTAGTTTAACCATGGTCACATGTTTCACCTCCCATATAATATCCCTTAGTATTTCAACTTAGAACCTCATTCATTGACTTGCTTTGTATGAGATGCACATAGACCATTAATTTTATTGGGAACCTAACACACTTATGACACTTAGCAACCTATCACCTATCCTTGAGATATGCTGACCTTGTTGACCTTGCTCATACCATTGGATCATTATATACAAATGAACATGAGACCTTGATCTAGATCTTTTGACTTTGTAACTTTAAATCACACCATTGGATCATAATGTACAAAGCAATATGAGCCTTTGATCTACCTAGGCCCACTTTCATATTGGTTCCTATGCACCATTACATCATTGGTATAATTAAATGTTGATCATTGATCTAGATTAGACCCACCTTCTTCTTGGTTACCTCATGTCATTGGATCTCTACTCAGTGAACTCATACCATTAGATCTTGCCCAGCTTGTAGCCTTTTAAGGGATTTTAACCCAAGGACCTTTTGACTTATTTTATTGCAACATGAACTTTTAGTCTTATGTGTCAGTATGTGATCTCATGTGCACCATTAGATTTATCAACTTTAAAATTTTTAAAGGTTTTTAAACTCAAGCATCTACTTTATGGATCTTAAACTTGACACTTGCACAAATGTCTTAAGTTGTAGGTACAACTTTGAAGCTACATAACTCAAGCTAGATATATCACAGAAGGATGAAACTTGTAGAGCATGTTCTTGGCATGAAAAACTTCATGGCATTGTATTCTTTTAACTCATAAGGATTTTTGAGGTATATTTATAAAATTCCTAAGTGAACTAGTCCATTCAAATTTGGATGATGTCCTAGTGTTGGTCTGGTCTTAAACTTGCACAATTCATATTTTGATCATTCCTTCAAGATCTTGATGATTTTATAAGGCTTGTGCAAACTAGTTCATGATTTTGAATGCTCAAACACCATGAAACCTTCTTGGACCCTTCATCTATAATCGTAGACCTATTCTTTGAATATTAATTATACCACACTTTAAGCTTGTTTAAAGTGTTTCAAAAGCTTTTTAATATCATGATCTTCCCCTCAAGTCATTTGGTCCTTCTTTCCATAGGGACTCTGCTCAGTTCTTCAAAGCTTGGTATGTGGACAATTAATGGCCAATAGTAAGTAAGCACAAGCTTTTGAGAGGTTTTTTATCATTATGTGATAATTAAATAAAATTATAGATACTTTTATAAGTGTTTCAAGGTCATTTGTCAAGTTTCAAGTGCTTGAAAATCCTTGTTATGGCACTAATCATAGCATGAAAAGACCTTATGAGAAGGTATAAGTATGATGGTGGTGAGATTAGTACACATAGGCATGAGTGGATGTATAAAGATGATTGATCATGTATGTGAAGCACTAGAGCACTCATGAGAGTCTCAAGGTGAGACTATAATGGTAGGACCTTCAAATTAAGTTTGCACTTAGACAACTCTTAGATCCTACCTAGCCCAATGAGGCATCATGATATGTTGTCAAGGAATATGAATGATGTAATTAGTGTTTGATCATGAGATAAGTTTCTTGAATTTTTTATTAATGTGGAGATCACATGGAAAGAGGCATGAAGTCCAGTTTTAAAGCCTAATGTGATTTGCAGGTCAAGGTCTAGAGAGTAAAGAGAGAGTGTGGGCTAATGAGGGGCCTTGATCATATTTCAAGATATTTGAGCTCATATGAGCATTTAAAAATGTATTATATGTTTTTTCATGAATTCTTACAATTTTTGAGGTCATGGTTTTCAATATAAAGCATGAAGAGTGGTTTTGAAGTCTCTTGTGTGCATAAAATGAAGGGTTCTCAACCCCAAAAGGACTTTCAGGTGTTCATTGACATGTGTAACCTATGAATTTTAACCTAATATATTCATGGTATATGGGGAAGGGTCCTAGATCAAAATTTTATTCATTAGTTTCTATAATGAGGGGCTAAGCTTTACGAATAGTTGATAATAGTGGAAGATGGTTTAAACCCTCAAAGAACCCTATTAGTGACCTAATATGAAATAAGTTGTTATAAAGTGATAAAAATGGATTGTCATCGATAGTTAAGTGATTGGAGTTTGTATTAAACTCTCTCAAACACCTCTAGGTGTGATTGGTTTGTTAGGTGTGTAAGTATACTGACAAGCCTAATGGTGCAAAGAGTGAGAAACCCAGGTAGAAGTGAGCAATTGATTATGGATGTGTTGTCATGGAATAGGAATGAATACAAGTGCATGAATACATTGTTAAATAATTTTAATATATTTTAATGTTGGATAGAAGTTTTGGAGATCATTGTATATAGAAAAAGAATTCTCACAAGTTGACTTGTCTAGCTTAGTGAGGTCTATGTATAGTAAGGTCATGAGATTGGTCCACAAAACTAATATTACCATTTATCATATTATATTTATATTTAATAATGTTCTAATGATCACATAGGGTAATCCCCATGAATTATTAATATTTTAAAGTTTTCATACAAGTGTTGAAGGTCAAAATTACCATGACTAGTCTTTAAGGAAAATTGGAAGTTCTAAGTGATCAAGTTGCAAGAGTGTTTTTGAGTCATTTTGCCCTACGTAATGAAGTATAATTCACTTTTTGAAGTTTTTTAGGTCTTTAATATTGTGTTTATATGTTTTATTTCCATGTTTGTTTAACTAATTAGTGTTTTATCTTCAGTAGTTTAAGATAAACTTTTTGGATATGCATAGACCTAATTGTGAACATTACTAATGGCATGCTTCAAGTGGTGGTTGGAGATAAAAGGTGTAATGTAATAATATTAGATTATTAAGGGTTTATTTTAGTGTCATATGAATTTTTATTTCTATGTATTAAGTTTTAAAGTGCTCCAAGAAGATCAAAGGGTAATTTGTGCTAATGAAGGCCTAATTGAATTAGGTCTCCTTAAGGCCTAAAATAAGTTTTGTTTCTATATGTTATGACCAACCTATTATAATGTTTGATTCATGTTTATGAGATGTCTAAAATATATTCCATTACTGAACTAAGATTTTAAGGGTGTTTTATTTAATAATAAATATATGAACAAGAGGCTTGTATATATATAAGGTAGTTTTAGGCCTATTTGGGTAAGAAAAGTGTAAGCGGATGAAATAGCACATTATTGAGAATAAAGAGGTATTTTAGGCCATAATAAGAGTGTATAGTATTTTTAATGAAGATATGATAGTGTGTTTGCATATGAATATCAAGGTCATATGATCTAATCTGTCTTGAAGAGAACTAGTTGAGAGAAGAAGCCTAAAAGGTAGTTTGAGAGGGATAAGAATGTGAAGAGCTGAAGAGGTGGTCATAATTTGTTGGTTGAAATATAGTGTTTTTAAGGTGATAAAATCAATCAGGTGACTAATTTGGTGATGTGTCATCTTAGGGGTTGATGCCTCCTTGTAATTGGGTGCTTGTTAAAACCTAATCAAGTAGGTGCTTGGCTAGTTAGGGTTGGTATTCCATGTGCAGTTGGTACTTCACTAAATTTGGTGTTTTGAGGGTTTTCCAAATATGTGATGTGTTTTTATGTTTCTTGATTATGTGGATAAGTGTTTATGTTTGGTAGATATATATGCTTGTTTGAATGGTTTGTAATTACTTAAGGTAAATTGGTAAGAAAGGTTTTTAAAGACTAATTCACCCCCCCCCCCAATCGCCATCTTCAATTATCAAAAACATAGTACATGCTTAGTTTGAGGAGAAGCTATTCAGGTTTTTTTCTATGCTTGATCTATGTTGAGAAGTGGTATTGTAATCTAAGTTCATTTGAAGGAGGTATGCATGGAGTAAGGGGAACATGTTTCTATAATGCTTCATATTCTATGTATTGATATTATATTGCAAGAAGGTGTGGTTCCATAAATTTTAGTATGTATGACCCTTTATCATTAATGTCAAAGGGATAGAAAGTTCAAAGAAGGAACATTGACTAGATTGGGGGAGATGAGAGTAATAATATTGAAGTATGTTTTTCCATTAATGAAAAATGTGTATTTTATTTAGAAGTGATGTCATTGATGTTAATTTTAATGTCATTGATGTTAAGGTGCATTTGGTGATGATGCATGTTGAGTGGTCTATGAGATATGAGCTTGTGTGCTTGATGTGATAAGGAATCCATGTGAAAAGAGAGAATTTGAAAGAAACCTAATGTCTCTGTATTGAGAGAGAATTTGAAGGAAACCTAATGATTATTATATTGGTTGATGTCAAGGTTGATGTCAAGGTTCAAGTCAAGTGAGAATTAAATCATGTTTAAGTACTAGTTCTTGAGTACAATGTGCATTGAGAAGCCAAGTCTAGACCCTGTGAGAAGGTGTGCATAGTGAAGTTTGGTGAAATAAGTAAGCACTAGCTTGTGTTAGGTTTTTTGGAATTATTTTATCATGAAAGAGAAGTGTAGATACTTTTAGAAGTATTTCAAAGTTATTTGTCAAGTTTCAAGTGCTTGAGAAGCCTTGTTATGGCACTGGTCATAGCATGAAGAGACCTTATGAGAAGGTATGATTATGATTGCTTGGTGAGATTAGTACACACAGGCATGAATGGATATATAAAGATTTTTTAGCATGTATGTGAAGCATTGGATAACTCATGAGAGTCTTCAAGTGAGGCTATAATGGTAGGACCTTCAGATCAAGTTTGCACTTAGACCACTCCTACACCCTACCTAACCTAATGAGGAATCATGATTTGTTTTCAAGGCCCATGAAGTATGTAACTAGAATTTTATAATGATAGAGGTTGATCTAATTTGTGATTAAGGTGGATAGAACATGAAAAGAGGCATGAAGGTCAGTTTTTTATCCTAATGTGATTTGTAGGTCAAGGTCTAGAGATTAAAGAGAGAGAGTGTGATCTAATGAGGGGTCATGATCATATTTCAAGATGTTTGATCTCATATGAGCATGTAAAAAGGTATGATATGTTTTTTAAATCATGTTTACAAGTTTTAAGGTCAATGTTTGCAAGATAAGGCATGAAAAGTGGTTTTGAGGTCTCTCATGTGCATAGAATGAAGGGTTTTGAACCTGAAAAGGACTTTCAGGTGTTTTTTGTCATGTGTAACCTCTACATGAAAACCTAATATATTCATGGTAGATGTGAAAGGTTCATAGCTCAAATTTTTATGCATTATTTTTTGGAATGAGGGGGTAAGATTTAAGAATGATTGCTAATAGTGGAAGATGGTTTAAACCCTCAAAGAACCCTAATAGTGACCTGATATGAAATAAGTATTTATAAAGTGATAAAAATGGATTAGTATGGTTATTTAAGTGATTTTAGGTTGTATTAAACTCTCCTAAGCACCTTTATGTGTGATTGGTTTGTGAGGTGTGTGAGTAGACCCTACAAGAAAGTGTTAGTTTCTCAGAGATTTGTTGTAGCAGTCAGAGTTGACCAAGTCAAAATATGAAAATCATTGGATGGATATTTTTGATAATTTTATTTTATGTCCATGGTGGTTTCTAGGTATTTTTTATCCCTCGGGTGTGTTAAACCAGTCATCCAAGATAACTTATCACTAACAAGCCTAATGGCAAAAATAGTGAGAAACCTAGGTAGAAGTGAGAAGATAATTAAGGATGTATTGTCATGGAATAAGAATGTATAAAATTTAATGAAGATATTTTTTAATACTTTTAATACATTTTCGTGTTGGATATATGTTTTGTATATCATTGTATATAGAAAAATGTTGCTCACAAGTTGACTTGTCTAGCTTAGTGAGGTCTCTATACATTAAGGTCATGAGATTGGTTTGCAATACCAATATTTTCATTTGATAATATTATATTTATAAATAATAATGATATAATTATCACATAGGATCATCCACATGTATCAGGAGTCTTTTAAAGTGGTCATATAGGTGTTGAAGGTTAAAATCACCATCACTGATGTTTAAGGAAAACTAGCAGTTATGAGTGAGCAAGTTGCAGGAGTATTTTTGAGTCATTTTGATATGTGTAATGAATTATAATTTACTTGGTTAAGTTTTTAATGTATTTAATATTCTATTTATATGTTTTATTTCCATGGTTTTTTAATCTAATTCATGTTTTATCTTTAGTAGTTTAAAACAAACTTTCTAGATATGCACAGGCCTAATTGTGAACATTACTAATTGGCATGCTTCAAGTGGTGGTTGGAGATAAAATATGTCATGGACATAATAGGATATTATTAAGTATATATTTTAGTTTCATATGAAGTGTTCCTACCATGTCTGAAGTTTTAAATTGCTCCAAAAGGATCAAAGGGTAACATGTGCTAATGAAGGCCTAATTGAATTAGGTCTCCTTAAGGCCTAAAAGAGGTTTTGGTCCTATATGATATGACCAAAATATTTTAATTTTAGATTAAAGTTTATGATATTTCATAATATCTATTCCATGTCTAACCTAAGAGGTTGAGGGTGTTTGACCAACTAATAAGTGTATGAGCAAGAGGCTTATATATACACTAGGCAATTTTAGGCCTATTTGGGTAAGAAAAGTATAAACAAATGAAATAGAACATTGTTAATCATAAATAGGTGTTTTAGATCATCATATGATTTTATTTTATTTTTAATTAAGATACGATAGTGTGTCTACATTTGAATATCAAGCTCATATGACCTAATCAGTCTTGAAGAGACCCAGTTAAGCGAAGAAGCCTAGAAGGTATTTTGAGAGGGATAAGAATGTAAAGAGATAAAGAGGTGGTCATCATTTTTTTGTTGATAAACATAATTTTATAAATATGATAAAATAAATTAGGTGATAGAGTTGGTGTTAAATCATCTTGGGGGTTGGTGCCTCCTTGTAAGTAGGTGATTAGTTAGCTAGGGTTGGTGCTCCATATGGAGTTGGTGATTCACTAAATTTGGGGTTTGTCTTATAGTAATGTATTCCATTTATAGATATAATTTTTTTTATTACCCTTAAGGTTTTCCCATATATATGATGTGTTCTTGTGTTTTTTGCTTATGTAGATAGGTGTTTATGCTTTCTATATATATGCTTATTTGAATGGTTCATAATTACTTGGGAAATTTGTAAGAAAGGATTTTGAAGATTGATTCACTCCCCCTCTTATTAATTATTATTCCAATATTTGGTATCAAATCAGGGCCTTTGAATCAGGCCTAATAGCCTAAAGGAGATCTTAGTAGTGAAGATCACTAGTCAGCAAGCTCAATTTGGTTTCTCTACTAGTAAGGCTCCATTTTTCAATGGGACTATTTATACTTTTTAGATCATTAGAATAAGGACATATATTATTTCAATGGGCCATGGCATATGGTAGTCAGTTGTGGATGGATATACTCCACCTCTTACACCACCAACTGATGCAGTAAGTAAGAAGGAAAGTGATAGTAATTCCAAGGCAATGAATGCCATTCTATGTGGTATATCAAACGTAGAGTTTGTGAAGGTGATGCACTATGAGTCATCCAAGGTAATATGGGAAAAATTTAAGTCTATATATGAAGGATACACTAAGGTAAATAATGCCAAGTTACAAACCCACTTGAGATAATTTGAAATTTTGAAGATGAATGAAGATAAAACCATTGCATCTTACATGTTCAAGGTTGATGAAGTTATCAATGTCATTAGAGGATTATGAGAAGAAGTGAAAGAGTCTATAGTTGTTCAAAAGGTATTAAGATCATTAACTCCTAATTTTATTTCTAATGTGTCTACAATATAATAGATGTAAGATTTGGCCAAATTAGAAATGGATGGGCTTCATGCCATCTTGACTACCTATGAGATGAGAACAAATCCAATAAGACCTCCTAAGAAGAAAGCAATATTCAAAGCTGAGAAGAATTCAAAATTCAAGAAGGTCAAGGATGAGGTATATTCAAATGTTGATGATGATAAACTAATAGCCATGTTTACTAGGAAGTTGAGGTTTGAATCTGGTAAGTACAAGGGTAAGTTGCCTTTCAAATGTTTTAATTTTGGTAAGATTGGTCACTTTACATCCAAGTGTCCTAACAAGGATAAAACTAAGCATGATGAATAACATGATGAATATCATGGAGATGATAGTAAGGTATATAAGCCTTATAAGAATAATAAATATTTCAAGAATTATGAAGAAGGAAAGGTTCATTCAATAACAAGAGAAAATTATACACTAAATATGACAATAAATCATCTAATCGAAGTGACACAAGTACATCTAATAGTGATGATGGAAGTAATGAACCTAAACATGAAAATAATGAAACCTTATTCATGGCCATAGAAATATATAATGAGGGTTGATAAAATGGGAAAGGCCTTATGGTTGATGAAGAATAACCTAAAGTGAACCTTGAGGTAGAATTAGTTAGTGTTCTAGAGGAGTTGAATTTCTAAATAAAGAAGAATCGTAAACTAAGATCATTAGTTAAGGAATATGAAGAGCTTATTGGTTTATTTGAGGAGATATCAAGTAATAAATGCAAGGAATATGATGAGATCATTAATTAGATTGAATCCAGATGGATATAGTCACTACAATCTTAAAAGCTAAAGAGGAATATTGCACCAGGTATACAATTGAAGTAGAATCCATGAAAGTTGAGTTGGATAAGTCATCTATAAAGTTGAATACCTTTGTGAAGTTTGAAAAGAGTATTAATGATCTAAATAACATCTTGAGTAGTCAAAAATATAAAAGTGATAAGATAGGTCTTGGTTTTAAATAAGACCAAAAGGAGGTAATTAAGTCAAGGAGAAATCTAATAAAGATAAGAAGGTCAATATGAAAATACCTATCAGATAGCATAATGCTATGAGGTATCCTAATTCATTCAATGATTATTATTATTATAGATGAAATTAGTTTGGTCATAGATCAAAAGAGTGTAGAAGACCCTCTAAAGTTTAATAAGCATGGGATTATGGAAGGAATCATCAGTCAAAAGGTATGTATAAGGTTGTTTTCTAAAATTGTCATAATGTAAGACACATTGCAAGATTCTGACCTAATAGAGTAAGAAGGTCATAAATTAAAAATAAGAGGTTTGAATCTCCTAGAGTATAAGAGAGAAGGAAAATGAATGTGTGGAAACCAAGTATAATCAGGGTAACTCATGACCAATCTATAAATTCAAATGAATTATTTGCTATGGTAGAGCATTTTTTAGATTTGAAATCAATTTAATAATGATTATAGTCAACTAATAATTATGATCAAATCATTGATGAAGAGGTCAAACCTATAGTTCTAATCAAGCCTATAAAGATACTGAAGGATATTCAATTTTGTGAGAACATGGAGATCTGATAATCTCTTAATATTGTATTGTTTTAGTTCCCTATGGAAAGGGGTGACTCCATTAGGCTTCCTAGAGACACTCTTCAATTAGTGCAAGCATAGTATATGCTTGGTTTGAGAAGGAACTATTCAAGTTGTTGTATGAGTTTGATCTATGTTGAGAAGTGGTCTTGTAATCTGAGTTCATTTAAATGAGGTATGTATGATGTAAGGGGGAACATGTTCTTGTAATGATTCATATTATATGTATTGAGATTCTATTACAAGAAGGTGTGGTTTCAAAATTTATATTATGTATGACCCTTTGTCATTAATGTCAAAGGGGGAGAAATTTTAAAGAATGAAGATTGACCAAATTGGGGGAAATGAGATTAATCAAATTGTAGTATTTTTTTCCATCAATGACGAAGGTGGAGTTCTTTTAGAAGTGTTGTAACTGATGTCAAGGTTGAAGTCATTAAAGTCAAGGTACATCTAGTGAAGATGCATGGTGAGTGGTCTATGAGATATGAGCTTGTGTGTTTGATGTGACAAGGAAGACATGTGATAAGAGATAATTTGAAGTCAACCTAATGTCTCTCTATTAAGAGAGAATTTGAAGGAAACCTAATGATTCTTATATTGGCTAATGTCAAGATTGATGTCAAGGTTCAAGTCAAGTGAGCATTAAAGCATGTTGAATTACTAGTTCTTGAGTACAAGGTGTCTTGAGAATCCTAGTATAACCCTTATGAGAATATGTGTATAGTGATGTAGACACTTAAAATCTACCCCATTTTTGATGTTGATACACCTTTAGACCCTTACCTAACATTGGAACTAGTTAACCTAGCCCACTTTTTAGCTTGCTAACTTGACCTTTTTAACCCACTTCCTTTTAACCACTTTTCACCCATTTTCCTCTCAAACATTGACTACCAATGTTTAGTCTAATCATCGATGGTTAATCCTAACCATCAATTATTAGGTTCCCTAGAATGCTAACCATCAACAATTAGGTACCCCAACCTATTTTAAAATGATTTCTAGCTGTGAATAAGATAAACATCACACATTTTATCAATTTATTTATGTGAAGAAAAATATCTTTAAAGCATTAAAATTAGAAACATTTCCTCCACTCCAATTAACAACTTCCTCTTGAACATTTGGCAACTTCTTCTTATAAAAGGAGAGCTGCAAGAAGGAGAATAGATTTGAAAAATCTATAAGTGCATGCTACCAAAGTCTTTTTATAGGTATCCACCTTTACCAAAATGCTGCCCAAATCATTCTCAAAAGTTAGAACACCATTATGCTAATGAATTTTCTCCAAGTCTTCTCTACCTTTTCTCCATTTCTCTTGATCATAGGTATTTATCTCTTTATTTTCAATTTTTTTTGCTACTTTTAATGCCTTGATCAGATTTTGCCTATATTCTATTCTTACTATCCTAGACCTATATCAAACATCTGCTAACCTAAAACCTTTACCCAAACATTTTTTTGATCTTTTACCTAACATGCATTTCATTTTTGGTGTTTCCTAAAATTTGATAGGCAACCGTCGATAGTTACCTTAACCACTGATAGTTACCTTAACTGCCATCGGTTACCTATCTGTAACCAAACCACCAACTAGAACACAACCAAAATTCTATCTTATATATCCCTATCACTTGATAGACCAAAAACACAATCAGACCCCACAAAATACCTTAGCACAAGCATTGACTAACTTTTTTGCTATAGTTAGTTATTTCCTTTGAACAAGCATTTTACCTTTTTTGTGTGAAATAGCATTTACCTTTATGTTATTATATGCAAGTTTCATTTATTTTATTTTTATCCAACTTTTTATCAAAAAGGGGATTGAGAACCATCCTAGCAAGCTATTTCTTTCTTGGGTCTAGCATACACTAAGCAATCCCCCCATTTTATTGTCTAGTCAACAAGTTTGTTTAGTGCTTTTTAATCTGTAGGTATTCTTCCCTAGCCAAAGAAGAGTTTCCACTTCATTTGGATCCACATGCATGCATTTTACCAAGTACCCTTACACACCCCTTTCTTTAAAGTTTAATTCTACTTTCATAAATAAATAAATGAGGAGAAAATTTGAGTAAAACATTCTGGCACACCTAGTGGGACCCACCACCTTTCTTTTTTTTAGTTAGCATTGTATGCTTTCTCTCTCTGTGTTATTTGATCATCCAAATAAATATAAAATTTTCCATTTAGGCTTAAACAAAACCTTACATCCATTATTTGTTTGCAACTTTGGTTCACCTAGTAACTTAAAAAGGCAAGTAATCTATCATAGCTTCACTTTTATAGCACACATAAAATTAAACCACATAATCAATCAACACACCATAACATACTTGAGACAAGGCCTAACAAGGATTTCAATACCTAGTGGATAACCTTACCCTACCTAGTAATCCCACTTGGAGTTCATTGCCAAGGGGAGATACCACTCAATTTGATAGTTGAGTATAAGCCCTGGACAGATGGTATATCTTGGCTAAGCGACCTGACCCAGCTTCAAGATCATGAAGTATGGGGAGCAAGCCCCTAGTACCAAACCACATACTTGGTCTAGTATAGATTATCTTGAGTGCCTAAAAATTACCTAAAACCATCCTTAGCTTTCCTATCTAGTACCTAATTTATAAGAAAACTACCCTCACACATTTTTAATTAAGGCATAAGCCAACACAAGATAAAAGTTATCCTAGGAGATAATGCACTTAGTGTATGCATTACTTTCTAGACTTTTTTATTGCTTTATCTTTGTTTGAGTTGTGAGGAATCAACCTTTTTCCATCAACCTTCCATCATTTTTACCTCATTTACTCTCATCTCCATTACCTTGTTCTAATGGAGAGCCCTTCTATAACCTATTCTAGAGATCTTAGCTTTGCTAGAATCTCATACCATAACCCTCTTGCATTAGAGCATTACCTAGAATCTCAAGCTAGATATGGTCCTTACCTTACCTATAATCAACCCAACTCTACCCATCACCCATAAAAATTCAACCATAACCAACCAACAAAATGTCAACTACTGCCTAAATTGGTTACAATGTTAATGGACTAGATAAGCAAAGTAGAGTTATCTATTTCTAGTACCCATGACCATTTAACCCATACCTACAACCAATAAAATTTAAACTTCAACCAACCAACAACCTATCAATGACCCTTTAACCATTACCTTACTCAACCAATAACCTATCAACATCTACCACATCCATCACCCCAACCTTGTCAAAACTTGGGCCATCTACCCCTTCCATTATGTCAATTACCTCAACCCACTTTATCAACCCAACCAACTTTATCCACCTTAACCAAATCAATCAATCAAAAAACCTATCAACCTATTAATATAACAAATAACGAACATACCAACATATCAATCCAACCAAACCAATCAAGCCAACCCACCTCATCAACCTTATCCAACTTATCAAACCAACCCAACCATCATATCAATTACCTCAACCAAAATTATCAACCCCAACCTATCAACCAACCCATAAACAAACCCATCAACCCATCCATCCATTAACCTATCAGCCCAACCAACCTATCAATTATTCAATCTAGCCAAACCAATCAAACTAACCCACCTTATCAACCTTGACAACCTTGCCTAACTTATCAACCTTATCGATTCCAACCAACAACTACCCACCAAACCTACCTAACCTATCAAACCTACCTAACTTATAAAAACTATAAAACCCACCAAACCAACCCATCACATCAAACCTATTTAATCAACAAACCTCATCAAACCAACTAACTAGCTCACCAACTCAAGAACCATTAGTGCATCTTCTTCCCAAGTGGTATACCCCATTGGGGGAATCATATGCTTCCATCCTTGAAAAATTCTTGGAAGATACCATCATTGATCTCCCTCTAACAAAACCTATCATTAAATCTCTTTCAAAGCCAATTTGGTTTATAGAGAATGAATTTTGTGTGTATCATCGCACCAATAGACATGGGATAGACAGATATGGCTCTTTTAAGATGTACATCCAAAACCTTATCGATCACAAGGAGGTTTCAAAGGAAATTTTCCATGTTCCTTCCAACCTAGCCTTAAATATCATCAAATAATCAATCATCTAACCTCTTCTTTCACTCATTGTTGAGGAAAGCATGGTCCAACCCTCAATCGAACCACTTGTCAACCAAGTGGACTCTTTTCAACTTTATTTTGAAAACATATTCAAGTAACCAACCAACCTATTCCACTCACCTTTGTGAATTCAACTTATCAACCTATTCCACTTACCTTTGTGGAACTAACCAACTAAACTTTTCCACTCGCCCATGTGGAATCAACTAACCACCCTTTTCCACTCAACCATGTGGAACTAACCAACCTACCTCTTTAGCTTACCACTTTTGTGGAACCTATCAATCCAACCTTAACAACTATCAACCAAACCAAACTGACCATTAGTCTAACCAAACTTACCATTGACCTAACCTTACCTATAACCATCCACCCAACCTTACCTCACCAACCAAACCAAGAAATCAAACCAATCAAGCCAACAAACCAACTCAACCATTTATATTATCTCTCTCAAATAGTCAAACTAGCCTCTACCCCAACTCAATCAACCATAATCAACATACATTTCCACTCAACCATAACCAACCTACCTAACCACCTAAACCAAAATCAACCCATCAAACCTATCAAACCTACCCTACCCTACCTAAATCTAACCCAATTACCTTTTCCTAGCCTTGGTGCACTAGAGAAAATCCCACTAGAACTACCACTTATGAACTTGACCTAATAACCACTAAAGACTAACAACTAACAACCCTTAGGGAGCTGAGTGAAGTCATCTTCACCCCTCTTAAAACCTTCTTACTAACCATCACTTCACTTTGGGATAATTTTCCCCTCTTTTGACCATCCATGGAAAAAGCAAACTGGGGTAACTTCCCCTCCATAAGGCTTTGACCATTTATCAACCCAACCCACCTTATCAAATCTACCCAAGCAATCAAATCCACTTAACCCAAAACAACCAACTAACCTTGAACTCTTGAGGATTACCTTTCTCCTTCACCCAACCAAAATTATTGGAGAATCACCTTCTCCCCCCAACCAAACTTATTTGGAGATTACCCTTCTCTACCAACATATCCATTGGATATTACCCTTCTCCACACACCAACAAACTAACCAAATAGCTTTAACCTTAGCCTTTCTTGACTACATTTTACATATTTCTTTTATTTTTAACTATCTTCATCCATCAAACTATCACCTAACCAACCTCACGTTTTTGTCAACCCATACCTTTTACCCATCTACCCAAGAGTCACAAAGTAACTAGGATACATCTACTCTTTTTATTGACATTACCCATCCACATAAACATGGATTTAGATCATATCAAACATGAACCTCTTAAACTCTTGGCATTCACATCTATTCCTTGGTTAAACCAAGTTCTTTATCATTTTGTGTCTAACTTAAGCTCATCCCTTGTTTTCAATCACCTTCATCTCCTTATCTTTAAGGACAACCAATTAAAAACATGATCATTTGATTATCCATCACAAACTTTCCCTAATCATAAGCGTGGATACCACGGATCCACCCATGGCATGATCCTCATGGATACTTTTCATCTCTAATCAGATGGAATATCATGGTCATTGTCACTTAAAACCACCTCTTACACACATTATCATCCTTCTTATGCCATGGCTTTACCTCCATAAAAGAAAACCTTAGGCCTATATATATGGTCCATGTCTAAACAAGCATATAAACATTTGGGATACCACAATATCACTTGGTTCAACATCTTTAGTATGCAGACTACTTTCTTAAAGGACAACTACTCAGAAACAATCAAAAGTGCTTGAACTTAAAATAGACTACTCTCTTGAAGGATAGCTATCAAATATGAACAAACCCAAACTTAGACCACTCCTTCGAAGGATGGCTAAGTTAACTTTGTCAAAATCAATCATTTGAAGCTCCTTGCATCGATCAACTTCACCATTGTATCAAAACAAGAAATATAAGACCCTATATATATATATATATATATATAAAGAAAACCTATCCCAAGAAAACTATAATCAGTTTTCATTAATAGACTTCTTTCATTGATCAATATACACCTAACATATGACATGGACTTATCTATCATGGTTGCTAAGTCACCTATAGAAGAGGAAATCCCTACCCACATGAAGTTTTTCATAACTATCACCCACTACCTACCATCCATTTAACCTTTTGTCCTTTACAAATCAAGCACTATTGAGCTTATTGACACCATGTGATCAAATTACCTTTTTTTAACCATCAAATTAACAACAAAGCAAAAGTGTGACAAGGTTTTTATGTTCATAAACCCACCCATATTTCCATCATTATCTTTGTCAATTAGAGCATTTAGCCTCCCCCTTATACTTTCATGATCACTTGGGAAGACATGTCTTCTCTGTTTAGAGTCATTGCAACCAAATCATCACCTAATCAACCAAACAACCCCAACCAAATTCAACCCATAAAACTTATAAAACCAACCTTATTTACCTTATCAAAATAAACCAATGACTACCACCTAAACCAAAAACTACCAATCACATTCACCCAACCCATCTAATCAAGTTAACATATCAAACCAACCAACCAATGAAGCAGCTTAACCTTTTACCTTTGGGAGTCACCTTTTTCTTAAACCTTGGAGGTTCCATTTCTCCATAATCATAGCCAACCAAAACTAAACCAAACCTAAACTTTAGAGGTGAATTTTCTCTAATCACCTCATCTTCATCCAATCAAACCCATCAAACACCAAATTAAAATAACTACATCTATCTTGAAGTTCACATTGGATCTACCATCCATGGGACTATGCAGGTAGTGTCCTATTGCCTAGAGCATCAAGAGTCAACTTGTCCATCCCTTACCTAATTAACTTAACCTAGGGAGATGTATCTTCTTCCTTTTGAACCATTAAAACCACCCACTTACCTTAACCATCAAACCATTGGGGATTACCTTCCCCTATAAACCTTCAACTTAACCAAACCAACCCCACCCTTTTAGAGATTGCCCTTCTCCTACCTTTTCCAACCCTTTGACCATCATCTTACACAACTAATAACCCATCAACACTAGCTTAACAATTATTTTTACCAATCTCAACTTCAACCTTTCCAACCTCATCAACCATTGGGTTATCCACCCCTAACTACCATCCTAACCTACCTTGTCAACTTTACATAACTAACCTAATATGTCAACCCAACTAACCTCATCAACCTTATCTACCTTATCAAACCAATAACCATCACCCTAGAAAATAGTTATACCAACTCTAACCTATCAAACCTATCAACCAACAACAACTAACTAACTTTACCTACCTTACCCAACCTATATAATCAATTCATATTATCAACTTCACCTAATCTATCAAATCAATCTATTCAACCAACCTTACTAAATCAAATCCTTACCTACAAATCAAACTTATTAAACCTTACCTACCATGATTAAAACACCTATTTACCCAACCACCTATCAACAAACCTTATCCATTCAACCTAACCTATCAAATCCAACTTTACCTATATTATCAACCCTATCAACCCAAACCAAACCAAATGGTACACCCAAGTGGGGAAACCCATTTGGACATCCACCAACCGATTTGGGAGTCACCCTCTCCCTTAACCTATGGAACTTACCCTTCTCCACCAACATATTTGGGAGTCATATTATCCCTTAAATTTTGGAGATTACCCTTCTCTACCAAACCACCCAACCATTCAAATACATCTACCTCAAAATTGGTCCCTTTTGACCCAACCTATCACATGGTTTTTGATGACCTTGCCTTGGTCCTTTTGACTATACAGACTAATTTTTTCATGATGAACATTTTAATTTACACCACTTCATGCATAACCAAACCATTTGTGTTTTTCTCAAGAGCACTTCCTACCCTGGATACCTGAGTAAACATAGAACCTATCTAGGAGACTTGATAAGACTAACTCGAATCAACTATGACCAATGTTGGGGACCAATTACCTTGTCATTATCATAAAAACTAACCTTATTGTTACCAACTTGGCAATATTAGTCTTTACATGATCTTGGATATCATACTTAGTTGTATTTTATGCACATGTTTGCATCTCAAATACCTAACCTCACCTTTTTGTCACCCACCTTGTGACTTATCATCTACCATTTATCAATCCTTGACCTAATTCAACCTTACCTAATTTACTCCTAGTTTGAGGGGGAATATCTCCTCCCATACTCAAGGTAATTAGACCTTTTTGAGATGACCCTTATCCATAAACCTTCAACCAAACCAAACTATGTGATTTTTTAATTGGGGAAACTCAGTTGAGTATCACTACCTTACCCTTGAAGCACACATATTCTCTATAACCCACCCATGAACCATTTAAGATATATATTTGGCTTGAAGTTATTTTTGGATATTACCTCCATGGAACTATGTAGGCAGTGTCCTCTTGCCTAGTGCATTTAGAGTTATCTTGACCATCACCCTTGACCAGTAACCTACTCTTTTTTTTTTGTAGCTTATTAACCCAAAGCTATATAACAAAAAGGGGCAAAATGTAGACACTCAAAAACTACCCCATTTTTTATGTTGATACACCTTTAGACCCTTGCCTAACATTGGCGCTAGTTAACCACCTAGTTAACCTAGCCTACTTTTTAGCTTGCTAACTTGACCTTTTTAACCCACTTCATTATAATCATTTTTCACCCATTTTTCTCTCAAACCTTGACCACTGATGATTAGTCTAACTATCAATGGTTAATCCTAACTATCAATGGTTACATTCCCCAGCATGCTAACCATCGATGGTTAAGTTCCCTAACATGCTAATCGTCAATGGTTAAATTCCCTAGCATGCTAACCATTGATGGTTAGGTGCCCTAGCTTATTTTAAAATGACTTTTAGTAGTGAATGAGATAAATATCTCACAATTTATCAAAAAACTTTATGTAAAGTAAAATGGTTTTAAAGCATTGAAATTAGAAAAAATTTCTCCACTCTAATTATCAACTTCCTCTTAAATATTTAGCAACTTCTTTCTTTAAAAAGAGAGCTGAAGGAAGGAGAACATATCCAAAAATTCTATCAGTGCATGCTACCAAAGTCTTTTTATAGATATCCACCCTTATCAAAATGTTTCCCAAATCATTCTCAAAAGTTGGAGCACCATTATGCTGGTGAATTTCCTTCCAAGTCTTCTCTACCTTTTCTCCATTACTCTTGATCATAGGTATTTCTCTCTTTGTTTTTAATTTTGTTCCCTATTTTTAATGCCTTGATCAGATTATGCTTATATTTTGTTCTTACTATCCTAGAACCATACCAAATCTATGATAACCTAAAACCCTTACCCAAATATTTGTTTGATATTTTACCCAACCTACATTTTATTTTCTATGTTTCTCAGAATTTGACAAGCAACTGTTGATGGTTACCTTAACTATTGACGGTTACCTTAACCATCGATGGTTACCTTAACCACTGTCAGTTACCTATCTAGAACCAAACCACCAACCAGACCACAACCAAAATTCTATATTTTGTGTCTTTGTCACTTGACAAACCAAAAACATAATCAAACCCCCACCCAACTACCTTAGCAGAAGCATTGATTGACTTTTTCGCTATAGTTAGTTATTTTCTTTGAACAAGCATTTTACCTTTCTTCTATGAAATAAAATTTACCTTTATGTTATTTTATGAAAGTTTCATTTCTTTTATTTTTATCCAACCTTTTATCAAAAAGGGGATTGAAAACCATCCTAGCAAGTTGTTTCTTTCTTGGGTCTAGCATATGCTAGGCAATTCCCCCATCTTATTATCTAATCAACAAGTCTCTTTTAGTAATTCCCCCATATGCTAGGGAAGAATATTATCTAAAAATATTCTTCTCTAGCCAAATAATACTTCCCACTTCATTTGGATCAATGTGTGTGCATTATACCAGGTACCCTTACACACCCCTTTCTTTCGATTTTACTTTCACTTTCATAAATTAAGAAATGAGGAAAAAAAATTGAGTAAAACAAGTGAAGTTTGGTGAAGTAAGTAATTATCATGAAAGAGAAGTGTATTTACTTTAAAAATAGTTTCAAGGTCAGTTTTCAAGTTTCAAGTGCTTGAGAAGCCTCATTATGGTACTAATCATAACATGAAGAGACCTTGTAAGAAGGTATGGGTATGATGGCTTGGTGAGATGAGTACAAACAGGTATGAATGGATGTATTAGGATGATTTCACATGTGTTTGAAGCATTGGATCACTCATGAGATTCTTAGGGTAAGGTTAGAATGTTAGGACCTTTAGATCAAGTTTGCACGTAGACCACTCCTAGACCCTGCCTAGCCCAATGAGCCATCATGATTTATTTTCAAGGCCTATGAAGGATTTAAGTTGTGTTTGATCATAAGATAGGTTGATTTAGTTTTTGAATAAAGTGGAGAGAACATGTAAGAGGCATAAAGGTTAGTTTTAAGGCCTAATATAATTGACAGGTCAAGGTCTAGAGAGAGAGAGAGAGAGAGAGAGAGAGAGAGTGGCCTAATGACTAATCATGATCAGATTTTAAGATGTTTGAGATCATATGAGCATGGATAGAAGTATGAGGTATGATATGTTATTTAAAGCATGTTCATAAGTTTTGAGGTCATGGTTTGCAAGATAAGGCATGAAAAGTGGCTTTGAGGTCTCTCATCTGCATAACATGAAGGGTTCTCAACCCGAGAAGGGGTTTTAGGTTTTTATTGGCATGTGTAACTTATACATGGGAACCTAAGATATTTATGGTATATTAGTAGTGGTCTTACTCAAATTTATAGCAATTAGTTTTTGGAATGAGGGGCTAATCTTTATGAATTATTTCTAATAGTGTAAGATGGCTTAAACCCTCAAAGAACCCTAATAATGATCTAATATGAAATAATTTATTCTAAAGTGATCATAATGTACTGGTATGTATTTCACTCAAATTTCACTATTATTTAGAAGAAGGTATTAAAGTTGGAAATACAAGTTATGGTAAGAATACCTAATAAAAAGTGTGTGCATGTTAAATTAGAAGATTGTGAAGAGATCCTTTTTGGCTTGGGAGGATGACCTATAGATAAGAAAGCACTAAAGCAAACTTGTTTGTTAGATAGATAGTAAGGTGGATTACCTAGCGCTAGCTAGATCTTGAAAGTGAAAAATTATTTAGGGGTTATTAATCCACCATTTTAGAATAATTAAGTTAATAAAATAGAAATAAAGTACTTACATCAATGATCAAAAGGTACTAAAAGTGATAACAAGAATTGCTTGATAAAGAGATATGCTAGAAAGATCAAATTAGTGATAAACTAATTAGTGCCAGTGCTAATGGGTCAAGATGTGATTCTAAAAATTTGAAAGGGGCTTGTGAATGGTCAAAAACACAGAAAAGTGAATTGGGTCAAGTAAAAAATGTGAAATTAGCTTGCTAGCTTTTTTTCCATAGGTGACCATCAATGGTTGGGTTGACCATCGATGGTTAGGCCCAACTGTCAAAAATTATACAAACCATTGATGGTTGATTGTCTAGGTTTGATTAGTAGTAGATTGATAGGATTCATAGATGAATTTTGGGGGTTAGGTAAAGAATAAATTGATTGCAAAATGGAAATAAAGCACAAGAATAGTAATAAATAAGGGCTTGTCTTACTAGGAGTGAATTGCATGAGTAGTTGGCATAGTTAGCTTATAGATATGATCTAGCTTGATTTTGATAGAATAATAGTGCTTCAAATCTTGGTTGAGAGGTGATGGTAAGTTGGATCTTAACATAATGAATTGATAACTTAAATGGCATTGGTTGACCTATAAAAAAAAACTGAGTAATTGAGCTCTTAATAATAATTACTAATCCTTTTACTCTTAAATATCTCTCCTTATTATAGGCAAGGGCCAAAAGTTTAAGAGGGAGTGTAATTGGATATTCTAAATATAATTCATCCATGTAATTCCTCATAAGGAGATTTGGATGACTTATATTTAGAAAAGGTAGTTGGCAGTTTACATGGTGTTTACATGTAGAAGGTTAGGTGCTTAAGCCTAACCGTTGATGGTTGGGCTGACTATCGATGGTTAGCATAACCATCGATGGTTGAGGTTGAATGTCAAAATATCCTAAAGGGCCATATTTAAGCCTAGTAAAGCTAAACTAATGAAAATAGGCCTAGGTAAGGAAAAAAGGTTTGAGGGGTCTGTTAGGTGTCACGACACTTGGAAATGCATGTGCAGAATTTTAGTGTCTACATTTTTCCCCTTTTTGTGTGGCTTGAATCAACAAGCTAAAAAATAGAGATGGAAGTTGGATAAGGTCAAGGTTTCCTCGATTTAGGAGGAGGTATTCCCCCTAAAATTGAGATGTGATGAGCTCAAATGAAATTGGGTCAAGGTTTGATAAGTGGTAGGTCATAGGGTGAGATGTATAACCTAGAAATAAAAAATGACTATGTATGATAGGCTAGATCATGTAAAGATTAAAATTGCTAATGTTAATAATTAATAAGTTTGGTATGAAGAAGATAAGTGACCAATGTATTACATGACTATTGTAGGCATGGCAGTAGGATACACTTGTTAGTCTCCAAGGTGGATTTTGTGTTTTATTGGGTATCTAAGGTAGGAAATGCTCCCATGAAAACACCAAATGGGTCAATGTGTGGTGGGTATTTGAGGTAGGAAGTGCTCTTATGTAAACATAAATGATATGGTTGTTGTACTAGGTGGTGTAAAAATATAAATAGGTAACCTGGCAAGGTCGGTTGATGCAGTCAAAATGACCTAGGTAAAGTCATCATAATACATGCACATAGTTCAAGTAATATGGTCATCATCAAGGTGAATGCAATAAAATGGATGGGTTGAGGTACGGTTGAGCTGACTCCACATGCACTAGGCAAGTAGATGTTGCCTACATAGTGAAGGGGATTTAGCATCCCACAATAACTTCAAGCCAAATATAGTTCTTGCTCAAAGGGTAGTGTTGAGGTTAATTTTTGGGTAAATAGGTCACCAAGATTACACACAATAAATGACTAAGTGCTAAAAATGCTTGAGAATAATGGCTAGTTTGATGGGTGGAGCCATGTTATCTACCCCTAGGTAGTGGGTTGCTACAGTTGGTTAGATAGGGGTTTTAGGGGGACCAACATTAGGTACAAGTATAGATGGGGCCAATGGTAGCAGTGTAGGTGGTCCAAGTGTTCTAGGGGCCTGATTGATATATGATATTAATGATACATATATGATTTTGATTCCAACCTGTGTGCTAATCTAGTGAGATGTATATTTTGAGAGAGAGATGATATTGATACATTGTTATATGTATTATTTTAACTATTTTATATATATGATGTATGACATTCAATATTTTATGTGATGCTCATGTTTGTGATTTATGGTTATGGATGCTCATGGTTTATGGCTATTGGACTTAGTAGTCTAGACATGTGATGTGTAGAAAGTTGAATTATGGTGTTTTAATTCTATGCATGGTTAGATAGGATATGTTATGGATGGATAAATGTTATGGCTCTCATTTATGGTTATGTGTATTCAATGGTGAATGATATATGCTATGATGTTTTGTTTATTGATTTGGTTTATGGTGTAATAACATGTTTAGAATCTTATACGATGTGATGGATACGTGAATGTTTATGTCTGGATGTTATATGTTTACATTATGCTTGGCTCATTAGTGGATAGATGATGTTTTTTGTTGACATAGTTCATGATGTTCATGCTTTTGGTATATTGTTTATTGTTCATGTTTATAGGCTTACATAGACTAATAAAAGATATTAAAAAGAACATAATGACTTTTCATTATCAAAGACTGACATGAAACCCAAAGTTGGATTTGCTTAGTGAAAATAAGTATTTCAAATGTTTTGCATTAGCATGCCTGGGTTGATAGATAGGGATCCTGATAACATTGTGTCAAGTGATCTCATAGTCCTGTGCATATGATATGTGAAGGGGGAATGGGTGAAATTGGACCTATTAGCAATATTAATATGCTTTTTTTATAGGTGTCCAAAGAGGTGGTATAAACAAGTCTATGTCCATATATAAAGTGTAGACTGATTGATGTGAGAAGTCTACTAAGGATATATGATTGTGGTTTTTCCAATTTTATTATTGTTTAGGATAGCCGATTGCAGATTTGAATAAATTATTGCTTTTTCTCTTTTAATTGATTTTGACTTTTGCTTGAGGGTCAAGGAACCTGATCGATACAGGAAGCTTCCAAAAAATTGCTAGCTTTGACTAATTCTTTATCCATCCATCCTTCAAGGGAGTCATCTGGATTTGTATGGTTAGCTCAAACGCTTTTGATAGTTGTCCTTCAAGGGAGCAGTCCACCTTACATTTTACAATTTTAGAATGAGTTTTCAATAGTTGTCCTTCAAGGGAGCAGTCTATGGATGCTAAGGATGACCCATAGTTTATTTTTGTCATTTGATATTGATTTTTCTTTTATTTGAGTTTGCTTGACATAGACTTGCTCATATATGCTCAATGGATTACCTTTATGAAGGAAAAACTAAGCTAACATGGGGTGCCAGTAGGTGAAGAGGAGGTATAGGTAACAGTGAGCATAGGAATTGATCTCAAAGAGATGGGAAGTACTATGAGAATCATGCCATGAATAGAGATGTGGTATCCATAGTTCAAGATTAGGATATAGTTGTGATGGATAATCACATGATTTAGTTTTAGTCAATTATCCTTAAAAAAAAAAGGGAAATGAATGTGGTTGCAAGGGATGAGATTAAGTTAGACAAATGATGATTGTGATCCCTATCTAACAATAAAAGGGATGCAAATGTGAAGCATTGAGAGGTTCAGGTTCTAGTTTGCCTCGAGAGAGGAGAAATGATAAGCCCCTAATCCATACTTATGGGTTATGATGTAGGGTCTAAGCCAATTGAAGGAAAATTTGCCCCTTTTACTTTTCTCCATATTAGTGACATGTTGGTTTTCCTTGAGGACAAGATCTCCAATGTTGAATTCTTAGACTTTTAGGTTTTTTTATAGGCTCATTTGATTTGTTCTTGGTAGACATGAAGATGGGAAAGGGAGGCTAAATGACATTCATCAAGTATCTCAAGTTGGGCTAAATGTTCTTAATGATAATCATCTTTTAAAATGAGGTCACACAAAGATATGAGAAGAGAAGGTATTTTTATTTCAAGAGGCAAGACAAATTTGGCTCCAAAGACTAGAGAAAAGGGTGTAACACTAGTGGTGCTTTAGATGTTAGTATGATATGCCCATAGGGTGAAGGGGATGTGCAAGTGCCAATCTCAACCTTAGGTATTGACCATTTTGGTAAGCATGTTATTAAGGGTTTTTTTAGAGGCTTCGTTTGTCCATTTGCTTATGGGTGATAAGGTGATGAAAAGCTAAGTTTAATACCAAATACATCACAAAGGCCCTGAACTTATTTGTTTTTGAAATATTTTCCATTGTCGATGATGATATTATGGGGAACACTAAAATAGAAGATGATATGATGGGTGATGAATTTGATAATATTTTTAGCTTTCATTAAGATAAGGATAATAACTTCCACCCATTTGGTAAAATATTTAGTTGTGGTAATGATAGAATGATGTCATTGTGAAGAGTGGGGGTTGATTTCACCAATAAGGTCTAGACCCCATTGTGAAAAAGGCCAAAAATATATAGACACATGAAGACTATACTAAGTACATGATGTAAATTAGCATTTTATTGACACTTGACACACTTTTTCACATAATCGTATTAGTCTTGGTTAAGGGTGAGCCAATAATAGTGTAGGTGGAGGATGTGCTTGGCCACAGTGAGGCCACTAAAGTGACCCCCATAGATACCATCATTTATCTCCTTAATGGCATGAGAGTCTTATAGACCATGGAGGCATCAGAATAGAAGGCTATTTAAGCCTCATTTTTAGAGGATTCCTCCCATAATGGTATAATGGGAGTTGCTTTGAATAAATGCCTAATGGGCATTCTTGGAGAGGTTGGAAGGTATTATGCCAAGGTGAAGGTGGTTGAAGGTTTACTGGTACCAAAGATCAGGCAGGATATCCTCCACACTAAAGATGGTTAGAGTGTCTATCTTAGTATAAGAGGGCTCAATTAGGTGATGGACAATGACTGATAGTTTGGAGTTTGAGGGTAATAATAAGATTTGAGAGGTAAGAAAATCCATGGTATTGACAAATTTATTGGTATATCATGGGGTGGTTGAATATGGTAACATTTGAATGAGGCTAGGATTTTTATAACTAGTTGTCTATATAACTATAAAACCCCATTCTTACACTGGTAAATTCTAGTAACTTGGTTGACTACAAGTTGGGAGTCACCAAAGATATTGATTTTTCTAACTCCCAAGGCTAAAGTAGTTTGGAGACCTATTACTAGGGATTCATATTCAGCCACATTGTTGGTATATTCAAAGTTGAGTTTAAAGGATAAGGGAAGTTGTTCGCTAATAAGGGAGACAAGGACAATATCAGCTCCTCCACTATGCTGACATTTGGAACCATCAAAAAACATGGTTACCTGATTAGTGAAATATGATTGAGATAAGCTTACAATGGACTCATTTGGAAATGTAAGAGGTTGAGGTTGTTTTTTTGCTAGGGGTGCTTTAGCCAATTGGTCATTGATAACCTTCCCCATGATCAATTTTTATTGGAGAAACTCAAGGTCAAATTTACTTAAAAGCATGAGCCACTTAGCCATACATTAGTTTTGGTATGGTTTATAGTGCATGTATTTGAGGGGGTCGATATTAGTTATGACAAAAGTTTTGTGGTTAAGGAGGTAGTGGAGAAGTTTGATGGCCATGAAGACTAAGGTCAGACATAGTTTTTTGGTATGTGTTTATCGAGTCTCATATTTGACCAATGTATGGCTAATGTGATAGATGGCTTGATCTTTGTGTTGTTCATCCTGATGGGCAAGCATTTCCCCTAGGGAGTGGCCTGTGGTAGAGATATAGAGGTAGAAAGGTTGGTCATCCTTAGGAGGTGTAAGGATAGGTGGAGATAGCAAGTATTCTGTGAGTGCATCAAATGCCTTTTAACAATCAAAACTCCACTTGAAAAAGACATCTTTTTTCAAGAGGTGGTAGAAGGGATGACATTGATCAGAGAGCTGGGAGATGAAGTGATAAATGGATTGAAATTTCCCCTACAAGCTGCAAAGTTGTTTAAGATTGGTCAAAGGTAGTATATTGAGGATGGCCTTAATTTTGGCTAGATAAACTTTGATTCCTTGAAGGGAAATGATGAAGCTAAGAAGTTTTCCTAATAAGACCCTAAAAATACATTTCTTGGGATTGAGGCAGACGTGATAATGGATAAGTCACTCAAATATAATCTTAAGGATGGATAAATGGTCTTTGTAAAGGTTGGACTTCTTGAGAAGGTCCTCCACATAGTCTTAGATGATTATATGGATAAGGTCATGAAAAATATATGTCATAGCCTATTGGTAAGTTATGTCAGCATTCTTAAGGCTAAAGGATATGACCTTATAATATAAAGTCCCTTATGGGGTGATGAAGGCAATTTTATGTTGATCTTTAGAGGTAATCAAGATGAAATTATAACCTGAGAATCCATCCATGAGTGACAACATCTCATAGCCTATTGTAAGATCAACAAGTTGGTCAATGCTAGCTAGAAAAAAGTCATCCTTTGGGTAGGTGAGGTTGAGGTCATGAACTTCCACAGAGATACCTAATCCCCTTGTGGCTTTAGTTATAGGTACGATGTTTGAAACCCATTTGGGATAGTCTATGGGTATAATGAAGTTAACCAAAAGGAGGTGTTAGATCTCTTCTTTGACAAGGAGGGTTATGTGAAGATATATTTGGCAAGGTTTATATCTGATAGGTTTGGCATCATGAGTGTTGATGATGTTGTGGGTGGTAATGGTCAGGTTAATACTAGGCATATCAGCATATGATCAAGTGAATGTGATGTTACGCTCATGGAAGAAGGTTGATTAGTCCTGTAGTTCCTTAGGGGTGAGAGTTGGCTAAGTTTGATGACATGGGGGTTGTTCAGAGTACTTATGTCAATGTCTATGGTTGATTCATTCAACATGGTTGAGGTTTTTGGATGTAAATATTTATGGATAAAGGAATCTAGTGCACTAAGGTAGGTGAGAATAGCATCATCATCTTGACACTGAATGGTGTTAATGGTAGGAGATTCATCTCCCATGAGTTTAGGATGGCTCAAATGGATGGATATGGGTGCCCCTTCCTTGTGGTAAATTAGGGGGCTAAGGGTAATCATGTTGATGGAAAAAAATTGGGTAGGATGATGTCATCATCTTCACTCTCAAGCTGAGGGGATGTTGGTAGGGAAGGGCTCTCTTCTATAACAATGTAGTAGTAGGTTTTTTGGCTTTTTTCTTATTGGGTGGAGTAAAGACGAGGCCATGTTTATCATGAGGCTTATAGGTCTCAATCAAGGTCATTGTGTGTGGGCCATGCTCATATCATCCTAAACAAAATCCCTTTTAGGCACACCTATGAACGTATAGTTTGGCGAAGTCAGGTTTGTCTAAGTAAGAAAATTTAGAGTTAAATGGTTGAGGTGAAGGGTGGCTAATGGAAACACTAAGTGACTTGTTGATTCCCCCATAGATGAAGTGAGTTTGATGGTTGGGAGGTCCTAACAGGATAATGGCTCTAATGTTGGGGTCATAACCTGGGCGGTGGTTGAGTTTCCCATATTCTTGGGGAGTAAGGAGGGCATCTAGGGTGAGGAGATGGTATTCTCCAAGGGTAAGATGTTGGAAGGTAGACTCTAAGGGATTAGTGCTAGGTATTTGGTTTGTATAAATAGATAAATTGGTAGATGCCTCTGTAAGAGGGGAAGCAATGGCTTCGGCTTCCATGGGTGGTAGCTTTTTTGGTGCTTTGGATGGAGGTAGAAGAACATTGTTAGGTTGGTAGGTCATATTACATGATACAAAAGGGATAGGGTTAGCTTGTATGGTAACCACCTCACCTTCATGTTTAAACTTGACACAATGATGGAGGGTGAAAGGTACACAAGCCATGGCATGGATCTAAGGTCTCCCTAGTAAAAAATTATACTAAAATTCACCTTCAACTATGTAGAAAATTTTGGGGAGCGTGCAAGGTCCTAGATGAATGTGAAGGACAATGGTGCCTAGGGTAGTGGTCATAGTATCATTAAAGGATCTAAGGATGGCTGAAGTTTTAGACATGACATTGTTTGGTAACTTAATTTAATCATAGGTATGGGAAGAGATGATGTTGATACTTGCTCCCCCATAAATCATAACCCATTTTATGTGGGTTTGGTTGATATGAGTAGTGATAAAGAGAGGTGGATCTAGGTATTTGGGATATATGGAAGGTATCTATGAGTCCTTAAAGGTGATAAGGGTGGAGAGTTAGAGAGCACTAATGAATGCCTTTATAGGTTGGGAGTCTCCTGATTTTACCTTAATATCCTATATGGCCTCTATCATGGCCTAAAAGTTGTGAGCTAAGGTTGAAATGAGTAAATAGAGGCTCATCCTAGCTAGAGTTTGGTGAAGTTGCTTAAAATTGACCCTCTTTATGGATTTAAAAAGATTATCCTTGGAGGTGTCTAAGATAGTTACTTTGGGAAGAGCTAAGGATACAGAGGGTTGGATTGAGTTTGGTTTAGGATGAATAGGTGGGTATGTCCATGGAATGGACACCTTGGATTTCCCTCTATCCCTTTATTGTGATTGTGTGACCACGTTGATGGTATGGATAGAGGGGAATAATGTGATAGGAAGTTAGGTAGGTTCCCCATCATTCTGAGGTGAGAGTGGAGGATCCAATACATATTGGAAAATGGCCAGTGGGTGCCTTGGTAGAGGGGTCAATGGAATATCTTCTAGTAAGAGATCATCCTCATCATAGAGCTAATGGATAATAGTCTAGAGAGCTTTGTAGTTCTTAGTGTCATGTGCAAGTGTCTTGTGATAGGAACAAATTTGATGGTCATTATACCAAGCTAGTTTTGAACCAAGGGTGGAAAAGGGTCTAATAGAAGGTAAGGTGAGGTGTGAATGTTGTAACAACCTTTGAAAAATGGCTAAATAAGATTTATCAAGAGGTGGGAAAGGTCTAGGGGTTGTTTTTTTGGGTGGTAAGTGGGGTGTTTTCATGGTAGCAAGTTTAGAAAGAGAAAGCTTGGATGAGGTGATGTTTCTAAGTAATGGTTTTGGTTTCGGCATGTTAGTGGTTAGAGGGTTCAAGGTGGATAGTTTGGCCATTGGTAGTTTGGGAAAAACTAGTGTATCAAAAAATAATTGGGTTGGTGTAACTAGTAGTGATGGATGACATATGTTAAAAGGAATTTACTTTTTGGGTAGAGTTGATGGATGAGGACCCAAGATAGAGGGTAGGGTGAATGAAGGAAAAACTCTAGGCATGTGTCTATTCGATGGCTTTGCTCTTTTGGTTGGGTTAGGTTGAGGTTTGGGTGGAGGTTTAGATGGGATCAACTCCACTTTAAGATTTGGGTGGACCAAATTCCATATGGGGAAGTTATCAAGGTTTATAATAGGTTATTTTAGTTGATTTCTCATTTGAGGTATGATTACTTTGGTTGGTGGGGAATGTGATGGGTTGGTATAAGTTCTAATTGGTTTGAGAGGTGGTGGAAAGATGATAGATTAGTTGGTTAAATGTGTGATAGAAGGTTTGAGTTTGTTGATGTAAGGGATGCCTTAATGTTGCTAAAAAATGGCTTGATCCATATCTAGTTTCAAGGCAAATTCCAATTTTTACACTAATGTGGAGAAAGGTTTTTGTACTGGTTTTGCTTCATGGGTAGTGGATACAAGAGATAGACTTGTACTTTGGGGAGGCTGGTTGGTAGGTTGGTTGATTTCTTGAGGTGAGGGAAGTAAGGTTGAGATAAATGGCTCATCCATGGGAGGTATTGGTATAAATTCTTATCCTTTAGGAATAATATCTATAAGAGTAGTGTTTTGTTAGGTAGCTGGTATAGGTGGCAAATCAAGACCATTTACTTGTCTAGATATGCTTGTTGGGGTAGAATGTGATGATTCCAAACATTTTATGAGTGTGGCTAGGGAAAAAGGAACCTCTTTAGGCTAAATTTTTGGAGGAGAAGATGACTCTTCTACCTTTATAAGTTAGGTGGGTGAAGAGTGGGTAGATTGGATGGTTGGGTTCTCATGTGTAGGTGTATCAATGACCATGTTGACCATGTGGGCATCATGAGAGCATTTATCCTATGTGTCCTCATATTTTATAGGGGTAGAGTTGGTAAATGGCATTCTAAATATGTTTAGGGCTTGATTTTAAGGGGAATTAGGGTTATCCAATGCGATTTCCCCCTTGTCAATGAGGAAATGAAAAACTTTCTTGAAAGTATCACATCGGCTGACATCATGTCCAATCACTTTATGAAAGGCACAAAGGTCATTTTCATTATACTAAGTAGTCATTGGATGAGAAGAATCAAAATATGGGGAAGGCTTGAGGGGTGGAAGTTGTACAAGATTAGCTTTTAGTAAATTTTCCAACATCAAGGCATAAGATTCTCCAAGTGGAGTAAATTATTTTTGGGTGCTTCAGTTTGGGTTCCATGAGCTTTGATTAGAGGGATTGGGAAATTTTTGTTTATTGATAGTAGGTGGTGGGGAAACCTTAAGGACAACTACATTCATAGTTCCCTTATTCTTATCCCCAAAGTTAGCTTGATTCCCTTCTTTGGAGGAGGAGGCTTCATTGGTTTTGAAGGTAGAGTTCTTATTTCATAACTTTAGGTTACCCTTGTCTAAAGCCCTATTCTCTAACTTTCATGCCATGGTAAAAGCTTCATCAAAAATTTTAAAGCTTTGGATACATAGTGTGGAATAAATGTGCTTGGCACAAGCATGGGTAAAAATCTTGATCAATTCAAGCTGAGTCAAGGAGAATGATAGTTGGTTGATCAAGCTTCTCCAATGAGTCACAAAATCAGTTATAGACTCATCCTCAAATTAGTAAATGGAATAAAGGTCAGTGATAAATAATTTCTTGGATATATTGATTGAGAAGTTATCTAAGAAGGTTTGAGCTAATTGGTTAAAGGAGAAGATGGAATGTTTGGTAATGTCACTATACCATTCTAGTGCCAGGCTAGAAATAGACATAGGAAATGTACATAAAAGTAGGGCATCATCGTAGGAAATCATGTAACAAGAATGCCTAAATGATCTTAAATGTTATAGGGGGTCTTCCTTAATATTAAACTTGGTGAATTTTGGAAGCTCCCATTGGGTTGGATAAGGTCTGATAGGGACCAAAGGGTGAATGGGATCATTACAAATTTGGTCATAAGATAAAATGTTATGGGCTCCCAAAAGGGATGACTCAAGAGTTGACATTTTATCCATGATTATTTTCATTAAGTATATTTGAGGTGGTGCACCTAAGGGGTTATAAGGTATGTATTGTGGTTGGTGAACATATTGATAATTAATTTGAGGTTGGGAGATGGCCCTATATTGATAAGAGGATATGGGAGGTTGGGTAGATGACATATAAGGATAGGTAGTTGCTAGTAGTTGGGTAGTAGATATATACCCTTATGGGTCAAGGGTATAATCAAAGTTAGATGATGCCAATAATTTTTGGAGTATTATGGTAGGTTGAGTTGTGGTTAGATTGGTAAGTAGGGGGTGGTTGTGACCTTTGTGTTAATGGGTGGTGAGTTAGAAGGGATAGGTACCCCTAAGCTTGATAAAGAGGTATTAACCAATGGGATAAGTTTGATAGAGGGGAGGTTGGAGACATCGGTAGTGGGTGACCCAACTAAAAGTGGGACATAATGGGTTGATGATTGGGTTGTCCCCAATGTAGAGGAGTCATTGGTAGGGATCGATTGTGTAAGGGTAATGGTTGGTTGGATAGGTTGGTTATCAGTTATAGCATCAAAGGGGTTAGTAGACAAAGATGCCTAGGTGTTTAAAGGTTAGATGGTGACCATGGTAATAATGATACCCTCCATAAGGTGGGATGACATGCCATAAGGAGGGTCTTGAGGTGGAGTTGAAATTTGGATATGGTGAGAAGACATGTTAAGATAGTGTTTAAGGGCCACTAGATTATTGTCTAAAAAATTGTCTCCTTAGGGAAATACCCAAGGGAAAGTAGGGCTTCCAAATAAACAAGGTGAATCCTCCACCTTGGATACATACTCCATAGATGAGGAGATAGAGGAGGTTGATTTAGGTGATGGGTTTTATTCTGCTAGGTCTCTTCTCTACTCATGAGTGAGAACCATACAAAAAAGTGGGAGAGAATATAAGAGAATAGACTCACCACTCAAACAGAAAGAAGACAAAGAAAATAGTAATGGCAATTAAGGAACACACTAGAAAGTATGTTTAAGCTTGAAGTTAGTTTTAAGATCATGTTTGGCTTATGCCTTAGTTTATGAGAATGTGTGATAGAAGTTGGTGTGTAGATCAGGTACTATAGAATCAGTCTATGGTTGGTTTTAGGCTATTTAGGTGCTCAAAAGAATTTGTATTGGAATCAATACATGGTTTGGTATTGGGGCCTACCCCCTCACTTCACATTCCCACAACAATAAGGGTGTTAAGTTCTTAACCAAAAAATATTAATATCCAGAGTTTATACTCAACTAGAGAGCTAAGTTGGTTCTCCTCTTGGTGATAAAATCCAAGTAGGATCATCAAGCAGGGTAAGGTGATCCACCAGGTGATAAAATCCTAGTCGAGCCTTGTCTCAGGTGAGTTATGATGTTTGATTGACTATGTGGTTTGGTTGTGTAACATAAGTGTGCTATGATTAATCCTAATGCCATTAATTTAAGCCAATTGAGCTATAAGAAGTAGCAATCAATAGAAGTAGTATGTTTTAGACCCACATAAAATTTCAATTTCAATTATGAGTATAGATAGAGAAAAAAACATACATATGTGGATAAAAATAAAACCCAAGTAGAGATGAGGGTCCCATCAGGAATGCTAGAATGTTTCACTCAAATTTTGATATTATTTAGAAGAAGGTAGTAAAACTAGAAATACAAGTTATGGTAGGAATACCTGATAAAAAATGTGTGTGTGTTGAATTAGAAGATTGTGAAGAAATCCTCTTTGGCTTGGGAGGATGACCTGTAAATAAGAAAGCACTAAAGTAAAAAAATTTGTTAAACAGATAGTAAAGTAGATTTCCTAGTGTTATCTAGATCCTAAAAGTGAGAGCTTCCTTAGGGGTTATGCATCCATCATTTTAGAAAAATTAAGTCAATAAAATAGAAAGAAATTACTTTCATCAGTGATCTAAAGGTACTAAAATTGATAATCAGAATTGCTTGATAAAGAGATATGCTAGAATGATCAAATTAGTGATAAACTAATTAATGTCAGTGTTAATGGGTCAATATATGATTCAGGAAATCTAAAAGTGACTTATGAGTGGTCAAAAACACAAAAAATTGAATTGGGTTAGGCAAAGGAGGTGAAATTAGCTTGTTGGCTTTTTCTACCATACGTGACCATCGATAATTGAGTTGGCAATCGATGGTTAGGTCTGACCATCAACAGTTATGTTGACCATCAATGGTTAAATATGTCCAAAGCTAGGTTTGATCAGCAACAAATTGATGTGATTCATAGATGAATTTTGGGGGTTGGGCAAAGGCTAAATTGATTTTGAAATGGAAATAAAGCACATGAATAGTAACAAACAAGGGCTTGTCTTACCAGAAGTGGATTGGATGAGTAGTTGGCATAGTTGGCCTATAGGTAAGATCTAACTTGATTTTGATAGAGTAACGATGTTTGGAAGCTTGGTTGAGAGGTGATGGTAAGTTAGCTCTTAATAGAATGGTTTGATAATGTGGATGACATTGGTTGACTTATAAAAGAAAACTCTGAGTACCTAAGCTCTTAATAATAATTGTAGATCATTTTGCTCTTACAATGCTTTCCTTATAGGTAAGGGTCAAAGGTGTAAGAAAGAGTGTAACTAGGGATTATAAATATAATTTGTCCATGCAATACCTCATAAGGATATTTGGATGACTTATATTTAGAAAAGGTAGCTATCAGTTTGTATGATGTTTGCATGTAGAAGGTTAGGCAATTGAGCCTGACTATCGACTATTGGGCTGACCGTTAATGTTTATCCTGACCATCGATGGTCAAGGCTGAACATCAAAATAACCTAAAGGGCCATGTTTAAGCCTAATAAATATAAACTAATGAAAATGTGCCTAGGTAAGGAAAAAAGGTCCAAGGGGTCTGCTAGGGGTCATGACACTTGGAAATGCATGTGTAGAATTCTAGTGTCTAAAGAAAGTTTCACTCAAATTTTGCTATTATTCAAAATAAGGTATTAAAATTGGAAATATGGGTTATGGTAGGAATACCTAATAAAAAGTGTGTATGCATTGAATTAAAATATTATGAATATATCCTCTTTAGCTTTGGAGGATTACCTATAGATAAGAAAGAACTAAAGCAAACTTGTTTGTAAGACAAATAATAAGGTGGATTGCCTAGTGCTAGCTAGATCTTAGAAGTGAGAGCTTCTATAGGGGATGTCAATCCACTATTTTAGAACAATTAAATAAATCAAATAGAAAGAAAGTACTTGTATCAATGATCAAAAGGTATTGAAACTGATAACAAGAATTGTTTGATAATAAGATATGCTAGAATGATCAAATTAGTGATAAACTAATTAGTGTCAATGCTAATAGGTTAAGATGTGATTCAAGAAATATGAAAGGGTCCTGTGAGTGGTCAAAATCACAAAAAAGGGAATTGGGTCAGGCAAAGGAGGTGAAATTAGCTTGATATCTTTTTCTACCATAGGTGATCGTTGATAGTTAGATTGACTATCAGTAGTTATGCTAATCGTCGATGGTTGACTATGTCCAAAATTGGGTTTGATCAGTAGTAGATTGATGGGATTCACATATGAATTTTGAGGGTTGGGCAAAGGCTAAAATGATTATGAAATGGAAATAAAGCACATAAATAGTAATAAATAAGGGCTTGTCTTACCAGAATTGGGTTGGATGAGTAGTTAGCATAGTTGGCCTAAAGGTGGGATCTGGCTAGATTTTGGTAGAGTAATAGTGCCTAGAAGCTTGGTTGAGAGGTAATGGAAATTCAACACTTAACAGAATGGCTTGATAATGTGGATGATACTAATTGACCTAAAAAAGAAAACTCTAAGTACTTGAGCTCTTGATAATAATTGCAGATCCTTTTGATCTTACATCTCTTTCCTTCTTATAGGAAAGGGCCAAAGGTTTAAGGAGTGTAATTGGGGCTTCTAAATATAATTCATCCATGCAATGCCTTGCAAGAAGATTTGGATGACTTATATTTAGAAAAGATAGATAGCATTTTATATGGTGTTTACATGTAGAAGGTTAGGTAGTTGAGCTTGATCATCAATGGTTGGGTTGACCATCGATGGTTAGCCTGATCATCAACAGTCAAGGTTGAATGTCAAAATATCTTAAAAGGCCATGTTTAAGCCTATTAAAGCTAAACTGATGAAAATAAGCCTAGGTAAGGAAAAAAGGTATGAGGGGTATTCTAGGGGTCACAACACTTGGAAATACATGTGCATAATTTTTGTGTTTATATTATGTCTAGTTAAGTTATTAGAGTTTTTAGTCAACTCTCCCCGGCATCTCTAGGTGTGATTGGTTTGTTAGGTGTGTGAGGAAACCCTATAGGAAAGTGTTAGTTTCTCATAGATTTGTTGTAGAAATCAAAGTTAACCAAGTCAAAATATCTAAATCATTAAATGGATAAGGTTGATACTTTTATTTTATGTACATGGTGGTTTTTGCGTATGTTATATCCCTCAGGTGTGTTAAACTAGTCATCCAAGACAACTTGTTGTTAACAAGTCAAATGGTGTAAATAGTGAGAAATCCAAATAGAAGTGAGAAGATGATTAGGGATTGTTATCATGGAATAGGGATGAATCCAATTACATGAATATGTTTTTGAATAATTTTAAGACATGTTCATGTTGGATATAAGTTTTTTAAATCATTGTATATAGCAAAAAGTTGATCACAAGTTGACTTGTCTAGCTTAGTAAGGTTTGTGTGCAGTAAGGTCATGAGATTGGTTTATAATACCAATATATCTATTTGATAATATTATATTTATATCTAATAATGGTATAAATATCACATATTATCATCCAAATTAATTAGGAGTCTTTGAAAGTGGTCATACAAGTGTTGAAGGTCAAAATCACTATGACTAGTCTTTAAGGAAAATTGGCAGTTGTGAGTGAGCAAGTTGCAGGAGTGTTTTTGAGTCCTTTTTCCATGTGAAATGAATTATAATGAACTTGGTGAAGTTGTTTAGGTTTTGAATATTTTGTTTATATGTTTTATTTTGATGTTTTTTATCTAATGGGTCTTTTATCTTTAGTAGTTCAAGATAGACTTTCTAGGTATGCACAGGCATAATTATGAACATTACTAATGGCATGTTTCAAGTTTAGTGTGACTTTTACTTAAAAACACAAGGGGTTATGGATGATTATCTTAGGGGGGTTATTTTGGTCCATACATTCTCTCTTGTGTGCACATATTTTCCTTGAATTACATGTGCCCATTTGGTGTCAAGTGGACAAGTTTATCTCACATTTTATGGATGCATTGTCAGTTAAGCCTGACATCCATTCGCTAATTGTGCATTGTAACTTATGTAGTGTTTTATCATTTCACTTATTTCATGTCTTATCTCAGTCATGTCAAATTTACTTGAGAGATACCAATAGATAAGGATATTTTATTCTACACCAGTGGTTCTTCTTGGAAAGACTAACTATGCTTATTGGCATGTATATATGGAACACTTGATCATGAAAAAGAATCATAATCCATTATTATATGGATATATTATTTCCCCTAATAACCAGATTATTAAAATAAATGGGATAACACTTGTGATAAGATACTTCATACCTTATTATTACAAGTTTCTAGTGATCTTCATTTCCCTGTGGAGCATACATAGTGTCCCTACACTATTTTGAGCATTCTTCAGTCTCTTTTCAAATATCCTACTGATATTTATATAAATATTCCTCCTCCTCTTCCTATTGTCTCTTTTAAGACTATTTTACTCTCTCCTCCTACTTTTATTTATTGTGATGATGTATTCTTGATGGATAGTGGTCTTCCTTCTATTGAGCCATCACTATGGGACAAGATTCTTTCAAACCTTAGCTGTCTTTTTTTAGAATCTACATATATTCTTATTTAGGATATTGATCTTCTATATCCATCACATATTTATTATTTAGATGATCATATTGTCTTCATTGATAGTGTGAGTGCACCTATTGATAGCATCATCAATGACTCGTTTCTTTATGTGGATACTCATTTGTGAATCTGTGTGCCTCATCTACAGTCCAGTCTTTAGTTTTGAGGCTAATTAATATTTGTTCCACTCTTCACATGGAAATTATTTCAATGAATGTTTCATGTCCTTTTGATAAGTCTACTTCAGTGGCATTACATTCAATTTTTGTGCATGATCTTGCCAAACCTATGCCACAATCAATTTGGACCATATTCAAATTTATTTATACTGATGCCTTCATATTCCATTATGGAATTGGTAGACTTTTAGTACACACACCATGTTCTTCCTTTGGAAAATGGAAGAAACATTATTTGATTCAGATGGAACTTCTTTATTCTTTAGGTAAAGGATATCATTACTGACATTGGTCATCTTACAAATTGTACTTGGAGGGCAAATTACTTCAACATCATCTTTGGTGGGGCCTTATAGATTTCTCTTATTTCTCTCTTTTGTGGAGAGTTTTTTTATATGGGTTTTCTCCTTTTCTCCACTTTATGGGAGTCTATTTGTACTTGTGTACCTCATCAAGCCTTTATGATGAGACCTATTTCTTATACCCACTTAAAATACACATAAGGGGTGTTGGTGTGTAGGGGTTTCCTACACTTCTATTTATCTTCATTAGTTATGTGAGTTTTTGTGTAAATTGGGTAAGTTTATCCCACATGCATGAGGATGTTGGCTTCATGCCTTTATTCTACCTATTTTGGAGAAGTTAGTCCTACATGCATATAGTATGCTTGGGTTACATCTATCTTCCACATATATGTACCTATTCACCTAATGTAAGGAAATTACATTCTAAATATAAGATTGTCTCAATTTTATCTTTCTTGATTTCATCTTCAGCAATGTAGTTATGTTTCCCTTTGCTTTTGTATTCATAAGATTACACATGTGTGTTTAATTCTTACAAGTTATATCTTGGTTGTATCCCACTTTGACATGGTATCAGATTTTATTTATACTTGGGTACCTCATCAAGCCTTTATATTGATACCCATTTCTTCTACCCACCTAAGCTACACTTAAGGCATTTTTGGTGTGTAGAGTTTCCTACACTTCTATTTAGCTTGCTTAGTTGTGTGCCTTTTGTGTACATTGGGTAAGTTTATCCCACATAAATGAGGATGTTGAATTGATGCCTTTCTTTCACCTATTTTTAGGAAGTTAGTCCCACATGCATATTATGGTTGGGTTAAACCTATTTTACACCTATATAAGTACCTATTCACCTAATTCAAGGAAATGCAATTATGAATATAATATTATTTCAATTTAATCTTTCTTGATTTCATCTTAAATAATATATTTCTACTTATCTTTTCTTCTACATTCATAGGCTTACACATGTGTGTTTGATTATTACCATTTATATCTTGGATGAATCTTTTAAAACATTAGTTTATGGTCATCCACCCATTTTTCCAATACCACAAAATATAGAAACCAATATAATCAGGAATCTAGTTCTTCTTTAGGGCCAAGGGAAAATGTGAATGCATGTTTTTTTATTCCATCTAGCATGCTTCATTTCCATTGTTGGTGATTTTATGTTAGTTATGAAGCTCACATCATAATTCCACGAATAGAATTCGAGTCTATTAATTTATTATATTTTTAGACAAAATGGAATTGTACATTTTCAATCTAGTGAAAAAGGATAAATTTTTATATCATTCTTGAGATATGAATCCATCTCCCAACCACTAAAACACTAGGGAAGTTGGCATGAAAAGACCTATCCCATTTTAGGAGAAGGATCTTATGCAGTTGGGGTGTTGAGTTAGTATGTTTAACCATAAGAAAATAGTCAATATGTTTAGCCATATTATAAGACTAATTATTACAAATAATAGAAAGTTACTGAATTAATGACTTTATAAAATCATTCTAAAAATTTTTTTCTTATAACTTCCAGAAATAATTAAAAATTCTTATTTTTTATACAAATTTTTTAGTTACTAAATTTTTGAATTTAAAAAATCATTATAAAAAATATTTTATTATAACTTAAAATAATTTTTAATAATAAATAAAAGATATTTTTATTATTAATTAAGTTGTCAAATATGACAAAATTTAGCCTATCTAAATTTATGGTTTTATTTATTTTTTAGTTGTAAAATATGACCAAAATATGTAAAAATGGTCCACATACCATTAAATTCTAGGTTTGGTTGGTAGTCAACTATGCATCCTCTTATGAATCATGTGACAAAAATGCTCGCTTTACAAGCAAAATTTTTTACTTACTATAACAACATCTATAAAATAAATAAGTGGCCATCAGGGCAAATTTTAGTGGTGATATTTAATTAGTTCATGAATATTTTAGTTTTATAAATTGGTGTTTAGTGATTTTAATGAGTGGTGAATAGTGTGGATTCACCTAAATTATTTGGATGCAAGATAGTTTTCCTAGTTGGATTGCCTGTTGTTAAAAATAAATTACATACATATAAATATAGTTTTACACTCTATCAAAAATTGATATGAGCTTATTCACCATTATATGTAATATATAATCATTTGGGGATTTATCTGATGAAGCATATCAGCATAGTTAGTATCTGGAGGTGTTTGTATCACTAACCAACATAGTTTCCATCTGCTTACAATAGTGTCAGCCATCACAACTTATGTCAACTACCAATAATATTGTTACATGATAACATATATGTTGTTAGACAATGTATGTGTCTCACATAAACATTGGTATCACTTAAAAACATTAGTGTCACCCGAGAAAATTAGTGTCTCATGTCACTTGCCAACAACCTTGACATGTGACAACATTTTTATCATTTGGAAACATCTATGTATCCCTTTAAAATTTGGGTTATCGACCATAATTTATGTAGATTATCAACATTTTTGTCTCCCAATAGCATTCTTTTTTATCATTCATGTCACTCACCAGTGTCATCACCCATATTCATTATAATCAACTGATTACATGACATCTAGTGGAAATGTTAATGGGGTGGGATAATTAGCCAATAAAAACCCCTATTATCTTATTTTTGAAATCCAAAAAATCCCTAGGCAATTGGAATCCACACCAAATATAGGTACTATACTAAATGATGAAATGTATTTTTGTTTATTTTTAGTTTAATATTAAGATTCAATAACAATTCAAAGGTAACCCCTCTTAAACGTAAAGCCCATAGATGATTGTATTCTTACTGACTGAATTAATCACCTATCACTGTTTGAAGATATTATTGATAATGACATGACAACACTCGAAGACATTCCTGAGTATAAATATGCAATTCCTCAAGTGGAGGATATTTACAAATAATATGACTTAGATGAGGTTTAAATATAAGAATGTACTTCTATATCTCATGAAACACCAACTTTGGTTAAATATTCAACTCAGAATTATGTGTGAAGGAAGAATAAACTAGAAATCATTCCTGATAATGAGATCTAAATACTGGATGAGATTTGTATTCATCAAACACAAATTTTAGTTGAATACTGCACTAATAAATCTATGTGAAAGAATAAAAGTACATACATAATTATAAGGTATTTTAAGTTTGACTAGGTAGCTAAATATCCCTTCATTGAACCAATGGAATCATAAAATGGTAATGATACTCCAACAAAATGTAGATGTACAATATGTAGTTGGAAAATAGGAAAGGAATACAAAATGAAACTTAAGTTGGACATAATGGATAAACATTTTGGAGTGTTAGTAAAATAAAAATATGGGAAAACCTAGAAAACACAAAGATGGAAAGATGGAAAAGAACGCATGCAAGGTACATGAAATCTCATTGAGAAAGGAGGAAAATAAAATCTCAGTTAATAAAATATGCTCTTCAAGTTAATATTCATGTTAAAAATATACAATTATCTACCATTTATCACATTCTAATAAAAGGTAAACCTATATCAAATTTTTTATATTATAATATTTTATTCCAACATAAAGGATTTCATAAAATTCCAAAATCCCATTGGTTAGATAGTAGTGCTTTGAAAACGGCAAAATGTCTCACCACGATTGAGGATTATTTGAAAGAAAAAGTTAAAAATGCATGGTTTATCTTGTTATCAATTGATGAGGTCACAATATTTGATAACACATCATGGGTTTGCATTTATGTTTATACTTTTCATAACCATTCAATGAAACCTCATCGGTTATATTTACATAAAATGATCGAAATATATAATGTCAAAAACCTTTATACATTGATTATTTATAATTTGAAAGATATATATGGGAAGGATTAATATGCTATAGCTACCAAGTTAGTTTGTGTTGGTGTTGATGATGTATCTATGATGGAAGGTCTTAAAACTTGTGTCTATGTTCAACTATAAATAATAGTTACCTCCTATATGATTCCAATTCATTGCATGGCTCATAAAATTAATATTGCTTACAAGATTGTTAACACATTTTAAAATGTTACAAAAGTGGAGGAGTTTATCTATGAATTGCATGCATACATGTCAAGAAGTCCTAAAAGATGTTTAGATTTTTATAAATTTATGATTGGAGTGACTGATGGTAAAAATATATTGAAATATGTTGATATAAGATGGATTTATATGTATGATCCAACATGCTGAATTTTCTAAGAATATCCATCATTAACAAGTTTTATGTTTAAATATCGGATGGAAGTTGAAAAGACAAGATATTTGTTGTATTATTTAACAAATTTAAAAACTTTGTTGACATTATGTGGTATTCTTCCTATGTTGAGAGAAATGTAATGTTTTATAAAACATGCATAAGAGAAATCTATATATATATTTGATTTTATTCGGTTGATAAAATGGGTTTGTCACTCTCTAGATATGTTATTCTTATCACAAGACTATTTTAAGGGCCCCACTTTAGCAGATGGAAAATTTTAATAGATATTAAGGACCCCAGTAGCTATTTGAAGTTTAATATTCATAATAATATTTGTATCATTATTAATGGAAAGGAGATACTGTGATCTAGGAATTTGACTCAAGAGATGATGGTTAGTATGGTGTTAGTTCCAAAATGAAAGAAACACACCAATAGCATAACATCTCTAGGCCTAGACACTAGGGAGAGCTTAGTTAACAAAAACAAATGACAAACACAACTAAAAAGTAAGGAATAAAACACAAGAATTCATTCACCTTCCTTGGATGCTCTAAATGCCTTTGTAGTAGTGGCTTGCTCAATTTTATGCCCATGAAGTCCTTAGCAATGGAAGCTTGGCTACATCCATCTCTCCTTGGCACCTTTGGCTTGTGGCTTGGCTTGGATTGGAATCAATTTGGCATGGAAACAATAATTTCAATGACTTATTGAATATATGTGTGCATTATAACTTTGCACCAAAATAGCTTATAAATGATGTTCATGGCCTCTCTATTTATAGATTTTTTAGAATGTCTAAAATCAACCTAAACCGTCCATCCTAAGATTGAGATGTGTGGTTGAAGATTAATTAAATTTTTAGAATTAAGTTTATAATTATCCTCATCATGACATTAGAATAAGGGGTAATTAAGAGGCATGGAGGGCTTTGATGAGGCATGAGAGGCATGAATCCTAATATTTATGGTATTTATGGCCTAGGGATCTCTTCCCAAGAAATGAGGTTACCTGATGATGAAGATGTTTAATATTCATTTCTAAAAACAAGTATTGAATAAGTTTCCATGGATTTATTAATTAGGCCTTGATTTGGATTAATTAGCTCTTAAACATGCTTAAGTACTTTGTGCACAAATTACTCAAATTGATTAAAATTCCTTGTTATTGGTCCAAAATTTGATTGGATTAGAATTGGAAGTCGATGTCAGATGCATTAGAACTGTATTCCCATTTAGTATGTTACCATCATCAAATAACAAAAGCACATGTCTTGTGTAAGATATTTGATTAGGAAAGAGCAATCCAGAGAACCCAAGTGTAAAATTGGCATTTTGACTCAAAATGATCTGATAAAAGTTAGCTAGCCCATAAATTGCATTGCCTCATTTAGGGATACCCTAGCCAAAATTGTTAGTTTCACATCATTTAGCATGTTTTAGTATTTTCAAGGCAAATTGTGTATTTTGGGTGGAAATTAACCAAAATCTTGGTTGGAGGTTATCAGTGGCCAATTTTAGGTGTCTATAGTTTGCCTCTATTTTGGAAGGTGTTGCAAGCTATAAGCATAGTAACATATTCTTAATGAATAAAAAGGTCTTGTAAACCTACAATTGCAATGATGATAAACTAACTATATGATGCCCCCTTGAGGGAATGATTGGCACAAGTAAGTCAGTAAACAGTCCTTCAAAAAGAAAGAAGTGAAATGAGGGGACCAAAGAAATGAAAAATGATGGGGTGAAAACATAATGATAGTGAAAAAGTGGTCAAAATCATTGAGAATGTAAGTGGGATGATGTACAATGGTTTTCCCAAAGGTGGTTATAAGTATTATACCTTGATAGTGGAAACATGGTATGATACTACAATGATTTTCCCAAAGGCAGTTATAATCATTGAGAAGATGGAGTTTCCCTAATTAGGATAAACAAATAAGATAATAACATGCCCCTGTATAGGCAAAAAAAGTAAAGTGATGACAACACAATGATTTTCCCAAAGGTGGTTATAATCATTAAAAAATACAAGTGGGATGGTGTTCAATGATTTTCCCATAGGTGGTTATAATCATTGGACCTTGATTATGGAAAACATGAAAACTTAACACAAAGGGTAATGATGAATTGAAACAACCTACTAGTAGGGAGATGCATGTTGAAACTAATAAAGGTTGAAATTATTTCATGGTTAATTACTCTATTTTAGATATGATTGGGATTAAATCAACATGTCAGTTCTAAAGAGATGCCACCATTGCTGAATAGGCTTCTTAAAGCTGAGGTTTTTTGTAGCATGTGTCAGTAGGCATCATGGTATAACATCATGAGGACTTGGCCAAAATATGCATAAAGACTGACTCCCATAATCCAATACTCAATAAAAAAAATGAAGCGCCAATGATAGAAACCATGATGAAAATTTAAACATATGAATATGGATGGATTTGAGTATAAGTGTGGGCAAGGAATCACCCAATGAACACACATAAACTGAATCAAGGCAACAATGCTGAAATCAAAAAAAAGGTAGACAAACAAATAAAATAAGCAAAAATAAACAAACAAATAATGCAATAGAAACCCTATGAACATGGCCCATAGAAAATAGGTGATAACTTAACAAATGAATAAAATAGGGAAATAGAAGAAAAGGAAGGGGGTGGCCGAGTTGTCTCCATATGCACTAGGCAAGTGAATGCTACCTACATAGTTCCATGGATGTAATATCTAATAAAAAAATTTAGGCCAAATGTAGTTCTCTCAGAGAATGGGAAGAATATGATAACTGAGGAAAACAAATAGAATGGATGTGATAGAAGAATAGGAATGGTCTTTCAAAATGGAAAGTGTGTGAGAGAAAAGGCCAAAAAGGATGGGGAAACTAAATGACAATTGTTTTGCTTGTAACTTAGTAAGGGTTCCTAGAATTCTTAAGACAAATAAGTGGTCAATGTTTTTTTTATTTTCTAATGATTTTCAAATATTTTTGGAATTTTTTTAAGTATCTCAACTCGATCAAGAATGATGAGACACTTAAATGGTTCAAGCTCACAAAATGGTGAAAGCGTTCAAACTTGGGTTGCTCATAAAATGGAAAGAGCATGGAAAAAAGGGTGACTAAGCTGACATCAATAAGTATCAAGCACTACCTACATAGTATTAAAGTAAGACCTCAAGTCATTGTAGTTCTAACCTTACAATGGAGGAATTCAAATAGTGTAGTAATCAATTTAAACAAAGCAGGCATAGTTGGTAAAAAGGCATAGTATGACATAGGAAGTGGTGAGTTGGTACATTAAGGCTTAATGTTTCCCCTAGTTTGCCTATAGGTGGATATAACCAAGACACAATGGCATAGATCAATGGTACTAATTTTCTCAAAGGTGGTTATAGTTCGTGGTAAGAACAATGGTAAGAAATGAATAATAAATGAAGGATGCAATTGCTAAAACTTCTATCACACTATCTCAAAATATAATCTTTGTCTAAAGTACTTGAACCAATTGATGAAACTGATTAGATACGTTGATGCTAAAACTGTGTAATGAATGGTAAAAATCAAGGTCAAATTGGCTAGGATTTAGAACACATTAGGTTGATAGAATGAAAGCAAAAAATAGATACAGTGAAGAGATGGATAAGGATGGTATTTGTACAAAGAAGAATAGTGATAAAATGGCATAACTAAAATGGTCCTTATAGACAATACACCTTAGCACTCAAGCATAGTACTACTTGAGATGAATAATATTCATTACCTTAAGAAGTTCATCTCCATCTAGTGTGGCAAGCCTATATGCTCCTGATCCATAATCTATAGTGATTATGAAAGGCTCTATCTAGATTGATTTGAATTTCCCTTTATGCTTCTTCTCAGTTGTGGTATTCTTTTGGTTTTCTTTAAGAATAAGATCACCAAGTTTAAATGTTCTATACTTGATAAATTGATTATAGTGGCCTTTGAGTCTATTCTGATATGCTTGAAGATTATTGAGCATTGTTGTGCATTTCTCATCAAGTAGGTCTAGCTCTTATAGGCAAGCTACTCGATAGTCATGATAATACAGGACATGCTTGAAATATATGCATAGTGAAGGCAATTTGACCTCAATTGGAAGGATGGCTTTAATACCATAAACAAGTGAGTATGGAGTGGCTCTTATGGGCATAAGATGATTAGTATGGTATTCCCAAAGGACAAGGAATATCTGGAGGTGCCAATCATGATCAGCATCATTGACAATCTTTTTGAGAATATTGACAATGGTTTTGTTGGGTGCCTCAGCTTGGCCATTACCTTAAGGGTAATATGTTGTATAAAAATGTTGTGTAATGTTGTATTTAGTATATAGCTAGTCTATATCTTTATTCTTTAATGATCCTCCATTATCAGATATAATTTTAGAGGGGTTACCATAGCAGCAAATGAGATGTTTGAAAATGAATTTGGAAATTTGCTTTCCAATCACGTGAGGGGTATAGCTTCAACCCACTTATTGAAATATTTAATGGTGGTAAGGATATGTTTATGGCCATCATATGAATTGGGGTTAATCTTCTCAATGAGGTCAAGTCCCCATGTAGAAAATGGCCATAGTGTCAACATTGATTTTAGATTTTTTACTAGGGCATCAATCAGATTAGCATGTCGTTGACATTTGTCACACTTTTTTACATATGCAGTGGCATTTACATCCATTATGGGCTAATAATAACTAGTACACAAGATATTTTTTGATATGATTGCCTCACTATAATGATCTCCACATACTCCTTTGTGAACTTCTCTTAATGCTAGTGTAGACTTAGCTGAAATTAAATAATGAAGTAGGGTTCCATCAAAACTACGATGGTAAAGGTTGGATCCAAGTAGAGTATAATGAGTGGAATGATGAATGAAGGCTATGGTTTATTTTCAAGATAGGTTAGGTGGTATAAATTGGTCATGAAGGTAGTTTTAATTGTCTAAGTACTAGATAGAATGAGGACCAACAATATCACAAATCATGGTAATAGTTAAAGGTTCATGAATTGGTACTGACAAATTCTTGATGTGGAACTACTACTCTCTATCTTTATCTATTTATCAAATCAGAGATCCAATGGTAGCTATGACATCTATAGTTTTATTACTAGCCCTTGGTATGTACTCAAACTGAATATTGGCAAGTTGTTGCTTAAGAGTGTCGACCATGGCTTTATATGGAACCAGCTTGTCATCTTTGGTCTAAAAATGATCTATGACCTGATTGATGATTAACTGAGAATAACCATAAACTTGGAGATGATATTTTTTTCTAATGCACTACTTGTCAAATTTCTACAATAAGTACTTCATACTCAGCCATGTTTGTATAAGGAAAGCTGATTTTGAATGATTTAAGGATTAGATCCCCCTGTGGTATAATAAATAATAGGCCTACCCTAGATTAATGTGTAGTAAATAAACCATCAAAATATAGTTTTTAAGGTTGCTCCTCAAGGGGTGTGTCAATGACGATCATGATGGATTCATCAGGAAATTTAAATGTGAGTGGTTGTGTATCTATGACAGGTGCTTTAGCAAGTTGATCTTCAAGAACTTATCCCTTAATTACCTTCTGATTGACATACTCTATGTCAAATTCATTAAGAATCATGATCCATTTATCCATTCTACCTTTAAAATATATTTTATATATTATATACTTGAGGTATCTACTTTTGAAATGACTATGGTCTTATTATTCAACATGTAATGGCACAGTTTTTGAGCTACGAAGACCATGGCTAGACAAGCTTTTTTAATAGGGCATAGTTATGTTCATATGTAACCAAAGTACAAGCTAGGTAGTATATGCCATGCTCTTTTCCATTGTCATCATGTTGAGCCAAGAGTGCCCTCAGAGCATGGTTGGTAGCTGATAGGTATAACAAAAATGTCTTTCTTGGCATAGGAGGTAATAAAATAGGCAAATTAACAAGATAGTCTTTGAGTTGTTAAAAAGTTGTTTGGTAGTGATCATCCTAGTGAAATGTAACTCCCTTATTCAAAAGGTGTGTAAATGGATGACACTTGTCTACTAATTAAGAGATGAAGCATCAGATTGACTAGATCTTACCCTACAAACTATGGAGTTGCTTTAAATTGGTTGGTGGTAGCATCTCAGTTATAGCATGGACTTTAGCCAGATCAACTTCAATACCTCTATGAGACACTATGAAGCCAAGTATTTTTCCTAACATTACACTAAAAATACATTTATTTAGATTGAGTCTAACTTTGTACTCTCGTAATCTTTCAAATATTTTATGTAGCACTGCTAGATGGTCAGCCCTAGTTTTGGATTTTCCTAATATGTCATCGACATAGTCTTCAACAATATCATACATCATATTATGGAATATGATAGTCATGTCCCTTTGATATGTATCTCCAGCATTCTTAATGCCAAATGGCATTACCTGATAACAAAATGTTCCCCATGGAGTGGTGAATGATGTTTTATGTTGGTCTTTTAGCGTTATTCTGATCTGGTTGTATCCTAAAAATCCATCCATGAGTGAAAACATTTCATAATCGGACATGGAGTCAATAATCATGTCAATATTAGGTAATGGAAAATCATCTTTAGGACAAGCTTTGTTGATGTCTCAAAAATCAATACAAATTTTGATCCTTTAGGATTTTTACTGATAGGTACCACATTAGAGATTTATTTTGAGTAGTCAATGGATCAGATACATCCTACTTCTAAGATTTTTTCCAACTCTTTAACAATACAAAAATGCAAGGATGCATCTTACGTAACTTTTATTTTATCAGTTTGGTGTCAAGATTAACCACAAGGTGGTGCAGAACTAAGGTGGGGTCTAAACCTGGCACGTCAGAATAGGCTCATACAAAAATATATACAAATTATCTCAACAAAGTTGTAAATACATCATGTTCCTCCTTAGTGAGGGATGCTCCTAATTTTATCCATTTTAGGTCTAATGTTGTCTCAATATTTACCTCTATTGTATCTTCAACTAGAAGGGTCAAACCATCTTCTAGGATAGTACGCAATGACTTGAACTATTGACATAAGTTAAGGTCCTCTGTTAGGACTTGCTCTTCAACTTTTCCTAGGCATAATGAATCTAAGTCCCCTAATGGGAGATCTAGCCATGTGACAAAAACAATCAAAAATTATTGAAGAATTTGATCAAATACTTGTTGCTCAAAGCTAAACTCTGCTCCATATGCAAGTTCATCATTGGTGGTCTCCTAGTCTAAATTTGAAGAAGAATGAACACCCCCATATAGTGGCACCTAAAATAGGTTTTCACCACTAGACTAGCCTTTATCTTTACTTTTTCCCTGGTCAAAAAGTGCCTCAAAGAGTTTTTCACTTTGGGACCTCAATGTTTTACTTACTTGTTTTTGACTAAGGGTGTTCACTCGCTCTCCAAAATAGGCTATAGGATCTAATGTAATTGAGAATCTTGATTTGTGATCTCCCAATAGAACATTATCTCTAAGGCATAAAAAGTCACATAATGCCTCATCATTTTGTAACTCATCAATTGGTAGACTGGATTCTTGTTATTCTCAATCTATCAGTTGGGGATAATATAATGGCAATGGATTGTGATGAATGGTCAGGGTAAGGGTACAAATGACATTATTATCAAACAAGTTGGTTTTAACTAGATTATTAAAGGTGAGGCCATGATCAGACTCTGCTTCATTGTCAGCATCATCATCACTAGTCATTAGTGATGGAGTTTGAATAATATATGTGGGGTCACCCCCAGGCAGTTTAAATCTAAGTTCATAAGGTCTTTCATACTTAGTCTTGGAAATTGGCTTGATAGTTCCTTGTTGATTTAGTTTGAGGCCTCTTCCTTCATAATTATGATGCTCCATGATCTTATTAGGAATAGGATACTTTGAATTTTTATAAAAATCAACTTGGTTTTCATTGTATAACCATGATTCATCCCCTTTAAGAGGGTTAGGTCCTAGGTCATATGTTGGTACAAATGTGACAGGCCCCTTATCTTTGTTCTTTTGTTGCCAATGCATATGTGGGATGACTTTAGGTCACCCAAAGGTTTTTGAATTCTGAGGAAGATTGGCAATATGAAATGTATCATGGGTCATATACTCTCTCCGTCCATTTTTTAAAATGGTGAAATGATTATAAGCTTTGGGAGGTGGTATGTGGGAACAGGAATCCAAGGTATTAGGATCTATGCAATTATCTAGTAAAGAATCAATAAGTATAGTTTTTCCTTTATCTTTCTTGGAACTTGGATTCATACCATACTGATAATTATAGATTTAAAATTTGGCCTCAAGATGCTTTCAATGTTCATATGGGTGTAAATCTCTTGGAATATTCACTTCCATCCTTGAGTGGGAAAACTTGATACATTTGTGCAACATTGACGGCACTACATGAATTTCATGTAACCAAGGCCTACCTAGAAGCATATTTTATGATAACTCAATATCAAGCACATGGAAAAGTGTATCATGGGTCAAAGGCCCAATGATAACTGGAAAACTAATGGTTCCTTATGATTCTCTTTCTTGGTTATCATAGGCTTTGATAGTTATTATTTCTGGTTGGAGATCTACCATTATGTACCCAAGAATCTTGATGAGCTTTAGAGACACTATGTTGAGGCTGGATCCATTGTCTATAAGGACACATTTCACTTTATGTCATCTTATATAAACTTATATGTATAATGGATTATTATAGAGCGGGCCAAGGGAAGACATATCACTTTGGTTGAATGTGACTTGTTGGGCTGGATCTAGGTGTCCAACCAAAGCTTGAAATTTATTAGGGGATATGTCACTAACAATAGTGGATTGGGTAAAAAACTCATTCAAGATGTTCTTGTGGATTATTGATGCTCACAGCAAATCTAAAATAAAAAATTTTGTTGGTGTCTTCTATAATTGTTCCATAATATCAAGCTTCTTATCTTGGTTAGTAGTGAATGGTTTATTCTGAGGCTAAATGGTTGGTTAGATGATAGGAAAAGTGACATATGGTTATGGGTTTGGGATATTAATTCCTCTTAGTTGTAATTACATGATCAGGATTAAATACTAGACCATTATTTCTAATCAATGTTGGGAATGGTGTGGGACTAGACAGGACAAGTCTCAGTTGCTGATACACTCACATGTTGTCACATGGCAAAGATGAGTTGTCAATATAAGGTCCAAAAAGGGAAGTCTTAGTTTGCTAGTTTGCCTGTATGCATTCCTAAGTCAAAGAAGGATTATCCATGTAATTTGGCCAAATATTTTTGTTTAGCAATGGTCTAGGCTGATTAGTGCTTAGTCTAGGATTAATGGAAATGGTATTAACTCTACCCCCTACAATATGACCTACAAACCTATTGTAGTCATTTGCACCTACATGGTAGGTTTGTTGGTCATTACCATTCTGACCTTGGTTTTGTCCATTGTTATATCATTGTGGGTTCTACTGATTTTGTTGATTTTGCTAATTCAATGTTTGATTTTGATACTATTGATTTTGTTGCTTCATTGGTCATTGTTGTTGTTATTACTGATTATTTTTCTAGTTTGCCTGTATGCATTCCTAAGTCAAAAAAGGATTATCCATGTAATTTGGCCAAATATTTTTTTTTAGCAATGGTCTAGGCTGATTAGTGCTTGGTCTAGGATTAATGGAAATGGTATTAACTCTACCCCCTACAATATGACCTACAACCTTGTTGTAGTCATGTGCACCTACATGGTAGGTTTGTTGGTCATTACCATTTTGGCCTTGGTTTTATCCATTGTTATATCATTGTGGGTTTTATTGATTTTGTTGATTTTTCTAATTCAATGTTTGATTTTGATATTGTTGATTTTGTTACTTCACTAGCCATTGTTGTTGCTATTGCTGATTATTTTGCTACTACTAATTTTTATGTCGAGGAAAAAGGTTTTGATAAATCCTTAGAGTTTGATTGTAAGTGGAAGCACCATTATCCAATTTTATCTCCCCATTATCTAACATATTCTCAATTAAATGCTTTATTTAGACACATCTTCATAGATTATGCCTATTAACCTGATGATAGTCATAGAATTCATTTTCATGGTACTAATCAAGATAAGGAATGCCTTATGAATAATGATTTGGTATAGGCCAACTAATCAGATTAGTGGCAGCAAGCTTACAAAATATGGATTCAATAGGTTCTCCTAGGTCACTAAAGACATGATGTGCATGCATGGTTCTCCTAGAAGGAGGGGTTATAATGGTAACGGCTGCTATATTTGTTGTGCAAGTCTTGGTTATTGTGCTTGCAGTATTGATTGTAGAGGTTGCTAGGTAGGATTAAGCTAAAAAGGTGGTGCAGATGATGTTTTCATCATTTGTATATGATGGGATTTGATTACTCTATTTCCCATAAGATTCCTATTGTGGTTGAATTGCTTGTCTTTCTTGGTTATTGGCTTGTGTTGGTTGTGATGCTTACACTTAAATAGGATGTTGATTTTGGCCATTTCCCTAATTGGTACCTTGATTTTGATTATTTGAACTAAGCTTGATGACTCCTTTATTGATGAGTACTCACTCGATCAATAAACCTTTATCAATGATCTCCTTGAACGTATGTGCATATTGTAATTCCAGATGGTAAGCTATTTCACTATGCAAATTTTTGGTAAACACAATGGCTAATTATTTGTCTGGTAAATTATGGGTGAAACAGCTAGCAAGGGCTCTCCATTATTGTAAATAACTTGAAAAACTCTCACCAACTTTTTGCTTTGCTTGAATTAATTCCACTAATTAAATCTCATGCTTAAGATTATAAGAAATGTGTTGCACAAACTTATCAAAAAGATCATCAAAATCCATTACTAAATTTTTGGAACACTTCAAAAACCACTCCAAGGCTTGTCCAGCCAAGCTTCTTGGAAACAATAGTAAAAGGTATATGTCGTTATATGCCACTGGTTGACATGTGACAAAGAATTCATTCAAATGAGCCTTAGGGTCACCTTTCCCTTTGTATTTATCAAATTTTGGTGGTTCATATCCTGGAGGAAATGGTATCTGCAAATACTCCATGTTGAATGGATAGGAACATACGTCATCTAATTTGAACTTTTTAATTTGTTTACTAGCTTGAATGGCAGTAATTTCATCCTTCATCTATTATAATTCTTGGGATAGGAAATTGGAAGGAATTTTAGTTTGAGGAAGAATTTGGGTAGATGGTTAGGAGGTCACAAGTGGGACACTTTGACCAAGGTATGATGGAGATACATGTTGGGGTACATTGGTTTGGTTGGGGAATGGACAAAGAATATACATACATGGATTAGGATGTACTTGAAAGTACACAATTGGTTGTGTGATATTTTGGTTTGGGTTAGTGATAAAGGTTTAACTTGGAGGATTTTGTGGTTGGGATGGAGGGATATAACTATACTGTGCCTACTGTGGTTGAAAAGGGACATGTTTCTAACTAATCAAACCTTGTTATTGAGTGAGAACTTATGGACTAAGACCATATCTATGAATTTGTAGCACATTTTGAACCAATGGTTATCTAATATGTACTTGAGAAACATGGGGACCTCCTTGTTACACAAATCCCTATGAGGAGGTAAAATTAGGTTGTAAATTTGGCATCTATTGTTGACCAATTTTTGTATGTTGTTGACTAGTCATTGCTTGGTTTTGGATTGTCATATTAGTTTGTGATTGAAGAGGTACATTCCTCATTACTTGATGAGGTGGAACATTAGTTTCCCCTGATTGAGGTGGCTATGTACTTTTCCTCTATTGTGTTGATACAATAGATTGCCCCTATTGTTGTGGAATATTCCTCTTTACCTATTGAAGAGGAGTAGGGTTCATCACATTCTATTGTTGAGGCATGACATTAGCCATTGTTTGATTACCTAATCCCATAAGATGTATACTTTAGGAAGTAATCGATTGAGGTTGGGGTGTAGAAACTCTTATTCCCTAGTATGATGACCTAATCATAGGATTAACTACAAGAACATGTTTTTGGCTAATTGTTTGCACATTAGTACCACTTTGATCAAGATTGGACATTATTTTCACATTGTCTACTATGTTTGGCTCACTATTCTGTGTATAGGCTGAAGACACTTCTTCAATAATGGGCATATGCATCAAGTTACCTATTGAAGTGGTTTGTATGAATGGGTTAGAATTTGTATTCTCTTATCTAGTTAACTCTACCAATATTCTTGTTGAAGGAATTACGTCAATAAGAGGCTTACTTACCATGTTCATCTGATTGAAATCATGTGTTAGATTCAGGTAGGTTTGATATGTTGTCTGCATTTGGTTAAAGTGATATTCCATGATGTTTTTTCCTTGATTAGATATATTAGGATCTTGGTATATTTTTTAGACTAGAGCCATAGGATTGCTAGAAGAAGCCTGTTGATTGTAAATGATATTATGGGGCACTCTTACTAGACTTGGTAAATTTTCATGGGGGAAGTCTATTAGAAACTTGGCCCCTATCTCTATGGCTCTAACCAAAATCTCATCTTTTTTCTCTAACAAATGTTGCTCAAACAAAAATGGATCATATGTGGAAGTCGTATTAGTATAATATGATTGTTGAAGAACTTGTTCATCCACTACAGGTATTATAGCTAGGTATTGTGTAGTTTTTTCATGGTCTTGTTCTAAATATGGTGGTGTGTTAACTAGATAGTTAGCCAATGGATATTATCTTTATGCCCTTGATTCAGTATTATAAGAGGGATAAGAATCCATCTCATAAGCAATATTATCTGCATAGGGGTTTTGCACTATTTCTTCTTGCATAACTCTATTACTAATCCCTAGATTGTACCTGAGTCCACTATGAGTGTAAGAATACATGTTTGGATCCATAGTCAATGATTTTTCAATAAAAGGTCAAAGAGTTCTACAAACTCTAAAAAGGACAATGTCTAAAATAGATGATATTCCAAATTGGTCTAGATTCGTCAAAAGGATCAAAAGGTTTATGCAAAGTTTTGTGTGAAAATAGGCTAGCATGAAGTATCTAACATTTCACTATTCACAAAAAGATAAGCAAGTAAATGGACATAAAATCAAAATGTTAAAATCTAAGGTCAAAGTGTTTCAAATCAGTCTAATCTAGGAATTTAAAAGTTTCTAGGTATTTTGGCCAAACACGACATCAAAAGATAGGCTCCAACAAGGCATGTGCTAGGACTCTTGGCAAAATTATGTCAAAAGATATACTTTGAAATAGATGAAATTTTTAATCTAACGGATTTGAAACATTCTAACAAACACTAGGCATTTGATTCTTAGACATGAACTTGATCAACTAGGTATAAGGTATGAAACAAAAGGCACTTTTAGAGACAGTTTATTTTCTCATAAAAAATGGTATAAAACTTGGTTCTTTTTACAAACAAGCTAGACAAACGTGAATAAGATAACTATTTTAGATAAAAGATCACAAAAGTACACTTGGATTGGTCTGAAAATGTAGGAACAAATTTGGAACTCTATATAAGAGGGTCCATGAAACAATATTCAAAATGTTCTAGGTAGTGTAATGATACTACACTACCCAAAAGGTGCAACAAAAAAGTTTGTTTCAAAAACTCTCTATGGCAAAGATGTTTTCCTATAATTTTGATAGCATAACACTAATTTTCTTGAGTCAAAATGTTGTGGTGCATAGACTCAAAGTGAAAGTGTTTAGAATAAAATGGATTAATTCTATCAAGTGATGATAATGATCATGAGTCTTAAACGGCCTTCAACCCAAATTGTAAATTAAACCTAATTTCCCTCAAGTTTAGTGCAAATGGCAAACCCACTTAACATATCAACCTTATGAATTTGTAAAGCTGAAATTTTGAATTTAGATTATAAGTGAAGGACTTGAACAACTTTGGTAAATGTCTAGACTCAATTGGGTAGCATAACTTCACCAAATCAAATGATATGAATCTCAAGCTTTTGATGAACTTTGAACAAGGCAAATTGATGATCTCACATGGGTAGCATAATGCCTCTTTGTTCAAAGGATAATTTGGACTATGTGTTTGGTTTGGATTATTTGTTTACACTAAGTTTTAACTTCAAACAAGAGTCTAGTCCTTTTTTCAACCACTAAATCCTATTGTTCACTTAGTGTAGTGTGATGTCTAAAGTGCCACTATGTCCTGTGTACAACTCTAAATGAGCCAAATGAAGTCAATGCCAAGAGATAAAACCCTAGGTCAAAGCTTCCCTAAATAACTTGTGGGAGGTGATGAAGTCCCCCTCATAAGCCAAGTTTGCATAAAAATAAAGAAAGCATGAAATAGAAAGACTTTAGGGTCATTTTCAAGGTCACCCAAACTTTGATGAGTTTTTGGGGAGTGCTTTAGATGACTTTATTTCTAATCCTTGGAATAGGCTATTTAAAATAATAATGGCACTTTTTATTCTAAGGGTTCTTTATAGGGGACAAATGGAAGAACATACATGCAACATTCCTCTTTTTTCCAAACAAAAAGTTAATCTAAACAACTATTTCAAATAATAATCGACAAGTGTGTTCAATTTTAATCTCAAATGAAAGTGAGGTGGTGTTTATTTGACCCCTTGGCCTTAGTTTAAAACTTTGAAACATTCATCATAAACATATAAAAAATTTAAACACCAAAATAAAGTTCCTAATTGATTTTTAAGTATGCAAAAGGTGATCTAAACATTTTTTTGTCAAATGTCAAGCTTGCTCCTATAGCAAAAATGTCAGCATGTATTTTAGCTTTGAAGTCTTTTTTTGATTTGAAAAAATAAACTTTAGAAAAAGATCTCTTGGGTCTGTGTTTTAAGAAAAACATAGTGAGTGATGTTGGTTTATATAATCAATGACGGTGACATTTTCTAACTGATGTCGACTATCCAACTGACATCGGTTATGCCAATGTAACTGATGGTAGGTATAAAACTGATGTCAATTTTACTAATTGACATCAGTTAAGATATCAACTGATGTCAATCTTACTTGTTGATGTCAATTACTATGTAAAAATGTGGTAAACAAAAATGGAAAAATAAAGTTAGAAAATCAATTTGCAAGATTTTTAAGGGTCCAAATAAATATTTTAAAGCTGTAAAATTATCTTATTCAGGTGTGAGATGCATCTAGTCCCACCAAGTATGCCATATGTGATCTATGAATTTGACTCAAGAGAAGATGGTTAGTATGGTGTTAGTTCCAAAATGAAAACAAAATGAAAGAAACACACTAATATCATAATATCTCTAGATCTAGACACTAGGGAGAGCTTAGTTAACAAAAATAAATGACAAACACAACTAAAAAATAAGGAATAAAATACAAGAATTCTTTCACCTTCCTTAGATGCTCCAAATGCCTTTGTAGTAGTGGCTTACTCGATTTTGTGCTCATGAAGTCCTTAGCAATGAAAGCTTGGCTACCTCCATCTCTCCTTGGCACCTTTGGCTTGTGGCTTGGTTTGGCTAGGAATCAATTTGGCATGGTAAAACTTATTGCAATGGCTTCTTGAAGATATTTTTGCATTATAAATTTGCACCAAAATAACTTAGAAATGATGTTCATCACCTCTCTATTTATAGATTTTTTAGAATATCTAAAATCAGTGTGAACCATCCATCTTGAGATTTAGATGTGTGGTTGAGGATTAATTCAATTTTTAGAATTAAGTTTATAATTATCCTCATCATGAAATTTTAGGAAGGGGTAATTAAGAGGCATGGAGGGCTTTGATGAGGCATGGGAGGCATGAATCCTGATATTTGTGGCATTTATGGCCTAGAGATGTCTTTCCAAGAAATGAGGTCACCTCATGATGTAGATATTCAATATTCATTTCTAAAAACAATTATTCAACAAGTTTCCATGGATTTATTCATTAGGCCTTGAATTAAATTAATTATCTCTTAAGAATGTTTAATCACTTTATGCACAAATTACTCAAATTGATCAGAATTTCTTGTTATTGGTCTAAAATTTGACTAGATTGGAATTGGAAGTTGATGTCAGATGCATTGGAACTGTATTCCTATTTAAAAATTTAACAATAAAAAATAACAAATGCACGTGTATTATGCAAGATATTTTATTAGGAAAGAGCAATCTAGAGCACCTAAGTGAAAATTTGGCATTTTGACTCAAAATTATCTGATCAAAGTTAGTTGGCCCATAAATTGCATTGCCCCATTTATGGATACCCTAGCCAAAATCAACACTTGAATATGTCAGTTTCATATCATTTGACATGTTTTAGTGTTTTCAGGCCAAATTGTGTATTTTGGGTGGAAATTAGCCAAAATTTGGGTTAGAGGTTATTGATGGCTAGTTTTAGGTGTCTATAGATACCAATGAACACATTCCAAAGATGTGATGATTTAATATAATAAGAAATCAAAGAAGTCTCTATAACATGAGTATTATATGATACTATTATTTATAAGATGCAAATAAAATTAATAAAGATTTCAAAAAGACTATCTACTAAAATTTAAGATCATTTTAAAAGGGATGATTTTGCTGAAGCCATGGGAGTGATGAATCTAATATTTTAGAACACTATAAATGGTGAAAAACTAACAAGTAATTTATTTGTCAAATACATGGGTAGTCTCATTAAGTATTTCAACAAGTCTGTGGAGATCAATGGAATTAAAATTAAAGATATTTTTCAAAAGGATTTATTGACATCTTAGTCAACACATTTCCAAATTCCAATGATTGATCAATATCAGTTTTTAAATGAACTAATGGAAAATGGTGTTATTACGAGGCTATGTAAAAAACTTTACCCTAGTAGCATCCTACAGGAAAATATCAATGAATATTTTTAATTATGTAAACTCTACCAAAAAATATTTTGGGATATGTGGAAGATGAAATGGTATTTAGTGCATTATATTTTGTTAAATCCAAACTTTAGAATAGATTGGACAAAAATATAGAGACTTGTTTGAGGTTGTATGTTTCTCATTATCCTCTGGATGGGTTTCCATATGAAAGAGAGTTTTTAATTTGGATTTCACTAAATAAAAGAAGAGGTGTCATGAATAGATCCACCAATAGAGATAATGTTAATTTTGATAGTCAAAATACCTCTAAGACTGTAGACACAAATGCCAGCTTTGAAGAACAAGCTGGAAAAGGCTTGTTTTAGCTACCTAAGTTTTAGTTCTGTAATTATTTTAAATTGAAACATTGCAATATAATTCATTACCAATTGTGATATTTTTTGTATTTATTGTAAACTATTATCTATGATAAATTAGGTATTGTAAAATTTATCACATTATAATATTATAATAACAATATTATTTATTCATAGTTGAATTTTTTTATTATGCAAAGATAAAATCAATAAGAACTATAAATCAACCTTCTCATAGGTATCATATAGTGATTTATTAATAAATATTTCCCACTTGTCATGTGGTTGATATTTAAATTTTATCTCATGTTAATAACACTAATAAGATATTATAACATGATTATTGATTAACAAGAATGCAAATAAAAACACAACAAGAATTTAATGTTCAATAACCATGTTTATTTTTAAAACTCCATAAAGACAACTTTACAAGAACCTTTTCTCTCCATTCAGGTTCAATCTTAATAATATAATAGTTGGTTACTTCTCTTATCAATAACCAACATAATCAGTACCTAATAATCTATTTATTAATCAAATGATAAGTTTGAGATGTGAGAAGACTAGTTTCATCCCTTAATAACTTTAACCATTACCCATTTTCATTTCAATTAAAGATTTATAGTGATTATATTAATCAATTTAAATTATTTTTCCAAAAACATGGTCATCAAAACATGTCTACTAAAAATGAACATAATTATAATTGAAACTAACATTCACATTTAAAAACATATGTCATACATATGGTGTGGCTGAATTGATTACAAATAAAGCATTACATTTCAAGATAATATCTAACACATCAGCAACTAAAATCCATAAAATAATATAATACGTCTTCAAAAAACTATAAATATAATATTTTTAAGTTTGAAACTAGTTGTATAATAATATTACAATATTTCCACTATAAATACATGTTATAAAGAAAAGAGTGTAAAGTTATAATATTCTTACCTTGGAGTGAACTCATCGAGCATCAATCTCCCCCTAGCTCAAGTGTAACCTTACAAGATATATTATGTGTTAAAGACTTCAAATGGTTATATAAATACCTTAAAAACTCCCAATGACTCCTATTGAATCTCTAAAGACCACCACAAAACAAGATTCTTCAAGATAAGGTTGTAGACCACTAATTCCTTCAAATATGACTTAGGGCAAAAGTGAGAATGAAATCATAGTGAATAGATTGTATATTATTTTATTAGAATGAAATATGACACTTATATATAGTCATTTAATACCAAAAACCAACCTTGAACACTACATTGATGGTATCAACTAGATTGACATAGTTGAAAGATGTTAGCTGACACAAAATGATATCAACCAGACTAATAAAGTAAAAATGTCAAAAAATAGGGTTAAAATTATATTGAGTTGGTTGATATAATAAGGTAAAAAAGAGGTAAATATGTTATATAGGATTGACCAATGTCATAGGATATAAGGGAAATTTTAACAACTAAGAAAGATAGCATGGAATGAGATAAATGATAAGATAATCTAAAGAAGTTAGATTGATGATAAGAATGATGTAAACATGATATAACAACTTCATCTCTCACAAAGAACCATGAGATTATTCCACCCCATTCTCAATGTACCCTTTAAGGCATGTACTTAGGGAAATCGATGCTCAACAAGGCACTATAAGAGAAAGCATAAATAAATGATAAAGTGAAAAATATTTTGTGTATATAGGTAACATAGAATTTGTGGTTTGGAGTCACCTGCAAGAGTGTTGTGTGAGTTTTGATAGATCATTGATAAAGAGGAAATAATTATGTATAATAGGAGGTGAAACATCAATAGATCACCAAAATTTAGGTATTTGAATGTATCCTAGATAAATACTTGAGCGTGAGGTAGTTCAGATAAGCATTAAAGAAGAAAAATAAATAATAGATCATTGACTATGATGTAGTCAATACACAAGATCATATTCCAATCATTGTATTGGGTAGAAGGTTCTATAAAATGTTATTCTTCATTGATTTCAGATGGAGTTGATAGATTTAAAGGAATATGTGGGAGATATTTTCCATAGTTCAGGAACTACAAGAAAGGATAGTGAAAGCAATAAGAAATTTTGTTGGGATAAGTATCCCATAAAGAAGCAAGAAGACACCCTTAAAAATAATGTTCCCAAATATGTTCTTAGGCACACATAGAATTAGCTTGAAGTTGAAGCATAAAAATTTTCTAGAAAATAAGGTTTTAGGTAAATAATGGAGTGTGTCTTAGATGTTGAGTGTTATTTCACCCTGAAGGGTGTAGAGGACTCCATGAAGGTGGAGTATGCACATAAAAGGTTGTGTGATAACATAACAAAAGGCTAGAGATATCTCCAAGAGAGAAGGATATAAAAAGGAAAGAAGAGGGTGAAGAGCTGGAAATGGATATTTTTCAAACTAATGAACCAAGTAATGCATCTTGAAGGCCATATGTTGGAGAAGACCTGAATTCCTCAAGAAGAAAAGTGAAAAGCCTCATTGCTAGGTTCAAGAATATAAGGTTCCATAAAATGACAATGAGAAGGATGAACCAATATGGGAGTAGTGTATAGGATAATATAATCCCAAGAAAAGGTTTAAGAGTTGGATCTAATACCCATAAGATAAGGCATTGAGGAAATGGTTATGTGAAGAAGATGCATAAACAATAAAGGCAAAGAATGTTGTTACACAAAATAAATAAAAAAGGATTTAAAATAGGGAGATACCCAACTATAATGGATCATAATGAGGGAAGGAAAGGTGGGTTAATTCTAAAAGACTCGATGTAGGCATGGAAAGAAGCACAATGTGTAGGAACAACGTGCACAGATATTGGGGCATAGAAGAATAACCCTAAAGAGAGCATAAGTGTTCTTTTTCATGGCATCAAGAATGAATCAAAGGAACAAATGGGCCCCTCAATTTCATTTAAATTAAGGTTGTGCATAATCACTAGAATAATAGGTCCTCAAAGAGGATTGGATTGATGTGATAGTTGTAGAGCCTAAACAAAGATAGAATCTATAGGATCTTTGACTAGAAGATACTTCCATGGAGGAAGCATGACATGAAGAAGAAACTAGAGATGTTGTATAAGTAAGAGAAGTAGAGTTTATGAGATTAAAACTAGGAGATTATGAGTGGAGTGGGAGTGAAATAGAGGTGCATGTGCCCATGGGTGAACCTAAAAACATGGAAGAACTAGAGAAAACAACAACTAAAGAGAGCTTGAGTGAAAATGAAAATAACATTTTTCCAAGAGGAAAGGAAGGAAATAGAGAATATATGTAGGAGAAGTGTGAGCATGACAAAGCAAAAAATGAGATGTGTCCTTTGTAAGGCACAAAGATGAAGAGGTGGAAGATCACAAGACTATTTACATAAGGCATTATCCTAAATCTAAGGGGAAATAGATGAAGTGATATCAACCTTCAAGTGAAATTAAGTTATCCTAGAGATAATAGGAGAATATTTTTCCAAGCATAGAAGATGCATGAAAGGAGAAGATGTGAAGAATCACTGGGACTAATAAGTGGAATGCAAAAAATTAAGTTTTATGTCAAAGAGATAGTCACACACAAAGGTATTTGTAGTATAGTGTATAAGGAGTATCACAGGTGGATGCATAATATTTATAGTGGTGCGTACAAAGGAAGGTAAGAAGGTGTGTGAGTAGAAAAGGAAAATCAACCTGAATCTAGCAAAGAGACAACATTTCTTACATGTAGCATGGAGAATTGTTGGGAGTATTTATTCAAAATCAGCCTAAAGTTGATAAGGAAAGCATAATCTCTATTGTGAAAGGTCCAATAAAGCTTCCAAATGAAAGGAGAGTGGAGTATCAACTCAAAATTGATCAAGAGTGCACAATATTATTACATGCAAAGAAGATAAGTCATTTATAGATTAGAGTAGGGAAGGAGACCATCAACTTGATGCTAACAAGGAATAGTGGCTAAATAGGATGTCAGTCCAAGCATGTAGATTAGAGCACATAAAAAAAGAGGAAAAAGAAAATATGGGAGTTGATGCATCCCACAGAGACTTAAATTCTATTGAGGTAATCAAGCAAGATAAAATAGAGAAGGATGAGGGACGTAGAATAACTATGTAGACATAACCTATGAGAATCATGTGGAAGAATAATACGCAAGTTTATCTACTTTTTATAGGTGAAAAAATGAATAAAGTGCATTAAAAATGGTATATATAGAAGGCCCATATAAGAAAGTAAAAAAAAGGTGTGAATACAATTTGGTGGAGTGATGAAGGTGGAAAAAAATCCAAGATGGAAGTAAAACAAGAAGAGTTCTTAGGGATAAAGTTGTGTAGTGCACATAATAGAAGTGTTAAAAACCCTTGGAAGAGGTGGAAAGATAAATGTGGGTGTAAATCCACATGAGTAAATAGGAGGATAAAGAATAAAAATTAAGGTCTCAAACCTAGATAAAAGATGATTATTTATGTTCTACGAAGTGTCTAGAGAAGGATAGAACACTGAGTGAGCCCACTCAAGTGATACATCATGTGTAGGGGAACACCATGGTCAATGAAACTATCCTGAAGTGTTTTTATACCACTTTAACCCTAATTATAAGTGGGAGCTTACATTTTAATCACTTATGGGTTTTGGTGCAAAAGCATTCCAAGTGAATTAGAAATCTTACATCATAAAAAAATAGATCCAGTAATCTGGAGAAATAAACAAACTCTAGACGTGCATAGAAGCACGACATAATATTTTGGAAGGGTATCATGTATAGTGAAATAATCCACTTATGTGAAGGGAAGTTAGATAAAAAATGTCATAGTGAGTTTAAGAATAATAAGGGGTTACATGTTTTGGATAAGGAAAGAAGTGCATTACAAATAACTACAAAGTGCATAAGGTTTCACTAGTCATAAGAAGCAAGGCATATAAGTAAAGAATCATTTAGTAGGGAGTGAATGGATTGAGGCTTATAGAGCACCAAATAATATCATAACATTATTTATTTATGTAGGAGAATCACAGGTGAATAATAAATCTTGCATCACCCAAAACTAGAGTCAATCAGTTAAAGCAATAAACTAAATTTGGGTGTGGGTACTTGCATGCACAACTTTTGAAAATTTATTCTAGATAATGCAAGATTCCACTTGTATGTAATGAAGGAAACCAAGGGTTGTGTAGGAAGTTTGAAAATAAAAGGGGTTATAATTTTTGGCTTTGGCTACTACAAGAAACATGTGTAAATAATTAAAGATCACATAAGGGAACTAAGGGCTAGACATAAGATGTAGAAGTAAAGACTCATGTAGTGGCACACAAAGGGACCAAAACTTGAGGAAAATGTGAAAGAGGATTTTATTGAAGATGTGATGCAAAAGAGAAAAAATGGTTACAACTAAGTTCAAGTTCATAATTACATGACTCAGGTGCAAAGAGTCAAGCTTATCAAGGAATCATATTGAAGTGATGTACATAATAGTTTAGGAGCATGTGAAGTGTGAAAAGAGTGGGATAAGACTAGCAAAGGATATTTAAGTTACCTAGTAAGATATGATAATGGCACATGAAATAAATAAGGGTATAAGGTAATGTTACACATAAATATAGGCACATAACAGTCAACTCAAAACTTAAGGAAGTGGAAGACAACTAAATGAATATTAAACTACAAGGACTAAAACTTAGCCTTTCCTTAGGCTAGGTAGGTAATGTGCATGATGATACAATAAAAAAAAATAGGTATGGATGATTTATAGGAATTATCTTGTCAAGATCTCAATAAATGAGATGTTGCCTTCATCCTTGTTCAAAATGTATATTATAGAATTCATTCAATTGAAATGAATTTCTATCTGACCTATTTATAGATGGTGGCCAAAGATAGTTGATAATATCTAATATGCATGGATACAATCTGACATACGTTAGATATGCATAACTTGAGTTTCGTAAAAGTTTGTGCTACTTTTGGGGTAGGTCTAGAATTTTGTGCAAAGCCTATGGATTCACTTAGAAATACATTAATTATAGCTATCAACTTATTGCATGATAATTTAAAAAAATAAATAGGTACAGATGGATATAAATATGGGTTTAGATATATCCTTTTTAATTATTAGAATATAATTATAAGGCTCTTTTAGATCTATACCATAGAGGGAAGGAAGTTTGGTAGAGGAGATAAGGCATGTAACCTTGAGTGAATGGTAGTATAAGGATTTCATCATAGAGATGGGAAGATTCAGATATAAGGATTGGTTCAAAGATCCATAAAGCTCCATTTTAATGACTAATAAATCCAATAATACCATGTAACACCCTATGATGACTGAAATAAATTCTTTAATGTCAAGATCCATTGTGAGAAACTCTGACAACTATGAGGTTAAGTCTTCCCTGATTTGGGATCCCTAATCATGGCCTACACCAAAATGGTATCAAATCAAGGTCACAAAACTTGATACATGTAATAATAAAATATGGACCCTTAAGTTAGACATGATCTAGCATAAAGAAGGTTAATAGATTGCTAAATGTGATGTAGCTATCAGAATATTGTTCTCCACTATGAGGGATGTGGGTAGAGAAAAAGGGTGATGTTAGAAGAAAAAATATGGATAGTAGATCATCAAAATGTGAGGTAACTATCAAGGAATAATTATTAATTAATAAAAAGTTGGGTAAAGTGTGACAATAAGATAAGAAAATAATTGACACTAATGAGTTGTTTAGGGTTATGGAATGAAACTTTATGATAGTGGTTCTTAAGTCTAGAGTGCCTATGTAGAATTGGGATGGAAACAACAATAGTAGTTATCATAGAGGTTGTGAGGTTATGATTAACCTATAATAATGATTGAAGTGATAACAAATCACTGACCATGAAGTAGTCATTGCATTGGGAAAATAAGTAAAGCAACAAAATATCAATAATAGTGAGGCTATCAAACATAGTGTAGACATATCACCAAATATGAGGTAGTTCATAAGTATGAGTGAAGTGAAGGGACTGATAGATCATTGACCATGAGGTAGTTAAGTACATGATCATCTCCTAATCAATGTATTGGGTAGAAGGTTCTATAGATAATTCTCCATCGAATGAAAATGGATAGATAAGGAGAAGTACAAGGGATGGAACAATGAGAAGCTAAGATGAGACATGAAATAGAGTTGTATATCTCAAAACTATTGAATTAAATATCATTCATGTTACAAATTTTATTTGAGAGGATGGCACAAGTGGAAATAAAATTTGTCTAGAAGAAGGATCCCACAAAGAATCAAGGAGAGCCCCCATGAAAGAAGAGATCCCTCAAAGGTTCTGAGGTGCATGGAGAATCATCATAGAGTTGATGTGAAATAGTTATCTAGAAAATAAGGCCTTGAATAAATGATAGAGTGGGTTTTGAATGTAAATTTTTATTTCACACTGAAGGGTCTAAGGGACCTCATAAAGTTAGAGTATGCACATAAAAATCCATATGATAACATAGTATAATGATGGAGATATTTTTAAGAGAGAAGGAGATGAAAAAGTAATACAATGGTGTATATTTGGGAACAAATGGTTTCCAAGCTATTGAACCAAGTAGTGCATCATGAAAGACATCTCATAAGGTGGAAAAGACTTGAAATCCACATGAGTAAATTTACAAATCCTAACCATTGGAGTGAATAAGAGAGGGTCACATAAAAATGTGATGCACAGGAGGAGATCACATGGGGGTATCATGAAGGCAAAGAAGAGCCCTATGAGATGATGGTAGAGCCTAGTGAAAATGTGGAAGAGTGGGAACCAATGCCAGTGAAGGAAGGACTTGAGGATAAGGTTGCATAAGGAAAGTTCACATGTATAATAAAAGAAGAAACATGTCTATAGCATATCAAAATAGGTGAAATAAAGGTGGATATCATTCCAAAATAACCATGGGAAGTGCAAAAGGATGCATATTGTAGAATTAGTCTAGACAAAGACAAAGGTGAAAAAGATGAACCTTGAAGAGAGCACAGTTCTTGTGCATGACATGAAGAATGCATCAAATGAAGATGGAACCTTTGATTCCTATAAAACAAAATATTATTTGAAAAAATAAATCCTCAAAGAAGATTGGAGCTATGTGGTAGTCATAGAACATGAAGAAGTGGAATCTCTATAGGATTCCTAGCCAAAAGAAGATACTTACTTGGGTGAAGCAAGACAGGAAGGAGTTTCAAAATATGGTGTATAAAGAGGAGAGTTGATGTGAGTGAAACTTGGAGATGTCGAGCACAACAAAATCAAGAGTGAATTTCATGTGGCCAAAGATACACCAAAAGATATAGACAAGATGGAATAAGTACCATAAAAGAAAATGTACCCTTAAAAAGGCACAAGGATGGAGTTGTAGAAGAACACAAGCCTATTTTGATATGATTTTTTCCTAAGACCTAAGGGGGAGAAGATGAAGAGGTCTCAGCTTATAGCTAAACCTAAGTTGTCCAAGATAATAAAATTATATCATGTTAAGAAAAGGAAACATGTGAAAAGAGAAGAGGTGGAGAATTGCCAAAAAAACCATCTAGAGTGTGCAAAGGAGTAAATTGAGTCAAATACAACATTCTCTCATAGAAAATATTATGGTGGTATACATAAGGAGTCTTACAGTTGGTTGTACAAAGGAAGGCAAGAAGATGTGTAATGTCCCCTTCTATTTAAAATACCAAATTATGGGATTTGTCAGCAAACCCTTTCTAAGAATAAATCTAAGATTCTAAATAGACCTTGAATTATTAAAACTAAAGATAAATCCATTCTAACTTGGAATTTTATTGAAATAATTAAAGTGCCTAAATGCCCATGGAGATCATAATTTTTAGTGGAATCATATTGTAATGAAAACTATGAAACATAATATATTTGATGAAATTATAGTAAAAGTATGCATGCAAAATTCAGAATTATAACCCTAGAATTTTATGCTCACTTGGTATTTACAAAAAGAAAACCCTAAGGGTAGAACCTATGCTTATAAGATTAACTGTATATATGAATTCGTTGGATATAAATGTCATCCAAGTTGTTTGATGATGATATCACAAGCTGAAAATGATTGAATGAGAGTTACAACTAGTTGGAGATGATGTATGCATGGTTGAAGAATGATGCTCTAGCTTTTAGCAATGTCTATAAGTTTGAAACAATAGATATGAAACTCTAGTATGGTTGTAGCATCACTGTAAAAATCTTACTTAGGGATGATATCACTATATAAAATTGATTTAGGGCTAAAAATGGTGACTTTTAGTAATGGATGGATGTATGGTTATTTCCCTAGCTGGTATGACTAGTTAGAAACCCTAGCACAAACCTTGGAAGGAGCTAAAAATAGGATAAATCTCCCTGATGATTCTCCTAATGCTGAATTTTGATTGCATCCTAATTTGAAAACATAATTGTATTTTGTGAATGAAACCACCTCATAAGACCAGAGGGTTTTCATCCTCAATTCTCCTTATCCACCAAATATTTTTTGTCTTCAAAGGATAAAATTTGAATCAGATACTCAAACTTACAAAAGTGTAATTGATAAAAGGCAAAGATGATCTCCCATAAACCCAACACCCCTCTTTATAGTTTTATTTTCAATTTTTCTAAAGAAAACATCCAATAAGCTTTTAAAAAAGTAACATTCCCTTTTAATTTCAATTTTAGCTTACTTTATTAGTAATAATACAATTAAGGGTCCCTTTTGATTATGAATAGATTAGGACAACTTAAAAATAGTATTATTATTTATTATTTCCCTAATTAAAATATTTCAAAAAGAGGACATGATAAGATGCACAAAGAGAGGAGGAAATTCAACCAGCTAACAAGGACACAACTTTGTTTACAAACTTCAGAGAGGAACTACTATAAGTAGTTGGAAAAAATTAGCCAGAAGCTGATAAGGCATAATATTTATTTTGTTAGAGTTAAGAAGGCCACCAAAGGAAGAGAGAGTGAAGTATCAAATTGAATATAATCAAAAGTGTGATTTTCATTGTGCACATGGAAAATGAATCACTACCAATTAAAGTAAATGCATAAGACCATCAACTTAAATCCAACAAGTGAGATCAAGTAGAGAGGATATCATTCCAAAGTGTAAATAATAAAGTGCACAATGATAGAAGAAAAAGATAACATGGGAGCCAGTGGATCCCATAGAAACTTACATGCCACTAAGGAGATCAAGCAATATAAAATGGAGAAGGAATAAGGTAGTGAAATAACCACATTGACATACCAAGTGATAAAAATATGGAATAATGGCACACAAGTATGCCTACTTTTGCATTGACAATAGCAATAAAAAGGTATACATTGTAGAGGAGAGGCATAAATAACATAGGAGAATTGAAATAAAATGTATAGAGACATTTTTTATAGGTGTATAGACAAAGGTGGATGAAAACACACAAGAGTAAACAAAGGTGAGCATATACCCATGAGATAAAAATGAGGAGAGAAGAGTGCATATGGATAAAGTTGTGTAGTGCACACAATGGAAGTGTAAAACAAACTTGGTAGGGTGGACAAATAGATGTGGGTGTAGACCCAAAAGAGTAAATAAAAGGAGAAATAAGAGAGGATATATCAAATCTAGGAAAATGAAAATGGTTTATGTCCCAAGGAGGGTCGGAGAAAGGAATAAACATTGAGTGAGCCTGTTCATTTACCACATCAAGTGTAAGGGAACACTATGGTTAAGGTTGTTGACAAAAAATGTAGTTCTACCACTCCAACCCTAGTTTTAATTGGGAGATTACATTTTAATTACATAGGGAGTCTGATGTAAGAGTATCCCAAGATAATTGGAAATCTTGCATCACCCAAAAGTAGATTCAGATAGTAGGAATAATAAACCAACTTTAGGTTTGTACAATTGCGTAATGTGGAATTTTTGAAAGGCCTATTCTAGATAGCGCAAGAGTCAACTTGCATGGAATGAATGTATCCAAGAGTTACGTAAAAAATTGGAAAATAAAAGGGGTTAATTTTTTTGGGTTTGGTTATGTTAAACGGTATGTTTGAAGACTTGCATATCACATAATATCACTAGGGACCAAAAATAAGGCATAGAAGTAAAGGTTTACATGTGTAAAGTGACTAGGTTTGAGTAAAAGGTGGAAGAAAAGTTCATTTTATATGTATTGCACAAGGGAAATAATAGGTTAAATTAAGGTCAAGTTTGAACTTGTTCAACTTAGGCATAAGATTTGAACTTATAAAGGAAGCATATCAGAATAGTGTGTAGAATAGCCAAGGAGTACATGAAGTGTGAAAAGAGTGAGATAGGGTTAGGAAAGGAGATATGAGGTACCTAGTAAGTGACTATTATGGTACATGAAATAAATATGGGTTTAAGGCAAGGGTGAACAAAAATTTAGGTGTAGAACATTTGATGCAAAACCCAAAGAAGTGGAAAATAGTTGGATGAACAGTCGACTATGAGGACTAACACTTAGCCTTTCCTTAGGATAAATTGGTAATATAGATGAAGCATAAACATAAAATGAGATATGAAGATATCTATTATGCATGTATATGATGTAACATTTATCAAACGTGCATGAATTGAGGTTTTTAAAATGTTATAATAATTATAGGGTAGGTTTGCAAATTTATGTGAAGCCTACATGTTTTCTTAAAAACCAACTAATTATAGCTATCAACCAAATATGTGAGAATTTATAAAAGTAAGTAGGTGCATATGGATATAAATATGGGTTTTGACCAAGCCTTTTAAATGTTCAAAATCCAATGAGGACATTTTTTTATATCGATACCACAAAGGGAAGGAGGCTTGGTATGAGATTTAAGATGTGTAGCCTTGAGTGAATGTTATTCTAAGGATGCCTTAATATAGATAGGAAGATCCACATTTTGGGAGTGGTTACGAGATCCATAAAGATGCATTATAATATCTATGAAGCTAATTTTATCATTTACACCCTAAGATGAATGAAAGAAACACTTTAATGGTAAGATCCAATGTGAGAAACTCTAATAGCTATAAGGTTAAGACTTCCCTTCATTGGCAATCTTGACCTCAGCTTGCATTAGGTTTTTGCTAAAGGTGTGTGATATGAGAACAAGGTTAAAACCAAACTAAAGTTCAGATTTGCATGACAAAGGCATAAATATTTTAGCTTATCAAATAATCATAATATAATTATGAACATACCATCAAGGGGTACATAAATACAGTAATAACATACTCAACCAACTAAAGAGCTCTAAATTACTCATTGTTTCATGATGATGGCACATGCAAAGATGGAGAGATTGAGGCACAAGGGTAGGTAGAAAGATAAGCATAATACATTCAATATAGAACACAAGGAAGTAAAAGATAATTGGATGATTAGTAAATTATGAATACATTCACTTATTCATTCACTAGGCTAGGTTGGTACTATAGGTGATGTGATAACATAAGTGACAATCAAAAAAATATACTATGTTTGGATTTAATTTGATAAAAGTTAGGCCTACATGGATTGAGGTCTATAAAAGGATATGTTACTTCTAAGGTAGTGTTGAGGTCAACATACCCCCATTTTTGAAAAATAGGGACCCATGTGTTAAATTGTGAAAATTTGTAACTTGAAATTGAAAATCCACTTGGTCAAAGTATCATTAGAATATTGCACATTATTTTTATTTGAAAATCATCCTCACCATGGTCTATCTAACTTATTTGGTCATGGTTTTTCTTTAATCTTATCTAAAGTGCTAACATTAGATATTTGTGTTTCAGGTTGCAGGTTTAATGGAGCCCATTTGGGAATGAGCATGCTTAGGTTTTTTGTGCTTCAATGTTAAATTGATTTATTAACGTTGATCTGTAATTGATTAATTAAATTCATGTTTTTTGAAACCCTAAACTAATGTTTTACCTAGACCTTTTAAAGCAAATTAAAATTTGGTGGGAGTTTTTTATTTAAGTTTAAATGGGACCAAATTAATAATACCATGGTCTTAGTTTAATTTTTATCCTAAGGCTTGGTCATGTTTTTCAACGCAACCAAACCTTAGGCTAAAAAATCTACACTTGGTCTATTTTATATCACATGGTCCCTTTTATCTTAGCATGGTCCAACTAAAAATGCAAGGTCATTTTTATTACTTAGCCTAAGGCTTTATCCAAAAGTTCCATCATATTTATTTATACAATGGAACCCTAGGTTAAAACCTTATGCTAAGTCATTTTTTAAGAGGTCCCTTTTATTCTATGTTTATCACCTTGGTCCAAAATATTCATGCATGTGTCCTTTTATTATTCTTGAGGTCCTTTTTATATGTTGCTAACTTAGCTTTAAAAACCTTAGACTAAAATATTTGTATATATTAATACAAATAAAACCATGGGCCAAAGTCTTTATGATGAGTCCCTTTTATTCATGGGGTCCCATATAATTTGTTTCAAACTTAGCTTAATATTTTTTATCCTAAGTCTCGAAGCCTAATTTAATATTTCATTGAATGTAGGGACCAATCACATTCAAATACTAAAATCCTAATCTATGACATGCATTTAAGTGAAGAACCCAGATCGAACAGAGCATGATGAATGATAAAAAATAGTGGACCCTAGTTAAACATTGAACACCTTTTCTAGATTAATAGTACACATTATAGCATACAGATCCTGATGAATACAACATATCAAGTCAAATATTTTCAAAACAAAGCTCTAAGTTAATGCAAAACTATATATCCTAGTACAAAGAGCCTAGAAGCATCAAGAAGTCGACACATGGCACGTGTAAGAAGAAGGACAGACCTAGAAACAACAAGTGGCAAACCCAATAAATAGTACTGAAGATTAGCTTAAAATTGATAGTTGCACACCCATCAATGATGTTCTTGTAGATTTCAAATGGAAATCATGCAAATGTCCAATTTAATATAGTAACTAGTTTTAATGATGTGTTTAAAATTAACGATCGTGTGGTTGTCAAAGATGTTCCTACAAATGTCAAATGATGGTCACATAGATGTCAATTTTAACATAGTAATGAGCTTTGATCATGTGGTTAAAATTGATGGTCACATGACTGTCAAATACATTCCCATGCATGTTAAATTATGATTTCAAGGACATCAATTTTAACATAGTAAAAAGCCTAATTCATGTGTTTGAAATTGAAGGTCATGCAAACATCAAAGATGTTTTTGTAGATGTCAAATGATAGCTGCACAGATGTAAATTTTAACATAGTAAACTTGGATCCAAATTTTAAAAGGCAATGGTCATTTTTGGATAGTGATGAATAGAATGACCTAGGATGCTATGGGAATGCCACGTTAAAGCTACATGAGTGAAATAGGCCAAATCATAGACCCTATAAACCTGGTAATGTAAAAAAAGCCCAAACTATCATCTATATAAACCAATCAAGCTATTGTCCATTGGTGAATAGTTTAAAATGGATTTGTAGCTTGAAGATGGAACCATGCCTATATTGGGCAGCATCAGTGAACAACGAGGACCCTAATACAATTATGGAGCACTTCAGTAACTAGTAGGTCCTAAAATGAGGTGAAATAAGAATATTCCTTTTATAACTAGCATTTTATAATATTCTAAAATAGGATATTATTTTATACAAACACATTCAATTTGTAAAAGCACATTATTTATAAGTCAATCTATTGGAAGATCATTTGTACTAGAATATAATAGTAAGGACATCTATCCTATACACATGTTTAAATGTAGCTTGATATCACTGATCAATGTGTTTCCATGCATCTTATAAAAGGATCATTATCATTTTTAAAAAAGATGAGGGAGTTCTTAGAACCAAATTACATTGTAAACTTTGAGCAGTTAATATAAACAAGGAATTCTACAAAGTCTATCCATATTTTCTTGTGTGAAGTGTTATATGGTTTCTCTCTCAATTGTTATTCTGACTTTCCATATTTGAATGGTTCTTATAAATTCTTGATGTGTACATTTGATTGTAGAGTTGTTGACTTGTGCTAATGCTAGGTTAATTGAAGGTTCCTTAGTTTGCTTCATTTTATTTGCTCTACATTTGTAGATGTGCATTAGTTATCTACTTATATGAGTAAATATTTAAAGTAAGATTAGTTCTAATTTGTATTATTTCTCACAGTCCTTAGAAGTCTATTTGATGCATGATGTGATTTTGGCTTAAGTTGTTTCATGTTACACATTGGTTAAGTACATATCTAGATGAAATATGAACTTTGTCATAATATCTAAAACAAGACCAACAACATCCCTTTCTCCCCTACCCTACTTTTTTTTTTAACCTGATCACCTTAGTTTAATGGTCATTGTAAATATCCATCTTAGGTTAGTTCTTAGATTAGTTCTGGATCATAATTCACTATTCTTAGCATAGTTACTACATATTTCATATAGATCTACTATTTGGCCATGGTGGCTCCCAACCACCAACTAATATAAATATTGTGAAACAGTCACTTATTTTACCTCTATTCTACCAAAATTAATAGGATCATCACAACCTATAACTCATACACTAAATTCCTAGAATTTTAAAAAGAGAAGTGTTTGTTAAACACTCTGGGCACCTGTGGTACACATTTGGGCATCAAAAAGTATGTCTATATATTTTCATATAGCTATAGATTTGCTCAAAACCCCATTAAATATAGTTATTAACCAATAGTATGGGAATTCAATCAATAGTCCAAGGCACATGTGACCATAAATAGGGGTCTTGGATCAGCACCTGTGACACTCAAAATTCAAAGAGGAGACTTTATTAGAGTGATTATATGGGGGTGAGGGGTAGGCAAAGGCTAGTATCCTTGAGTTAATGACACTCTCAGGATGTCATAATAAAGAGATAAAATCATGTTCTCAGACTGGACTAAGTAGAGTTAAAAGCTCAACATACAACTATGAAACTTATAATATTATGTAACACCCTGAGATGAATAAAATAAATAATTTAGTTGTATTATTTATTGTGAGAAACACTGAGGGATGCATGGTTAATGCATAATTCCATTAAGATACCTGACCTTGACCACACCACCATTCTAATGGCCTACCATACCCTAATGGACCTTGACTCTATCATGAGGCCAACTATGGAGTTTAAGTTTTGAATAGGATAAGGGTTATCCAAATAATGAGATCATGTCTTTTAGTGTGATTTTAATTTTGAGAGATTTTTTTCTATTTAACATTGCCTATTTATAAAGATATTATGGCTTTTGATTATTTTGTATTTTTATTCTCCATACGATTTCAAAAGATCAAATAAGTGTGCTAAAGATGACTAATACATGAAAGCTTACACCTAGCTACTAAAGAGGAGAACCTAGAGACCAAGATGCTTAGATAATCCTAGACCCACACTTTAGAAAAGAGTGTGATCTCAAAATCAACCCAAGTGTGCCTCCAATGAAAGTAAATTGGTATATTGTATTGTAGAAGATTCTTCCATGTGAAAAATGTGATAAAATGAATATTTGCTTGTAGTTGACCCAAAAAAAATAGATTTTTTCTTTCGAAATGACTATGCATAAAAGAGGATCTAGAAGTACATGATAATATAAGTCAAATCACATAATGTAAACACTAAAATGTAAATCATTATGATATATGGTAGTATTGTCACTAGGGAAGATGCATAAACCTATAAGGGGTCTAACACAAGAACTGATAAGAGAAAACATCCTAAAAGAGGATGACTACAAGAGATACCAAATAATTTCAAAGGAAGTAATGGCCAAATAAAAAACCATATGGGTGGATTACAAAAGGATATTAAATAACCAAAAAGGAAATAATGGATTAAATAAAAATTATAATTGTAAAAAAAGTACCAAGGCATTCAAAAATGAGACCAAGGTTGCAAAAAATGAAGATAAGTTACCAAAGGTCCACAAGGGAAATAATTGCTAATTGTAAAATGATAAGTCTATAAAGTGATTTACCAAGGGATATTAAGGTCACATAAAACAAAGAGGTGTTCCTAAAGATCCATAATGGAAACAATGGCCAATTTTAAAAAGATAATATTATAAAATAATGTAATAAGGCATCCAAAGAGGATACCAAGGTTGCTTAAAACCAAGTGGTGTTACTAAATATCCATAAGGGAAACAATTAATGACTATAAAAGTGATCACTAAATTATAAAAATTATGCTAATAAAGTGTAAAATAAATTAAAGCATAGGAAATAAGAAATTAAGGATCAAGTAACATGTAAATCAAACTGAAAACATGAGAAATTCTATCATATATATCTCACAAGATTTATAGAAGCTGAATGTGTTTGTCTTTAATATGTGTAAGATTATATATGATTGGATCATTTTGAGGGTGAGATGTTCACAATATTTATAAAGAATGAGGATATGCATCATAAGATGCCCCCAAATCATGCACTATGGGAAGGATGGGCATCGAAATATGCCCCAAAGTGTAAAGTAGGATAATTATGGGCATCATAATATGGATCAACATGTGAACAGAGAAAATGGACTTTAAAAATTCCCCAACATGTGATATATAAGATGATTGGAGTTGACCTCAAGTTTTAAATTCTTGGTAATTATGTCAAATTCAATGTAAATTTGTCTTAGAGTAAGGAATGTGACATCTATGTTAATATCTAGATTTTTGTGAGGTGATTTAATTTTTTTTGTATAGAATCAACCATGCTGATACAATTTTTTGTCATATAACTAGGTTGAGCTATAATAGGTAGTAAAATGATTGTATCATCTCTATTAATATCATTTGGGATGACAATGATATTCTAATCAATACAATGATAATTAATAAACATGGGGTTTAATCTTGTATTGGCACTTTTTACATTTTAGGAAATACAAGTGGTTATTAAAGGAAGATTTTTTAAGACTGTATTGACACATTTTGGGTCATGGCCAATGCAGTTGCATGTGACATGAGGTAGATTTATAATGACATCGACACATTTTGAGTCATGGCTAATACAGTTAGATGTGATAGACAATAAATTTATAATTTTATCGATATATTCTAGGCAATGGTCAATGAAGTTGTATGTGATAAGAGGAATATTTATAATTATATTGGCATGTTTTAGGTCATGTCCAACGTAGTTGGAATGTGCTAGATTTATTATATTTGTATTGTCATGGAAAATAAAATATTATGTAGATTTGGATGATTTGATGGAGGTTGAGACTAAAATTTAACCAGTATGATAGGTTTGAATAGTCTTGTAAACTCTAGGATTGGGATCACATATGATTTGTTTTGTGTTAATCATGTGAACTAGGTGTTCTTTATGAATTGATGAGTTAACAAAATTTGTTTTTATAAATAAGGTTTGAATGTGAGTTAATGTTTGATGACTCATCCATCTAAAGTTAACCTAATGTTCGAATATATGGTGGGTGTAAATTGATGAAATCATTTTGACATTTTTTGAGTTAGAGTAAGGCTTGATAAAAATGGTAAAATCATAATAGGAATTTTCATCCATGTCATAAAATTCATCAATAGGTGGATCTTCTTCTTCATCCCTTAAATAGGGATCAGAATAGATGTGAAAACTTCTATATGGAATTTCAACCATGTGAGAAGTGCAAGTAAGGGGATCATCTATCATGATAGGATCATCATAAATGGGAATATCATCATTTGTGGGATCTTTAGCCATGTTATAAGTGTCAAAATTGGGGTCCTCTATCATTTTAGGATAATCACAAATGGGAAAATAATCATTTGTGGAATTTTCAACCATGTTATAAGTTTTGAAGATGTGAGGGCCTTCATCTTTGCCCATTTCTATAGGGACATTTATAAGAATTTTCATGAATGGGAAGATTGTCATGGGAATCTTAAACCATGGGAAATATAGTGGAATAATTGGACCATGAAGAGTTTCCTTCAATGGTGGGCATAGAAGGTAGAAAAGAGAGACCCATGTAAAACTGACATGGGTTTATGCTTGCTAGAAAAATCTTGAAGTGTGACATCATTGAAAAATGAATAAATTTTATAAAGATTGAAAACATGAAGAAAATCAAACTAGTAGTAGGATAAAATTCACTTCGGGTTCACCATATGTGAGCAAAGATGATCATTAAAATGAATCTATTTATATTTATATAATAAGTTATAACAAGGAATTAATCCATAGCCTATGTACATGCAAAGATAATGATAATACTCGAGGTGACCATAGATCTATTAGATGGTAATCCACACTCAATATCATGGATATAGGGTTCCAAAGGTTGTGCCTATGATATTTTATATGTGATATAAATAGGTATGAATATAGAATTGAATGATGTATAACAATGGTTCTAACAAAATGTTTAGCAAGGATGCAAGAAGGAAGCAACATGCAAGGAACTAGCGAATAATGGTAACCTAGATCCAAGATAAAAAATAAACTAAACTAAATAAAAGATAAATTCCATAAGGGTTGGTTGCAATGTAGTCTAAGAAATTATGGCTTGTAATGGGTCCTAAACTATGGTTTTAATGGAAAGCCTAAGATCCCTAAACTATACCAGCTTATTCAATATAAGGAGAAACTAGGCAAAGACAACAACATACATGATAATATTATAATAAGCATGACATATATGTCTACTAAGTAAATAAAAAGAAATGAAAAAGGGATAAATATACTTACCTCAGATTGACTTGTCAATGCATCAAACTCTCCCTTGGATCTAGTGGTACTTTGCAAGAGTTGTTTTAGGTGAAGACCTCAAATGGCAAGGATGAATACTTATTTTTCCTTAGTTAGGGACTCAAATAATGTGGAGAAACTCTTTATTTCAACTCCTCCTATTGATATCTAAAGAACTTAAACAAGACTTGACCTCTCTAAGGATAAGACTTTATGCTCTAACTCCTCATTTTACTATTTAAGGGGAAAATGTGATCACAATCATAACATATGAGTTTTATGTGTTGTAAATGATAAATATGACACACAAGGATCCAAACCTAAAAAACACCTAAAACTCTAAGTTGATGGTATTGGCTAGGCCAATATGGAATTGAATCAATTGGCCTAGTATTGTATTATCAGTTTAGATATCGCATAAAATATACATACAAACTCAAACTTTATTAGCCACAACCACATAGTATAATGGTAAATAAATAGGAAACAAATTGTATTAGCCAAGTGTTGATAATTTGGCCTCCTAGGATAAATATCAACCCTTAAAATTCAAAACTATACTTCTCATGCCCTATGAGATTGTGTATGGTCATTAAATGCCCTGTAAAATCCTACAAATGATCTTTTAAATCCTTTTTTATCATGGTTTAAGGTTGTTTTGATGAAATTAAGGTAAGTGTTATTCTTGACGTTATAGTTACATAGCCATTTCTAGCATGGTCAATTGGGTCTAAGGGGGTTAAGTGGTCTAAAAGGGTCATGTTGAAACATGCTAATGGTTTTCAAGTCATATCACACCTCCTATAATTTTTACCATTCATATAAAAGTGGCAAATCAACTTTGTAATATTGCATTCCACTCTCAAGGTGCTTTATTACCCATTTTATAACATCTAAAAAAGGTTTTATGAGAAAAGGAAAAGTGTACGATAGAAATAAAAGATGTACATTCACTCCATGTCTGTATAGACATTTCCAAGGTTTAGAGGCACCTGACATATCATATCCATCAGTTTTTAGGTAGATTAGTTAGTTTTCATTTTAGAAAGTGGAGGTTTTTAGCTAGTTCGTATAGGTGTGTCTGATCAAGATCTTGGTTAGGCACGTGCATGGTTTAATTGATTCCTTTTATTATTAGATCCATTATTTTGAGGGATTTAAAGTTGAAAAATAACAAAAATTGATCCCCTTTCTCCATCGAGCTCTTTAGCAACCTTGTAAATCTACTCAAGTTTGTGAACGATATGGATAGGAGAGAGAAGATGAGGACATAAAAATTTGGTAAAAGAAGGGGATATTGTTTTAATTCCATTTTATGGAATTATTTCTCATATTTTATTCCCATCCTTTATTAAAAATCATTAATAAGGTGAAGGGCTCACAGTATCTCATCCATCCAAGCAAGATTTAAGTTTGCTTCATTTTCTCCATTTCTGAGCATGATGAAAGAGGAATGAAAATTTGGGTGCATTCTCATGGGTCTACACAACCTTTATACACCATCCTCAAAACTCACTTCACACATCTGAGCCATCAAGATACATGAAATCTTTAGTTTAGGCAATATACAAGTTGACAACAATAGGGTTCTTGAAACTTCAAGGTTTTTAATAGTTGTAAGGTGTTAGTGAGGCCTCAAAACTCTTCCAAACCCCTTTGAGGATCTATAAAAATGTAATTTAAATGATTACATGGACATAAATAACCCATAGAGTGGTGATCACCTATATTTTCCACATACAGCCAAATAGTTTGAAGAGACCATGGCAAAGTAGCCCTATTCAAGCCTCATGAAGGTGTTATCATTTCTTAGACCTTTTGAAGAGAGTGTAACACATTATTTCAGATATTAATATTATCTCAAAATGGTTTTTAACACTAATTAATCAAATATTCATAACGTCTCATCTCTAGTTCAATAAGAAGACTAATGAACCTACCATACAGGTCTGTAAGACTCTAGTTCACCTTGGGTGCCAAAATCTAGTTGAAGAAAGTAACATGATATTTTGGAATCCAAAATTAGTTAAATCATCATGATATCAAGTTCATATAACCATATGAATTATGGTGAACATCTCAAGTTTAGTCTAATTTTCACTCTAAGGGACTGAGTGGACTGAGTTGAATTGTGCATGTTCAAAATAATTCAATCAATGTTATAATGGTTATAACATTGATTAAGATGTTAGAGTAGTTAGAAAAGATTCATTGGAGGGATCTCAAAGAGAAATAAAATTGGGAAATAATAGGGTTAGATAAGGATTAAAACCATAAACTCACCCCAAAAGGATAGGCTCAGTCAAGATTTCAATGCACACACAAGGTTGTGTTTACAAGTTGAAGAAACATTAACTCAGTGATATGAGTTGGAGGAGTTACATAATTGTGAGAAGAAAAAAACAAGTCTATCATGATAAACCATTCAAGATAGCATTGAATAATCTTTCAAATAAGGACCCAACTGCTTAATCACAGTCAAGAGTACATAAGACCATCTCACAGGCCTACTAGTATGGATGATAAGGTGTCTTAAATGTCATAGAAGAGAAAGGGTCTGCTAAGGGATGAAAATCACATGGAGATGATTTTATAACACATTATGACTCCTAATCCATATTTTAATTCAAAAATGTGATACACACATAGCTAAACCTATTTAGGTATGTTAGTCCTAAAACCAATTATACAAGTGGTATACATAGTGGGAAGGAATATACAAAGCATAATGGTGAAAATGGATTGTGTTGGAAGGTGTGAAAAGTTTCAATAACTCATTGGAGGTCTAAAAAACTTAAAATAGGAATTTTGAGAGATGACCAAATAGGGTTCACTCAAGCTCTACATATACCAAACCAAATGAGACTATAAAGCTGTCTATTTAACCAAATGGAGACCTTTTGCTTAGCCTAAGGTCATAGGGTGAGAAGAGGTATAATGAGAAAAATGAGAAACATGGTGACATTTAATTTGAATCCTACAGGGAGATTTGGAATGTAATAAAATATATGTCAAGGTTAAAAATTCATCCAAATGAAAGGGTCACTCTCACACAGTCAGGGGACACATAATACCTACAGGCAGGTAGGTAGAGTCATGAAGATCAAAGTGTATGAGTTTAGAATGATTGTAAATTTTGTATGGTTCTATGAATATTAAAACCCTATGATTATAATGATCAATATAACCCCAAAATGCTATCAAAATAATGATTTCTATACTCACAGTCTCAAGTAGACCTAATTGAGTACCTGCAGGAAGGACCTTAGTAGGAAAGTGAAAGTGTGGGAGACCATGTAAAGAGGTGAATTATAAAGGTGAAAATAGGGTCTCTCACTTGTTTTTTAAAATTTCATGGTGTTTCAATTGAATTGGTTTAGTCCTTTGAGACAAGAAAGAGCTCAATGTCTTAACTAGACCTATTAGGCCTAAACAGGTAGTTATCAACCTGTACATGGAAATGAGAGACAATGGCATAGTTTGAGAATGTTCTAAATATTATAATGATAAATAAGGTGAATTACCACATCCTAGATAAGTTCATAAATTTTTAGGACTCAAGACAATATAAAATTACTCAATTTTTAGGATTATAGGGTCAAACTGGCCTAGAAGCCTACAAACCCTAAGGAAGAGCTAATTGGGTTACATGAGACCTAGAAGGAGAGATGGAAAAAAAGTAATTATTACATGTTTGGTGGGTTGTCATAGACCTATAAGAGGTATTATAATTCAAATCCAAATAGTTTTTTCCCCTCAGCACCCTTTTCTCTCCATTGACCTCCTAGAATGTAAGATTTTGACCCTGAGAGACACTTTCTCCATGTTGGAACTATTCAGAGTAGAATCATGGGGACCTCAAGTACTAGGTAAGATTTAGGAGAATTGTATATTTCATGTTCTTGGAATTTTTTTTGTATTTCAATCCCTTAGGGCTATGAACAATTGTTAAGAGATCAGGCCACTCTAAACCTACCTAAACTAGTCGTATGGACTTGATGGAGGAAGTATTGATAAATTTACACAAAAATTCCATGAATTGGCTTGTGAGACACTTGGAACACATTTTACACTCTAATAAGGTCCTATCCCTAGCTCTATTAGGTATGGACAACTATATAGACTCATAAAAAATCATACTTTTATAAAGTTTTAGGGTCAAAATAGGGTTCAAAGCTTGATAAAAGGTTGTAGATAATTTAAGATATTGGTATGAGGTGTATTTCACCCTCTCATGCCAAAAAATACTCACAAATATCCTTTAAAATGTTCATATAGGTATACACCAAAAAGCTAGTCTAGAAAAGCTAGTGAAAGGTGACCTAGTCACCTAAATGAACAAAAGTTATAGGTATATACTACTTGAAAGGCACATATCATGGTGTGATATGGTGGTTTAGACTTGAAACATGTTAAATAATTAATTTTTAATGTTCTATTCAACCCCCATGGTCATCTAAATAACTAACACTAAGAAACTAGGCCTAATTGCCTAATAGGCCTACTTGTTCAACTAAAAGAAAAGACTATTGGCATAGAGGATTGTTAAGGGAATAAATTCAGGTATTAAAACCTTTGTAATTACCTAATGGAGGATATTAGGCACACTTCTCACCTTCATAGTGGAAGATAGGGTAGTTTTCTAAGCTTTATTGGCATGTAAAAAAGAGATGGATTACTTAATGCTTTGTGGAGGCTAATTAGAGCATAATGCACCTTTGTAACTATAAAAAGGAGAGATGGATGACTAGGTTGGCATGATCACACTTTTGATATGGTCAACCAAAACTGAAGGATCACACTTTTCATACATCAAATGCTCATTGAAGACCATAACCCATGAAGTGAGCATGGAGCTATTGTTGATGCTAGTAACTGATGATGGAGTGAATGAGGATCATTCATGACCTCCCCATGCCTTTTCCATGCCACATTATCTTATCCCTCTTGTTCATGTTGGTATTTTTTGACCCCACAGGCCAAAAATGCCACCCTTACCATTTGAAACTTTGCACATCATGCTAATTTTTCCTTGGGTTTTTTTCATGTTGCTTAGAGCAGTTCAAAGAAGCAATAAAAGGGACTTTAGGTTTGCCCCAATCAATGAATTCAGGTTTTCTTAGGAGGGAGACTTCATGTTTCTCAAATCAGTTGCAAGAATTCGTAAGTCCAAAGTAGGCAAGTATGGAAAACCCAATCAAGCAGAAGCTAAGTGCAAAATCTCATTTTCAGCTAAGTCTTTAATTACATTTTTTGGACTTTTAGTGTTGAAATTATTTCAAACTTTTGTCCAAAATAAAAGTTATAAAAGATTGTTTTCTTTGGATAAGTGTCCAAACAAATTTTTTTGAAGGATTTTTTTCAAGAAAAATGCTCTATACAACTTTATCGAAAGGTTCATTTCTCAGGAAAGTGGCCCTTTTCAAGAGATTTCGAAGGGCACTTGTGAAAGGAAATGGTCCTTTATAACTTTTCCAAAGGGACATTTTTGGGAAGAAAGTTATTTTCAAGAAGGAAAAAGGTTCACTTGAAAAAATCTGAAGGGTCAAAAAAGGTTCATTTTTAAGTTTGTCGAAGGTTCCCATTCCAAAGATTCCTTAGGGGTAGTTACCCTTCAAAAAAGTTCATTTGCATAAATTGAAGGGTCTTTTTCTCGAGGAGCGGTCCATCATGACTCTTCTGAAAGGTATTCTTTTTCAAGGAAAAGGGCACTTGAACTTTTTGAAAGGACATTTTTCACTTTTTTGAAAGGCATTTTTAAAAGAAGTGGTCCTCTTCAAAAAATTTGAAAGGTACTTTTCAAATTTTCTGAAGGGTATGTTCCTTTCAAAAGGACCATTTTCAAAAGGTTCTGAAGGGAATTTTCATAACGGAAAAGGGTACTTCTCAAATTTCCTAAAGGGTATGTTCCTTTCAGGAAAGTATCTTTCAAAAATCCAAAGGATTTTTTGGAAAAATACCCCAAGCAAAAGTTCAAAGAAATTGAGAGAATAAAAAGTCCAAAGGAATTCCTTCAGGAGAAAGTGTTGAGACAAAAGTCCATGGAAATTGCTCAAAAGGAAATGTTTAAAGGAAATAAATCAAGGAATTGATGGGCCCACAAACATCAAGTTTGAGCCTCAAAAAATAGTCATTGGGTTTCAAATATTCCATGACTTACCCACAAATGTCAAATTTGAGCCCCTGCAAGTAGCCATTTGGATTTGAAAATCCTAGGACATTTGTGCAGATGTCAAAGATAGGTCTCATAAAGTAGCCATTAGTATTAAAAAGATCAAAGTGTTCATAAATATTTCCATGAGCTTGACACTTATCAAGATCTCACAATAAAATATCAATGACATGAGTGATAGTCAAATAGTCACCAAATCCAGAGTGTTAATCAATCAGGGACAACTGGCATAAGCCTATCCAATTGGTAGGAGATCGATGACTCATTTTCATCCATGTATAATCAGATTGATGGACATGCAAAAGGCTAATGGGGTACTGATTTTAATTAAAAACATATAAGTCTAAAAAAATAGTAAGGAGCACACTAGGTTTTAAATACAACAGATCAAATTGTGTACACTTGGTGGGAACATGCAGATACCCATGACATGGCTCTCTCAGCTCCAAAAAGGGATACTTGAATGCATAAAGGGCTCAATGATATTTTATGTTGATCTTGGAAGGTTCATTTCATGGTCAAGCAATTACATGCTTTAAAGTCAAAAAAATGTTCAAGGACATTATTGGCTAGATTTTATGCACAGCTTAAAACCTTGGTAGTCATGAGATAAATCTCCTTGATTTAATGGTGAAGCTCCCATATAATATGTTTATTTATTGAGGTTTTGGATATTAATAACTAATTTTTGGGGTTTTACTTTAATTGGCTCAGCGCATGAACCATAGCTGGGTAATTTGGCAGCAAGTAAGTAGTTGTGTTTATTGAATATTAGAGAAGAGGGGAATATATAGTAGTGATAGAAGGGGGAAAATGTGCTTAACAATAAATAGATTTTAGATTTTACTGCATCCACACAATCATAAATAAATAATAAAATCACACTTTCAGTAAGAAAGAGAAGGAATAAATTCTACCTCAGATCCAAAATAACACAAAGTTCATCCTAAGATCTTAATATAATGTTTAGCAAAATTTTGTAGACACAAAGTTCATTAGAAATATACTTCCCTTAATTCACTCTAGACTGGTTCAAAAAATCACATCCAATATTTTCAACATAAATATTGAAATCTTAAAAATGCACAAGTTACAATAGCTTTTTGCCAAAATGTTTTGATGTTTAGCTTGTAGGCTTCTTCCTATATTTGTAGTGTCTAGAAGACAAATACAAATAGGAAACATTAATTACTTTTCCCATATGTGCAAGCTATAAAATTGGATACAGTTGAGAGTCTTTCTCTACAATTCCCTCATTGTATGGCATGGATGATTTTCAACTTAAAATAGAATCTTCCATTTTGCATGTCTGCCACCTATTTCCAAGTAATTGACTTTTTCAAACAACTTGAAGTAATGGATTTTAAACCAATTACTTAAGTTTTTATAATTGAACTTGATTATTTTGTCAGAGAGAAGAAGGAAAGAAAAATAAGAAGAAGAAAGAAGAGAAAGTTAATCTAGTTGCTCCATCACTTTATCAACCTCTTCTTCTCGTAGTTGCATTTCACCCAGAATGTTTTTTAGAGTTTTTGTGTGGAAAGACATGATTATTTTTATTTGCTTACACCTTTGCACTGATGTCTCATATTTCTTGGATGTGCTTTTACCTGAGATTTTCCTTTTCCTCTCTTTCTTGAAGCTTTTATAGTTACAAGATTGGGATCTTCTTGTGTGAAAATTACTTCTCCTAACCTTCCTACCTCTTCTATCTCTAAAAATATATTTTGTATGTGAGACATTTGCTACAGCTTCCCTCTCATAAATATATGCACAATTTAAAATGTTCCTGTAGAAAATTTGAACAAACATATAACTCAACATTTTTCAAGTTCATTCATGCATATGATCAATTTTAGTTTTCCGGGAATCATGTTATTATGAAATTTTAGGTAAATTTTCAATGCACTTAATGAGAAGTGGGTTCAACTGGGAGAGAACAAAGAGTTTTTTTGGTCTACTTTCCTTTTCATGGCAGATTTAGAGGGTTGCCTCACTCATTTCTTAGTCTTAAAAAATCCATTTAAGCTTTATCTTTGTATTGAGGACTTTTGGGGGTGCATTACTTTACTTTATAAAAGAGAATAAGTAATGACTTAAAAAAATTCCCTTTGCATTAAGGACTTTTGGGGGTGCAATACTTAATTTATAAAAGAGAAATAAGTAATGACTTTAAAAAGTTCCCTTTGTATTGAGAACTTTTAGGGGTGCATTACATACTTACTTTAGAAAAGGGAAATAAGTAATGACTTAAAAAAGTTCTAGTTGAGCTTAAGTAATGACTTAAAAAAGTTCTAGTTGAGCTTAAGTAATGACTTAAAAAAGTTTCCTTTGTATCTAGGACTTTTGGGGGTGCATAACTTACTTTATAAAATGGATATAAGTAACGACTTAAAAAAAAATTGGTTGAGTTTAAGTAATAACTTTAAAAAATTCCCTTTGTATCTAGGACTTTTGGAGGTGCATTACTTACTTTATAAAAGAGAAATAAGTAATGACTTAAAAAAGTTCTGGTTAAGCTTTCCTTTGTATTTAGGACTTTTTAAAGTCACTTAATGAAAATAATTAATGACTCCTAATAACTCCACTTTACACTAAGCCTTTATATGGTGGACTATTGGGTAGGCTCGACTTGTTTCAATAAAGCAAGTAATGAGGCTAAGAAATTCTAATTTCATCTTTTAAGTGGGCTACGAGAATGTTGAAAGGCTTGACTAATTTTGAAGATGAAGAAATGACTTATTGAAAACATGAACTCTTTCCCTTTGACCTGAAGATTTTTAAATATGTTCAACTTGTTTTTCAAAAAGAAGTAATGACTCTTCAAAGACCCGGTTTTCATGCTAAATGGGATTGTTTGAAAAATATGATGGCTTTTATAAAGTAGACGCTGGGAATAAGAAATGCCTCGGCTTATGTTATGAAATCCTGATTTGTAAAGGATGAGTTAAAATCATGAATTTTATTGAAAGCTTGACTTGCTTGCTAAATGATCAGAATTTTTGAAGGCTTCAACTCATTTAAAAATAGAACCAAGTCATGACATAATGAAATCTTGTTTTGGTCTAAAAATGAGGGCTACAAACTTTTAGAGGCAACTTACTTATCTTTTTGAAGGAAGTAAAGACTCAATAAAACTCTGATTTGGTCTAGGGTGAAAAATTGAGTGACTTTAAGCATGTGAGCATTTTGTGAGTGGATTTATGACTTCATGGAGATAATTTTGAGCAACATGTGTAATCGAAAGTGGAGAGAAAAACTAAAAATTAAACTAAATGGGAAATCAACAACATGACCCATAATTAACACAAGTTAAAAAGTTTGAAAAAAATTTAAATGGGTATTCCAATATTTTCAAGTGAAATCTTGGGGACACTAGTTGGCTCCGTCTGTGGACATCTTTATTTCTACCAAAATGAAAGAAGTGAAGATGAGATCCCAGCATCTCTAGTTTTAGGTCTTGTCTATTGGGTTTGAGTTCAAGTAAAATAAACACAAAAACAAAACAAAAATGGAATAAAAAGAAATGACTAAGAATTTTATTTATGTACACATAGGTTTTACCCTACATCTCAATTCTTAAAAATCTTTAAATGCTGCCCATTATAAGGCAATGGCAACTCAATTCCATCCTGGTAAGCAAGGATGAAACTATCCATTCCATTAGTCTTCTTGATCATGAAGGGCCCCTTCCACAGTGAATCAAATTTTCCATTCATGCCCTTTGGTTCATTTCTCTTGTCCCACAAGAGCACCTAATCTCCAATCTCAAATTTTTTGTATCTGGCCTTTTTGTGAAACACATTATTGACTAAGTTTGATGTTCATTCAACCTATCTACTACCTAAGTATGCTTCTCTTGTAACTCATACAAATACATAACCCTTTTATCAAGTGCATCTTCAATGGCTCTGGATAACCACAAAGTAGGCAATTCAAGAGTAATAGGTATTTTTACATATGTCCCATACAACAGTTGAAAAGGGGACATACCTATGGCCTTCTTTGGTGTAATCATGTCATCCCAGAGCACATCAAAAAGTTTCTTGTGCCATGTTCTTTGATTTTCTTCTACCAGCTTGTGGATGTTTGTTATCAAGTTCTTATTGTTGGATTCCTCTTGCCCATTGCCGTAAGGGTAATAGTTGGAAGAATGCACCAACTGGACACCATATGTGTAGCAAAAGTTGACTAGCTCTTCATAGGATAGATTAGTATCATTATTTTTGACTATCTTATGTGGGACACCAAATCTCACACTTATATTTTCCTTGATAAAGTTGCATACTACTTTAGAAGTAGCATGCTTAACAGGGATAGATTCTACCCACTTAGAAAAATATTTAGCTACCATTAGAATGTAATGATGGCTAGCACTAGAAGGAGGATTTAACATACCAATGAAATCAATGCCCCATTTCTAAAATGGTTCATTAATCACTACTATATTTAATGGTAATGCTAGTAGCTTTACACATCTAACAAATTGATGACATGCTAGACATTTAGAAACCCAATTTGAAGTATCTTGAAAAAGGGTAGGCCAGTAATACCTTGCTTGAAGGATCTTATGTGTAGTAACTCTTACTCAGAAATGACTGCCACATTCCATGTCATGAAATTGTTCTAATAGCTGGTCTTGTTGGGCTTTATCCACACATTGAAGAAATACACCATCAATTCCTTTCTTATGTAAGCCATTATCCCAAAGGATAGATTATTTTTATTTTTATTTGATGGTACACTTCTCCTTACGAGTGAGATGATCTGGGCATTACCCATATTTCATGAAGTAGGCAATTTTGTTGTACCATTCATCAACCAAATTTACAAAAAAACTGTGGGCAAGTCATCATTAACTTCCTCTTGCAGTGTATCATCTTGTCTTCTCTCTATCATCAATTGGCAAAGACCTCTTCCTCTCACTAGCTTTATAAGTTTTATGTCTAGGTCATATTCTTGCACCTTGGTTATCCAAGTGCCTCACAGTAGTCCCAACTCTTGTTGTGTCAAGATAGACTTGACTGCAATATCATGTACATAGATAGTTGTATGTGTGGATAGAATGTAATACCTAAATGTTTTTCATGCCTTGATAATTGCATAGGCATGTTTCTCCATGGGAGTATATTTTAACTCGTAGGTATTTAAAGGCATGCTCATGAACGCTATAGGGGCTTTGACATCTTCTTCATTCTTTTGCATCAGAATGGCTAACATTGTATGCTCAGAAGAGTAGTAGTAAAAAATGAATTCTTTACTAAAATTTGGTGATACCATTACTAGAGATTTTGCTAAGGCTACTTTGATATTTTCAAAGGCCTTCATTCCTTTTTCATTCCATTTGAAATCTTAATTTTTCTTCATCATGTCTAACATATGGTGAGTTAGTTTAGCAAAATCTAGAATAAATCTTTTGAGAAAGTTTACCTTACCAAAGAATGAATGAACTCCCTTCTTAGAGGTTGGCAAAGGCAAGCTTTGAATAGCCTAAACTCTTTTAGGGTCTATCTTGGTTCCTTCATTTAAAATAATATGTCCCATAAGCTTTCCCTTAGTAATAGTAAAAATAGAATTTTTGGGATTGAGAGATATCTCATGCTTTTTGCATTGAATGAGAACCTCCAAATCAGTCATGTAATTACTCCTTTTCTTTGAAAAGACTATTAAGTCATCAAGGTATACCACTATACTCTTATATTTTAGATGAGTAAACACTAGATCCATTACCCTGTGGAAAGTTTCCCTAGCATTGATTAGGCCAAAAGGCATTTTATGATAGGAAAACATTCCCCATGGTGTGGTGAATGTCATCTTGTATTGATCTTCTCTTTCCACTCATATTTGTTTGTAACCTAAAAAACCATCTAACATAGATGGCATTTCTAAGCTAGTAACTACCTGCAAGGTATGATCCATGATGGGAAGAGGGTAGTTATCCTTCAAAGAGGCTTAATTCAGATTATGAAAGTCTATGCACAATCTTATTTCACCATTCTTCTTTCTCACAGGTACAATATTAGCCAACCATTTCGAATGATGAATGGGGTAAATAAGTCTTGAATCTAGAAATTCTTGTACTTTAGCGTAGATTGTACTTGAGATGGTTGGATTATGATGTCAGAAATTTTATTTGAAAGGCTTAAGTCATAGTTGTAATGGAATATAATGTTGCAGCTCTTTTGGCAGATATGTATTCAAGTCTTTGTAGGACCATGCAAAGACATCTATATATTTTTTAAGAAGCACTGTGAATGCTTCTTGTTCTTGTTTAGAACAACACTTCCCAAGATTCACAATCTTGGGTTCATCTTTTGTACCCATATTTATTGGTTGCACCTCTGAAGAAGAGCTCTCACCATATTCTTTTTTTCTTTTCAAAAATTGATCATGCTTGTCAAAAAACTCTTTTAAGGAAACTAAACCTTTAGGAATTATATTACCCTTGAGCTGTATGATTCCTTTGTTCTCATCATGCTCAAGATCAGTTTTGCCTATCATAGTTTGTCATGGAGGTGAGTTGCTTCCTTCAAAATATAACTCATCAAAGTTGTCTTGTTACTCTAGGAATATAGCTATTTGCTTATCATCATTGAAAATATGCCATTGTTATGCATTATTAGTGACTTTGGGGTGGTAGACCATTTCTAATTTATAATTACCTTATTGAAAAATAGAAGCAGGTTGATCTGGATTTAATAGTGTAGTGGTAATTTCCAAAGAATCAACTATGGAGTTTTGATCTCTTAAAATGAAGTTGATGGAGAAGGCTGCAAATTCAAGTGTAGTAGACAACACTCTATCTCTATAGTGTCTAAGTTTATCCCTTTTACTTAGTATTATCCATGAACTTGATTCACAATAATTTTAGCATTTCCTTGTGCTTTAAGGAGTTTCACTCCTTTATTTTTAGCTTTCTCGATTCCTAACAGTAAAGCTTCATACTCTGTTGTATTATTGGTATTTTTAAACATTAAATTGTAAGAGTATAGGTATACCTTCCCTTCTGGAGATATCAAAATAACACCTGCTCCTAATCTAAAATAGAAACAACTGCCATCAAACTCAAGAGTCCAAACTTCTTCTTTTACTGGTTCTATTTGAATTTCTTGCTCTAGATCCTCTTTGTTCATTTCCAAATAATAGACCTCATGGTTTGACTCTTGGAAAAAAATCTGAGACCTTGGATCTTCAGATTTTGTGATAGTTTATTTTGACTTCTTTTTAGGTTCAAGCTTCTAGTTATCTCCTTTGATTGGAATGTGAGCACATGACTAGTTCATCTTTACTTCTCCTCCCAATTATTTGAAAAAAATTCTACTCTATAACATCCCATAAGAGATAGGAATATCTACAACTAAGATTGTCATCTTCAATATTTTGTTAGGGAAAGCTACCAAAATAGCTTGTGCATCCTTAATTTATTCGATTAAAGGGACTTGTCTCTCAATGGAATATCTCCCTATTGTCTTTGTCAAATTAAGCCCAAAATCATCTACAACTTTAGCTAGCATGACATTATCAAAATCTCCTGAATCTAAGATGCAGTAACTTAGTTTGAAACCTTTAAGTAATAGAGAAACGTAAAAAGGTTTAACTCTTTTAAAAGATGTGGGAGTGACAACAACAGTGTTATTCTAGGAAGAAGTATCTTTGGGGTTAGGAAAAATACCTTTTGCTAAGTTTTTTAGTGTATAATTTGACCCATCACTTTGCACATACTTAACTAACCTAGTTAGTTGATCAGGAAAGGCTCTTAAGTACTCAGCTTCTGACATTTGGATTCTAGTTTTCTAAATATGGTCAATAATGTTAAAAGAAGGAATAGATGCATTTTCAAATGTTTGAGCACAAGGTCCGTGAGGTTGAAATGAAGAGGAAATTACTTGTTTATCTTTTGGGGCTAGAGAAGAAGGTAAAGGACTACCTCTTTTGACAATGATAACATCTGATCTAGAATCATTATTCTATCTTCTTTATTCATTGCTAGACATTTCACCACTTTATCGAGCTTGTGATCTTGTAAATACTACAAAAGTATGACTAAGATCTTCTTTGAAAGATTCCTCATAGTCATTTTTTGATTCATAGTCTAGGTAACCAATGTTGGAGTCACCAGCAGGATCTACAAAATCATCATTCTCAATTTGATCAATAGCGGCTTCTTGATCTTCTTCATTCATCTCAACGTGGTTCTTTAGGGTAGCTTCAATTTCCAGCCTTTGAGGAGCAGCAGAGATGTGGCCTCTATTGTTGAAGTTTTGAGGAGGATCAAAATTGTTACTTTGTGTCATCTACTTCTTCATCTATGACATATCATTCACCAATCTTTATAGTAGTGAATCAATAGTACTAGTTGAAGAGGAACCTTCAACCTTATAAGTTGTGTTTTTTATTTTTCCCACCATAATGAGATCATCTTCTATTTTGATAGCCATATTTTAAGCTGCAACCAAGTCATCAGGATGTGCTCTGCTCAGTTGATAACCAACTTCAGGAAATAAAGCATTAACGAAAAATATCTTTTGATTTTCATCACTTAAGGAAGTAATAATATGAATCTTATAAATAATCCTTTGAAATTTTGTAATGAAATCTTGCATGTGCTCATGTGGCTCCTTCTTTAGCTAATTTAGCTGAGTAATCAATGTGTTTGAATTTTCAACTGGCTTGAATCTTTTTAGGAATACATCTCATAGGTGGCCCAACCAGTTATGATGCCAAGAGTTAGATGGTAAAACCATTCAACTGCTAAGTCATGTAGGGTCTCTATGAAGAGCCTGACAGACACATATTCATATTCAATAGCAAGTACCCCATAAGATATGAATAATGAGGCCAAGTGATCATCTAGATTTTGCTTGTCATCTCTATAAAACTTGGGAAAATTATTCCTAGATCTGTTCGACAAGTCATGAAGAGGAGGTGTCAAATTTAGAGGTCCAAAGGCCACACCCCATGGAATGGGTAGTGCAGGAGGAAGCTATTGTTGTTATTGCTACTAAAATTTTGAAATGTCTTCGAGAATAAACTGAGTGAATAATCTCAGTCATTGGACTATGTTGTAGCTAATTTGTAGGAGTTTGCACTCTCCTATTGGGTGAGAGACTTGCTCTACATGTCCTAGTTTGAGGTGGATGCCAGAAATTAAAATGCTCTTGCAATCTAAAGAAATTTTCAATTCTTCCTTAGGCTCTACTTGACCAAGTGAATGGATAGTCAGCCAGATTTAAAATTTTTACAGAAAAGGTTATGGTTTACAAAATTTTCTTGTCCCCAGTGGAGTCACCAAAAACTATTGGCTAGATTTTATGCATAGCTTAAAACCTAGATAGTCATGAGATAAATCTCCTTCATTTAATGGTGAAGATCCCATATAAGATTTTTATCTATTGAGGTTGTGAATCCTAATAACTAATTTTTGGGGTTTTACTTTAATTGCCTCAGCTCATGAACCATAACTGGGTAATTTAGCAGCAAGTAAGCAATCATGTTTGTTGAATATTGGAGAAAAGGGGAATATATAGTAGTGACAAAAGGGGGAAATTTTTCTTAACAATAAATATATTTCAGAGATTACTGCATCCACACAATCATAAATAAATAAGAAAATCACATTTTCAATAAGAAAGAGAAGGAATAAATTCTACCTCGGATCCAAAATAACACAAAGTTCATCCTGAGATCTTAATAGAATGTTCAGCAAAATTCTTTAGACACAAAGTTTTCCAAAAATATACTTCCCTTCATTCAATCTAGATTGGTTCACAAAATCACATCCAAGATTTTCAATACAAAGTTTGAAATCTTAAAAATGCACAAGTTACAATAGCTTTTTGCCAAAATGTTTTGATGTTTTGATCATAGGCTTCTTCCTATATTTATAGTGTCCACAAGACAAATACAAATAGGAAACATTAATTACTTTTCACGTATGTGCAAGCTATAAAACTGGAGACAGTTGAGAGTCTTTCTCCACAATTCCCTCATTATATGGCACATATGATTTTCAACTTAAAATAGAATCTTTCATTTTGCATGGTTGCCACCTATTTCCATGTAATTGACTTTTTCAAACTTGAATTAATGGATTTTAAACCAATACTTAAGTTCTTACAAGTCAACTTAATTACTTAATTACTTTGTCAGAGAGAAGAAGACGGAAAGAAAAATAAGAAGAAAGAAGAGAAAGTTAATCCAACGGCTCCATCACTTTATCAACCTCTTCTTCTAGTACCTGAATTTCGCCCAAAATGTTTTTTAGAGTTTTTGTGCAAAAAGACATGATTATTTTTAGTTGTTTTCACCTTTGTACTGATATCTCATATTGTTTGGATGTGTTTGTCCCTGAGATTTTCCTTTTCTTCTCTTTCTTGAAGCTTTTGTAGTTGTAAGATTTTGATCTTCTTGTGTGAAAATTACTTCTCCTAACCAACCTACCTCTCATAAATATATCTCTTGTATGTGATACATTTTCCATAGCTTCCCTCTCATAAATATATGTAAAACTTAAAATGTTCTTGTAGAAAATTTGAACAAAGGTGTAACTCAACATTTGCCAAGTTCATTCATGCATATAATCAATTTTATTTTTTCAAGAATCATGCTATTATGAAATTTTAGGTAAACTTTCAGTGCACATAATGAGAAGTGGTCTCAACTGGGAAAAAACAAAAAGTTTCTTTGGTCTACTTGCCTTTGCATGGCAAATTTGGAGGGCTGTCATATTCATTTTTGAGTCATAAAAATTCCGTTTAAGCTTTCTCTTTGTATTGAGGACTTTTGGGGATGCATTACTTACTTTACTTTATAAAAGAGAAATAAATAATGACTTAAAAAAGTTCCCCTTGTATTTAGTACTTTTCAGGGTGCATTACTTACTTAATGTATAAAAGAGAAATAAGTAATGACTTTAAAAAATTCTCTTTGTATTGAGGAATTTTGGGGGTGCATTACTTACTTTATAAAAGGGAAATAAGTAATGACTTGAAAAAGTTCCGATTGAGCTTAAGTAATGACTTTAAAAAATTCCCTTTGTATCCAGGACTTTTGGGGGTGCATTACTTACTTTATAAAAAGGAAATAAGTAATGACTTTAAAAAGTTCCGGTTGAGCTTAAGTAATGACTTTAAAAAGTTCCCTTTGTATCTAGGACTGTTGGAGGTGCATTACTTACTTAATTTATAAGAGAGAAATAAGTAATGACTTAAAAAAGTTTTGGTTAAGCTTTCCTTTGTATTGAGAAAATTTTATAATCACTTAATGAAAATAATTAATGACTCCTAAGAACTCCACTTTACACTAAGCCTTTATATGGTGGACTTTTGGGTAGGCTCAACTTGTTTCAATAAAGTAAGTAATGACGATAAGAAATTCTGATTTGGTCTTTTAAGTGGGCTATGAGAATTTTGAAAGGCTTGACTGATTTTGAAGATAAAGAAATGACTTATTGAAAACCCAAACTCTTTCTCTTTGACCTATGGATTTTCAAATACATTCAACTTGTTTTTCAAAAAGAAGTAATGACTCTTCAAAGACCCGATTTGCATGCTAAATGGGATTGTTTGAAAAAATTGATGGATTTTATAAAGTAGACGATGGGAATAAGAAATGCCTCAGCTTATGTTATGAAATCAAAGAAGTAAGGAACCAATGAAATCTGATTTACAAAAGATGAGTTAAAATAATGAATTTTATTGAAAGCTTGACTTGCTTGCTAAATGAACATAATTTTTGAAGGCTTAAAATAATTTCAAAATAGAACCAAGTCATGACATAATGAAATCCTAGTTTGGTCTAAAAATGAGGGTTGCAGACTTTTAGAGGCAACTTATCTTTTTGAAGGAAGTAAAGACTCAATAAAACTTCAATTTGGTCTAGGACAAAAAATTGAGAGACTTTAAGCACGTGAGCATTTTGTGAGTGAATTTATGAATTTTTGGAGATAATTTTGAGAAAATTGTGCAATCGAAAGTGGAGAGAAAAACTAAAAATTAAACTAAATGGGAAAGCGACAACATGACCCATAATTAACACAAGTCAAAAAGACTAAAAAAAAATTAAAGGGGTACTCTAGGATTTACAGGTGAAATCTTGGGGACACCAAACATAATGGTGGTGATATCCATTTATGACTCCCTCTCCATCCTCTCACGCAATATGCACTCTTCTCTCATCCCTTTTTGCTATATATACACATGTTTAAACATTAAAAATCATCCCTCGACTGGTGATAGAGTTACTCTATCAAAATTTCCTTGTAATATTTAACATAGCCTCCACATGAAACATTGATGCTTAGGAGTCTCTAGGAGAAGGTGATTTAATCATTATTCCTTATCTAGTTCACTAGTGTTGTTAAAGGGTCAGTTAGAGTGGATACAACATATTGGTGCATCACCTCTAGTAGTATAGGTTTCAATTTCATGCATTTATCTATCTCTTTTCATCAACAAGTGAGTAGATTTTAGGAAGAGATCCATAATTGATACACCAGGGGAGATAACCCCACAAACTAGAGTTTCATTCAATCCACAAGTCACCTACCGCCTTGGACTACTCCCATGTTACCACAAACTTTGAGAGGTTTGAACAATCTTCTCCTAAGGGTGCAGTTTGGTGAGTTAACACCAAGCTGGTACATTTATAGAGTAGTTACATAATTAGACAAAGGGAGACATAGAAAGAGAAAAGGAAGAAACTCAGATGAAGCCAAATTTTTAATAATGAAGGCATGATAGAATAGTAAGCAAACACATCTTCAAAATTACCATAAGAAAAACACACCCATTCACCAATGCACTCCTTAGGACGTGAACTCAAGGAGATTGATGTGATGATGAGTCATGCAAGAGAGATTATTAGTAAAAGATAAAGATTAAAGAATTTGGTGTATATAATATCTAATAATCAAGTCTATCTTTGTGAAATATTTCACTTCACTTAAGAAATCCATCAATCCATCCATGTGAAGTAATGTAAATCTATACTTGATAAAGATTTTTTTAATGGATCTTTAATATGTTCATATTATCCATTCAAATCCCTTATTTGGTGAAAATAATACTATAACTAAGCATAGGCTTAGATTTTTTTTATCATCCTTTTATTCAAAAACTTATGTACTTAACTTTTCACCTCTTCATTTACCTTAGGTGTCAACCTATACATCACATTTTTGGAAAAATAAATTTAAGTATCAGATCCATGTGATGATTGATACTTCACATGGGTAGTAACTCATCTGGTAGATAACTCAAGATGATCTTCATGAATTCATTCAACAATTCCACCACTTCATGTGGAAGTGATTCTTCCTCTCCTCATGTGCATCTATATTTTATGGGATTTGCTATGATAGTGCAACACTCTTACTCATCTACTTCCATCACTGTTTACCTTCCCAAAACCATTAATACACATGTGCAAACATCGATGCACACATATTCTCCATTTTACTCTGATGGTTTCAATGTAAACTTACCATCCTTCTCTAGACAATATGTATTTTTTGTACTATCATGTAAATTATTTTATATGAAACTGCCAAGGTATTCCTAAAAGTGCATGTCATATATCCACATGCATCATATCACACCAAAATTCATCTATATGTGTGCCTATTTAGAATTTCACTAGGTGTTGTTCATTAACCGATATCTAATGGAATTTTTATTTCAATGACTCTATAGGGGTTAGGGTGAACTACCTTCTCCAACCCCAATTTCTCCACCATCTTGCAGGAGAAGATATTATTAGTGATAACACTATCTACAATCACCTTGTAGCACTTACCTCCTTACATGAATTTTTTTTGAATGGGGTTATTTATTTGCATTGGATCACTATCATTCCTTATTGGTTTTAGCAACATCATCTTCATTGTGAGAATTTATCTATGATATGGTTTCTTGGAATGATTTGGTTGCTTAGAATGCTTTAAAGACTTGACTTAATCCTCATTTCCATGCACAACATGTGCACCAACATCAATGCTTTTTCTATTTTCATTTTGTGTTTGAGGGAACTCATACAATATACGCCTAGGTTGTCCACATCTGAAACATGTTCCATGAATCTTCTTCCCATTCCTCAACTTAGTCTTCCATGCCTTCTAAATGGGTAAGATGTTCCTCATTTATGTGGCCTTATTCACCTCTAGACACATGTATTCGATCCTACATGTGTGTCTGGATACACATAATGATACCTTCTTCATTAATATGCTAGTTTCTTCTAATGCCACTTTTTGCTCCTTGACATGTAATATTTATTTTCCTCATGCAACACTTTGTTGTTTGGATGACATTTTTTTTTTTTCTTCAAAATTTGATAAGCTTCTTCCAAATTTTGTATCCTCACCATACTCAACTCTTCTTGGATACCAAGCATCAATCCATTTAGATATCTTTCTACTTTCTCTTATTCCATTTCGTCATGTCCATATTTGATGGTTATTTTATAAAACTCCTCAGTATAGTCATTGAAATGAGATATTTTTCCCTCAAATTTTGTAACCTCTATATCAAATATACATGTAATCTCTAGATAGGAATTTACATTTCATCTTGGTGATATTTTATCCCATTTTGATATCTTGTCCTTCCATTTCTTCTTCTTTAAATCTAAACTTCCTTCCAATAAAGAGTTGTATGGCCCTTTAAGTTGGTATGTGTAACCTTCACTTTGTTTGGTTATTTATATCGTAAAAATCAAAATATCCCTCAATTTTTATGAGCCAATCTATAAGTTCTTCATGGTTTATAGTTATTGAAAAACATGGCACATTTACCTTTGTTTCACTACCAATCCTTGAGATAGCTATAATGTGTTTACTTTCTCTTGCATTCATATGTAGTTCTTCATCATCATGATATTCTCACCTTTAGCTCTTGGTTGTTCTATTTCAATATCATTTTTACCATCTCTTGAGGTGAAACCCCTTATTATGTCTTCTTATGTAACATCCTATCTAGTTTTCACAACTCTCAACACATCCAAGTCTTCATCTAGTCTCCTAGCCACATTTATTGCAAAATCTCCACCTCAACCAAATAGTTTTCTTGGATGCATCTTGACTCTCTAGTCATTCAAACCATACTGTTGTAATATCAAAAATCATAATTATTGACCATTTTTGGTCCAACAGGCCAAAAATCGGTCCCCTTCTTCCCCTGCTGTTCTGGGCCATCTCATTTTTTTTTATTTTGCACAAGTCTGGATTTTCTACGGACTCTATAGGTGAAGTTTCTACGGATTCTGCAAAGAAAATTTTTCTATGAATTCTGCAGGCGAGTCCTTCGGCACATGAAGAACTAGTTCAAAGAGTGCAAGGTTTTGCAAAGCTTCTTCAGACTCTTGTCAAAAAATTCACAAGGAAGGTTAACATCTTTGAACCGTTGAACCATTGAACCAGTTCAATGCCTTGGTTTGACGCCTAAGTTCAATGCAAAGTTCATCGACAGGTTCAATCAAACGGTTCGATGCCTTGGTTCAACAACTATTTGAAACGTTGAACCAGTTCAATCAATTGGTTCAACAGTTGGTTCAAAGGAGCGGTTCAAATGAAAGTTCAAGCCTCCCGAAGGACAAGTGCCCTTCCGGAGGGCAGCTCCAGGTTTGAGATCCCTTGTGGAGGGCAAGGAGCACTTCAAAGAAGCCAAAGAAAGCCACAAGGGTAAGTTCCTTCGAATTTTTTGTTAAGGCAAAGGCAGAATTCCTTCAGACTTTTTGTCTGAAGGAATTCCTTCAGACAAAAATCCAGAAGGAATTCGGAAGGCCGCGAGCTCAAAAGAACCCGGGGAAAATTATGAAGAAATCAAAGCGGCCGAGACAATTCTCGTATACTTTTTGTCTGCGGGAAAATTGTCCACGCAAAAAGCCTGCAGAAAAGGCCCGCAGGCAAAAAGCCGAAGGAAGGTCTAAGGGTGACGGGCCCGAGGATGTCAAAGTTAAACACGACAAACTAGCAGTTGGGTATTCAAATGCAGTGACGGGTGCATGGACGTCAAATTTAAGATGGTGAAATAGCCATTTGTTTTTTAAAATGCCTAAGCGCCAACCAGAAAATAGCTAAGGAGTAGGCAACCCACCAAGAAGATATCCTGAGGGCTGAAGGAGCTAGAAAGCGACAAAACCAGGAAAAGCCAGAGTGCGAAAAGTGCCAAGTGGCAACCGCAGAAGCTTTGACATGTTTTCTCTAAAAGAAGCGGAATTCGCCACGTATTCCCTGCAAGGCTCGATGGAAGCCGACAAGTGTCAACACCCGTTGTCTCTCCCTTTTTGTCTCGCGAGTATTGTGGTGGGCCTCGATGAACTGCTAAAGAGAGCGGAAGCTGCCATGCATCCTTTTCTGCAGAACTCTCCAAAGGTGTTTGAAGCTTTTATAAATTTAGCAGACACTGCCACATGCCCTACCTATTTCAGCGGTGGAACATGCCACATGTCACTTTTTGGAATCAGCAAAAAATAGCCAAGGCAAGCGGGAAAGACACGAATGAATTGTCAAGAAGAACGACGGACCTAAGGACGTAAAATTTGTGGATGTGAGGTAGCTGTTGATCTTCGCAAACTTAAGCATGAACTTGAAGGAATTCAAAGGATTAAAGGTAGAAGAAGGACCAAGTGCAGAAATGGACAAAGCAATCCAAGTAGCGAAAGAAGGCGTCGACTCAAGCAGTTACTCTAGCAGGTGATATAGTGTTTGTGAATTGATCATCAATAGGTGCAAATGGCTAATGGCATGACACGATTTCTTCATTTTGCATTAATGAGCAGACAAGTCGTGTAATCATCTTGAAGGAGCGGTCTTGTTTGCAGACAAACAGCACGGCCCATAATTTCTCATATGATGTTTAAGCAGCTTGCTCTTCCCAATGATCAGAACGCACATGGGTCATTTGTAAAAAGGGTGCCAAAAGGCCTCCTTTCTTCCTCTATATATTGTAGACTTGTCATTTGGAAAAGGATCTTTCACATTTGTAAGGCGAAGCCCTGGCAAATTTTCATCAAAAATCAATAAACACATTTTTTACCTCTATTCTGGTTAGATATCTTTGTGTGTGTCTGAGTGTTAGTTTTGTATTTAATCATTGCTTTCTAATGCTTTCACAGGGTTAACACCAACACACCTAGTGTCTATAAGGTGCCATTCCTGCAAGTGACAAGGAGAGCTGCACCTTGAAGCACAGAGACAGAAAGAAGCTACTATACAGTGTACCCTTTCCATAGCACCTATGGTGAGTCCCTATTTTTTTTGTGTTCCATTAAAGCCTCCCTATTAAGCTTCCTGCAACCTGGTCCTTTTACCAGTTTAAAGTGTACATATGTGTTTGTATGGTTTCAAGTGTGAGTGTGAGTAGGTTGAATCATTTGGTGCATCACCCCTTTTAGAGTAGGTTCTATTTTCTTGTAATCCTTCTCCCTTTTCACCCCCCCATTGTGTGTGTGTGTGTGTGTGTGTGTGTGTGTGTGTGTGTGTGTGTGTGTGTGTGTATTAGTACTTATTTAAACAACTCAGATGCATCAAAGGGAGATAGCCCTTACCTAGAGACTCTCCCCTCCAGCTTCGCCAGTTCCATAGGCGAGAGGGGAGTTTCCATTTTGACGTGTGGAAGGCAGGAGATAGGGGTCCTGCCCCGGGTGCAATCCACTGTGTCAACAATAATCTTACATATCCAACCTCTCCACACTCTACATAACAAATCAAACCTTGATTTGATACTAGTTGGTGCTATCAATATGGGAGGAATTTTTTGATGAGAGAAAACACCAAAACTAAAATTGAATAAACACATAAACACAAATATATGAATTAAAAAAAAATTATGTATATTGATTGTAAATACCATACTACAATAGTTTCTTATTGCATGATCTATAGGCTACTCTCTACTATAGACTAAAAATTTAAGATTCTCCTAGAGATTATAATGGATTATATTCAAAGCCCCTTGCCTCACTCTCATGCTCTTTTCTAGTTTGTTGGATGAATAATATGACCTCAATGTTATTATCTACATTTATCAATCCAAAAATCATGCTTATGCCTTGCCTAACACATAGGTTTATAGGTTTCCAAAGTGATACATTTGTGTTTTACATTCATAAAGGTTCATTGAAGTTGCCACATGTCTCTAGGAAGGTTGTGTTCCTCTCACATAAAATTGAATGCATGACATGAGTCCTTTTATTCCATATCCAAGGATCTAAGAGTCAAAGGTCAACCTCAAGGATCAAATTATAAAGCCTTTTGAAAATGTCTCTAGCCACATGCCTCTCTGAGCTTTTGCATGTTAACTCTTCTACATGGCCATTTTATTTTCTCTTGGCTCACTCTTGCCTTACCTTTAGTGTTTTCATGTACCAACATTTGTGCAAGATCAATGTCTTGATTATTGCACAATCAAACCCTGTGCTCACTTTGAAACTAGATGGTTTATTTATTTTTTCTACATATTCTTTGGATGGAGACGTTTGCACACTAATTTTTCCCTTTGTAGTCCACATGAAAAACTTTGCCTTAGCTATAAAACTTTTCCAAATTTATAGGTCCAACTCAAACCTCATGTGCAGTCCTCCAACCAAAATAAACTTACAAAATTTGTGCGTTGCGTGCACCATGTTGGAACTTTATTGAAAACATAGACATATATATTTTTAATGAAAATTTTCCTTAAGTTGGGGATGCTCTTGCATAAAATTTCCATGCTCATTAAGATGATTCAAGATGATGAAACTGTAATTATTTTATGTAACATAATAAATATAGGTTTAAATTCACATAATTTATAGGCTGAAATCACACATGACATAGTTATACATGTGTGTTTCATATAAGATTTTAAAATAACATCAAGTATGCTAAGACTAGATTATTGAAATATTATTTTACTATTGACACCAATATTTTTAATTTTTCACTTATTATGTCCTTTACTATGGTGGCATTCATTTATATAAGTAGTTTCACAGTCTTCCTTTAATATTTTAATATCCCTTTATCATGAACTTCATCTTTAGTTGGGATAGTCTCAAAATCAAAATTTGACTTATTTTATTCATTGCAAATCATTGGCGGTGCACACAACCAAATCCATTCGCTATCTATGAGGCTAATTTTGCAAGAAGAATTACATCTTATGAGAGATTAAATTTATAGCTCATTTCATAGACTATGTTATCAAATGTAAAATTTATACAATGTTTCCTCATCCTCTATGGGAGCGACCCATATACACCCCTACAGCTACAACTTGTGGAAAACTCTATAATATTGCCACATCCTCACCAACTAGTTGTACTTTTCTTTGTTTGATAGACCTTCAACAATCTGTAAACAAATATCTCGTAAGATAGTTAAAATTATAAAGTGTAAATTTTGAATATCTATAAGCAAAAGTATACCTTCATAATATTGTTGTGATGTAATATTACCTTTTCAAATATTGATCCATCTAACTACACATAGTTAAGATCATGTTATCTCTTACTTTTAAGAGTGTATGGCTCCCCGAGCCTAGCATGAATCCCAATTTCTTCCAACACCTACCATATTGAAAGAAATTTATCTTTATATATATCGGTCCTTTACTCTTGTCATATTCATGTGTTATTTTTATAATTTATCTAAATGTATTTGAAACAGTATGCACTCTAACATGGCAAACATAGTAGACAAGCATGGAAATTGACCCATGTAACAAATATAAATAATAACAAATAATTGAGAATATAGTTGTGCAATAAAATGACCAATGCTACTAAAGGCTTAATTAGGTAAGTTTACCTTCTTGCTTTTTTATTTTGTCCATGGGATAGTTCATCATAACTACCAATGCCTTACTAGATAACACTGCATCTATACTTGTATAGATATTCCTACATTTTCCTCCCATCATTTCTTTGATTCAAATATCGGCATGTTCATTTCCTAATTTCACAAACAATTGCAATCTATTACGTAAATGTCTAAAAAAAACTTTATAAACATGGAGTGAAGTATTAAGAGATTTTAAATTGATTACAAGGAGTAAATTTGGTGTCATCGAATGCAACTTTGAAACACTACATATTATATCTCCTTCATATATGTAATGATCCTTGATCACTATTTTTATGTATTTATTTTGAACAGTGCACCATGGGCATTTTTTTCTCCCTTTGGTGATACATCATTGTTACAAACTAAACTGCATATCGCTGAAAATTGTGATACATAAATTCTAATGTTGACTATCCACATCCTTATCATCAAAATACCATACTGACAAAGCCATCATATTTGTTTCATTAAGTTTTCTTCGAATTCAGGATCAAATATATGTACTAAAACCTTTTTTTATTTCTCCTTTCCATCCCATTTTCCAAAGATTATGAAATATATTAGTCTATTGGCCTATAGTAGCTCAACAAATATCTCACACACTTTTCCACCATGATCATAATGCATGTTATAATCAATATCGAGTTTAAATGTAACTTCACCAACTATTCTTCCTTTCCTTCTCTCATGTGATTAAAAAACAAAGACCGACATATGCTATTACGCTTTTCAACCTTACTCCAATGGTATAGCCATATGTTTTGTTCCAATACATATTCATGTTGTTGTCTTCTTCATACCATAATTTCAATTCACTACATATCTTTTGAGAAGTAACTTTATTAAATACTATGTATCTGTCAGTTTGCTTTATATTTTCAAAGCTTAAATGAGTCATGATTGATTTTAGGAAGACTAAAGAAATGTCCCTTAGTAAAAATTCATTGCAGATCTCTTATACAACAATTGAATGAATCTTCCCCATTATTATGCCTAAGTGTTCAAATATGTCCTCTATTCTAGAATCATCATCCAAAAAAATTATTATGAAGAACCTTGTCCCTCCAAATATGTCATCATCATTAATGTCATCAAAAGCTTTATTGGAATACCATCTTCCAATTGCTTTGAAATTTTCTTTTTCGCCTTTTATTCTTCCATGAAACCATCCTCCCCCTTCTCAAGTTCCATGATATGTTTCCTTATACAAGTGATTTCATTGATGATATGATTGGTCCATTTATCTTCGGATTGTCTCCATACTATTCATGTCCCAATAAGTTTAAATAATTTTGAATTGGTAATGTATCCACAATAACATCAACCTTTTTCTACAATCTAGCTTCCAATTTGTTGTTCGGTCCAAGATCTCTAACACCCAAGTGCATATATTGGATTAGATGCATTGTGCGAGCTCAGAGAATAATTGGGGCACTTGTGTTCTCTTGTTTTAGAATTATTGTTGAGACAATCTAGGGCATGAGTTTTAGGTATTGGGATCCATTAAATAGCTTACTTTGAATAGATCTCAAACAGATGCAATGCTACCACCATAGGTTCAATACCAATTTTTTCACCGACAAGAAACTTGTAAAGTTCTAGCTAAACCAATTGCAATAGATTCAAAATTATGGATTCTACTTCATTTCACTCACAATTTCTAAAATGGGGAAAAGATTTCTTGACAACAAAAAACATAAATTGGGGAAGAGATTAAGGCAATATGGGGGATTTTTTGGGAGAATGACAACACCACTACTTCAAGAACCAAGAACGTGCTCAACTATAGTTGTACAACTGTATGTTAAGTTTCATGATGGCTTAGGCTCTAGTCATATAGAGAAAGAGTCTAAGGAGAAAGGCTGAATGCTTGATTCATTGATGCCTTTTATGAATAACTATGAATAGGTTTGTAGTTAATCACACATAGATACTAACCAGATTTAATAAAACAAAGAACATCAAAGAACTTAACTAGAATAACTAAAGTTCATCCTAATTAACACATAAACTTTACATAAAAACATGACTAACCATCATCTAACTTTAGTATTAGTCCATTTAAAGCAGAAATAAAGTGGAAGACTTCATGAAGCTAGACACATTTAAACAACAAAAACAAATTCACATTAATCTAACAACATTTGTTTACAATAGAATTGACCCTCTCAAAATATTACATAGTAATATATATATATATATATATATATATATATATATATATATATATATATATATATATATATATATATATAGAAGATAAATATGACCTGTCTCCTAGTAGCACAAGCTCCCACTCTGGACCATCATGGCCTGAAATGGTTGTAACAGAATTATACAAAAAAGATTCCCAATCCCAAAACATGTTGTATATAATTCCCAGGGTCCACTAGGAGAGAATCAAGAGGAGGTTAGAGATGGGCCACTTCCCTACTACTTGGGATGTGCCCCCTCAACTACAAGTGCGGTCACCACTAAGTTGAATTCTAGATCCATATTGTCAAGGTTCATGGGTAGCTCTCAAAAGATTACCTTAGTCTGGGCCAACAACTACTCATGGACTTAGAGTGGGGTCTCTAGGGAGGCCTTCACCTCAGATACCTAGCTGATGTTAGCTGTTGACTAGGTTGCCAGCTCTAGAATCATTTGGCCCCAAGTTTGTTGGCTTTTTCCACCTTCCTCCACATGACCTAGTTTAATTGGGCCAGGTGGACTCTGAATTCCTCTTTGTCCAATAGGGTGTCATTTAGGTGGAACAAAATAATGATGTTGACCTCCTTGAAATAGGTCATCATTTTCTTTCTACTTTTCTCCAAAAGCTCAATCATTGTTTGCACCACAACCAACCACTTATCAATTTAAGTTCTCATGCTCCCGACATTAGTCTCATATAGGTTTAAGTCTCATAGAGGCATGAGCTTAAGCTCCAAGAACATACCCTTATGAAGAACCATGACAAGCTTCTTGCACTTGTTGTCTATGTGGGAATCTCTCTCTAGGTATATTTGAGTGCATTGGAGGTGCTCTTTACTCGTGGATAAGGATTTGATCACCTCTTCGATAGATACAAACCATTGTGCAAGGGCCTCCTCAACTCGACCAATCAACCCCACTAGGAAAGTGTTCCTCACTTGTGATCCGAGTGCTCTAATTTGCTCCTTCATGTATTCCATGAGATTTTTGGTCAGTTCATTAGTATCCCAAAGCACTGATATAGAGTCTTCGACCACTTTCTCCTCCCCATTGGATGGCCTCAATCTGGTGAGGGAGAAGAGGTCATGGTTAGTCATCCACACCACTAGGTCCCCTTCTTGAGTGAACCTCTATGTAAAAACTCTCTTCATGATCTTAGTTTTTCTATCAAATTCCCATTGGACCTTCAGGGCACCCTGATAGACTATTCCAGGTATGTGTTTCAAAAGGTGCTAGGGGCTTATATCCCAACATGGCCTTGAGGTAACTCTCAAGGTAGTGGGAAAATATGAAGGTGGGGTGGTAAAGGCAGAGGTAGATGGCGGAGGTTTGGGAGGAGGAAAAATGGATGAAGGGGAAGGAAAGAATGAAGGAATAAAGAAGTGGAGGAGGGGGCATGGGAGAGAAAAGAGAAAGGATGAATGAGGACCCCAATGGGAACAATTAGGCATTCTATTGGTCAAGGGTCATGTTGACCTATGGACCAATGGCACCTGGGAGTGGGGTGTTCAATAAGAATGAGGAAAATAGTTGGTTAAAGTTGAATCCTTGGAGGCCTAAGGTGGTAGAAAAAGAGGACTAGGGAGTTGTGTGTGTGTGGGGGGGGGTGGATAGAAGGCTAAGAGGGAGTCACCTTTTGGATTTTTTTGGATCTCTTGCCTAGATTAGCTAGAGTTGCAATCACGATTGAAGAAGTTGTGGTGGAAATCGGGACCTGAGCTAGAGGAATGATAAAAGTTATATTCTTCCTCTTCTAGGCATCATGCCCGAATTGACTTGCATTGTAGTAATTGAGGGAGCCAGGGTAACAATTGTTGTTAGGGCACCATGTGGAGCCTGTGGAGAGATTATAGGTGCCACGAAACTAGAAGTCACATGAGTTGTGCATATGGGTGCACTTGTCATTGAGGTGGCAACCATTGAGACGGTCAAGATGGGGACACTAGGAGGTGTCCGCACTAGAGGAATAGCTGATGGAGTCACTAACATGACAGTCATGGTGTATGTTGGCACTGTGAAGCTAGGAGCCATGGGATCTGACCCCTCCCTAGAATTGTAGAAGTTGCCTGAGATGAACCAGATATTGGGGGATGAGGGCCACTCAACTGAGACTCCTGGAGACCAAAGGTGGGTGATGGGGATTCCTACAAGTGGAATGAACTAAGTAGAGGGGAATTGGGAAGTGACAATGTTGAACATGGTTGGAGCCATGGGAACTTGAGTGAATTGGGGAGTGAGAACAATAAGAACTAGGGAAGACCTCATTTAAATAGGCCTGGTAGGAGTAGGGAATCCTAAGGTTGGTCCTACAGTTTGTTTCAAGATGGTGGTAGTGGGGGAAGGAATCTCCAGCGATGCCTCTTATTAGTCCTCCTTCAAGCTTGCTTAAAGGTTATTGCCAATGTTGAATGCAACACTTGCACTGCTTGCATTTGAGTGACATGTGGGAGTGGAGGTGGCAGAGCTAGAGCTGAGACTAGGGGAGGTGAAGCTCGTGGAGGTGAAGGTGTTAGGACCCCTTTTATTCTTCTATAAACGTGGGGTACAATTGTCCACACATCCTCTCCCCATTGAATTGACACGGGACCTAAGGCTTTATGTAGTGGAGGCAACTGCATTGGTGGAGCTTATGAAGGTGGAAAAAGTCTTTCTTCAAGGACTGGTCTAGACTGGGCCTGCTTCCATTTATTTTTCACTATCTCCACTTGCACTAGTACCTAGATGTCACTGGCTAGATTGAGATGAGTTTTATCATCCTCATGAGACTCAAGGTGATACATGATATTGAGCCGACCCACGTATCTCGTGACATGAATTTTGATAACCTCATGGGGATCCCAATATTTGTGCTCGACCCTTCCCAAGCCATATGAATTCCTATTATGCACCATCTTTCGTAGCGAAGGCAAATTCTTGTGTTCATAATGGTGGATGAAAATTGGGAAGTATGGACACACCTGCCGACAATCAAGTGAGTAACCCATGACACCCTCAACCAATTGATAAGCAATCTCTTGCTCTACGAGGGGATCCAAGACTTGATAGGGTAAGAGGAGAGGGGCTTGCCAGATACCCTCCACCTAGATGATGGTGTGATCTCTGTAGTAACATTAGACTCATATGGGAAGGAGCATCCTCCTTATCTCATCTAAGAATCATGACATGGGCCTCTCATTGATAGCCATGTAGATCATAGGGTATGACTCACAAATGTCCCAAATGTGATTCTTGTAGTGGTGCACGTACAACTTATACAAGACCACATGAACCACAGAGCCAAAAGGGGTCCATGGTGGAAACATAGAAGGTTTGAATACAAGGGTGGTGTAGATTGCGTCCACAAGATAACTCAACATATATAATTTGTCACCTTCTCAGACCTCACTGATGCCCTTAACCAAGTTTAAATTGATGAAGCTTTCCAGGTCTGAACTCCCTTTCCTTCAAGGATGATTCTCAAAATGGGAACCTAGAGGATGTTCACATGTATGACATCCTTTGCTCTGAATAAATGATTTAACAGGATCATCCCATCATGAACTCCTTCCCAGAAGGTGTGAATGGGGTAGACATTGATGTCTTCCTTTCTAATCCATTGATCTGGATTGATAGCCCAATATTGGAAAACCCCATATATTTCATGCATATCGGTCCACACGTCTTCTATGTTCTGGTCGTAAACCAAGGTGTACTCTGGGAGATTGTAGTACTACTTAAAAATAGTTCCAAAGATGTACACAATTTTATTCTGGGACCCCATATAGTATACCAAGTCTTGGGTGGGGTTTTGCACACCATGGAGTTTCACAACATGTTGCTGAAGAGATCGACATATGGGAAAAATTTTGGCTTGGTAGCAGCCTTGTGCAACCTTGATTTCCCCAAGGATCCAAGCTCATCAAGGAACTCGATCTCATCCTCATCATCAACTGAGGTGGGATTCTACACATCTTTAATTTCCCTGAACACTTTGTTGTAATGCTCGAAACAGGTCAGGTCTGATGAAAAAGGTGGTATCCTTGTACTCGGGCTTGAGTCTAGAGTTGGAAGATGATGCGGCCATGGTTAGGCATTAGGATCTGCATAGCACATAATTATGAGTCCAACGAAAGCAATGAAAGCTTGAGAATTCACCAAAGGAAATGATTTTTGTGAGTTAGTAGTAATGGTAAATCAAATCACTCTGAGGACTTATGGGGCTTTGCAAAGATATCATGTATTAATGACATTTGGAGGCTTACCTTGCATGAATTCAAATTTGAGTTAGTGGCACAATCCACTCAAATTTTTCTCAATCCGATATTAACTTAGAGAATTTTCAAAACATGTTCCCAATTTAGATTTGGTGCTGGTGAGGGGGCACTTACAAGTTGTCAAATAAGAAGCCAGTTACCCAAATTGATTAATGCAAAGGCATGGTAGGCACATGCCTACTTTAGCCCCTGTGGCACCTTAGGTATCCCCCAATTAGGCCAAGTGTCCTCTATTGGTAAGGTACTTTCCCTGTGGGCTATGCCAACTAGGTGCAACTAGAGTGTCACTCTTTCACCTTTTTGTGTACTAGAGGCGGCCACTTAGACCTGCCAAGTATGCATGGTGTTTTATTATCATCTTATGGCTTAATATGTACATTTCTTTTCTTTGTTTTGGTTGTTCTAAACCATTTTTCCATTTAGCGTATGGAAGTGACACATGGCAGATTGTGGATGGTTGAGCTCTCTCAGGGCTCTAACACCACTAGGAGACTAGAAAAATTGGCAAGTTCCACCTAACATCTTCTCATTCGTCAGGCTCTCTAGTGGCTTTGACCGCTCTGACACTCTGGGAGACTAAAAAGTTTGGCAGGTTCCATGAGGTAGCTTCTCATTCATCAGACTCTCCTAGGCTCTGACAACTCTGATGCATTTGGGAGACTAACAAGTCTGATAGGTTTCACGCAACTACTTCTCATTCATCGCTATCTCCCGAGGCTCTGACAACTCTGACGCCTCCAGGTGATTGACAGGTTCCATGCGGCAACATCTCATTCATCAAGGTCCTACAAAATTCACAAAAAGTGACTAAGTTATAAAAAGGGCCACATAATCAAATAAAAGCTTTACCCATATGCCAACGAAGCTCCATGGAATTCCAAGGACTCTGGGGTGATGCCATCTTAGGAGAATCTGGAGATTTTTAACACAATGAAACAACATAGTTAGCACAAAATATTCTATGTGAAAACCTTCATATTGAAACATAGAAGAGCTAAATTGTTATAGACAAGCGACTGTAGGGATTTCTATGATGATCATTCACTCGCTACGCATGTTGTGAAGTATTCAGTTGATCAAGGCGAAATAGGGGTTTGAGGTTTTACATAGTTTGGGATCAAGTGTGAGAATATTTGAGCTCTAGGAAACTTCTGAGTTGAGATTTCTCATAGGGGTCCCCCTTTTTTGCAAAGAAAGGGGGTCGTGTTGGCCACAACACAATTGTTGTGCAAGCTCAACATTCCTAAAACTGAGTTATAAGGTCATTTTATTTGAGAGTAAACTTTATCAATGTGTACTCTTCAAGAAACACTTGCAACCCCATTTGTATGTTCTTGTTGCCATGGGAGATCAATGGTAAAGGTTTTTTACGTTGATAACAAGCAAAATCCATTTTCCCAATACAATAAGATTATCATTTGCAATAGCCTATATTGGGTTGATTTCATCATATCAAGTGACAAACTCTTTAAAAGGAATTAATGTACTCATTCAAAATGTCTAAGATGCATTTGTATATATCCAAGTAGCCACATGTGAACCAAGTATCTTGTAGTAGGGTAAATGCATATATCTCTAGAAAACTACTTCCATGTAGATACATGTTATTATAAGTATATCCAAATATCTTCCAATAGCTACAAAAATTTCATTTTTTTAATAACAAAACTCTAGATGGACTAACAAGGATAAATGCAAAATATTTTTCTTCAAGACTAACAAGTATGCTCAAACTGCCATTTGTCAAGTTTTGAATATAAACCTAGGTAAGATCCCCTACACCTACTTGGATATTCTTCCCTTTAAAGGAAAATATTCCATAGGGTTTCAGAAGTCTTTGGTTGACAAGCTCCTTTGGAAATTGAAAGGTTGGAAGGGAAATTGACTATCCTTCGTAGGTAGAATTCAACGCCTGAGATCCTATCTTCAAGCAATGCCCATATATAAGTGTCATCTCTTCAAATTTGCACCAAGTTAGAAATATTTTGCTTGTTAAGTGGGATCAAATTTCCATGCCTTGAGGCTAGGGAGGGATATAGACCCAAATTATTTAAAAAAATGAATCTTGTTTTGGGTCCTACGTTGGTCTAGAGACTCTATATTGAGCATCACCCCCTTTGGAGTATACTTCTAAAGAGAAAATACCTAGACAACATTGCTCTTGAAAGAACCTTCATTGTCATTGAGCATTTGAAAGGCTTGCACATTTGGAATCTCATGACTTAATCTTTAAGCATTATTTTCCCTCTTTTAAGATGGAATGTGGGAAAAGGTGATAAAGTGATTTTTTGAATAGAAGTTTGGATTTTCCCTCTCCCCTTGGATAACTTGGCTTAGTTGAATAATATACAAGTTTGATGCATTGAAAAGTATGGCAACCTTGTCAAGGATTACTTCAATGAAAATTGTGATGGATGGTGAATTTTGCAAACTACTCCTCACCTCCATGAAGAAAAAAAAAATGCTTTCGATCATTCTTAGATCCTTCCATTTCTCCAATCACGAGGACAAGCTGGTTTGGATGGGATCTAAAGATGGCAACAATAAAGTAAATGATGGCTACAAAATTCTCTTGGCCTTGGATCTCTAGCGCTGGGAACCCTTTCTAAGACAAATGTCTTCCTCTAGACTGCTTATTGGGACAAGATTCTCACTCAAACATACCTGAGAAAAAAATTCATGGTCCTTCTTGGTCTGCCCTCTGTAAGAAACATGAAGAAGATATTAATCATCTCCTTCTCCACTGTCGCTTTTCCCACCAAATTTGGAGCTCTTTGTTTCTCAAGTTTAATGTTTTTTGCTACTCCTTAGGGTTTAAAGGGTCTTTTATTAGCTTGGTCTCCAACCCTCAAATCCCCACCACTTCTACAAACATGGAATTCCATTTCTATTCTCTTATGTTGGCATACTTCACTAGAAATAAATAGGATAATTTTCAAGGAGGAAGAAAAGGATGAATGCATAGTTCTCTCACTTATCCTTACCTCTATCAAATAGCTAATACATACTTCGCCCCCAAACAATGGTAATATTGCTCTAGAAGATTTTGGTTCTCTTTCCCATTGGATGAACATCCTTGATGGGGTCTTTGATAAAAGGTTTGGCAGAAATACCAACATTCGCATGAAGGTGAATTGGACTCCACTTCAAGATTTACGCATTAAGTTTTACTTTAATGGGGATACAAAAGGGAATCTAGGGTGGGCAAGAACTGGTGGCATTTTTTGAAATGACAAAGGCCCCCCTCTTCTTGGCTATAGTGAAGTTTTGGTAAAATGCTCCAATGACTCCACTAAGGAAAAAGATCTATGGAAGGGATTGAAAATAGATCTTGAACAAAACTAAAGCAATTATTGAAGGAGTTTCACAAATCATTTTAGAGGGATTATGAAAAGGCATCAAGAAAAAATGGTAGCTCTCCTCAATCATTGAAGACTGTAAAACTCTACTTTTGGGCTTCCCTACTTTCACTATTAGTCATATCAAGCATGAAGGTAATCAAGTTATGGATAATCTTGCTAATTTTGGATTCAGCTTTAATTCACAAAATTCCTCTTTGCGCTTTGAACCCCCATGCCCCCTCCCTCCCTCCTCGTCCTCCATGTCCCACCCTACCCACCTTTCCATAAAAGGAAAGCTCAAAAGATTAACTATATTGAATCCTTATCATCATGGCTTTTCTTTAGATGGCAGAACATGCTAACTCAAATATTAATGAATTGTATTCAAACCTAGATATTGCACGATTTGGAAATGATAACTATAAGGCATGTGGCATGTGTGGAAAGCCTTAAAGCTCGCCATCCATCATTGCTCTTGCCATTTTAGATTGATGATGAAAGATGTTGCGTTCTCAAAGACCTTATCACAGGTATGTCCTCGACTCCTTTGGTTTCACATATTCATTTTGATATTTAGACCTGGTATGCATATGGTTTTTGTCTTGGTTGTTGAAAATTTGTAGATTGTGCACAAATTGTCCCCTTGTTCACGGTATTCTAAACCTAGAAAAGGGCTTTCTCCCATCCAAATGTTTCATGAAAGTCATTTTTTCTTTTTAAAGGTGAAAATCCCACTCTGTATTCCTAATTTCATTCATTTGAATATCTTGTGAGGTCTTTTGTTGTGGGTTTTGCTTTGGACTAAGCACTTTGATTGCATTATGATTTAGGGATTCACTTTACTTGAAATCACCCCCCTACAATAGAAAACCCTACCCCATCTTCATTGAATTGTGGTGGGATGACTTGATTTCCTATCCTTTTGACATTCTTAAGGGTTTTGATGTTATTTTTTTTGGCACAATGTTAAGGAGTTTTCTTGTCTGGTTGTCTGCCCAGAGCTTTTGTTACTACAATCATCACAGCAAATGAGAATAATGTAGAGTCCTAAAGAAGGGCAATGCAAAGTAAAGGGGAAAAGACTACATTTAACATTGAAAGAAATGAACTGTGAAATGATAATCAAATTCTCTTTGGAAGATATTCACATCTCTTTTTTGGGTCTGGTTAATGATTTAAAGTTGGGGCAATTACTTAATGCCGATGTTCTGGTGGACAAAATCACTCGTTCAACTACTGAAGATGCTCCAAATTTATGGGAGACTACCCTATTTGAAGGTATTCAATTGAAAAATTGCTCATATGGATGGCCACAAATGTTTTCAAATCTCAGTTGGCCACTTAGATGGAAGGAGCCTTGGTGGAATTTATTGTTCAAGCTATGAAGGATCCAAGGCAGTGCACTCCACACCTGGATACCTTGAAAGTGGCTCAACAAATTGGAGTTTAGATATTCCTCTTCAATGCCAACAACACTCATGCTATGCACAATGATGTGGAGTCGTTGTGCTTTGGCTTGGGGAACCAACTGGACCAAGTGTGGACTTTGTTGAAGGTATTGGTTGTTGAGGAATTTATATAAGGACAAAAGATTGATGCAATCTACACCTCTCTTGGCACCAACTCTACATGGTCCCAGGGTTCTCATTTGGCTAAGTATCTTGACGCTCTGGTGATGGAGGATGATGTGCATGATCATGCCTTGACTTTGATGATTTCAAGTGATGAGGATGATGCCTAAATCTCTGTTTGTAATTACTTTCTCACATATGAACCTTCAATAAAAGGCCTTACTATGTTTTTATACTTGATTTATTCAGGTTTTTACTTTTATTATAATAGATGGGATGTAGCCTTTTTTATACCGTAAAAAAAACACATCATGCGATGTTGTGAAATGAAATCTCCCAAATAAATAAGAATTTTGGTTGGAATTCTGACCATCATTTCAAAATTAATCATTGAAGCCCAATCTAACTTTTTGTGTAAACATCTAATTTTGGTGCAATACCTTTCTACATAGTGTCTTTCCCATGTTTTGTCATGCTTTCTACACATGTATAATTACTTGTTTCTAGGACTTTTCCTACCCCACAATACCCCTCATTTGGACTTAAAGCTTTCCAAATGCTTATAATACCTATCTAAATTTATCATTTCTCCACCCTGAGCCTATTTGTAGACATACCTATGCTGCTGCTCAAACCTCACTCTAAAATTTTGTTAGACGAGATAGTAGGCCTTGGGGCAGGGTCAGTGGGCCCATCAACCTTGTCCTTCATCATTTTGTGGGTACTTCCACCTTTGGTCATGCTCCTTGTGCCTTAATTATCGCTTCTTACTATTGGCCTAAGTGTGAATCATGTCATAGAGCATCTTATTTATATTATGTCATTCCAAGGCATTATATAGTTATAGCACATTAAGGGGAATGTATTTCACCCTCTACTTAATTTATTACCAAGGTGTTTTTGGGAGGGTCCATCTATTAGTTTCACTCTATAGTTGGTTATTAGCTTTGCAATAATTATTTTTTTCCAATATTGGTTACTTTGTGTAGGTAGGTAAGAGGCTTTATTTCGTGACTCCTAATCTTCTTTTAATATACATTTTTTTCTTCTCTTTGATCTTTTAAGTGTTCAAAAGGTGTTAATAGTTTTAGTTTAGATATTTGATTTGATATGTTTGAAGTTAATTACTATCAAATTATTATTATTTTTTGTTAAATTTAACTAGAGAGTGGAGCCCAACAAAAAAAGGCTTCAAAGCCCCTGAAATTGTTAGAAAATGCTCAACAATTACGAAAGTGAAGAAACATATCATTGTGCAAGTTAAATACAGTTTGGAAGACGAGAACACCTTGATGCAAAGAAGGCAATGAGATTTCGACCCACTTCCCCAAGCAAATCAAAACGTCCACCAGCACATCATCTACACTCCAAGAAACCAGGAAGCCAAATGGATCACGAGTAAGTCTAATTGCCCAACTCATGTCCGAGAAGAAAAACGATGAACTCGGCTGATTGTCAACCCTTCTAACTGAAAGAAGATGAAAAATGGAAAATCAGCTTGTCAAGGGGATCAAGTGCCGGTTATCTCACTAAGTCAATCTTATCATAAAAATGCATCTTTGATCAACCTAGTATAATCAGACAAAGGTCTTCCAAGCAGAGAACTTAACCAGCAGGACATGACATATCAATGTGATCCTGTTTTGTCAGTTAAACACGGTCTTTGCAGCAAGCTCACCTCTGAAGGTCTTTCCATAGTCAAATTTTGTTTCAAACAAGAAATAGCAGCTGTCTAAGCCAAGGAGGGTTTAAAGAAAAAAAAGAGTATATGATCAACATACGGTGGAATCAATGTCAGATTATTAAGTTTATTTTTCTGAAACCATATTGATTCCATATAATTTGAAGATATAGTATAAGAGACAAAACTATTGATTCTGAAAATCTATGTAATAGAAACTTATACGACAAAGATGGCAGGTTACAAACAGAGAAAAGCTAATTTGGTGGAGAGTTCTATAAGTGAATATTTTATTCTGTGTCATTCTCTATAACAGTTACTTTGGTTGGGACCTTAAGAGAGAGATGCTTGACGTCCCATCCTGCATTTTCCACTTGAGAAAGAAAATCATCAAATGTTTCATCCAGTTTTAACAGACTTTCTGTCAGGCAATGAATTAAATTGCTTGATTCCTTTGTCACTTTGTCTTGGGATGACAAAAATAATCCCTTTGGATGATCTTTCCCGTTGAAAAGCTCCCCATGCATGGACAGCCAATAAGTTTGCCATATGCTACGGAGGACGGTGATGGTTGTAGCTCCTACCTGGAAACACAGCAGGAAAATCATATTATTTATTCCATCTATTGGCATCAACACCACCTAAAATTACCATAGTCTACCCCCACTATGCTCTTCACTAATAATACTTCATCCTCATCCACAACCATTACGTGGAGTAGGAAAAGGGCACAAAATGACATCCATAATTGATGCTTTTGTATAGTAAAAGGAAATGGAGAATAGAATTGGGTGGCACCTTGAAGGCAATGCGAGCTTCTTGTCCATGCAAAGGATTTACAGTGAGAATGTATTTCTCGTTCTTATACAGATCCAGCAATGTTTCCAGCTGTTGTAGATTCATGACAATGGCCATAAGGATCAATGAAAATGAAATCACTCAAACTAAATGAATTCAAACTATATGACTCTTGTATCCAGCATATATTTTCTCGTTTTGATAAGCCCAGTCAGTTTGCCCTGTTTATATACAGAAAACACAGTCGTAATTGGTTCTTGGTTATGAGCGACAACTAGAACCCCATTTTTATTTTGCTCCCAAATCTACTCATAATGACCTCTCTTATCTATTTGATGCTCTACCATAAAAATATCTAAGCTACAAATGCACAAAGACACAAATTTTGTCAAAAAATTGTTGGAAACTCTCTCTCTCTCTCTGTACGTATGTGTGTTTGTGTACATATATATGACTAATTCTTAAGAAAATTGTGTGTGTACATATATATGACTAATTCGTAAGAAAATTGTGTGTGTGTGTGTGTGTGAGAGAGAGAGAGAGAGAGAGAGAGAGTGTGTTACTCTTAAAAAAATTGTATTTCATCAAATGACAAAATAAGATACAAACAAAGGCTTAATAAACTACACAAATATGCTGACAATTCCAATTAGATGCTACCCTTGATGAACAATTTAGAATATACTAAAAATAGGTTCAGCAAACCTTTTGTGTTTAACAAGATCCTATGTAGAAATGCAAGAAAACAGTGGCTCCATCTGAAAATAAATACCTCATTCCCTGAAATGTTTCTCCCAGTCAACATTTCTAGAGAACAACCAAAATGAATACGGGGCTTTAATAACTCTTGAAAGATTAAAATGTTTTCTTGTTGGTTGCAGTTTGTAAAATCTGCCAGTGAAATCTTAGGTCAGAAGGAGAAATGTATATGAAATATCATAGTCAACAGTCTGAGAAGGTTAAATAAGTAAAGAATTTATCGTACAACAGAGAAAACTGAAGTGAATGCAACAACTTTCTTTACCGGGAATTGGGGAACCTGAGACATGAGACTCAACTAAGAGGCGCGCACGTTTGAGATTTATCTGCACAAATGAAATGTTGTAAATTATCAATATGATAAATATAGCAACTGCAAAAAATGATTGAAAAGAAGGTTCAATTTCATTGGCTTTATGTAACTTATGGTTAAAAAGAAAAAACATCAATAATTACTGATGAAAATCTTAGAACTGAAAGTGATTGATAGCGTAGCCAAAGGTGCAACAAGCGCAGACTAGTCCATGTCAAAGCCAGCTTTGGATATGAGTTTAGCAGCCCAGGTGTAGCCTGCATTGCCTTTCAAACAGGTTTGTCAAGCCTGTCCATCCAAAGATTTTAACCGTAAAACATTTCAAGTACTGGATGAATGATATAATTAATTGACCCTAGAGGAGAGCTGCTGTCATAGAAATTTTCATTTTATACAAGACTGTGGCACTAATAGTCAGTTGAAGAACTTACAATAATTATTACACCAATTACAAGACCAACAAGCTCACCGGCCACTTCCCAAACTTCCTCCTGAAAACGATGGGGACAAAGGAATATAAATGAACAAAATTTCAAAGCAAAAAAAATCCTAAGGATGTAAAAGTGCATTATAATTCGAAGGCAAGGTTTCTATTCCACTATGGAGAAAAGAGCATGAAGAGTGATAAGGAAATAACTATCTTAGATGTTTTGCTCTGTAAATCTCTGCCACATCTATGTTAAAAGTTCCACACCACCTGGAATTGTTTATGTTCCATTACTGCTATAATAATATGAACGTTCTTCCACGTGACTGAAGATGTTCTCAGCAGGCATGTCGTGATTTTGCTCATTATAGTGTCTGTCTTCAAAACTGTAAACCTTAAGTAGTGCACATTTTCTGTCCCTTTTAGCTTCCCAATTTCAGGTTTCCTGGTAATAAACTCAATAGATAAAAACCTTTGCTTGGGTGTCGTTTACCCTCAAATCATTAATCCCATGCTGAACTCACTAATTCCATGCAAAACTCATCGCTTCCCATTTTTTTGAGATTGACTGGTGAATTTATTGCCCCCTACTATAGTCTTTCTTGACAGGCCCAATTCATTTTTCTGTGTTGGTTGAACCTTTGTGACAATAGGGAGAGCGTATGCATTCCATCCATGAAGCTTCTGGGACGGCAAGAAATTGGGGGGATGGTGACTAGGGAAGGCAGGAGGAGGGTGAATGGGCAAGGGCTTAGTGGATATGTTTTCCGGGGAGGAACAGGATGGCAGGAGATGGCAAGTTGAAAAACATAATTAAAAAACAAAAAGGTAGCAATGATTATTTTTTGTAGATATTGTGTTTCCATTTTTTAGATTTTGAAGGAACGCATCTTTTTGTAGAATTTGTAGAGCATCTAAAGGAAAAATAAATGTAGACAAGATAGATTCATATAAAGATGCAAACTTGCACAATTTGTCATAGATGTTCAGGGGTTTTGAGAATGTTTAATATGCATGATCTTTTCTTGAACAAAAGCTCACTAGCATAGAATGGGATTTTTCCATGCCAAATTTTAGTACGGATAAAAATTATATCTTCTATGTGGCTCAGGAAAAGAGTGCAAAGCTTTTGGATGATGTCTTCCATGAATGCACACATCATCTTTCTACAAGAAATGCATGTATATAAGGTTAATATTTTATTTTAAAAATGGGACATTAGTCCCAACAAATATATCACGAGGATGATCTTAGCTTTAAATCTGAAAAAAAACATGACTAACTAAACTAAAAGGCAGTCAGTTAGGTCTGGGTCTTTGACTTTTATTCAATTAAAATATTAAATAGAGACAAAAACATAAGCATAAAAAACCAAGATATTCCTCTACACACCTCGTTTGTCAAGTTTCAAGCATCTTAATCTTAGCTCTTGCACATTTCAGATCTATGTTTATTGTTATATTGTTGTATTTAATTTCTATTTGTCTTGTGCGCATGTTTACATTGGTTTAGTGTACTTTTGTTAGTAGCTTTATCATTAGGATTCTCCTTGCGTAGACCATGTCAGCTTTTATAAGCCTTGATTCTTCTTTCTTTTGTAGCTTATGTATATTCTTGTTATTCTTAGCTTTCCTCATGGATAAATGTGTTAAATACATGGCATGTATTTCTAAGATAGTATTTACATTGAGAGTTCCTAGCTATTATATGTTTTGAGACATGATATTGTTGTTATGAAAATATTTATCAAAGATTATATGTTTTTTCCCTCGTATATATCATAGAATGTTAACTAGTGGTTTGAAGCATTGTATGCATACTCGGTGAATGCTTGCCAGTATAACGAGCGCCAAGATGCAGCGGTACAATGGACCGCGGCTGCCGAAGCGGTTGTTGTAAGGCCCCGGAGCGGGCAGCTGGTAGACCGCTTGCACGTAGGGCTGCAAATTGTCGTAGAATTTTGTATTGTTTTCATTCTTGGAAGTCACATTGTCGGTGACAGTTATTTCCTCGAGCCATTATGTCCTCGAGCGCTGTATTGTTTTAATTCAGGGACGTCAATTTGTCGGCGACAGTTATTTCTCTCGAGCCACTCAGTCTTAAATCGTCACCCGTTAATTCCTCGAGCCACTCAATCCCCCAATGTTTTCAAAATATGTATAAATGCATTATAACCCGAAAAGGGAAGGCAAACATCTCTTCTCAGAGATAAGCGTATGTTTTGTATCTGCAATTTTTTTGATTCAACAAAACATCTCTTTTCAGAGATAAGCCTATATTTGTATTGCGGTTGTTAAGTAATACGATGTCTCTTCTCAGAGAATTCATTGTTATTGTGTTATTTATGTGCTATTGAAATATTCGTCAACCAGAACTTCTGAGTTCTGGATCAGTGGTATCAGAGCGGTTTGTCTTGAGAGTGTATGATCCGGAGGACGAGGTCAGGATACAGGAAACTTGGGTGGGAAGCGACAGAGCTTCCAAACGTTCCACCTGTGTGCCCCAAACGACTTCAAATGGTGGATGACACCGAGACATCCGATCCTTTCAAGGAAATGGTGAATGAAGCCCTCTAGCGGCAACAAGCGCAGATGCTCCAACAATTTGCTCAAATTCTTCAAACACTTCCGATGGGAAATTTTGGCTCCGCGGCTACACATCCTGGCTCCTCATCGAGGGAACTTCCTTTCAGTGCCCCAACACCCTTCAAGGTTCAGGTAAATTTTGATATTCCCACATTTGAAGGCAAAATCAACGCTGATGCAGTGGAAAATTGGTTGGATCAACTGTCTTCCTACTTCTCTGTAAATAAGTTCACCGATGGAGAAAAGATCACTTTTGCTCTTTTGAAATCATCATTGCTTATTGAAAAACTGGTGGGAAGTGTACAAAAAGAGGTTCAGTATGGATATCATTGGCCTTGGGGTGGAACCTACCTGGGATGATTTTATGGAAGCAGTAAAAGAAGAATACTATCCCATCGGAGCGTATGATGATCTGTACATACAGTGGCAGCAACTTTGCCAAGGTAAGGAACAATCTGTCCAAGATTACACTGACATTTTTCATTCTCTATCTACGAGACTGGGCATCCAAGAAAGTGAGAAACACAAGGTTCTCAAATATCATGGCGGATTACAATGGTACATATGGGGAGAAATGGAACTCTTCAATTTGGAAATCATTGGTGAGGCATACAAGTTTGCAATAAAGATTGAGCAGAAGCATGGAAGAAAGGATATAAAGAATCAGTCTTCAAAATGGAAAAGTGATAAAGAAGGTTAAACACGAGGCCAAAATTGGAAGCAAAAGGAAGGAAAGACTGGGAAGTGGTGTGGTTATCACAAATATGGAACTCACTCCAAAGAAGAATGTCGAGCTATCAAATCACTGTTTTCTGAGTCACCATCCTCAACATCTACTGCTCTACCTCATACAGACCCTGCAGTCGAAGAGGTTGAAGAAGAAATTATAGATGCTGATCCTGAAGCCATTGTAGCTTCATCATAGACACACGACGAGATGCTAGATGACAAGGAAAGGTTGTTTCACTCTAAGTTATGGGTGAAAGGTAAGCCTCTGCATTTCATTCTTGATAGCGGAAGTCAAAAGAATTTAATCTCTACTAATGTTGTGAAAAGCCTAAATCTGTCCATGAAGCCTCACCCAAAACCATACAGTATTGGATGGTTGAGTCCAGGGAGAAACCTCTGTGTCACCCACCAATGTCTTCTCTCATATGCAATACAACCTTTCCAAGATGAGGTCTTATGTGATGTGGTCAATCTAGATGTTTGTGATGTACTCTTTAGTCAGCCATTCATGTATGATCGACATGGTATATACGAATCAAGAACTAGACGGATCACTCTCACTCTTGAAACACGGTGCTATAGGGTACCAGAAGTACCACCTTCCACATCTCTCTCTGATTAGCACCAAGAAATTTGTTTTTATGGTGGTCAAGCCATAGTAATCCAAAAGGGCCGATGTTACAGCCCTGACAACACAACAACAGAAGCAAATAGATACCGCACTGAAAAAGTTCACAGCCTTCCATCTACAGATTGATGGTCAGACAGAAATGGTGAACAATTGGGCCCTGCACAGTTCCATAAACCATAGTCCCTTCTAAGTGTGCATCGGGACTCAAATCAAGACACAACTACCACACCTGATGGGGAACAGTGATGCAATGGGGACCATTGCTTTTCAAGGAGGGAGGAATGATCTGGGCGACAATTTGGGTGGTATAAAAAGCACCAAGATGTGGCGGTACAATGGACCACAGCTACCGAAGCGGTTGTTGTAAGGCCCCAGAGCGGGCAGCTGGTAGACCAGGTAGGACTGTGCATAGCTTTGTATTGTTTTAAATCTTGGACGCCGAATTGTCAGGTGACAGTTAATTCCTCGAATTTTATATTGTTTTCATTCTTGGAAGTCACATTGTCGGTGATAGTTATTTCCTTGAGCCATTATGTCCTCGAGTGTTGTATTGTTTAATTCAGGGACATCAATTTGTTGACGATAGTTATTTCTCTCGAGCCACTCAGTCTTAAATTGTCACCCATTAATTCCTCGAGCCACTCAATCCCCTGATGTTTTCAAAATATGTATAAATGCATTATAACCTGAAAAGGGAAGGCAAACATCTCTTCTTAGAGATAAGCATATGTTTTGTATCTACAATTTTTTTGATTCAACAAAACATCTCTTTTCAGAGATAAGCCTATATTTGTATTACGATTGTTAAGTAATACGACATCTCTTCTCAGAGAATTCATTGTTATTGTGTTATTTCTGTGCTATTGAAATATTCGTCAACCAGAACTTCTGAGTTCTGGATCAAATCTAGAGGGGTACAACATGCAATGCCTCCATCCTTTATATTTCTTCTCAACCTCAAGGCAGGGTTAACCAAAATACACTCCTAAACTTACTCAAGTTCTTGGACTTTTAGAGTGCATGCTGCTAAGGATTATGATATCATAGATCAGCTTAAGATTACTTGTAATGTCCCCATTAGGGCTGAAAATTGAAACAAGGGGTTTTCCAACAAACCCTATTTAAGTATGTAATTTTTCTGAATTTATTCAAATCCTAGATATATGAAATTAGTTGCAGGCTGTTGTATGTGCCCAATTATGGCACAAAAATAATATTCAATTGCTCCAAAACTTATAGAAAATTTTCCAATAATGCAGCCAACAAGAATCTTTCAAAAACCTGATTTTTCCAATGTTTAATGGCTGGAAATTATCACAAAAAATACTGGAAGTGTGTGTGGCTGTTCTACACCCAAGAAATGGCCAAAATAGGCTTTTAAAGCCTTTCGCCCAACCCTGTAAAGGGTTCGTTGATCCCCAACATGGTTTGCTGCAACTTTAGGCAGCTTACTGCCCTCTTGCACTCCCAACCAGCATGCCAAGCCGCCAAACCTGATCACCACACCTATAGAAGACAAAATGGTGTTTAAAACACCCTTGGATGCCAAATACGCTCAATACAACCTCCTCACAAAGTTGTCCAAACTGGATATCAAGTGTTTTCATCTTCAATTCCAACCACTTTGAAGGTTTTCGTCTTCAAAGCAATAAGTCAAGATTTTGCATGCTTCAACTTAGAATTTTAATTATTAAAAAAAATAGTCTGCCCTCACGATGAGACATCATCTCATTTTTATATTCTTCCCTCCAAGGGTTGCGTTCCTTTTGGAGGGAAACTTCAAATATTTAAAAGGGCCAATCCCCTTATAATTGCCACTTAAGGCCTTGGAACGCCCATGACCCTCAAAGTCCCCCACTTAAGTGAAAATTAGAACAATAAAGCACTTTTGACAAATTAAAGCATATTATTACTCTTATATAAAGTATTTAAAAATACTTTTTATTTTAATAATAATGTTACTTTATTTTTAGAAAATGGGAGATTACATTACTCATGCCAAAATATCTAGAATTACTTACAAGGTCTAATATGTGTAAGGATATACTTTATGAAGCCTTCCATGATACTATTTTACCACATGATGTAGAACCTACATACTTTGCATCTATTATTAAAACATTGATGGATAGTGAGAACCTCGTCTCTTTTGACATGGACTTACCTTCCAAGGATATTGTGGACCAATATTTACCCTTGTATACTCAAGTTACCATCCATAATAAAAGGATTAAATGGGTCCTTATAGAAAACAATTTGGAGTTGAATATTTGTAGTGAATCCTTCTTTAATGTACGTGGAATTGGAAGATAAGCTATTGTTGTCAATCAGACTTGCACCCCTGTGAAGGTAGTTTCAGGGCTTCACAGTCTGCTGAAACATGAAAACAATCCTATGTTGTGGGTGACCTAATCAGTGGATTGAATCTGAAAGATCCCTGATGGATCTCTTCGGCTGATCTGCTGTAATTTTGTTATTTTAAATTGATTTTTCCTGTTTGTGAATGTTTTCTTTCCGAAATACATGGAAGTTGCAGAAGGGTTTGTTTTTGTGTTTTGATGATTTTTCAGCAAGTAAATATTGAAATACAAGAACATGAACAATTCTGAAATTAAATACCCAATATAACCAAACAAATTCGCTTATAGGCAGAATTCTGGATATTAAACCAAATGGGGAACCAGATACAAATTTCCAATAGTTTCAGGAAGATTACAATCATAAATAGACCCAACTTGAAGGCTGAAGGAGAATTGTACACCAGAAGGAAGCCGCGGCAAGATTCCAGCCCTCAATGCGCTGCACGTGGGAAGAAAGCTGGCTGCCAGGTACAGCCGTACAACTACAAGGTCCTCTCAACTGAAATAATCCCTCAAATCCACGCTGAACTCTGTCACAATCACTGCGCCCACCAGAAGGAATACTGAGCAATCTCTAGATGCTACTGAGCAGATCAACAACCACTGAATTGGGGGCTACGTCCCAAACAAGCAAGGCATTGGGGTTTGGCGTCCCAAATGCTGAAAGCTCTTCCAGAGCCAAAGTGCAAATCTCAAAATAAAATGTCAAGAATGAATTAGAATTTTGTTTTGACCTCCTTATAACCCCTTCACAATTAGCTCGAACCCTAAAAGCAACTCCATGTGGCGTTGAGTTATAAAATGTTATATTTCTCCTTTTTAAGTGGTCAAGTACATAGAAATTGACCCTTTTTTCAAATAAAGAGAGATCCGTCCACCGAAAGGATCTGAGTCAAGAGAGAAATATTTAGAAAAGTCCAAGACCTTTCCAACAAGCTATTACACCATGGGATACGCATCCAGATGAGGCCAAAAACCCCTTATTACTCCAAAATGGCTATAAACTTAGCCTTATTTAATTAAAAGACGCTAACTTAGGAAATATTAAAAATATAACCCAAATAGCGACAAATTGCACCAATGACACCACAAACTAAAAAGTCACCCTGCCACCTGTCTGTGACTGAAGTCGAAAATCAAGGATTCACTGGCAATCTCATCCCTAAAATCTAGGGATGCTCCTAGAAACTAGGAAACAGACCCTAATCCTCTGAAACTGAACTCAAGGAATAATCTCATGGAGACCCACCCCTGGGTATGATCATGCCCTCCTAAAAAGTAGGGATAACCCCCATAAATTTAGGAACTGCCTCCTAAAAATAAGGAACGTCTCCAAACTGATCAACGACGGCCAGAACACCAAGTCCCCAACACTGTATAGTCATACTGGGTCTCTATCCAACAATGTCAACCTACAAGACCCCATAATAAGCTGACTCACATGTCTCTGCTAGACCAAGCTAAAGAGGGGACATGACAGTCCTCCCCTCTTGGAGATGCTTGCCCACAAGCAACTATAAAGCTGGATGTTGTAAAATGCTCTCACCCTCCAAAGTGGCATCCTCTATGGGAAGATCTCTCCAACGTACCAAATACTCTCGAAACACCCTGCTTCTCAACTGCCGTTCCCTCACCTCAAGAATATCATCAGGAACCAACATCAATGTATCTTCCTCATCCATGGGAGGTAACTTGGGTGAAACTGTATATGCTGTCCAAGGGCCTTTTTCAAGCAAGATACATGGAATACATTATGTATTTTACTACCAGGTGGTAACTCAACCTCATAAGCAACCAAAGTTTGTGACTGCCCTCTCTAGCACACAGAAGATACAAACTGCCCTGTATCATCATCTATCTTGAGACCAGTCATTGTATCCACACAATTAAACTTGTAACAAGCAACCGGTATTGGAATTGATCTATGATAAACAAACACCTCATTTGATTCTGAGCCAGTAGCAATATAACCATCAGCAACAGAGAGACCAACAAAATTCTTTTCATTTTTATGTGCAGTGAACGTATGGACAGGGTCACTAAAAACTCCCCCTGTACTTACTGCAAGATCCCACAGCTTGAGTGTGCCATCTATGGAAGCAGAGACAATGTTTGAGGAATCAAGAAACTTGACATAACTTACATTCTTCTTGTGACTGGCCAAAAGGCACCATGGTTTTTTAATGTTTCAAAGATCATAACAATAGATTTTATAATCTGCAGATCCTAGTGCAAGCAAATGTGGAGAATCTGGTGGAAACTGAACACAACAGACATTTGCATGTGTCCTAATAGTTCCAATACTTCCTCCCTGACTGATATTCCAAAGCTTTACAAAGCCATCATCACCCCCACTGACCAATTGTCTTGGATCAGTTTGTGAAAAATCAACAGACCAAACACGTCTGCTGTGCTCTTTGAAGTCCATAACAGCCTGGTTTCTTGTAACATCCCATAGCTGTACCATACCATCAAAGGAACTTGATGCAATCTGATTTTTTATATAGCTATTCCAACATATACTGCTTAGTTGTGATTTGCTTGTCATCTCAGTAACCGGATAGTGTATGTCTAGAATCTCATCCACAACTGCATCACACTCAAACACTTTAATTTTCTTGTTGAAACCTGCAGCTGCAAAGTACTCTTTATCTCGATCAAAGCCCACGGAACGTACTAACCTAGAAGAGTTGAGCAAGTTCCCTTGCCTTAAAGTTGCTTTGACCTTAAATTTGCTGAAGCGTAAATATTTGCACAAGCTGTCAAAAAAAGAACCAAGCCGATCAGTCTTACTTCCTCCCTTTGGATGGGCAATACCAGCTAAGTTGTTGACCAAACTTACATTGAGTCCTTCAGTCCTAATCACAGGTCCTTGCCCTAGACTGCCATTAGAGAATTTTCCTAATGAATCACTTGCCAGTTGCCTTGCCATGCATCTTGTAGAAAAGTAAACTTTCTCTAATTCCTCGAAATGTTATAGCAATCGACCTCTTCTATTTAAGAAATCTACTTTAGCCTCACTTTGCAAATTTGATTTTCCAAGCTTCTTCCCTGTTTTTCCAGTTTTATCTGGAATAACATTCAACATGCTGCTTCTACTGATAATATTTGCTCCATTGTTTTGTTCAAGTTGGAGAGGTAAACAACTAGGCTTCTTTCCTTTATTTAGCCGAAACTTTTCTTCTAAGGTAAAGTCAAAAGACATTACGCCTTTATGTGTCAGAATAGACTGCTGGTTCAGAACAATCTCAATGTCTGATGTCAGACAATTGACAGCCTCATATAACTTCTCAGCTGTTTGTTGCTGCCGTTGTTGAACTTGAATCAGAAAATCCAGCAATAACTCTCTATCTGCTATTTCCTCCTGTATCTTGCCAGCTGCTTTCCATTCTAAAAGAACCTCTCTAGCTTCATTCATGATTTCACTTTGTAGTACTTCACTATTTGTATTGTCTTCAAGGGACTCAACCAAGTCTTCACCCTTTGCTAGTTGTCCGTTGCCAAGTGCTGGTCCAAGAAGTGACTTCAATGGAAAATCAAGTGTGTCATGTGCCATAATTTCTATCCTGTGGCTGCAAGCTAAATCTGCATGTGTAGAAACTAGGTCTTCATCATGATCCATCAAGGGATCTCCATCAAAATAATGAGTAGAGTCTTCTACATCATGTTCTCCATCCTTCATTGCATTTCTTCTAGCTGTTCCATGGGACAGACCCATCTCTCCTTCAACTTGCCAATTCAATGTTGTCATTTGTGACTTCTCTTTAACACCAGAGAGATTAAGCTCCATAATCTTTTTAATCTTCCTGCCTGGAAACAAATTATGAAGATCAACAGTTGCAAGGTTTGATAACTTGCCACTTTCCCCAGCCTCGTAAAGATGTACTAAACGCAGCAAGGTTTGTTGATCCTCTAATTCCTGAAGTGTAATGATGGCAACATTTGGCGGTAGTTCATAGCCTTCTGCCATTGCTGAAAATTGAGGTTCCTTAATCTGACTTAGTTCATCTTCTATAGTTGCAAAGAAAATTTGTAGAGGAAGCACTGCTTTCTGTCCCTTTGTACGTCCCCATTCTGAAGCTTGTTATGTTGGATTTACATTCAGATACATTTTACCCTGTACTGTTAAGCCTTCACATGTCTTATTGTTATTGAAGCATACAGTTTCATTCAAGTTTTCAGCAACACCCTTGTTATCATCATGAAGTAAATGCCTATGAATCATCAGCGCGAGCTCTCCATCAAAAACACTTGAACCTCCAACAACACGGTCAACAAGCAAAGAAAATTTTGTCTCATTGTCTTTCAAGTATATGCCTAGATTCAGAGGGTAATAATTTCCAGCAATTACTTCGTGTACACTTAAATTCCAGTCTGCCCTGTAGTTCCTTACTCTCTTTAAGAAATCTCGTCAATTCGAATTTGTGTAGAATTCTTTATTTGACACTATATTTGTTGTAAATCGGCTTACTACCTCCTTCCCTAGGGCATCATCAATTGGAATTGGTCCAACCAAGAAATTAATTTCAACATCCTCTGAGTTCTTGTACAACCGAACTACCTGTGATACCCATGGAGAAAACTGTTGATATACTTCACTCACAACATCTCCTTTTGTAACGGACTGTATACCCTACTTCTTAGAATCCTCAACAGGAAAGCATCTTGAATTGTTGGGATGAAAAACATATGCACCAGAAATCTCATACATTCCCTTCAAGGTGTTTCTGTCACTTGCATTGTACCAACAAAATGACTGATGTACAGGGAAGACAACCTTCATGGCGGTATCCTCTTCAATCTTCTTGTTCTCCTTATCTTTGTGCAAATCATTCTTTGGATCCTTGCTAATTTAGTGAACTTCAAATCTGCTGATTGTTCCTCCTCAACATTATTGTAGGGATCAATGTATTCTACTTCCTTAATAGAGGTACATGAGAGATTAGTAGCATCGTATCCGTTTGGAACAATTTCAATCACCTGCAATTCCTTTCCAACCTCTTCATTAGGCTTGGGCCACTTTGATTTCTCTTTTGGAGGAATGTTGGGTGGTGTAAGCCCAAACATTTTGTAGAGTCTTCCCATTTTGAAACAATGTGCTAACAAAATAATTTCACGAGGAATCCCACAACACAAGACCACACAGGCTGGCAGGATGCACAACTCTGATACCACTGAAAGATCCTTGATGGATCTCTTCAGCTGATCTGCTGTAATTTTGTTATTTTAAATTGATTTTTCCTATTTGTGAATGTTTTCTTTTCGAAATACATGAAAGTTGCAGAAGGGTTTGATTGTTTTTGTGTTTTGATGATTTTTCAGCAAGTAAATAATGAAATACAGGAACATGAACAATTCTGAAATTAAATACCCAATATAACCAAACAAATTCGCTTATAGGCAGAATTCTGGATATTAAACCAAATGGGGAACCAGATACAAATTTCCAATAGATTCAGGAAGATTACAATCATCAATAGACCCAACCTGAAGGCTGAAGAAGAATTGTACACCAGAAGGAAGCCGCGGCAAGATTCCAGCGCTCAATGCACTGCACATGGGAAGGAAGCTGGCTGCCAGGTACAGCCGTACAATTGCAAGGTCCTCTCAACTGAAATAATCCCTCAAATCCATGCTGAACTCTGTCACAATCACTGCACCCACCAGAAGGAATACTAAGCAATCTCCAGATGCTACTAAGCAGATCAACAACCACTGAATTGGGGGCTACGTCCCAAACAGGTAAGGCATTGGGGTTTGGCATCCCAAATGCTGAAAGCTCTTCCAGAGCCAAAGCGCAAATCTCAAAATAAAATGTCAAAAATGAATTAGAATTTTGTTTTGACCTCCTTATAACCCCTTCACAATTAGCTCGAACCCAAAAAGCAACTCCATATGGCGTTGAGTTATAAAATGTTATATTTCTCCTTTTTAAGTGGTCAAGTACATAGAAATTGACCCTTTTTTCAAATAAAGAGAGATCCGTCCACCGAAAGGATCTGAGTCAAGAGAAATATTTAGAAAAGTCCAAGACCTTTTCAACGAGCTATTACACCATGGGATACGCATCCAGATGAGGCCAAAAACCCCTTATTACTCCAAAATGGCTATAAACTTAGCCTTATTTAATTAAAATATGCTAACTTAGAAAATATTAAAAATATAACCCAAATAGCGACAAATTGCACCAATGACACCACAAACCAAAAAGTCACCCTGCCACCTGTCTGTGACTGAAGTCAGAAATCAAAGATTCACTGGCAATCTCATCCCTAAAATCTAGGGATGCTCCTAGAAACTAGGAAACAAACCCTAATCCTCTGAAACTGAACTCAAAGAATAATCTCATGGAGACCCACCCCTGGGTATGATCATGCCCTCCTAAAAAGTAGGGATAACCCCCATAAATTTAGGAACTGCCTCCTAAAAATAAGGAACGTCTCCCAACTGATCAGCGACGGCCAGAACACCAAGTCCCCAACACTATATAGTCATACTGGGTCTCTATCCAACAATGTCAACCTACAAGACCCCATAATAAGCTGACTCACATATCTCTGCTAGACCGAGCTAAAGAGGGGACATGACAGAATCTCTAAATTCTAAGGGCTAGCTCGCTTTAGTGTATCAATTAGGATCTTTGCTCTACGCTACAAACTGCCTAGGAAAAGAGAGAAAATTTGAAAGAATATTCTATTTAATGATGGTGATACACCTAAATGATTGGTTGATCCACTCAATTTGAGCTCCTAAAACATTGATTTAAACAAGAGAAAGGCTGAACTTTCAACTCCAATTGACCAATATGCATAAGTATTTCACGAAAAGGTTTTATTTGGTGATCCAAGCTTGGGGGAACTGAAAGAATAGACCTAATTTAAGGCACTAACCAGCCACTTATATCCACTATAAATTCAGCCAAAAGACATTAAACACAGAACATGACCTACATAATCTGACCAGCTAGTAACTAGGTAAGAATCAAGACTTGACAAAGAAGAAAACTCTTATCACTTATGCAAATCAATGACATAAATACACTATACCAGTAGTTGGAATCCAACAGTCCTATTAATCTGAAAAAAGGTTACAACTCAGTCTTTGACAGAATTTTGTTTTGCCAAATGAGGGATACCATTCAAGGCTGAAAAGCCAACTTATATAGAAAAGTATACAACATCCAAGACATTGGCGCTGAAAATAGAAGAGAAATCAACTCAAATTCAACTTGTGTTGTCCAAAGACCTAAAAATAAATCCATTTGTCTTATGTTTGCATGAAAACTCCTTTTGGCGTTGAAAATGGACGATGAGCTAATCTTCTTCATGCATGAATCAACACGTCAAATCTTCAAAGAGAACTCTACTTGATTCATTGGAAGTTGCGTTGAAACGAAAGAAAATTCTTCTCCGCATGGAATGCTACGCTAAAACTGAAATTAAAACTCCACTCCAACTACTGGAATGGTGAAAGCCTTCAACAAGCTAAACAAACGTGCATGCATGAATTGTCAACTAGTCAACCATAGTGCAAGGCTAGTCAACTCCAGAACTGAAACGTGCCTGAAATTCCATGTTGGCATAGAAGGGATGAGGTGGACCCAAGTTTGACAAGTCAAACTCTTGCATGGAAAGCCACACTACATCTTGGACTGAGAACTCCACTTGAAGCTGAGTTGGACCTTTGGATGCATGAGATTGACTAGGAGATAATCATGAATACAACAAACAGTCAACTGAAACTTAGACCAACCAAATAGTCAATTGAAACTTAGATCAACCAAACAGTCAAATGAACCTCCACTTGCATGAAATTCCATGTTGATTCCGTCTCTTATTCTTGTGCATGTATTGTTTCAGGGCATTTGCTTATGGTTTTCATCTTTGGCTATTTATTTGTCTATTTCCCTCATACTTTTTGTCTCTTGGACAAAATGTCTGAAGCTTCTTTCTTTATGCACTTTCCTTTGGCAAGATCTTTTGGATTGTCTTGCTTTTGTTCTTTCCCTTCGGGCCTTTTCCTTTATGTGCCTTTCCTGTTCATTTCCTTTCTATTGTTGAGTCGGGCATTTGTTCTTCGACTTTTTGCTCAATCATTTTCCCGCGGACAAATTGTCTGCGAGAATTCAAGTCTTCGGACTCCTTCGGACATTTCCTTCGGACAAAAAGTCTGAAGGAAATGTCCCATTTGGACTTCTTGCAATTGCCCCTTTTCGAAAGGAAGGAACCCTTTGGGCTTTTGTTTTGAACTTTCCCGAAGGGTAGATACCCTTCGGGTTTCTAGATTTTGGCCACTTCGGATTTTTGAAATGTCCCTTCGGCACTCGAAACTACCCTTCGGGTGGAAGGTACCCTTTGGAGTTTTGAAATGTGCCCTTGAAGATGCCCTTTGGGCTTTTGTTAATGGCCTTTTCCATGAAGTGCTCTTCGAGATTCTTGATTTGGTCCACTCATCCCTTCGAAAAACCCTTTTGGAAAAATTGTTTGGTCCCTATTCTTGCGGAAAAATGAAAATTGCCCTTTGAAAAGAACTTCCCGAGTACCCTTCGAAAAAATGTAAAGGGCCATTTTGCCTTCGAAATTGCCCTTTTTCGAAAGGCATGTACCCTTCGGACAATTTGTAAAGGTCCTTTCTTGTGGGAATTGTCTTAGGGCACTTTGTCCTTCGGACAATTTGTCTTAAGGAATTAATCCTTCAAACTTTCTTCAAAATCACTTCCCCAAAGGGAAAGAACCCTTCGAGTCTTCGACAAAATACCTCGGCCTTCCGAAATGTGCCCTTCGGATTTTTTCAAAATGTCCCTTCAGCTTTTCCAAGTGGACTTTTTTGAAGGGACTCTAACCCTTCGAAATCATTCAGTGACCCTTTGGAACTTTAAAGAGCACCTTCGAAAAAGTTTTCTCACCTTTCGAAAAACTGCAAGTGTCCTTCGAGAAAATGTAAGTCCCCTTCGGACTTTTCGTAAAGGACCCCTCGGCTGATGAAAATTGCCCCTCGAAAAAATTGACAAGCCCTTCGGCTTTTTTGCAATGGTCCTCCTTTTCGAAGACCCTTCGGCAACTTGAAAATGCCCTTCAGGCTTTTCAAAGAACCCTTCGGCGTTTTGTTTCAAACTTTCCCGAAGGGCAGATACCCTTTGGAATTTTTCCCTGAAGGAATTCCTTCGGATTTTCCGTAAAGCCCTTTTCCGAAGGGCTAATAACCCTTCGGACTTTTTGTAATGGTCCACTTACCCTTGGGGATTTATGAAATAGAACCTTTCGGAAAAATGGTAGAGGCCTTCGGAATTTTTGAAAAGGACTTTTTCGAAGGTACTAAACCCTCCCAAAACTTTGAAATGATCTTTGCTCTTTTGAGAAGAACCTTTCTTCTTGTAAAGCTCGAAATCCTCTTCAGAATTTGCTCCTTTTAACTGCTTTAATCAACATCTGTTCTTTCCTGCAAAGAACAAGACAAGTGAAAGAAAACCCCCTAAATCACCTAGACAACCTCAAGGCCTGTTAACCATGGATTTTCAAGGATTTATCAGGACCAATTATTGAGATTTGAAGACAAAATGGCATTGCAAAGTTTTGAATGGTCAAAATTGTCAACAGCGATTACAAATTCTGATAAGATTACAAAAGGCTTTGAAAATCAACCAAGAAAGGCTCTTGGAACAATACATTGAATATAATTGACCACAAAATATAGCTACCAATTGTCAAGTGATACCTTTCAATGTGAGCTATAATCTTTTACTTGGTAGGCCATGGATTTATTCCATGCATGTGGTCCCATCTACATTACATAGACGCTTAAAATTTGTTCAGGGGGGTTCCATGTATACTTGCCCTACAGATGATGTTCCTTTCCGATTTTGCAAGATGGTAGAACCCACAGAGAGAATCATTACACATCTTAATATACACAACCATCTATTATGGCATCTATGCAAATTATATCAATGGACCAGCTACACATTCAAATTTGGTGATTGTAGTAAACACTCTGGATGATAATGAGGATGATTATAAACTTGAAAATATAGATGAATTTTACACCAAATGGCCCTGGGGAGTATAAATTGAATATGAGTGCATTTGACAATGGACCAACTTATCTTATCCCACAAGACTATGTTAGACCTATTCAATTATTTGTGCTTATTGATGCACCATCTTACAATGATAAAGGTAAAGGGCCTATGATAGATAACTCTTGTAATACTACTAAACCAAAAAAAAACCTCCCGGTCTTATACAAGAAATATTGAAACAATATGGATTTGAACTAAGTTGTGTACAAAAAATGGGATATAACCAAAAGTGAGTAGAGCATTAAAGAACCTATTATTCCAAATTCTCATCACTTTAATCAAGGAATTGGATACAATGAAGATTCTAGAGTAAAATATATACCTTTTCAAGTGAATCATGGATACTTACGAGAGCCTATAATCATGAGAGTGCTATGAAAGGCAACTTTACATATACACATTTTTTCTAAATCTAACAAGAACCATGTGCAAGAAGTGAATAAAGTCGTGATTATACAAGTTGGACACTTATAATCAATTGGCGAGGCCACTTTGCATGAAAATATTCCCTTGGATGCATTCTCTACCAATGAAACACTTAAATTATTTGAGAATTAATGTGGATTTCTCTTATTATGATATGAATGGTTCCCTTTTACAATGAATGATCTTAAGAAATCGGTCAATCATATAGAGCAACCAAGAAAAGACCATGTGTCTTATTGCAAGGAATGCATGCAATTTACTAAATATGTTGCTAGTCCACGTGTAATTTTGAATAATTTGATTGACTCTAACATGATTACTTTGCCACCTATAAAGACATGTGATTTGTATTGTATCATATAGGTAAAGGTTATTTCAAAAAATTGATGTTTTGATTTGAAAAACAAAGTTTGGGACCTTATCGATTGTGGCGATATTCAAATTGAAAATGCAACAATTAGAATGCCAAGTCATAAGTGCCAATCTATTAATATAAAATGGATGACTAAAGGCAAACCTAATTATGAACTCAAATGGGTGTCTAAGAAAAAAGTGCATCAAGATCAAATTCAACAGAAAAGAAACCATCATTACTTAGTATGACTCCAAGGCAAGTTCAATTCAATTAAAATTCATTGTGGTGGCATTTTATTTTCCATTTAATATTTTATTGCTTTAACTTCTATTGCTTGACTAGTCATTTCCATTGATTTGATGGTATTTTTTAATTTTCTTTGCCACTTGGATTTGATTGTTACTTTTTTATTATTCCACTTGGGAGTTTATTTTATTGACATTTTGTTCACGTAATTTGCTTTGTGTGTGCATGTTTGATTTTTCTTTTCGCTCTGTTGGTTTGGTCGCCACATGTCACTGGATCCTTTATTCGTAATGATCCATATCATGCATATGTTTTATGTCTTTTCCTACATTGCCATGATCCACATCATGCATCTATTTGGGGCAAGGACCCATGTGTGCCCTCCTATCTTGATTATATTTTTGCCATTAAGGGGCATATATTATACTGCACTAACAATTTATTTATTATATATTGTGCACCAAGGGGCGTGCTCCTTAGATACTTGCATTGCCTATATCTTGCCCATATTGGGACATGTCATTATTGTGCTTAGATTGATCATGTATCGCATATCAAGGAGACATGATACTTACACATTCCTCATATGCTTTATCAATTATATCTTGTCCACAGTGGGGCATGTCTTATGGTTGTCCTTTCATTGAGTATATCTTGCCTACATTGGGGGAAAATCATTCTTGTACATGTATATATCACCTATACATGGGCATACTATTACTATGCTTCCTTGCTTATACATTTCCATTTGGGGCATGATGCCCCTGATAAAATAAATGCATACACAGTGCTATCCTATATCTAGATATGAAGTTGAATAGCAAAGACACAGAGCAATAACCACAACACAAATGTAAGTGGGAAAACCTCACAGATGTCAAAAACCCACAATAATTATTCATTCATTTGAGAAACTAATATAGCCCAATATGAATAATCTTCCCTCTCCTCACTTCTCACAATCTCTTCATAGAATAACTTTGTTTGAATAAGATTGTGTATTGCAAATGCATCGGGTTATGTTGTGTCAATTATATGTGAGGTGATTCGTTGTAATCAACAGGTTCAACCTCTCACCCGATTTACAACGGTAATAAATATAAAAATTTATTTTATTATTTATTAACGTACGTTTAACCCCCACAATTTAAATAGTAAAGTAAATTGTTTATTATTTTGTAATAACCACCCCTATTTTTCCAATGAAAGAAACTTGCAAACTACGATGTCATATCAATTAAATTGCTTAATGATCAACATGGCATTTTGTCAAACACTTGACAAACATACAACTATACATGCAAAACCTAAAACTCCTTATTTGTTGTTAAACACTAATTTGCAATATAAATGTGCACATACAATTGCCTTATGGGCTGCAACAAATATTCAAATTTGTATTCAAAAATTACAATGCTTAGATATGAAAATTTGATAGAAGCCTGGAAATTAGTGTAGTGACCCACAGAGGAAATGGCAGCCTTCCAGACCTCTAATCAGCGAGAATAAATAAGTAAACTTGATGCAAACATTGTTCACGCACTATAGCAACACTATTCACACCAATGTAGCAATTTTACTATTCACGGGTTACTGTAGCAAAATCACTATTCATGCACACTGTAGCAAAACACTATTCACGGCCCCTGTAGCAAATCATTATTCTGCCCTTCTTTGTAAATCCAATAAGCCCAATGTGTTTCCTGAATGAAAACACCATCAATCCTCCTAACTGTGTCTTTCAACAACGAAGAGAATGCTAGTAAAGAGCGATTTCGTCCTCCAAGCTCGAAATCAAATTTCCAGGAAATCCAGCAGCATAACATTAATCTCATCCAAAACTCCCTAAATGGAAGCTCTTCTATTTCTTTTATAGAGTTCTCACAAGAGTCCATTCCTTCGTTTTGCCAATGTGGGATAAAACATAACTCCCTTTATGTAACTTATGTATCCGATGAATTATAAAATAAAGGGGATTCTTTTATTTAAATAATTCCCACAAACTATAGAATATGCATTAATAAAGTTAAATATTTAAATTTAAATTAATAAAATAACTTCATTAATGCTCAATAAATCATATCAATGATAAATAAATCTTCCTGTCGATTTTAAACAATTACCATCGACATGTCACTGCCCCTAGAAGTCCAGCCATGTCCATTCACAACTTACCATAAATAGTGAGTATGCCCAAAACTGCCTCAAACCCCTCAAAAAGATATGCAACTGAAACTATCTAGGCCAAATGGCCTCTAAGTCCCTTTAATGTCCTGGTTAGCCTACGGGACCATAGGGAAATAGGCTAACGACAACATCATGCTATGAATGTTAGAAAGGGGACATTACAGTCCGCCCTTCCCAAAATTGCTTGTCCTCAAGCAATTTCAACTCTGAATGCTGTAATATCTGCTCATTTTCCCAAGTAGCATCCTCCACTAGTAGGTTCCTCCACTTGACTAGGTACTCCTTGATGACTCTCCTCCTGAGTGTTCTCTCCCTGGTATCAATGATTTCAGGGATCACTATCAACTTACCCTCTTCATCTAGAGGGGGCAAATCTGCAGATGGAACAACACTATGACCAAGCGCTTTCTTAAGCCTGGAGACATGGAACACATTATGCACCCTGCTATTTGCTGGTAACTCCAGTTCATATGCCACCTCGCCAATGCGGCGAGCAACTCCGAATGGCCCATAAAATCTTGGTTTCAACTTCTCTGCTCCACTCTTCTTAAGTGTAGACTGCCTATAGGGTTGAAGTCTCAAGTATACCATATCCCCAACCTCAAAACTACATTCCATCCTGTGTTGGTCAACATATAATTTCTGCTGATTCTGAGCCTGTTGAATATTCTCCTTAAGTGATCTCAAAATATCTTGGCTGTCCTGTAACCAATTCCGTGCACTTGGTACCCTGCTATCTCCAAAAGGAAGATTTGTGAAGCGAGGAGCTTCATACCCATATAATGCCATGAACGGAGACATCCTGATCGTCATGTGATAGGTAGTATTATAACAATACTCACCTAAATAAAGCCATCTGATCCAAGCCTTCTGCTGCCCTGATACATAGTTTCGCAAGTACCCCTCAACCCACTTATTAGCAATCTCCGTCTACCCATCTGTTTATGGGTGATAGCTAGTGCTAGGAGTGAGCTCAGTGCCACTCAATCTGAAAAGTTCCTACCAAAATAAGCTCAAAAACTTACTATCCATGTCGCTGACTATGTTCTTAGGCATCCCATGAAGCCTAAACACCTCCCGAAAAAACAAGTCTGCCACCTGTGTTGTTGTGCTAGTAGATGCAATAGCAAAGAAATGAGCATATTTAGTTAACCTGTCCACCACCACATAAATACAATCTCGACTCTGCACCTTGGGTAGGCCTGTGATAAATTCCATTGAAATGCTTTCCCATTTCCTATCAGGGATGGGTAAAGGCTGTAGTAATGCAGCTGGAGGAGTATGTTCATCTTTGTTCTGCTGGCAAACTGGTTATTCTCTAACATATCTATGCACATCATCCTTGAGTCCTCTCCAAGTAAACCTCTCATGAATCTGTAGGTATGTTTTGAAGAACCCGGGGTGTCCAGCCATAGGCGAATCGTGGAATGTCCTTAAGATAGTACCTTTGATGTGTGAAGAAGGTACCAAATAAATCCTATCCTTGTATAGGATAAGGTCGTTAACCACCACATATCTATTGTCCTGTAGAGATCCCTCTATCAAATCAGCTGCCCACTGATCCTTAGCATATTCAGCTTTTATTTTCTCCTTCCAGTCTACTGAAATCTCAACTAGGGAACATACATGTGGTCTCCTAGAAAGTGCATCGGCCACTACATTCTTCTTCCCTTTCACATACTCAATGTCAAAATCATATGCTTGTAGTTTGGTGATCCACTTTTGTTGCCTATCATTAAGATCTCTTTGGCTCATGAAATATTTTATACTGTTATGATCTGTTTTAATCACAAATTTACCTCCAACTAGATAAGACCTAAATTTGGCCAATGCATGCATTATGGCCAACATTTCCCGATCATATATAGAGTAGCTCTTCTCCACTCCCTTTAGCTTCCTGCTCTCAAAAGCAATAGGATGTCTTTCCTGCATTAAGACTGCACCCACCCCATCCCCAGATGCATCACATTGAAGCTCAAATGGTTTGGAGAAGTTTGGAAGTGCTAATACCGGACAAGATGTCATCAACTGTTTGAAGTGCTCGAAGCACTTCTGACTTATCTCTGTCCATACAAAGGCTCCCTTCCTGGTCAAATCCATAAGTGGAGCTTTTGTCTGTGAGAACCCCTTCACAAACCTCCTGTAGAAACCACATAGACCAAAGAACCCCTTGAGTTGGGTAAGATTAGTAGTAGGCCACAAAACTATAGCTTTGATTTTTTCTGGGTCCACCCTCACTCCATTCGCACTAATGATGTGCCCAAGGTACAATAATTTTGTCATGCCGAATTTATATTTAGATTCTTTGGCATGAAGGGACTCATTCTCAAGTATGCTCAATACCTCCTCCAAGTGTTGCAAGTGCTCCTCCCATGCCCTACTAAATATTAGGTTATCATCAAAAAATATATGCACAAATTTCCTTCACTTACTCCTAAACACCTTGTTCATACAACTCTAAGTAGCTGGAGCATTGGTTAACCCGAATGGCATGACCAAAAACTCAAAGTGGCCATAATGGCACCTGAAGGCTGTCTTCTCTACATCCTCTGCTCTCATTCTAATCTGATGGTACCTAGAGCGCAAGTCTATCTTCAAGAAGTAGCATGCACCATGTAACTCATCTATTAGCTCATCTATTCTCAGAATGGGGTACCTGTTCTTGATTGTCTTTTTGTTGAGAGCCCTGTAATCTATGCACATACGCATTGTCCCATCTTTTTTCTTTACTAGGACCACTCCTGAGGCAAATGGACTTTTGCTAGGCCTAATGTGTCCCATCTCCAGCAACTCCTTTATTGCCTTCTCGATCTCATCCTTATGCACCTTAGGATGACGATAGGGGGTGGTAATCACAGGGTTCGCCCCCCCCTCCAGTTCAATCACATGCTCTATTCCTCTCTCTGGTGGAACCCTTGGTGGAATGCTTCCAAACACCTTTGTATGTTTGGATATGACCTCATGAATGTCTGGATGGTACTCCTTAACTTGTTGATCTATAGCTGTAGGCATGATCATACATTCTGCTGCCCACTCTATCTGGTCATGTCTAAACAAACGTTCCATCCTCCTAAGTGAGACTACTCTAAGTCCCCCATCTGATAACCCTCTGAGAACCACTTTCCGACCCTGGTGCTCAAATCTCATTTCCAATTTCTCCAAATTGAAGGTGAACTCCACTAGAGATCTCATCCATGTCATGCCTAGGATGACATCATAATCTCCCATGTCAACAACATAGAACTTGCCTACCATGTCATAGTCTCCAATCCGCATATGGAGATTAGGAATCATCCGAGTACTAAGAAGCTTGTCTCCACTAGCTACCATCACTCTGAATCCCTTATGTTCCTCAGTTTGAAGTCCTCGCTTGTTCACAAAGCTTGCATCAATGAAATTGTGGGTGGCTCTTGTGTCTATCAATGAAAAAACTCGCTGCCCCTGAATCACACCTCTTACCTTGAAGGTTATTGAGGGTTCAGTGCTGGTAAGTCGGGCAATGGTCTTAACTTCTCTAACCTCCTCTGCCATAGTCTCTTCTTCATCACTACTTTCTGAATCTGATTGTTGCTCTGACTCTTCTGAAGCTGATTCTTCAGCAGAAAAATACTCTAACTGTTTCGCCTTCGCCTTAACCGTACACTTATGCAAAGGGTCCCATGGCTCTCTGCAATGAAAACAAAGTTTTTTCCTTTTGAGCTCATTCAACTGATCACTATCAAGTCTTCCTGAATCTGCTCGTGGTGGAGGTGATTCATTTTGTCTCTTATCCTTTTCTTTTTTTTGTGGGAAACTCTTAGACTGAAATCGGCTTTTTGAACTAGAAGCCTCCATGTCCCTAGCCTTCTTAATAGCCTCCTGTAGTGTAGGTGGGTTGAGGGCCTTAATCCACCCTCTCAATGGATCAGCCAATCCATCCATGAAAAGCACCATAAGTCTCCTTGGTGATATATCCGTGACTAATACTGAAAGTCTCTGGAACTCAGAGATATAGTTCTCCAATGGTCCCCATTGTTTCAACTGTGCCAACTCCTTAAAATGCAGTTCTAGATCCTTCCTATCAAACCACTCTATCAATCGTTCTGTAAACTCAACATAAGAAGTGATTTGATCATGTCCCATAGTCACCATGCCATGGTGCCACCACTCATGTGCAACTCCATCAAGGTGTATAGCGGCATATTTAATGGCTTCTTCTTCGGGCATAGGATTAAGCTGAAGATAGGTATCCACCTTTTGCACCCAAGCTCATGCCGTAGTCTTCCCATAAGCATCAAAATAAGGTAGAGACAATTTCCCTACTTTCTTCTGTAACTCAAAGTTTTGGTTCCTGTTTCCTGCACGAGGCATGTGTCTCATCCTTACATCAATATAGTCTCGTAAAGATATAGCTGCTTGAAATTCAGGTCCTCCACTCTCCCAATCTCTTCTGAATTGATCCTGTAAATCTGTGATCTAAGGTTCATTGGCAGGGTGTGTTGGTGCCCTAGGTGGGAAGGTAGGTAGAAGCGGTCTAGAGCTCACAGTTCTAGTGGGTTGAGCTACATGGCCCGAGTTGTCGCCTACATTTCCCCCTCCATTACCTCCATTTCCATTTTGTCCACCATTATTACCTCCATTCTGATTAATGCCACCATTATTTCCACCTCCTAAGTTGTGCATGTCAATACCCAACTGGCATGCCATCATCTGTGTCAATAGGTCCAATCATTGATTCTGTTGTTGTGCTCTTTGCTCTACTAACTGTTGTCCCTGAACTAGTGTGTCCAAAAACTGTAGAAATCTCTCCTCACTTGGGTCTCTTCTCTCACCCATATTGTCAGTGGTTTGTTCTCCTGTAGTTCTATGTTCTTCTAGAACCCCTTGTTCCTCTGGACCTGTATTTATTACTGCTCTGTTCCTTCTTGTGTTGTAATGGTGAGTGAAAGGTTGTTGATCAAAACCAGACATGTCCCTGTTTATACATTCTTTAACCCTTAAAGATGGCAAGATTTTCTGCTCTGATACCACTGTAATAACCACCCCTATTTTTCCAATGAAAGAAACTTGCGAACTACTGTCATATCAATAAAACTGCTTAATGATCAACATGGCATTTTGTCAAACACTTGACAAACATACAACTATACATGCAAACCTTGAAACTCCTTATTTGCTGTTAAACACTAATTTGCAATATAAATGTGCACATACAATTGCCTTATGGGCTGCAACAAATATTCAAATTTGTATTCAAAAATTACAATGCTTAGATATGAAAATTTGATAGAAGCCTGGAAATTAGTGCTGTAGTGACCCACAGAGAAAATGGCAGCCTTCCAGACCTCTAATCAACGAGAATAAACAAGTAAACTTGATGCAAACATTGTTCACGCACTATAGCAGCACTATTCATGACACTATAGCAATTTTACTATTCATGGGTTACTGTAACAAAATCACTATTCATGCACAATGTAGCAAAACACTATTCATGCACACTGTAGCAAAACACTATTCACAACTCCTGTAGCAAATCATTATTATGCCCTTCTTTGTTGTAAATCCAATAAGCCCAATGTGTTTCCTGAATGAAAACACCATCAATCTTCCTGACTATGTCTTTCAACAACGAAGAGAATGCTAGCAAAGAGGGATTTCGTCCTCCAAGCTCGAAAATCAGATTTCCAGGAAATCCAACAACATAACATTAATCTCATCCAAAAACTCCCTAAATGGAAGCTCTTCTATTTCTTTTATAGAGTTCTCACAAGAGTCCATTCCTTCGTTTTGTCAATGTGGAATATAACATAACTCCCTTTATGTAACTTATGTATCCGATGAATTATAAAATAAAGGGGATTCTTTTATTTAAATAATTCCCACAAACTATAGAATATGTATTAATAAAATTTAACTTTATAAAATAATTTCATTAATGCCCAATAAATCATATCAATGACAAATAAATCTACCTTTCGATTTTAAACAATTACCATCGACATGTCACTACCCCCAGAAGTCCAGCCATGCCCATTCACGACTTACTATAAAAAGTATGCCCAAAAAGATATGCAACTGAAACTATCTAGGCCAAATGGCCTCTAAGTCCCTTTAATGACCTGGTTAGCCTACGGGACCATACGGAAATAGGCTAACAACAACATCATGCTATGAATGTTAAAAAGGGGACATTACATATTTACCAAGTTTATTAATGTATTAATGGTATTTACCAATAACATTAATTGTTTCAACACTCGTTAATGTTAAGTGGAAACACATGCCATAGCCACTTTTATACAAAATGAATTATACTTCATAAACTGTCTACGATGAGTTTACAGTATATGTAACATTTGAAGGATTTAAAAACCTTCATGTCAATATCACTTTTTGAAACAAAAGGAATTATAGTGTATAAACTACTTAAAATAAGTTTAGGCTAACATGACCATGAGAATATATCTCAGTTTCTCATGAATAATCAACCAAACATTTTGAAGAATTTTATACCATAAAGACCTCCATTACAAAATATGCTTTTAAGTATTGGGTACACTATAAGCTCGCATAGAGTGAAGTCTCAAAATCACATAAAGGATTTATTATAATGCTTTTATAATTTGAGAAGTATAAAGAAGAAAGCAACACATGGCTGTTAAGAAGCAAAAATGTCATGCATACTCCCACTTAATGGAAACTCCGAGAGGCCCAACATTGTACGAAACTTGCAAAACTTAGTAGCACGAAGTGGTTTTGTGAAGATATGTCACTTGGTCATCCGTAGGACAAAACCAGAAATCAATATCATCATTGAAGACTTTTTCTTGGATAAAATGCACATAAACTTTAATATGTTTAGTTATTTAGTGTTGCACTAGATTTTTTGTCAGAGCTATACAACTTTAATTATTATAAAGAAGGGTGGTACTCTGAGAAACATCCAAATGGAGTTTTTCTAACAACCTTTGTAACCATATGGCTTATTTAGCAATTTTTATAGCACTTTTATACTTTGTTTCTATAGAAGAGATAGAAACAATAGGGTTTTTTATGCTCAAAGTGATAAAAATTGCACCAAACTTAAACACATTCAGAAATAGATTTGTAATCTATAATATCATCAGCATGGTCAGCGTCACAATAACCATATAAATTAGCATTATCAATAAAAGAATAATATAAACCAAAATTTACAATTCCTTTGATATACCGAAGTATCCGTTTTGCTAATTTTCAATGATCCAAGTATGGATCTTGCATAAATCTGGAAGCAACACCTACAACAAATGAAATATTTGGCCTAATAATCATTAGATAAATCAAATTACCAACTAGTTGTCTGTATAGAGTGGGGTTAGCATTGTCACAAACAAGGTTTTGATCAAGTTTAACACCAACTTCAATACTTTTACAGTCAAACATTTTAAATTTAACAAGAAGGTTATGTGCATACTGAGATTGAGATACAACAATGAAATTTTTATCAATTTTGTATATAATCCAGCCATTTTGAGCTGCAAGGGCAATAAACAATCTAACAGTACTCATTTTTGCTACAAGAGCAAAGGTTTCAACATAGTCAATCCCAGGGCTTTGAGTAAAACCACAAGCAACTTATCTAGCTTTGAATTTGTCAATTTTATTAATTATGCATTTATTTTATCATGGTGTCAAAGCGTTATGCTGGATCTGGATATGAAATTGAATAACAAAGAGAGAAATAGCCACAACACATGTAAGTGAGAAAATCTCACAAAGGTAAAAAAACCCACAATAATTATTCATTCATTTGAGAAAGCAATATAACCCAATACAAATAATCTTCCCTCTCAATTTTTCTCACAATCTCTTCACAGAATAACTTTGTTTGAATAAGCTTTCGTGTTGAAAATGCATTGGGTTATGTTGTGTATTGATTTTACCATGTAAAATTAATTATATGTGAGATGAACTATTGTAACCAACAGATTCAACTTTCCACCCAATTCACAACGGTAATAGATATAACAATTTATTTTATTATTTATCAATGTAAGTTTAACTCATGTAATTTAAGTAATACAATATATTGTTTATTATTACCAAGTTTATTAATGTATTAATGACAACATTTACCACTAACATTAATTGTTCCGTTAGCGCCCATGTGTCTATAGATTTTGCATTGGTTATATTGGGGTAGGCTTTTGCCCTATGTCATTTCATATATCTTATTCACATTGGGATATAATATTTTTGGTACATTCATTTCTATACCTTGTCCATATTGGGCATATCGATTGTCCCTCCTCTCTTATTACATTAGGGCATAGCAATTCACTCCTCTCTTGTTACATTGGGGCATATCGATTGCCCCTCCTCCTCTATTTTATTGGGTCATATCATTTGCCCTTCCCTTTCCATTTTCTATTAGCAAATGAATGCTGAGAAAATGAAGAGAAATTGAGGGTGACATATTTACAATTGTGTGTGCATCTTTTTATTAATCATAAAGTGGTTACATCATTTGAGAAGGTTTCATAACTGCTCATTAGTTAAACATTAACTAATAGTTAATTATAACTTTAACACCCTTCTTTAATGACTAAACCAGAGACTACTCCAAGTTTGTCCTAAGATTTTACAAACACAATGGGACCAAAGAGTTTAGTCATTACATTTACAAACTGCACTAAAGATATCAACATGAAATCTACAGTGTTTTGATATTTTGATGCTGTCCCCAATATAGAAGTTTTGGTGTAGACAAAAGCCAAAAAGGATAGCCAACAATGAAACAAAGATCCAACCATGTGGACATAAGATGTATCAAGTTGTCCACCAATACGATGTAGGGTGATTCACTGACTGGTGATGAATCATCATTGACTAATAACTTCAGCGCGACCTCCATAGTTCTTGTCATGTCCCCTTTTCTAAATTAAAATAATTAGAAATATTATTTAAATTGGGACTTGTCATGTTCGCTTTTCTAGATTAAAATAATTAATAAAATTATTTAGGTTGACATAGATCATTTCTGATCTTCTGGGCAACTTAATAATATTATTATTATTATTAAAAAGAAAAGTATTTTTAAATACTTAAAATAATAATATGTCTAAGTTAGTCAAAAAGTAACTTTACGTTATATTAAAGGCAACTTACATTTTATTATTATTTAATTAAAAAGGTGATTTTTAATGTAAAATAAAGTCAACGCTAAAATAGAAATATAAGTGTTACGTTATTAAAAATAAAGAAAAGGCCCAAAGTGGAGCGTCCCACTTGGGAAAGGCAAATGTAAATTAATAAAAAGGCAGCTTGGGGGTTTCTTTTGGGGATCATTTTGAAAATTCATATTACTCTCTTATGTGTTTGATGCAAATGCTTCAACTACAACAATAAAGGACAAAAACTCTCATTTACAGACAGATTTTAGGATGAAAACCCTCTCATCTCCCAAGATAACTCTATCTAGGGGTTGAAATTGTGTTTCAGTTAGAGATATTCAGTTTCCAATTCACCTAGGGCACGTTTTAGACCTAATTTTCAGTCCAAAACTATGATTACAGCTAGGGCATCATCACTTCCAGCTTTTGGAACCCTTTAAGGCCGGATTAAGAGCTGACATCACTCTTTGGAAACACATTTCATTATCGACGTCATTTTGGTGGGCAGATCCTCATGGTTCCAATTTGTAGGATCATCTTTTGGCCCCAACTTTCCATCTGAAGTGTCATTTGTGGAGGAATTGTGGTAATCAACCTTCAAGTATTTCTTTGTGGTTTTGATGTAGAAAATAAATAAATAAAATCCGATTTGAGTTGTATTTGATTTCGTCTTCTATATTTGACCTTTGAAATCAAATCTAAATATTTAGAGGGTTTATTAGTGATTTCCAAACCATTTGGGTATTTTGTTTCAAGCGTTTGTTGTCATAAATAATAAAAAACCAGATTATTGTGTTTTTTCACAAACGCTGGTTGCAATAAAATTTAGATCTTATTATTGTTGCTTTAAGGTTTTATGAAAGAGTTCTCATAACTCTTCAACCAAGATCTCTCCAATAACCCATTACTACATCTATGGAAGCTTCCCCATACACACAAATAAAATAAATCAACCGTATTCTATTTTATGCTCTATATCAAATAGATTACAATGCTGATGTATAAATAGGTAGAGGATAGGAGAATCCTAACCTTCCCATGCATGTAGGATAAACATCTTCAAAGGAAATAACACCTAAGTAAGCTAGAGAGTAGGAAATTAATATCCTACATCAACACCCCCCTTTAAGCATAGCTTAGGTGGGCACAATAAAGGATGCAGTGTGAAGCCACATCCCTATGGATGCCAATCCATCTTGTCGGAGTACATGGATGTTGAGTCACTATAATCGTCAACTAAAAGTAGGAATGGTGCTGAATTTGAGTATCACTGAATACGAACACTACACTCCAAAATACTGGGTGGAATGATAAATTCAAGGAAGCATTGCTTGAACACCTTCCAACAAGATGGTGAGAAGTGAGTACAAAGACTGTTGGGGTTGCCACACTGGTGTCACTATAAAATTAACCAAGAAGGCCATGGAGTTAAGTAAAAAAATCTCATATGGGTTCCGACAAACAAAATGTCTAAATAAGATACCCATGTACAAATGAAGAATCCAGAAAACATTCACAAAAGTGCAAAATATACATAACTGTCATAAAGTAGAGAAAAAGAGAAAACCCATTGGAAAAACTCTCCCTTAAAAGAAAGAAAAGAAAAAGAGAGCTAGAAAACCCTCTCCAAAGATAATGTTGAAGTAGTCCACACTCCAAGTAATCGCTAGTCAAAGAATCTCAATTTGCATGAGTGGTTTGAATCCAATACTCGATCACAAAAACAACTGACACTGAACTTCACTAGAATAGCTTCAATCAAGAAGATTGTCAGTGATGATGAAAGTACAAAAGAGTACTGCATGTGCAAGGAAAGCTCAACACCTACGAAGCAAAATGTACACTGTTGACCATTTTGGTCTTGCAAGCCAAAAGTCGGTCTCCTTCTTTCCCTATTGTTTTGAGCAGTCAAGTCATGTACCCACTTTTCTGCGAATGCCTTTTTTTTTCTTTGCAATAAGTCATGTTCTTATAAAACATTGAAAGATCTAAAGACCTGCAGGTTTCGGTTTGGTATAAGACCTTTTTCTCTTTGGGCAATCAATCGCACAAGCCTTTTCGGCAAAGAAAATCGCTCATTTTCAAAAGGATATAAGTCTTTCAACAGGCCCCGAAGGTCAAGTGCCCTTGCGAAGGGGAGGCAAATGACCAATTGGGCCTTTTCAAAGGAGTCCGAAGGGCAACTTGGGGCCTAGATGCCCTTGCAGAGGGCAAAAAACACTTGCAAAGGGACCAAAGAAGAGGGCCGAAAGGTAGGGTTTTCTTCAGAGAAAAGACTAAGGCAAAAGAAAGGATTTTCTTTGGACTTTTGTCTGAAGAATAAATCTGAAGGAAATCCAAGGAAGTCAATGTGAATTCTTTCGGACAAAGTGCCCGAAGGAATTCCTTTGGACATTTTGTCCGAAGAAATTCACAAGGCAAGGAGCCAAACAAAAAATTACCCTTTGAAAAGAAATCCGCGGCAAAATGGCAAAGACAAATTCCTTCAGACAAAAGCCCAAAGGAATTCCTTCGGACTTTTGTCCAAAGGAATTTGTCCGAAGAAAAGGACCGACCGAAAGAAAGAAGGGCCAAGACTCCAAAGAAAAGATTTCCTTCGGGCAAAATGTCTGAGAGAATTCCTTCGGACATTTTGTCCGAAGGAATTGAGAAGCCAAGGCAGCCTGAAGGAGCCCGAAAGACAAGTACCCTTGTGGGGGACTCTCGGCTGCCAAGAAGGGGACCTTTTCAAAGCCCCAAACGGGCACCTTCCCTTCGGGAGGGTTCAATTGCGAAAAGTCGAAGAAATTGCCAAAGGGGTGACAGGCCCGAATACGTCAAATTCAACATCACAAACTAGCCGTTGGAATTCAAACATCTAGTGACGTCCCCGTGGACGTCAAATTTAGAACAATGGAATAGCCGTTGGCTTTCAAATGGTGACGAGCGCGCGAACGTCAACTTTACGGTGATAAGATAGCCGTTGATTCTCAAATGTTTAAAGACGGGTCCGCACGTGGAAACTCAATGACCCGCCGAGAAAGGAGCCCGAAGAGCCAAGTACAGACACGGATAGAACAACCCAGGTGGCAAAAGAGACGTCGGCAGAGGAGTTATGCTAGTGGTTGGAACAGTCCTTACGAAATGGTCATCAAGGAGCGCAAATAGTGAATGGCGCGGCTTATTTTTCTTCATTTAAGCATTAATGAGCCATTTAAGCATTAATGAGCAGACAACTGCGTGAACCTCTTTAAGAAGCGGTCTTGTTTTCAAACAGAAAGACGCGACCCATGCTTTCACATTGACGTTTAATATAATTTAAATGCCAAAGTCAAGACCTGGACTGCCGCAGCATAGCTTCCTTCATCGGACTTCCTTTTCCCAATGAATTGAATGCAGCATGGGCCACTTGTGGAAAAAGGCGCCATTGCTTTCTCTTTTCTATATATTGTAAACTCTCATTTGAGAAAGGGATCTATCTCTCTCATTTTGTAAGGTGAAGCCCTGCCAAAATTTCACTTTGAATCAATAGAATGCATTTTACCTCTATTTGACTGGTTATATCTCTGAGTGTGTTTGCGTATTAACCTTGTGTTTAGTCATTTTAGCTTGATGCTTTCACAAGTTGACACCAACACACCTAGTGTAGCTAGAGTATCAATTCTGATGGTTAACAGGAAGTGCTGCATCTAGAGCGCAAAGACAGAAAAGGGTTATCAAACAGTGTGTTTTCTACAGCGCCTATGGTAAGTTCATTTTTTGTGTCTTCGTTAAGCATCCCTGTTAAAGCTCTCTACAGTCAGGTCTTTTCATCTAGTAAAATGTATGTCCGCCTTCTTCTAGTCTGAAGTGTGAGTAACTGAGTAGATCAACTTGTTTGGTGCATCACCGTCTTAGGTTAGTTTTTATTTTTAGTATCCTTCTCTCTTTTCACCCCCCCTTTTTATATATTAGCAGTAGTAGTGAAATAACTCAGAGATGCATCAAATGGAGCTAGCCCTTATCTAGAGATTCTCCCCTCAACTTTGCCAGACCCACAACAAGAGGGGAGTCTGCATTGTGCCGCATGAAAGACAGAAGCTGAGCCTTCTGTCAAGGGTGTAATCCACAGCGCCAATAGTTTTTGGCATGCCTAGTGGGACCAATTTTTAACACTCAAAAAAATTTCAGGATTGATGCTAGTCCTATTACAACAAACAATTAATCATTAATCCAGCATTTGGTGACTCCATTATCAAGAGCATCAGTATTTGATCAAAGATCGGTCTGACATCCTATGCCTAATGTCACCACATGATCTGCTGCTAAGGGTGTCCATTTTGAATTCGTTGAACTACCATTAAACTCAACAAGGTGACTGAGGTTTGCAAGGACTCATCCTTATTCAGTAAGTCATTTTTCCAGACCTGCTATAAGATACACTTACGTAAGAAGGCCCTGATTGAATCCCATCATAGCTATGGCTTTACCTTTTGTGGCCTTTCATGGTCAGAGTTCTTTGAATCTTTTGTATTATGACCCAATCCCAGAGACAACCCTTACGAGTGTGCCTCCCTTTAATGGAGAAGGGCCTATTACTGCTATTGAGCACATCATAAATATTGCCAACCTCTGTAATATTCACAATGTCACTGAAAAAACATTGCTATCAGATTGTTGGCATTGTCTTTTAAGGGCAAGGTTCTGGACTGGTATGGGACTCTGCCTATGAATTCAGTCGACACATGGAATGAATTGGGTACCCTCTTAACAAATAGATTCGGGGAGAAGAGTGACCACCTCTCGCTTGCCGAGCAGCTAACCACCATGCAAAGAGCTCCACACGAATTTATGCAGGATTTCAATACTCGATTTCAAAAGACCTAGGACAGAATCCCCATTTTGGTAAGGCCAACCCCAAGCTATGCTTTCCCTTATTATTTGAAAACATTGAACAACATTACTATCATGATACAGTCCATGGGAGGACAAGTGCTCTGCATTGCCTATGAAATAGCCATAGCCACTGAGAATTGCATAGTGCAAGCGAGAAAGATAGCCCCTAGACCTCATATGCCGCTCTTCTCTGAATTGCCACCTCCAGTCTAGACTGCTGCACCCACCTTAGCTCTTATGCTTGGCATAGAAAAGTTGGATGCTACTTCGCCCAATGACCTTCATGAAGTTAAAAGCTTGTTGCAAAGCGTGACCAATGAATTGGGGGCTCTCAAAAGGCAACAAGCTCAAAGCTATCGGTGAAATCAGGGATATCAGTAGTTCGAGCAAGTAAATAGACCCCTTTCCAGAATTACAATCAAGGATAGGGTCAGTTTGCACAAGCCAGACCTTATCAAGGCTATAATCCAGGTGCTCCATCATTCAAGGCTCTGGTGCCCACTCAAAATAATCTAGTACAAGAACAGCCAAATTGCTCACCCATAGAATATGGTCAAAATCAAGTTGTTTATACAAATGAGATGCCGAGTCAATACACGAATGCACAAGACAATCAGGCAGCCATTCAATTCCCAAGCTTTGAGGCATCGGTGCAACCTGGCATGGACAGCAAGCCGGCCTAGTCTGATTCCACTCTCATGAATCACCTGAAAGGTGAATTCTGTGCAGTCAACTACGTGGGCAGTGCAAACAACCAAGGTGATTATGTTGCAGCCAACACAAGGTCTAAAAGAAGAGTTATAGAGGAAGCTCAGGGTTCTGCCCAAATGTCTGCCGCATCTTCTTCATCACATGAAAACCAAAAATTTCCAAATTTTATGCCGTTGGTTACACCCTCAGCGCCTCGGCCTGCACCTCAGGTTGCAAGTAACCTCAAAAAAAATTTGAAAGGGGGCAACTCTCAGATTAATGTGGTGGACCAGATGAAGAAGCTACACATGAATATCTCTTTATGAGATTCATTATCAATACCAGGACAAAAGGACATGCTGCAAAAGGAATTGCATGGACTAAATGAACAAGCTATCCCAACAAAAGCCAATAATATTATGATCACGAATGGGCATCCTTCCACAGCAAGCCAAGTAAAGAAAGAAGAAAATGTTTCCCCTTTCTATCTGTCCTTAGTCATAAGATTTTTTTGTGCACAATTGCATTATTGATAGTGGGGCAAGCACCTCAGTAATGCCAAAATGTATAGCAGATAAACTAAGGCTCAAATACGAAGAAATGACTAAGGGAGTCCTGCAGCTGGATGGATCACCAACAAAGACAGTAAGAGTGGTGAGAGGCTTGAAATTGACACTCCACGCCTGTCCAACTTTCTCAGTTCCCCACGACGTGGTAGTGGCGGATGTTCCTCCCTACTTTGCCTTTTGCTTGTCCAGGGATATCACATCCAAAATAGGCGGGTACCTAGCAGCAAACTGGTCCTACCTGGTTTTTAGAACCAAATATGGGACTAAGGTCAAGATTGAGTCGGAGCCAATCCAAAGAGATCATCTGGAGCCGTACTCACTTAAGGCGGAAAATGTCAGCTACGCTATTATTGATCAAGAAGAATTCCAAGTGGATCAATCTCTGCCCTCTGCCCTTGAAGGAATTGCTGACCTGCCCTTAGACGAATGGGAAAGTGACAACTTTGAACATGACCCTTACAAGTTCATAGAAGAGGCAGGCCTCGAGATTTATTGCATGCATGAAAAGGGTACTTTTGTACCAAATTTGATGAAAGCAAGCCAAGAAAGCTCAGATTTATGGCAGCTTTTCTTTGATGGCTCAAGAAGCAAACTGGGGGCTGGTGGTGGAGCGGTGCTAGTTTCCCCCTCAAGCGAGAAATACTTCTTGACTTTCAGTTTCCAGTTTTCTTGCATGTGCAATGTTGTAGAGTATGAATCTCTCATCCATGGTTTGAAGTGGACAAGAAAAAGAGGGATTAAAGAGCTGCAAGTTTTTGGGGACGAGTTGATCGTAAATTAGGTGAGAGGCCGAAATCTGACAAAGAATTCCTTACTTAAGTCTTACAAGCACAGGGTGTGGGACTTAGTAGAGAGTTTCCTTGCTTTCAATGTTACTTCCATCCCAAGAGAGTAGAATAAGCAAGCAGACAGACTAGCAGCAGTTGGTGCCCAATTTGATGTCCCCAAAGAGATAGACTGAGACAGCAGTCTGTGCCATTTAAAAGTGATAATCAGACTCTCCGTGCTTGAGAACATCACCAACTGGTAGGTCTTTGACAGCGATCAGTAGATAGCACTGTTATTGCAAGAAGAAGCTGAGTTTGCCTCTAGAAACCAAGCCAAGCTACAACAACAGTATGGCGGCCAGATTGTTCAGCTGAAGAACAATAAACTTCCAAAAGGCTTGGTCACTCTCGAACGTATCTTCAACAAGGATGACCAATTAAAAAATGACAAAGCAAGCATCACAACGAAGAAGGAGAACTATGAAAAATTTGAGATATTCAAGAATAGACTGCTTGCACTTGGGAAGGTATGTACAGATCATGAAAAGCAGGCTTTCGTCTTGTTGTGTCAGGAATTTGCTGATATCTTTGCTTGACAGTATGACGACCTGAAGGGTTTTGACCCAAGTTTGGCCCAACACACTATTGAGTTGGAGGAAGGCGCCAAGCCCATCAAACAAAAACAAAGGCCTATCAACCTGAAGATCGAGGCTCTCATGCAGAAGAAACTCACCAAGATGATTGAATCCAGAATCATATTTCTGATTAAACACTCTTCTTGGCTGACCAATCTTCTTACTGTTCGAAAAAAGAATGAGGAGATCAGATTATGTGTAGATTTCAGAGACCTCAAAATAGTCTCGTTGAAGGACCACTATCCTCTCCCAAGTATGGCGCAGATCTTCCAAATGGTGATAGGCAGCGAACGTTTCTCCTTTTTGGATGGGTATTCAGGGTACAATCAGATTTTAGTGCAAGACTGTGATCAATACAAGACAGCCTTCACTACCAAGTAGGGGACGTTTGCTTATCGAAAAATGCCATTTGGCGTGTCCAATGCTGATGCCACTTTTCAACGAGCCATGGACATGGCTTTTCAAGGCCTAATAAATAATATTGTATTGGTATATCTTGATAATGTGACAGTATTCTCTAAGGAAGCATAACAACATATAGGACACCTTAGGCAAATTTTCGAGAGGTGTAGAGAGTTCGGTATCTCGCTCAACCCAAAGAAATGCGTGTTCGCTGTCCATGAAGGTAAACTCCTTGGCCATGTTGTTTCAAAACAGGGCTTGACCATTGATCCAGAAAGAGTTCGCTCCATCCAAGAGCTGTCCTTGCCTAAGCATAAGAAAGGTCTGCAAAGCTTCTTTGGCAAAATAAATTTCATCGGGAGATTTATCCCAAATTTTGCCAAGGTAGTCAAGCCATTGACCTCCATGCTGAAGAAAGATGAGAAATTCACATGGACAACACAAATGATAGTTTTGAAGGGATCAAGCAGACTATCGCCCAGGCTCCTACCCTGATCAGTCATGACTTCACCAAAGATTTCAACCTCTACACCTTCAGAAATGAAGAGGTAATCTCTGCTATGCTTACCCAAGCAAATGGCGAGAACCTTGAACTGCTTGCATTTTTTAGCCAGGGTCTAGAGGGTTTTGAGATCAGGTCTACATATGTGGAGAAGCAAGTCCTTGCGGTCATACAAAGCTTGAAAAAAATCAGACATATGCTGTCCAACAGCAGGGTTCATCTCATGGTGCCACATCCCAACGTCAAAGATTTCTTGATCAGCCATGATCTAAATGAAAAGAGAGTGGGATGGATCACTAAAGTAATGGAATATGACATGGACATAAAAACCACCAAGCTGGTATGGGGAAAAGGCCTGTGTGAACACCTAGCTGCAAACCTTTAGCAACAGAAAGAGGACATTTTGCTAATCCATGATGAAGCTACAGCAGAAGAACCAATAGTCATGAAGGATTGGGCATCAGACATGAAACGTTTCCTTCTTACTGGTGAGTGCCCGCAAGGCCTTGATAGGACCAAGAGGAGATATTTCAGACTCCAATCTCTCCCTTATGTCCTAATTGACGGGGTGCTATTCAGAAGAGATTTTTCGGGAGTGCTCTTGAGGTGCATAGACCCAGGTCAGGTCGACAAGGTGCTGTCCGAGTTCCATGATGGCCCAGCGGGTGGTCACTTTGCTCCTAAGCCTACAGCTGCAAGGATTATGAGAGTTGGTTACTTCTGGCCCACTCTATTCAGAGACACCTATACCTGGGTATGAAAGTGCCAAAAGTGTGCTCTCTTTGATGGGAAACAACGGCTGGCTGCAATGCCTCTACAGTCTATTCAAGTAGAACAATCATTCATGCAATGGGGCCTAGACTTCATATGGATGAATAACCCTTCTTCCAGTGCTGGCCACAAATGGGTCTTGACTGCTACAAACTACTTCATGAGATGGATAGAAGCTGTTGCTTTGAAGGAGGCCAATGAAAGTGCAGTCCTAGATTTCTACGAAGCCCTGGTGACAAGGTTTGGAGTCCTAGCTACCATCATCTCAAACAATGCATTGGCTTTCTTGGGAACCAGAACGAATGAATGGGCATTGGGATACAACATCTACCTCAGCACTTCTTCCAACTACTACGCACAAGGGTATGGGCTGGCTGAGTCCACCAACAAGAATCTAATCAGAATTATCAGGACAATGGAGGAGAATCAGAGAACTTGGCATGCCAAGTTGAAAACAGCGCTGTGGACAGACATGGTTGCTCCAAAGAGGGCAGTTGGCAATTCACCATACACGCTTGTGTATGGAAGGGAAGCTAGACTTCCTATTTCACTTGAATTGCCAACTTTGGATCTTGCTCACCACCTGCAATTAGAAGAAGGCAACAGCATGGAGGTTAAGCTGTGTGAATTGGTGGAACTTCAGGAGACAAGGAACCAAGCCATAATTTCTATGACCAGCCGTCAGTAGCAAACGAAGCACTTTGACAAGAAATCCTCGTCAAAAGGTTTCTCTAAAGGCGACATCGTCTTAAAATGGGATGAGGACCGAGCTAAGCCTGGAAAGCACACAAAGTTCGACACCCTATGGAGTGGTCCATATGTCATCACTCAGTGCAAATAGCACAATGCATTCCAACTCTCCAAGTTGGATGGGTAATGGGATATACCTTAAACACTGTCACTGAGTCTTCTCTCATCATGTATATATTTCCTTGTTTTTTCCTATTTTTGCCTAAGTGCTCTTGCACATGTTCGTAGTTTTTTAACCTTGTGTGTGTCTTGTTTCCCTTTTGGGGTAAAAGCTTCATGATTGATTCTTGGATATCTCAAGGCCATTGTTGACCTTTTGGGCTGTGTTTTGACTCCGTGCCCAACGGACTTGTAAGTCACTATTTTATTAAAGCATAGCAGGCATGCTTCCCCTGAGAATCACTAGATTTGTTGACCATTTTGGTCCTGCAGGTCAAAAGTCGGTCTCCTTCTTTCCCTACTATTTTAGGCATTCAAGTCATGTTCCCACTTTTCTGCGAATGCCATTTTTTTCTTTGCAATAAGTCCTGTTCTTATAAAACATTGAAAGATCTAAAGACCTGCAGGTTTCGGTTTGGTATAAGACCTTTTTCTCTTTGGGCAGTCAATCGCACAAGCCTTTTCGGCAAAGGAAATCGCTCATTTTCAAAGGGATATAAGTCTTTCAACATGCCCCGAAGGTCAAGTGCCCTTGCGGAGGGCAGGCAAATGACCAATTGGGCCTTTCTGAAGGAGTCCGAAGAGCAACTTGGGGCTTAGATGCCCTTGCGGAGGGCAGAAAACACTTGCAGAGGGACCAAAGAAGAGGGCTGAAAGGTAAGGTTTTCTTCAGAGAAAAGACTAAGGCAAAAGAAAGGATTTCCTTCGGACTTTTGTTCGAAGAATAAATCCGAAGGAAATCCAAGGAAGTCAATGTGAATTCTTTCGGACAAAGTGCCCAAAGGAATTCCTTTGGACATTTTGTTCGAAGAAATTCACAAGGCAAGGAGCCAAATGAAAAATTACCTTTCAGAAAGAAATTCGCGGCAAAATGGCAAAGGCAAATTCCTTCAGACAAAAGCCCGAAGGAATTCCTTCGGACTTTTGTCCAAAGGAATTTGTCCGAAGAAAAGGATGACTGAAAGAAAGAAGGGCCAAGACTCCAAAGAAAAGATTTCCTCCGGGCAAAATGTCCAAGGGAATTCCTTCGGACATTTTGTCCGAAGGAATTGAGAGGCCAAGGCAGCCCGAAAGGCAAGTGCCCTTGCGGGGGACTCTCAGCTGCCAAGAAGGGGACCTTTTCAAAGCCTCAAAGGGACACCTTCCCTTCAAGAGGGTTCAATTGCGGAAAGTCAAAGAAATTGCCAAAGGGGTGACGGGCCTGAAGACGTCAAATTCAGCATCGCAAACTAGCCGTTGGAATTCAAACGTCCAGTGACGTCCCCGCAGATGTCAAATTCAAGACAATGGAATAGTTGTTGGCTTTCAAATGGCGATGGGAGCGCGAATGTCAGCTTTACGGCGATAAGATAGGCGTTGATTCTCAAATGTTTAAAGATGGGTCCGCGCGTGGAAACTCAGCGACCCGCCGAGAAAGGAGCCCGAAGAGCCAAGCACAGACATGGATAGCACAACCCAGGGGGCAAAAGAGACGTCGACAGAGGAGTTATGCCAGTGGTTGGAACAGTCCTTATGAAATGGTCATCAAGGAGCGCAAATAGTGAATGGCGTGACCTGTTTTTCTCCCTTTAAGCATTAATGAGCCATTTAAACATTTATGAGCAGACAACCGCGTGAACCTCTTTAAGAAGCGGTCTTGTTTTCAAACAGAAAGGCGCGGCCCATGCTTTCACAATGACGTTTAATATAATTTAAACGCCAAAGTCAAGACTTGGACTACCGCAGCATGGCTTCCTTCACCGGACTTCCTCTTCCCAATGAATTGAATGCAGCATGGGCCACTTGTGGAAAAAGGCGCCATTGCTTTCTCTTTCTCTATATATTGTAAACTCTCATTTGAGAAAGGATTTATCTCTCATTTTGTAAGGCGAAGCCCTGCCAAAATTTCACTTTGAATCAATAGAATGCATTTTACCTCTATTTGACTGGTTATATCTTTGAGTGTGTCTGCGTATTAGTCTTGTGTTTAGTCATTTTAGCTTGATGCTTTCACAAGTTGACACCAACACACCTAGTGTAGCTAGAGTACTAGATCTGCAGGTTAACAGGAAGTGCTGCATCTGGAGCGCAGAGACAGAAAAGGGTTATCAAATAGTGTGTTTTCTACAGCGTCTGTGGTAAGTTCATTTTCTGTGTCGTCATTAAGCCTCCCTGTTAAAGCTCCCTTCAATCTAATCTTTATATCAGATAAAGTGTATGTCCGCCCTCTTTTGGTCTGAAGTGTGAGTAACTGAGTAGATCAATTTGTTTGGTGCATCACCGTCTTAGGTTAGTTTCTGTTTTCAGTATCCTTCTCTCTTTTCACCCCCCTTTTTATATATTAGTAGTAGTAGTGAAATAACACAGAGATGCATCAAAGGGAGCTAGCCCTTATCTAGAGATTCTCCTCTCAATTTTGCCAGACCCACATCAAGAGGGTAGTCTCTATTGTGCCGCGTAGAAGACAGAGGCTCAGCCTTCTGTCAAGGGTGCAATCCACAACGTCAACAGTTTTTGGCACATCCAATAGGACCAATTTTTAACACTCAAAAAAGTTCCAAGATTGATGTTGGTTCTGTTACAACAAAAAATCAACCATTAATCCAACATCTGGCGACTCCATTATCAAGAGCATCAGTGTCTGGTCAAGGATCAATCTGACATCCTATGCCTAAGGTCACCACATGATCTGCTGCTAAGGGTGTCCCTTTTGAATTTGTTGAACTACCATTAAACTCAGCAAGGCAACTGAGGTTTGCAAGGACTCATTCTTATTCAGCAAGTCATTTTCCCAGACCTACTATAAGATACACTTACGCAAGAAGGCCCCAGTTGAAACCTGTCATAGCTATGGCTTTACTTTTTGTGGCCTTTCATGGTTAGAGTCCTATGAATCTTCTGCATTATGACCCAATCCCAAGGACAGCTCTTAAGAGTGTGCCTCCCTTTAATGGAGAAGGGCCTATTACTGCTATTGAGCACATCAGAAATATTGCCAACCTCTGTAATATTCACAATGTCACTGAAGAAAACATTGCTATCAGAGTGCTGACATTGTCTTTTAAGGGCAAGGTTCTGGACTGGTATGGGACTCTGCCTATGAATTCAGTCGGCAAATGAAACGAATTGGGTACCCTCTTAACAAACAAATTCAAGGAAAAGAGTGACCACCTCTCGCTTGCCGAGCAACTAACCACCATGCAGAGAGCTCCACACAAATTTATGCAGGATTTCAATACTTGGTTTTAGAAGACCTGGCACAAAATCCCCATTTTGATAAGGCCGACCCCAAGCTATGCTTTCATTTATTATTTGAAAGCATTAAACAACGACATTGCTGCCATGATACAGTCCATGGGAGGACAAGTGCTGACCGCTGCTTATGAAATAACCATAGCCACTGAGAATTGCCTGGTGCAAGCGGGAAAGATAGCCCCTATACCTCATATGCCGCTCTTCCCTAAATTGCCACCTCCCGTCTAGACTGCTGCACCCACCTCAGCTCTTCTGCTTGGCATAGAAAAGCTGGCTACTACTTTGCCCAATGAGCTTCATGAAGTTAAAAGCTTGTTGCAAAGCAAGACCATTGAACTGGTGGCTCTCAAAAGGCAGCAAGCTCAAAGCTATCGGCCAAATCAGGGATATCAGCAGTTCGGGCAAGCAAATAGACCCCCTTTCCAGAATTACAATCAAGGACAGGGTCACTTTGCACAAGCCAAACCTTATCAAGGCTATAATCCAGGCACTCCATCATCCAAGGCTCTGGTGCCTGCTCAAAATAATTTGGTACAAGAACAGCCAAATTGCTCACCCATGGGATATGGTCAAGATCAGGGTATTTATACAAATGAGATGCCGAGTCAATACATGAATGCACAAGACAATCAAGCAGCTGCCCAATTCCCAAGCTTTGAGTCGTCGGTGCAACTTGGCATGGACAACAGGCCGGCCCAGTCTGATTCCACTCTCATGAATCACCTAGAAGGTGAATTCTGTACAGTCAACTACATGGGCAGTGTAGACAACTAAGGTGATTATGTTGTAGCCAACACAAGGTCTAAAAAAAGAGCTATAGAGGAAGCTCAGGCTGCTGCCCAAACCCCTGCCGCATCTTCTTCATCACATGAAAATCAGAAATTTCCAAATTACAGGCCACCGGTTACACCTTCAGATCCTCGGCCTGCGCCTCAGGCTGCAAGTAACCTCAAAGAAAATTTGAAAGGAGGCAACCCTCAGATTAATGTGGTGGACCAGATGAAGAAGCTACACATGAATATCTCCTTGTGGGATTCATTATCAATACCGGGACAAAAGGACATGCTGCAAAAAAAATTGCACAGACTAAATGAACAAGTTGTCCCAGCAAAAGCCGATAATGTTCTGATCACGAATGGGCACCCTTCCACAGCAGGCCAAGTAAAGAAAGAAGAAAAGGTTCCCCCTTTCTATCTGTCCTTAGTCATAGGAGATTTTCTTGTGCACAATTGCATTATTGACAGTGGGGCAAGCACCTCAGTTATGCCAAAATGTATAGCAGATAAACTGGGGCTCAAATACGAAAAAATGACTAAGGGAATCCTGCAGCTGGATGGATCACCAACAAAGATAGTAGGAGTGGTGAGAGGCTTGAACTTGACGCTCCATGCCTGTCCAACTTTCTCAGTTCCCCACGATGTGGTAGTGGCGGATGTTCCTCCCTACTTTGCCATTTGCTTGTCCAGGGATTTCACATCCAAAATAGGCAGGTACCTAGCAGCAAACTGATCCTACCTAGTTTTTAGAACCAAATATGGGACTAAGGTCAAGATTGAGATCATCTGAAGCCGTACTCACTCAAGGCGGCAAATGTCAGCTACGCCATTATTGATCAAGAGGAATTCCAAGTGGATCAATCTCTGCCCTCTGCCCTTGAAGGAGTTGCTGACTTGCTCTTAGACGAATGGGGAAATGACAACTTTGAACATGACCCTTACAAGTTCATAGAAGAGACAGGCCTCGGGATTTATTGCATGCATGAAGAGGGTAATTTTGTACCAAATTTGATGAAAGCAAGCCAAGAGAGCTCAAGTTTATGGCAGCTTTTCTTTGATGGCTCAAGAAGCAAACTGGGGGCTGGTGGTGGAGTGGTGCTAGTTTCACCCTCACAGGAGAAATACTTCTCGACTTTCAAGTTCCAATTTTCTTGCACGTGCAATGTTGCAGAGTATGAATCTCTCATCCACGGTTTGGAGTGGGCAAGAAAAAGAGGGATTAAGGAGCTGCAAGTTTTTGGGGACAGCAAGTTGATCGTAAATCAGGTGAGAGGCCGAAATCTGACAAAGAATTCCTTGCTTAAGTCTTACAAGCACAGGGTGTGGGACTTAGTAGAGAGTTCCTTGCTTTCAATGTTACTTCCATCCCAAGAGAGCAGAATAAGCAAGCGGACAGACTAGCAGTAGTTGGTGCTCAGTTTGATGTCCCCAAGGAGATAGGTTGAGACATCAGTCCATGCCATTTAAAAGTGGTAATCAGACCCTCCGTGCCTGACAACATCACCAACTGGGAGGTGTTTGACAGTGATCAACAGATATCACTCTTCTTGCAAGAAGAAGCTGAGTTTGCCTCTAGAAACCAAGCCAAGCTACAACAGTAGTATGGCGGCAAGATTGTTCAGCTGAGGAACAATAAACTTCCAAAAGGCTTGGTCACTCTCGAAAGTATCTTCAACGAGGATGACCAATTGAAAAATGACAAAGCAAGCATCACAACGAAGAAAGAGAACTATGAAATAGTTGAGATATTCAAGAACAAGCTGCTCGCACTTGGGAAGGTATGCACAGATAATGAAATGCAGGCTTTCATCTTGTTGTGCTAGGAATTTGCTGATGTCTTCGCTTGGGAGTATGGCGACCTGAAGGGTTTTGACCCAGGTTTGGCACAACACACTATTGAGTTGGAGGAAGGCACCAAGCACATCAAACAAAAACAAAGGCCTATCAACCCAAAGATTGAGCCTCTCATGCGGAAGGAACTCACCACGCTGATTGAGTCTAGAATCATATTTCCAATCAAACACTCTTCTTGGCTGGCCAATCTTGTTCCTGTCCGAAAAAAGAATGGGGAGATCAGATTATGTGTAGATTTCAGAGACCTCAATAGAGTCTCTTGAAGGACCACTACCCTCTCTCAAGTATGGAGCAGATCCTCCAAATGGTAACAGGAAGCGAACATTTCTCCCTCTTGGATGGGTATTCAGGGTACAATCAGATTTTAGTGCAAGACTATGATCAATACAAGACAGCCTTCACTACCAAGTGGGGGACGTTTGCTTATCGGAAACTGCCATTTGGATTGTCCAATGCTAGTGCTAATTTTCAACGAGCCATGGACATGGCTTTTCAAGGCCTGATAAATAATATTGTACTGGTATATCTTGATGATGTGACGGTATTTTTTAAGGAGGCAGACCAACATATAAGACATCTTAGGCAAATTTTCGAGAGGTGTAGAGAGTTCGGTATCTCTCTCAACCCAAAGAAATGTGTGTTCGCTGTCCATGAAGGTAAACTCCTTGGCCATGTTGTTTCAAAAGAGGGCTTGACCATTGATCCAGAAAGAGTTCGCTCCATCCTAGAGCTGTCCTTGCCTAAGCATAAGAAAGGTCTGTAAAGCCTCTTTGGCAAAATAAATTTCATCAGGAGATTTATCCCAAATTTTGCCTAGGTAGTCAAGCCATTGACCTCCATGCTGAAGAAAGATGAGAAATTCGCGTGGACAACAAAAGTAAGGATATTTTTGAAAGGATCAAGCAGGCTATCGCCCAGGGTCCTACCCTGATTAGTCCTGACTTCACCAAGGATTTCAACCTCTACACCTTCAAAAATTAAGAGGTAATCTCCGCTATGCTTACCCAAGCAAATGGCGACAACCTTGAACAACTGATTGCATTTTTTAGCTAGGGTCTAGAGGGTTTTGAGATCAGGTATACATATGTAGAGAAAAAAGTCCTTGCAGTCATATGGAGCCTGAAAAAATTCAGACATATACTATCCAACAACAGGGTTCATCTCATGGTGCCACATCCCAGCGTCAAAGATTTCTTGATCAGCCGTGATCTATATGAAAAGAGAGCGGGATGGATCACTAAAGTAATGGAATATGATGTGGACATCAAAACCACCAAGCTGGTAAGGGGAAAAGGCCTGTGTGAACACCTTGTTGCAGACCTTAAGCAGCAGAAAGAAGACATTTTGCTAATCCATGATGAAGCTATAGCAGAAGAACCAACGGTCATGAAGGATTGGGCATCAGACATGAAACGTTTCTTTCTCACTGGTGAGTGCCCGCAAGGCCTTGATAGGACCAAGAGGAGATATTTCAAACTCCAATCTCTCCCTTATGTCCTGATTGACGGGGTGCTGTTCAAAAATAATTTTTCGGGAGTACTCTTGAGGTGCATAGACCCAGGTCAGGTCGACAAGGTGTTGTCCGAGTTCCATGATGGCCCAACTGGTGGTCACTTTGCTCCTAAGCCTACAACTGCAAGGATTATGAGAGCTGGTTACTTCTGGCCCACACTATTCAGAGACACCCATGCCTGGGTACGAAAGTGCCAAAAGTGTGCTCTCTTTGATGGGAAACAACTGCTGGCTGCAATGCCTCTACAACCTATCCAAGTAGAACAACCATTCATGCAATGGGGTCTTGACTTCATAGAGATATTAACCCTCCTATTGCTGGCCACAAATGGGTCTTAACCGCTACAGACTACTTCACGAGATGGGTAGAAGCTGTTGCTTTGAAGGAGGCCAACGAAAGTGCAGTCCTAGATTTTTACGAAACCCTGGTGACAAGGTTTGAAGTCCCAGCTACCATCATCTCAAACAACGCATTGGCTTTTTTGGGAACCAGAACGAGTGAATGGGCATTGGGATACGGCATTTATCTCAGCACTTCTTCCAACTACTACCCACAAGGGAATGGGCTCGCTGAGTCCACCAATAAGAATTTGATCAGGATTATCAAAAGGACAATGGAGGAGAATCAAAGAACTTGGCATGCCAAATTGAAAACAGCCTTGTGGACAGACAGGGTTACTCCAAAGAGGGTAGTTGGCAATTCACAATACACGCTTGTGTATGGAAGGGAAGCTGGACTTCCTATTTCACTTGAATTGCCAGCTTTGGATCTTGCTCACTAGTTGCAATTAGAAGGCAACAACATGGAGGTTAGGTTGTGCGAACTGATGGAACTTCAGGAGACAAGGGACCAAACCATAATTTCTATGACCAGTTGTCAGTAGCAAACGATGAAGTACTTTGACAAGAAATCTTTGTCAAAAGGTTTCTCTGAAGGCGACATCGTCTTAAAATGGGATGAGAACCGAGCTAAGCCTGAAAAGCACACAAAGTTCGACGCCCTATGGAGTGGTTCATATGTCATCACTCAGTGCAAGCAACACAATGCATTCCAACTCTCCAGGTTGGGTGGTGAAGAATTGCATATCCCAATTAATGGGGTATAACTTAAGCACTGCCACTGAGCCTTCGCTCATCATGTATATATTTTCCTTGTTTTTTCCCTGTTTTCCCTAAGTGCTTTTGCACATGTTCATAGTTTTTTAACCTTGTGTGTGTTTTGTTTCCCTTTTGGGGTAAAAGCTTCAGTATTGATTCTGGGATATCTTAAGGCCATTGTCGACTTTTCGGGCTGTGTTTTGACTCCTTGCCCAATGGACTTGTAAGCTACTGTTTTTCTTAAAGCATACCAGGGATGCTTCCCATGGGGATCGCCAGATTTGTTGACCATTTTGGTCCTACAGGCCAAAAGTCGGTCTCCTTTCCTTATTGTTTTGAGGAGTCAAGTCATGTACCCACTTTTCTGCGAATGCCTTTTTTTTCTTTGCAATAAGTCCTGTTCTTATAAAACATTGAAAAATCTAAAGACCTGCAGGTTTCGGTTTGGTATAAGACCTTTTTCTCTTTGGGCAGTCAATCGCACAAGCCTTTTTGACAAAGGAAATCACTCATTTTTAAAGGGATATAAGTCTTTCAACACGCCCTGAAGGTCAAGTGCCCTTGCGGAGGGCAGGCAAATGACCAATTGGGCCTTTTTGAAGGAGTCTGAAGGGCAACTTGGGGCCCAGATGCCCTTGCGGAGGGCAGAAAACACTTGCAGAGGGACCAAAGAAGAGGGCCGAAAGGTAAGGTTTTCTTCAGAGAAAAGACTAAGGCAAAAGAAAGGATTTCCTTCGGACTTTTGTTCGAAGAATAAATCCGAAAGAAATCCAAGGAAGTCAATGTGAATTCTTTCGGACAAAGTGCCCGAAGGAATTCCTTCGGACATTTTGTCCGAAGAAATTCACAAGGCAAGGAGCTAAACGGAAAATTACCCTTCGAAAAGAAATCTGCGGCAAAATGGCAAAGGCAAATTCCTTCGGACAAAAGCCCGAAGGAATTCCTTCAGACTTTCGTCCAAAGGAATTTGTCCGAAGAAAAGGACTGACCGAAAGAAAGAAGGGCTGAGACTCCAAAGAAAAGATTTCCTCTAGGCAAAATGTCCGAGGGTTTGTCCGAAGGAATTGAGAAGCCAAGACAGCCCAAAAGGCAAGTGCCCTTGCGGGGGACTCTCGGCTGCCAAGAAGGGGACCTTTTCAAAGCCCCGAAGGGACACCTTCCCTTTGGGAGGGTTCAATTGCAAAAAGTCGAAGAAATTGCCAAAGGGGTGACGGGCCCGAAGACGTCAAATTCAGCATCGCAAACTAGCCGTTGGAATTCAAACGTCTAGTGAGGTCACCGCGGACGTCAAATTCAGGACAATGGAATAGCCGTTGGCTTTCAAATGGAGACGGGCGGGCGAACGTCAACTTTACGGCGATAAGATAGCCGTTGATTCTCAAATGTTTAAAGATGGGTCCGCGCGTGGAAACTCAGTGGCCCGCCGATAAGATAGCCCCGAGAGCAGAAAGAGCCAAGAAAATACAAAAGCTAGGAAAAGACAAAAGCCAGGGGGAAACTCAGCGACCCGCCAAGAAAGGAGCCCAAAGAGCCAAGCACAGACACGGATAAAACAACCCAGGTGGCAAAAGAGATGTCGGCAGAGGAGTTATGCTAGTGGTTGGAACAGTCCTTACGAAATGGTCATCAAGGAGCGCAAATAGTGAATGGCACGGCCTATTTTTCTTCATTTAAGCATTAATGAGCCATTTAAGCATTAACGAGCAGACAACCGCGTGAACCTCTTTAAGAAGCGGTCTTGTTTTCAAACAAAAAGGCGCGACCCATGCTTTCACATTGACGTTTAATATAATTTAAATGCCAAAGTCAAGACTTGGACTGCCGCAGCATGGCTTCCTTCACCGGACTTCCTTTTCCCAATGAATTGAATGCAGCATGGGGCACTTGTGGAAAAAGGCGCCATTGCTTTATCTTTCTCTATATATTGTAAACTCTCATTTGAGAAAAGATCTATCTCTCATTTTGTAAGGCGAAGCCCTGCCAAAATTTCACCTTGAATCAATAGAATGCGTTTTGCCTCTATTTGACTGGTTATATCTCTGAGTGTGTCTGCATATTAGCCTTGTGTTTAGTCATTTTAGCTTGATGCTTTCACAAGTTAACACCAACACACCTAGTGTAGCTAGAGTACTAGTTCTGTAGGTTAACAGGAAGTGCTGCATCTGGAGCGCAGAGACAGAAAAGGGTTATCAGACAGTGTGTTTTCTACGACACCTGTGGTAAGTTCATTTTATGTGTCTTCATTAAGTCTACCTGTTAAAGCTCCCTACAATCTGGTCTTTTCATCAAATAAAGTGTATGTCCGCCCTCTTCTAGTCTGAAGTGTGAGTAACTGAGTAGATCAATTTGTTTGGTGCATCACCGTCTCAGGTTAGTTTCTGTTTTCGGTATCCTTCTCTCTTTTCACCCCCCCTTTTTATATATTATCAGTAGTAGTGAAATAACTCAAAGATGCATCAAAGGGAGCTAGCCCTTATCTAGAGATTTTCCCCTCAATTTTGCCAGACCCACAGCAAGAGGGGAGTCTCCATTGTGCCACGTGGAAGACAGAAGCTCAGCCTTCTGTCAAGGGTGCAATCCACATCGTCAACAACAGGGTAACAAGAAGTGCTGCATCTGGAGTGCAAAGACAGAAAAAGGGTTATCAGACAGTGTGTTTTCTACAGTGTCTGTGGTAAGTTCATTTTTTGTGTGTCTTCATTAAGCCTCCCTGTTAAAGCTCCCTACAGTCTGGTCTTTTCATCAGATAAAGTGTATGTCTGCCCTCTTCTGGTTTGAAGTGTGAGTAACTGAGTAGATCAACTTGTTTGGTGCATCACTGTCTTAGGGTAGTTTATGTTTTCAGTATCCTTCTCTCTTTTCACCTCCCCCCTTTTTATATATTAGCAGTAGTAGTGAAATAACTCAGAGATGCATCAAAGGGAGCTAGCCCTTATCTAGAGATTCTCCCCTCAACTTTGCCAGACCCACAGCAAGAGGGGAGTCTCCATTGTGCCGCGTGGAAGACAGAAGCTGAGCCTTCTGTCAAAGGTGCAATCCATAGCGTCAAGAGACACCACACCCCCCATATTGCTAACTAGGTGGAGTGACAAAAAAAAATTGTACGAGTGGTTTGAATCCACTACTCGAACACCGAACAAGATGACACTGTATGCACCAGAATAACTTCATATGCTATGGGAGACTGTCAACTATAAAAAAAAGGTGTCGAAAATATAGATAAAGTCTCTCAAAGATGATGGCCCATGGTGGTGATGGAAGAGACAAGCAATTGAAGAAGTAAAAAGTTGCCCAGAATAGAGCACACAAACACACGAAAGTAAACAAAGCTGAATCGACAAACCCCCCATGGCACTTTATAAATCAATGCGAGTACAATATAACCCATACAAAAATAACACCAAATGGAAACAAGGAAGACACTGGGCTTCACTAGAATAGCTCCAAACAAGGAGACTATCGACTTGTTGAAAAAGCCATCAAGTATCATGAGAGATGCTCCAAAAGCAAAGAAGCGAAAAAATGTCTCCATAGAAGAAGGCAAGGTGCTAAAAATGGGGCCTTGACGGAGACATGACACAAACTACAAATGTGTCAAAATGCCAATGCACAAACTAGAATAGAGCATGTTGTGGGTTGATAGAAAAGTGTGGAAGATGACAAAAAAACCATCATATATGCAAAAACACACCTGAAATGATCAACCCCCCAAAAATGACAATCTACAAAAGCACATATAAAGGACATCGGACTCGGCCGAAAATGCGTTTGAAATAATACAAAGTGCAATAATGGCATAAGCAATATAATGTGGGACAAATTTCATGCAAATAGGACATCAATTGCAGACGAAAATGCATCCAAAATTACAATGAGAGCAAAATCAAAGGAGAGAAAAAGAGTTTAGTTTGCTTGTAAGGGGGTTTGGCCTTTTGCCAAACTGGGCCTCACCCATCAGTCTTTGATAAACGAGATCGAAAAAGATAAATGACAAAACACTATTCAATTGACTCCCCTCACAATAATTGCCCTTATATCTCCACATAAAAAATATTGTTTTTATAAAAAACAATAAAAAATACGTGCCCCACTTAAAAAATCGGTCCCACACTAAACAATGTGATTGTTTTTATATAAAAAAAAACAATAAAAAATAGGCCCCCATTAAAGCAAAAAATGGCCCCTCCATTTAAATGAAATCAACCACCACTTATAAAGTTACCACCCCACTAATAAAGTGGCTAAATCACATGTCCCCCATTAAACAAGGTTGCCACTAATGATGTTTGCCAACAAACAAAATTAAATGACCCATCCAATAGAAAAAGTTTCCCATCTTTAATAAAATTACCCCCATTTATAAATCAACCTCCAAAATAACTTCCACTCATAAATAGACCCCACTTAAATCCATTTTTAATAATGTCAATAAAATGACATTAAGGAAACAATTAACTTGGTAAACCAACTATTAAATTGGTAAAAACCATGAATTGCTACAAATAGGCAGTTTTGTGCTCAAAAAACAACTTTACCAACTGTTTTACCATTGCATAGAGATTGAACGGCAAGTGGAAGATAGTGACCAGCTTGACCGGTGAGTGGCAAACCAAGGAGGATGACGACATAGAGGTGTTTGACCAGCCTGAAGACCGTCGATGGATGGTGGCGAGCATCGATTTCACGAGCATGCACCGAAGTGTTGAAGGGATGCCCTTAGAGCGGAGTAGCGAGCAAGTGCGGCAACAACACAAGGCCACTTAACTGCTAGAGCGTGCCATTTTCCCCCGATCACATGGGCAGGGGCTCGAGAATGCAAGCTATGTTCCTATCCGAGAGTCTGGCAGCACTAGGTTTTTCCTTCCATAGAGGATGGACAATAAAGGCTACACTTCCAAACCCTAGACAAAACCAATGTGCTCTACAGTTGGTGAGAAAGGCAGGTGACGTGAAGGGAGGAAGCGACCAGGCTAATTCCATAGAATAACGACTAGTGAATGATGTTAACAGAAGGAATGCGATCAGTCTCCTGAGCTTCCGAAACCACCATTCCTCCTTCGAGCTATCCTCACTATTTTTCTCAGCTTTACGATCAGTTGTTACACCCTGGGAGATGAATACTAGGCAGTGAGGAGGACAGAAGACATATCCTTCTTTGTGGTGCAAGATTGCCTCAAAAACACTTGATCCAAATACTTCTCCTTGCTAGAAATAAACATTGCATGCAAAAAGCAGTGCATCAAGGTGAGTGTAGGTTGCAAGTACCAAGCACAAACCCAAAAACGGCATAGAAACCAACACAAACCCTTAATTTTAGTGAGGTAACAAGTGAGATGGATGGCAAGCCAATTCCTCTTGAAACAAACAAGAAATGAAACCCACAAAAAAGCCATGGTCGATGCCACAAATCCATGGTAAACGCCAGCTGTCAATAGAGGAAAGCAAAATCAAGGCAAATAGCTTGATCAAAAAACAATACAGGCCATTTAAGAACCAGTGGTGGAGGTCGTGTTGGATTTAACCAAAGAACCAATGGGCCGTTGAAGGGAATAACAATCCTTAAAGAATGCAATCACAATGATTGAGTAATGGCTATTGGAGGGTGGCTCTAATACCATGAAAGAGTTCTCATAACTCTTCAGCCAAGATCTCTCCAATAAGCCATTACTACATCCATGGAAGCTTCACTTTACACACAAACAAAATAAATCAATTGTATTCTATTATATGGTCTATATCAAATAGATTACAATAGAGATGTATAAATAGGTAGAGGATAGGAGAATCCTAACCCTCCCATACATGTGGGATAAACATATCCAAAGGAAATAACACCTAAGTAAGCTAAAGAGTAGAAAATTAATATCCTACATTAACATTTTCCAGTAAATCCAGAATTGTTTAAAAATGTCCACTTAGGGACATTACAGTGGTATCAAAGCCATTTCCTTGCATGTTTTGGGAAATAATTAATATTTTACAGATACTATCTAATGCATAGCTTGTGAATCATGGAGTTAATGAGTAAAGATGATTTGGGAATTAAGCTTTGTAGGGCAGGGAAGAAACATGAACAACCGCCTCATTCAAAAAATCTACATAGGGTTTTGGAGGAAGTGGCCAACTGCTTGTCCATGATAAGACAATCAAATTTTGAGTCTATGTTATGGGCAGTGAATCCATCGATGACTCAATTGGCTAAGTCCAAGATTTTGAGACACCCAGATCTAGATGTGAGATTTGTAGTTATTACTTGTATTAGTGAAACTACTAGAATAAAAGACCCTGAAAGGCCATACAACACTATGTAGAAAATATTTCAGTTAATTGTGGAAAGTTTCCATGGTTTAGATGAAATCAAAATCCCTTATTTTGCTAAGAGGGTTATGATTTTATAAATTGTTGCAAAAGTCAGATCATGTGTTGTAATGATAGATCTTGAATGTGATGATCTTATTCTTAAAATGTTCCAATATTTCTTTGCTACTATTAGGGAGAATCATGCATAGAATATTGTTACCTCAATGCAAACAATTATGTCTTTAATCATGAATGAGAGTGATGATATTTTCCAGCCACTCCTATCAATTTTATTGGCTAATATGAGAAAGGATGAGCAGGGAGTCTCACCAGTTGCACATGCATTGGATCAAAAGGTAGTTAATCAATATGAAGAAAAGTTGAAGTCGTACTTAATAGGAGAAATGACTGTTGAATACAAGGAACCCAACATACAGACTGAAGGTAAAGATTCTTTGATAGTAGAGAATTTTTTATTGACTTCTAATGATTGCATGTATCAACAAAATGGTGAGGAAGTCAAGGGGGAAAAAGCATCACTTGATGAATGCACAAGTGAGGAAGAAGTTCCAGCTCAATACACACTTATCGATCCATAAGGGATTGAGTTCATGCTACAAAAGAATGTGTCAAGTCAAAAAACATATGAGGCTGAATTTCCAGATGACTGTGTTGAAACGCATGCACATGACAAAGGTGCCTCACCGGGTTCTAATGTTGATTTTCAGCTTGCTGAAATGTTCAGATCAACAACTATTGATAGACATTGTGATTACAGCCCAAGGCATGATGGTCATATCCCATATTTATTGCTCCATACTATGTCCTTACAAGAATCTTGTCATCATGGACACCATGCTAAAAAGGGTGATAGGGTGAAGGATACTACTTGCAACATAGGGCATATAGATTCTTTGATTTACACTCCAAATTGTTTTTGCATATGGGATCTAGGTGATCTTTTGAGGCACAAAATGGATAAAGGCTTTAATAAGATTAATATTACTATTTCTAGTGAATTATTTACCATGCATATAGATAAAAAGGGAGATCATGGGGAATCATATAGAATATGATGTGCATTCTATCGAAGTTTTAAATGATCAATGCTCATAATTCATAGATCACTCCTTGGAGATAAGTCCCACATTTGGAGACAAGATTGAAGAAGGTATATATCGGAACATTTACAACATGTTGTCAGCCTAAGGTATGTAATGATTCCTATATCATGGGTCTAGGTGAGACATGGATCAGAATGGGACCTGTCTCCAATTTTAGAATTCTTGTCCCTCTCATTTCCAGCTTGCCCAACATTTTATTTGCATCCATACAGGACTGTTATATCTCAATGAATCTGCATTTCTCACCAATTGTCATTAGTGAAGTGTTTGCAGCTGGTAGAAGATGGTTTCCAACCACTGCAATTTTGATATGAACAATCATAAGGTCTGATCAAAACCAATTTTTGAAGAGAATAGCTTGGGGCAACATGGAAGCAACAATTGGAGTCCAAGGTAATCAATGTAATAGCAAAATAGGAGAGGTGGGCATAGTATTGGGCATGCAATGGTTACATTCTATTGGAAAGTTCACTATGGAGTTGAAATCCAAGGGAAAAGTGGTAGTGCTTTGAGGCATTGATGGATCTCCAAGAGTTATCATGGCTAAATGGATGGAATATCAATTGGTGACAACTACGATTTCATCCATAGGTGAGACATTTGATCTTGATGGCATTTGGTTTATTTTAGATCAACATAGTATGGTGTTGTTGGAATCAAGCTACATACAGGTTTGCCACCCTTGGATGTGTGAAGGATCTTTCAAAAAAGTTGAGATACTACAAGATTATTTGACCCTTCCTTGCAATGAAGCTTTGCATGATGTTTGATTTTGCACTTTCAAGATTGTCATTAAGAGCACTAACAAAAGTTAGAAAGGAATTGTGTTGGATTTATCCTTCCTATTGAGGAAGTTTTGAGTACCATAAGAAGGTTTGAAGGGGCAGTTCACATGAATATCAAAGTAGCTCAACATAAGCTTGGTGTAATGTCTTCAAATGGGACGATTTAACCAAAAAGGGGTTTTCTCCAAAATCCACAAATTTTAAAATTAAAAATCAGCAAACCCTAGCTGCTGCAATTGCACCTCCAAACTGAAAATAAATTTCAAATTCACCTTGCAATAAATACCTTGTGAATTTGGCCACTAATGACTCTTGCTGCAATGAAGAAAGACCCTAAAATAGATGTTTCAACCCTCCAAACCCTAGTGCCACACTAGCTGAAATTGAAGTCCTTTCTCACTCTAAGCCCTACTCAAGCTTAAGTCCAATACAATCGCTAAAACTCATAAAATTATTGCAATAATTAATTTAGAACGAAACCCTTGCAAATCTGCCCTCAACAAATATTATTACCTACGAACCGAAAACTTCAAAAATTCATAACTCCCTCAATATTTGGTTATGATGCAAACAAGAGCTCAAACTAATAGTAAAATAATGACTATCAAATAAAAATAATTTCAAAATTAGGTCACCAAAAATTGCTCCAAAATTCTGAAAACTCTAGTTTTCTGTAAAAAATAATTAAATAATCTGAAAATAAATTGTATGCTGCCCACAAATTCAACAAACCCTAGCCACAATGATCTTTCTAAACCCTTATAATAACACTCCATAAATGTTTCAATAAATAACAATTGTAAAGATATATTTGTGTACCTTTTGTAGCATGAATGAAGGATGTAGCTGCTGGAATTAGATGTGAAATTCTGCTAATTTAGATGTTGGTACAATAGTCCTAAAAGTCACTCAATCTTGATGCTCACATGCCACCCTTTGCAAATAAAAAATCTGATTTAATTCTGAAAGTACAGCTGCTGTCTTGGATATTATTTGTACTCCAAACCCCTGCAAAAATTGCCACAAATATCCCAAAAATACTGGAAAATTATAGCGAACCCCCTGGGGTATAAAAAGGGTCTCTAGTGGCTCTCCAAGCCCACCAACCCACTCGCCCAAGGCATAGAAAATTAAGGAAACTTATTTCAGATTATTAAACCCTCATAAATTCATCAAACAATGCTCACAACTTCCCCAAATCAAATCGCCAATCCAAGGAAAAATAAGAGTATTTTCTGAATATTAAATCCCTCACAAACCCTTCTCAAAACCTCCAAAAATTTCTTCAAGTGATTCATCCTACTAGATAAAGTTATGTAAATAATTTTATAATAATTTTCAATCACTATTCAGCCCAAAACTCATCAATCATACCTCAAAAGTAGCTCGCTCCAACTAGGAAAAATAACATAAAATTATTAAAACCCTATGAGAGAGTTTCTACCAACAACGAACCTTTGAAATGATGTTTTTCAAGCCTTCAGGTGAATCGCCCAAGGTGTAATCAGGAATCTTCAATATTTAAGCAAATTGCCAACCTTTGATGACCTCACAAGCCCTCTAGGTGGTTTGCTCTAGTCCTCCAAGCCAATTCGCTATAATTGCAAGTATTAGACAAAAACCTCAAATAATTCTTCAAGGGATTTAGCACGATTTCCACTCAAAAGGTGGTGTTGATAGACACCATTTGTAGAACCATTAGTATAACTTGAAGGGTAACATTCTTCAAGCATCTACCTTCAACAACAAAGCTTGACATACTTGATTATCAAATCCAAATATCATATGCACATGATTCTCAAATGAGCCCTCATTCTTTTTAAATAGCCTCCTCCAAGTGTAGCACTCCAAAATAGAAAGAGAGGGTTAATCTTTAAAAACAACTTAAGTCTTATAAGCCAAGACTCATAAATTCCCCCACTTAAGTGAAATAAACATAAATTGCCGTTTTCCAAAACATAACTTCTTTTGAAATATTCTTTCACAAGTGGTATATTAAATTCCTTCTTTCACCCTTAGTTATCGGAACAATAATGAACTAAGGGTTTTCCAAAGCTTTAGAGAAAAATTGGGGACATTACATATCCTTCCCAAAGGGATGCATTGCACTTGGAGGGAAAATTCAAATAATCAAAAATCAACTTCCTTATAAATTCACTAAAGAGCTAATCTTTTCCATGACCCTTGAAAGTCCCCTTCTTAAGTCAAAAATAGAAAGGAAATAAACTATACAAAATTTATTCTCTTTTCATTCTAAAAAAAAGAAGAATTGGTCGAATATGCAAATTATCCTTCCTTAGTTCTTTTCCATGTCATGTTTGAGCCTTGAATCAATGTGCATTTTTCTTTGTGTAGTAGATCAAAGCATAACTGGTTGGATCACCCGACATTCACTTTTGGCAACTAAGGCATATTATTACTTTTATTTAAAGTATTTAAAAATAATTTTTACTTTAATAATAATATTATTTTATTTTTAGAAAAAGGGACATTATAGTTCTCCCCTATCAAAATTGTTTGTCCTCAAGCAATTCTGTTTTCCACTACATGGATCCCAAATCCACCTTTGGGATTTGTAATCCCAAACACTTGTTTCATGATTGTAGTATTGTGCTCCAATGATTCCTTTAATGTTACTGTGGGTTGTCCCTTTCTCTTCATGGCACAAAGCAGCTTGCACATAGGCTGGAAACAATCCATAACAACCACAAACCCCTCTTGCATCTCATCTCCATCAGCATTAGGATGGCTAGGTTGTTAAGCACAAGCTTATACTGAGAAGGGGGGGGTGAATCAGTATAAGATATTTTTTTTGCTTTCGACTATTAATCTTAAATCCAAAACCTCAAATTACTCCGCAATTAATATATTCAAAGCAATCAAAGAATACAATGCAAAACCACACAATGCAAATAGACACAGATTTGCGAGGAAACCCTTTCGGAAGAAAACCACAGAGAAATTCTCTTAATATAATTTTCAAATATTCGTAGGCACCAACCTACAGGAGACACCAATCCCCAATTACAATTTGCGGGCACCAACCCACAGGGGCACCAACCCCTTCCACCAAGCACCAACTCAGCTTTAATTCGTGAGCACTAACTCACAGGAGCACCAACCCCTTAAAAAATTCTTCTTACCACTGTAGATCTGTTGTTAACTCAACGAATGATGGAACCCTTCTTTTCTCTCTTTCTTCTCTAAATGATTTTTAATGCATTTTCGGCTCTTCTCCCGCACTTCTCTTAGACTTGAATGATATAAAATATATTTCAAGTGCTTGTTCATCTTATTTTTTTTCATCCACTCATCTATCATTTTATAGCCTTTGCTACCTTTTCCCAAGAGGGGCATCCATTCCAAGAGACACCTCTTCACCAAAAGATGTGACCGTTGACATTTCCGTCGACAATTCTGTTAACATTTCCGTTCACTTCCGGCAACAATTTCGTTCACTTTCGAACACTTCCATTTACTTCCGACAACAATTCCATTTGACATTTCCATTCATATCCATTATAATTCATTTGACATCAATGACAATTATTCCAACAATCTCCCCCTTTGTCATTGATGGCAACCTTGTAAAAGATCTTCTATTCTACAACTTCCCATCTTCTTTTCTGCAACTCCCACTTGCTGTAACTCCCCGTACTGCCATTCTCCTCCTTTGACATCAATGGCAAAGGGTCATTCAAAGAGCTGGAAAAAAAAGTTTAGCTCCCCCTTAACCAATGCTTCTCTTGATTTTTAATGAGAAGCAAAGGATATTACTCCCAACTTCTGTCGTAGTTACTCAAATGTTTCCTTTGGAAGTGGCTTAGTGAAGATATTTGCCATCTGTTCGGATGTTGAAACATATTCCAATTTTACTTATTGTTTTGCCACCTGTTCTCTCAAGAAATGATACTGTATAGGGATATGCTTAGTTCTGGAATGCATAACTGGATTCTTCGAAATACTTATCGCACTAGTATTATCGCAGAATATGGAGATTGGATGATCATACTCTACTTTGATATCTTTCAAGTTTGTTTCATCCATAGAACTTGTGTACAACATAGCACTGCCGCTATGTACTCTGCTTCTGCTGTGAATAGAGATACAGAATTCTGCTTCTTACTCAACCATGATACTAAGCTATCTCCAAGAAAGAATGCTCCTCCACTTGTACTTTTTCTATCATCTACACAACCTGCCCAATTTGAATCCATGTACACTACCAATGTGAAGTCTTTACCTCTTGGGTACCACAACCCATACTACAAGGTTCTCTTTAAATATATGAATATACGTTTCACGACTTGCACATGTGTTTCTTTGGGAGCTACTTGAAATCGTGCAACCATACCTACTGCTTGCATGATATTTGGCCTAGATGCCGTCACATATAGTAAACTCACAATCATTGATCTGTAAAGAGTTTGATCAATATTCGGAGATTCATCATCTTTGCTCAACTTTGTATCTATAGCCATAAGTGTGCTAACAGGGGCACACTTCTCCATATGGAATTTCTTCAAAATCTCCTTCACATACTTGCTTTGGGATATGAATATTCCTTTGTTGGATTGAGAGATTTGTAAACCAAGGAAAAATGACAACTCACCTAACATGGACATCTCAAATTCCTTTTGCATATCCTCGACAAATCTTTTAGACATTTCCTCATTGTCTCCTCCAAAGATTATATCATCTACATACACCACAACAATTAACTAGTGATCTCCTTCAGTTTTGATGTAAAGATTACTATCAGCATATCCTCTCTTGAATCCTTGGTCTTGTAGGTATTTATCATGCCTAGCATACCATTCTCTAGGAGCTTGTTTCAATCCTTACAAAGCCTTCTTCAACTTACACACATAATCCTTATTTTTTGATAAGAGGAATCTTTCTGGTTGTTCTATGTAAACTTCCTTTTCTAGATTGCCATTTAGAAATGTTAATTTAACATCCATTTGATAGACTTTGAAATTTTTGAATACTGAAAATGCAAGAAATATTCAAATTGTTTCTAATCTAGCAACAGGATCAAAAGTCTCTTCAAAATCTACACCTTCTACTTGAGCATACCCCTTACATACCAACCTTGCTTTGTTTTGAGTGACTTGGCCATTTTCATTCAATTTGTTTCAAAAAACCCACTTAGTGCCAATCACATTTTGATCCATTGGCCTAGGCACCAGTTCCCAAGTCTCATTCTTCTCAATTTGATCTAACTCTTCTTCCATTGCTTTTACCCAATGTTTATCATGACTAGCTTCAGAAAAATTCTTAGGCTCTACCTTGGATAAAAAAGAGAAATTTACATGCTCAAGTATACTTACAATTCTTCTTCTGGTTTGCACCCCAGCATCAATGTTGCCAATGATCTGACTTTCAGCATGATTCTTCTGAACAAAGCGAGATGGTGCTTTGGTGTCCTGCCTTTCAGATTCACTCAATTTTTCTACATTTTCTTCCTCCCCTTCTACAAGATTGGGTATTTCTAGAGGCTCTTCTGAAGGTTCTTTTGCCTTTTGATTCATGATCTCATCTATTCTAACACTAGCACTTTTTACGATAGTTTATAGCCTTTTGTTATAACATCTATAGGCTTTGCTTTTGATGGAGTAGCCAAAGAAAATTCCTTCATCAACTCTTGAGTCAAATTTTCCCAAGTTTTCTTCATTCCTGTTGATAAAACATTTACTTCCAAACATTTTGAAATGTTTGACCGAAGTTGGTCTTCCTTTCCACAATTCGTAAAGAGTTTTGTCATTATTAACTCTGATTTTCCCTCCATTCAAGATATATACTGTTGTTGACAATTCTTCCACAAGTCAGATTGTCTCTTGCTATTTAGAAAGTTCACATCTCTAGCCAAGGAAGGAAGAATACATTGTTTTCCTTGGTAAGGGACCCTTTGCTACAACAGGAGAATTCCGAAGGAATGGTTCATCAAAAGGGTTTTACTTCGGAAAAGAGCCTTCGGAAAAGTGCTAAGAAGAAAAGTCCGCAAGGCAAAAAACAAAGGAAGTAATTCCTTCAGACTTTTTGTCCGAAGGAATGCTTCGGAGAATTTCTAAGGGAACACCCGCAGCCAAACAGGGAGAATCCAAAAGTCCACCAAAGTCAACAAAGGAAAAGCCAAGACCCTTCGGAAGGGTCATTTACAACAATCCCAAAGGGCACCTACCCTTCGGGAAGGTACAGGAGCAAATTCAAAACCATTGCAAAAAGCCTGGGTGCCCTGCAATTTTTTCGAAGGGCACATATGAGAGACACGAGCCCTTGCAGAGGGCACTTGTTCGGCAGCAGGACCATTGCAAATTTTCCGAAGGGCAATTTTTTGAAAGGCAGTCGAAGGCAAAAGCGAAGGACTAATTCCTTCGGGCTTTTTGTCCGAAGGAATTCCTTCGAACAAAAAGTCCGAAGAAATTCGGAGAAATGGCCGCGAAAAAGTCTATTTCATAATCCCGAAGGGCAGGAAGGACCACTATGACATTTCCCGAAGGGTATTTCGCAGGAAAAGAGCAAAGGGATCATTTCTTTGGACTTTTTGTCCAAAGGAATTCCTTCGGACAAAAAGTCCAAAGAAATTCGGAAAATCGCAAAAGACAACAAAGTCCGAAGGAATGGTTTAAGCTGAAAGTCCGCAGAAAAACAGAGGAACAATAGGCAAAAGCGAAGGAATTCGGGGAAATTACAATGAAGAGGCCCTTGCAAAAAGCCGACGAAAAAGTCCATTGAAACAAAGACATAGACGGAGAATGAATACCTTCGGGCTTTTTGTCTGAAAGAATTAATTCGGACAAGGCCCCTTCCATAAAATCCGAAGGAATTAAGCCGAGACACTCAAAAGTAATAGTTTTTCGACTGTGCAAAAGAGGAAATAAGAGAAGTCCGAAGGAAATTGCCAAACAGAGAATCCCGAAGGAATAAATGCCAAAGGGTGACGTCCCGCTAGCCATCAAATTTTGACCGCGGGAAGTAACCGTTGAAACAGGGGTAAAGCCAGAATTCCGAAAGCAAAGCCCAATGGAGAAAATATAGACCGGATATAATTATAAATAAAACATCCAAATATAGAATCCCCTCAGAAATCGACATGAACAGGCAGACCAGAATAGGACAGAATACATGCAAGCAGGGGCTATTTTCGAACACCGATCAAAGCTTCAGTTGACTGGTTATTGAAGTCCCGCTCATCTCCGGGTCAACTCCACGCATCCGAGAGTCCAACCAAAGTTCCAAATTCGAATGTCGAGTTGACTATTCCAGATTTAGAGTTGAGTAATTGTTAAACGTTGCATCCACTAGGAGCTTTCCATGCGAAGGAGAATGATCTCTTCGTCCACCTCAGCTTACCAAACGGTTAACTCAGCTTTCAAACGTTCCAACTCGGCATCAAGCAGCTCACTTAGAAGTTCTAAAATTAACATTGGCATGGATTTCCATGCAAAGAGAGGTGGGCGGTTCAGAACAAAGGCAAGTTCACTTTCCCAAGCGCAAGGAGCTTCATGCAAAGACAAAAAGAAAACATATTTTATTGAAAGGCCAAGTCAGCCTTCAATTAGCCTAAGTTAATCCTTCTCTTCAAATTTTCAACACCAATCTTTGGCCTCTTGTAATTTTCTATAAATTGGCTTTGAGCCTTGATTAAAATATCCAATCTCTCTTGGTTAGACCAGACTCTGCCATTGGTGAGTTGTGTAACCTCTTCGATCAATAAGGACTGTACTTTCAAATTTCAAGCATTGACATAGTGTATATTTCTTCAGCAATTTGCATAAGTGGTAGATTTCTCTCCCTTCCCAAATTCTGTTTCATACCTAGTTGCTATATTATCCTTGTGCAGGTCAAGTTAAAGTGTTCTTTATTGTCTTTTGCTGAAACTGTAAGTGGATGTTAGGTGGCCGTAAAGTGTCTTTTATCAGACCTCTCTCCATCGTTTTCCCTCAGGTTTTAGTTATTGGATCGAACCTCTGCATGAAATACTTATGCATAAGTGATTAATTGAAGTCTAAGGTCTTCCTTCTCCTTTGTTTGTTCAGTGTTCAAGGTTCCAAATTGAGTGGATCAAAATTCTGGTGTATCACCCCCTTTAGGTAGGATTTCCCCTTTAAGTTTCCTTTCTCTCTTTCCACGGTAGTCCGTAGCGTAGAGTATAAGTCCTAATTGATACATCATACAGGAACCAGCCTTCTCTGGAGGTTCTTCTCACTAATGAGGCACCCACCCTCGTGAGAAGATCCCATTGTTTCAGCCGGATAGAGGACTGGTCATTTCACGCACGTCTTCGAATCAGGGCGCATCTCTAGGTTGACAACAGTTTTTGGCACGCCCGGTGGGACCTATTTTTAGCTGGTCTTGATGAAATCGCAGTTGTAGCAGTGTTCTTCAAAAAGTATTTGGTGATTCCAAGCTCAAGCAATTGCTTCTAACAGTTCAGGGACAACTTCCATGTAAGTCTATTTTTATTGCATTATCGTGAATGAATTTTGATGGTTGTGTATGAAGAGAATTCCTATGCCATATTTCCTTATCAACCTAATGATGGATCATATCAGCTGGGTCATGATACCTATGAGCCTCTTTATGAGCCTAATCAGCCTTATCAAGAGTATTATCAAAGCTATGTTGAGCCTTATCGAGTTTCTCACAGTCAACCTTATGAAGAGCATGAATCTTACCTTCCTTGTAAGCCATATCAGTCTCAGGACCGGATTTCATCTTTCCCATATGGCTATGATGTTGCATATGAGCAGTATTGCCTTCAAGAAAAAATGAATGAAATAGAGCTCAGAATACTGGCATATGCAAGAAAGGTTTGTTCTAACTCTCAGTATGAGGAAGTGAATGGTCTATTTCGAAATGTGTCCAATGATCCAGAAGAGATAAATGGACTATGTATTCTTGTATTGGAAAAGATAGAGGCTTGGGAAAGGCAGAAAATCAAGTTAAACCAATTGTCTACAAAAGGCTATTGTGCTTCTTATTCTCATAAAATTCTTAACCATGCCCAGTGTGTGCCAAGGGAGCTTCCTAGTTTGAGTCAAGAGCCTATTCAAGAGCTTATTCAAGAGCCTATTCAAGTGACTATTTATGAGACTAAACCTTCCTATAGTCCCCTTTCCTCACCAATCATCCCTCAAGCTCAGGTTGTCCAGGAAGACAAGTAGGTTTCAAACTTTGATGAGGTAATGGCCAAGTGGAAGGAGCAAAATACAGACGTCTTTAAGAATTTCTCTTTCCCTCCTCTCCAAAACTCCCTAGATAATTCATTTTCCCTCAAGATTCCAAAATCTGATCATGATCGACCTCCCATGCTTCATTTTCCCACTCAAACAAATGAATTTCATCACCCTCCCGCCATCCCCCTTCCTCAGGAGGATCCGGTTCTTTGGAGTATTGAGAAAGAGGTTGTAGCTACTAGACAGGTTCTTGCAGAATGTGTAGAGGATGCTTCAGGAGTGCTTGAGGAAGAATTTCCTATTGATACTTCACTTGAGGTTGTAATTGAGCATCCAGTTATCGCTGAGAGTGGGAAGACTGATCTTGATATAGAGGAACTTCAAGAGGAGTTGATACAGATTGAAGTTATAAATGAGTTACAGGTATCTCTTATTGAGAAGGATCCAAATAACATTACAGCTGATCAAAATGAGGAACATAAAGATGATTGGCAGCTGTACCTTGAATCTCTACAAGAGATTGAAGAGTTGGATGAACTCGCAGCAGCCAATAAGAAGGATGTGGTCACTCAAAAACCATGCATAGATGAGATATCACTTGACAAGGTGGTAGATGACAAGCAATCTAAAAAAAATCAAGGGCTACTTGATGAGTTTGTCGTGGTTGTTGTTGATGACTCATTCGAGAAGATGCTAATACAATTCGTGGACAAGGAAAATGTCTCATCAAAGGTTATGACTAATAACCATCCTGCTTTGCAACTTGTACCATCTCTTGGAAGGAGTGAGTTCAAGAATTTCCCATTTGATCCAGGCGGATCATGCTTTATCATGGTTAGCTAGGTGTTTTAGTTGTTTTTGCTTTCCTCTAAGTGTTGTTCAAGCACACTAGTTTGCTTCAGTTTTGTTCCAATAAGTGCTTGTTTGCACATTTGCTTCTTAGTTAGTTTTCCGCTTTCGTATGTTTTCCCTTCTTATTTTGAAGGAGGTTGCTACAGCCATGATCAGAGCAGATTTTCAGTCAGAAATCAGGTTCCCCATTTGGGAATTCAAATAGCATCTATACATGGTCTGAGTTCTCAAGCATAGCAGGCATGCTAAGCCAGCTGAGTCGCCAGAAATGTTGACAATTCTTCCACAAGTTAGATTGTCTCTTGCTATTTAGAAAGTTCACATCTCTAGCCAAGGAAGAATACATTGTTTTCCTTGGTAAGGGGCCCTTCACTACAACAGGAGAATTCCGAAGGAATGGTTCATCAAAAGGGTTTTACTTTGGAAAAGAGCCTTCGGAAAAGTGCTAAGAAGAAAAGTCCGCAAGGCAAAAAACAAAGGAAGTAATTCCTTCGGACTTTTTGTCCGAAGGAATACTTCGGAGAATTTATAAGGGAACATCTGCAGCCAAATAGGGAGAATCCAAAAGTTCACCAAAGTCAACAAAGCAAAAGCCAAGACCCTTCGGAAGGGTCATTTACAACAATCCCGAAGGGCACCTACCCTTCGGGAAGGTACAGGAGCAAATTCAAAACCATTGCAAAAAGCCTGGGTGCCCTGCAATTTTTCCAAAGGGCACATATGAGAGACACGAGCCCTTGCGGAGGGCACTTGGTCGGCGGCAGGACCATTGCAAATTTTCCGAAGGGCAATTTTTCGAAAGGCAGTCGAAGGCAAAAGCGAAGGACTAATTCCTTCGAGCTTTTTGTCCGAAGGAATTACTTCAGACAAAAAGTCCAAAGAAATTCGGAGAAATGGCCGCGAAAAAGTCTATTTCATAATCCCGAAGGGCAGGAAGGACCACTATGACATTTCCCGAAGGGCATTTCGCAGGAAAAGAGAAAAGGGATCATTTCTTCGGACTTTTTGTCCAAAGGAATTCCTTCGGACAAAAAGTCCAAAGAAAGTCGGAAAATCGCAAAAGACAACAAAGTCCGAAGGAATGGTTTAAGCTGAAAGTCCGAAGAAAAACAGAGGAACAATAGGCAAAAGCAAAGGAATTCGGGGGAATTACAAGGAAGAGGCCCTTGCAAAAAGCCGACAGAAAAGTCTGTTGAAACAAAGACATAGACGGAGAATGAATACCTTCGGGCTTTTTGTCTGAAAGAATTAATTCGGACAAGGCCCCTTCCATAAAATCCGAAGGAATTAAGCCGAGACACTCAAAAGTAATAGTTTTTCGACTGTGCAAAAGAGGAAATAAGAGAAGTCCGAAGGAAATTGCCAAACAGAGAATCCCGAAGGAATAAATGCCAAAGGGTGACGTCCCGCTAGCCGTCAAATTCTGACCGCAGGAAGTAACCGTTGAAATAGGGGAAAAGCCAAAATTCCGAAAGCAAAGCCCAATGGAGAAAATATAGACCGGATATAATTATAAAAATACATCCAAATATAGAATCCCCCCAGAAATCGACATGAACACGCAGACCAGAATAGGACAGAATACATGCAAGCAGGGGCTATTTTCGAACACCGATCAAAGCTTCAGTTGACTGGTTATTGAAGTCCCGCTCATCTCCGGGTCAACTCCACGCATCCGAGAGTCCAACCGAAGTTCCAAATTCGAATGTCGAGTTGACTATTCCAGATTTAGAGTTGAGTAATTGTTAAACGCTGCATCCTCTAGGAGCTTTCCATGCGAAGGAGAATGATCTCTTCGTCCACCTCAGCTTACCAAACGGTTAACTCAGCTTTCAAACGTTCCAACTCGGCATCAAGCAACTCACGTAGAAGTTCTAAAATTGACATTGGCATGGATTTCCATGCAAAGAGAGGTGGGCGGTTCAGAACAAAGGCAAGTTCACTTTCCCAAGCGCAAGGAGCTTCATGCAAAGACAAAAAGAAAACATATTTTATTGAAAGGCCAAGTCAGCCTTCAGTTAGCCTAAGTTAATCCTTCTCTTCAAATTTTCAATGCCAATCTTTGGCCTCTTGTAATTTTCTATAAATTGGCTTTGAGCCTTGATTAAAATATCCAATCTCTCTTGGTTAGACCAAACTCTGCCATTGGTGAGTTGTGTAACCTCTTCGATCAATAAGGACTGTACTTTCAAATTTCAAGCATTGGCATAGTGTATATTTATTCAGCAATTTGCATAAGTGGTAGATTTCTCTCCCTTCCCAAATTATGTTTCATACCTAGTTGCTATATTATCCTTGTGCAGGTCATGTTAAAGTGTTCTTTATTGTCTTTTGCTGAAACTGTAAGTGGATGTTAGGTGGCTGTAAAGTGTCTTTTATTAGACCTCTCTCCATCGTTTTCCCTCAGGTTTTAGTTATTGCATCGAACCTCTGCATGAAATACTTATGCATAAGTGATTAATTGAAGTCTAAGGTCTTCCTTCTCCTTTGTTCGTTCAATGTTCAAGGTTCCAAATTGAGTGGATCAAAATTCTGGTGTATCACCCCCTTTAGGTAGGATTTCCCCTTTAAGTTTCCTTTCTCCCTTTCCATGGTAGTCCGTAGCGTAGAGTAGAAGTCCTAATTGATACATCATACAGGAACCAGCGTTCTTTGGAGGTTCTTCTCACTATTGAGGCACCCACCCTTGTGAGAAGATCCCATTGTTTTAGCTGGATAGAGGACTGACAGTTTCGCACACGTCTTCGAATTAGGGCGTAGCTCCAGGTTGACAACAATAGCCAATGAAAATTCCTTCATTAGCTCTTGAGTCAAATTTGCCCAAGTTTTCTTCATTCCTGTTGATAAAACATTTACTTCCAAACATTTTGAATGTTTGATCAAAGCTGGTCTTCCTTTCCACAATTCGTAAGGAGTTTTGTCATTATTAACTCTGATTTTCCCTCTATTCAAGATATATACTGTTGTATTAACTGCTTCTCTCCAGAATCTATCTGATAACTTAGATTCATTCAACATAGTTCTAGCCATCTCTTGAACGGTTCGATTTTTTCTTTCCACCACTCCATTTTGTTGTGGAGTCCTTGCAGCTGAATATTGTCTCTTAATTCCATGATCTTCGCAAAACTCAATGAATTCATTTGAAATGAACTCACCTCCTCAATCTGACCTAAGGCATTTTATTTTCAACTCTTTTTCATTTTCTACTAATGCCTTAAAAGCTTTAAACTTTTCAAATGCTTCTGATTTTTCTTTTAGAAAGGCTACCCACGTCATTCTAGTATAATCATCAATGAGCAACATAAAGTAGCTCTCACCTTGCATGCTTTCAATTCTGGTAGGACCACAAAGCTCTGTATGAATCAGCTCTAGTGGTTTGGTGGTCGAATATTCCTTCGTTCTGAACCTTGCTCTGGTTTGTTTCCCGTGTTGGGATTGCTTGCATAGAGTGCTTGAAGGTTTCGTTATCTTGGGCATATCTCGCACAACTTGTAGATGTTATAACAAAAGGCTACAAACTATCGTAGAAAGTGCTAGTGTTAGAATAGATGAGATCATGAATCAAAAGGCAAAAAAACCCTTCAAGCATCTTAGTATTAGAGTGTGAGAAACCCTAATAGCAAACATCTTCTATTAACATTATAATGCAAGAAAACTTTCCTAGAATACACAAATCCATAGTTGTTCAAGACTGAAAGTAGCAACATATGATGTAGACCCGTGATGTAGAAATAATTGCATACTTGGTGACTTTTCAAAAATCTGAATTATGAATTTTGAAAGTTTGTCCTGCCTAAGTTTGTAATGTCCCATTCTCAATGATCGATCCAGACATACTTATTAGCCTATTTAATTCCCTTAGGCTATAGTCGAGAAAAGGGAATTAGTTTGTTTAATTATTTAATGTTACTTGGTGGGAAAAAGTGCAATTAAAAGGTAATGTTAAATAATTAATTAAAAGGTGTTATAAAGTGACTTTTGGAAATATTTAAAAAGTAACTTTATAAAGTCTATTTATTTTAATGAGCAGGAAAAAGGCAAGTGATATAAAAGGTGGAATTGGAGCTCATTTGGACTATGCTTGCTTATTTCTCTAATTCACATTTTGAGGAGCTTTTCGGAGTTCTTAGCTTTGGGGAAAGGAAACCCTAGGGCAACTGGTTTCAATGGTGAAACAATTCCACCCTAGCTGGTTTGAGAGGAAGATCATTCAGGTCTTTCAGTTGTGCGATACTGACAAATTTGTGAGTCTCCTGCGGAGACAAATTTGGAGATAATCGATTAACATTCCATATATACTCTTTTGTATATATATATAGAAGAGTATATATATATATATAAGAGTTATATATACATAACTCTTACATATATATATATACAAAAGTGTTATACATATACAAAATTCTTATATATATATATATATATATATATATAAGAATTATATATTATATATACAAAAGTTGTTTGTGTGTGCGGGTATATATATAATTCTTTTACATATAAATAAATATTATGTGTATGTGTATATGTATTTTTATATACATACACATAAACGTGCATATAATTTATACATATAAATAATATTAGATTATATATATTTTTACTTGAGAATTTTAATTTAATTTCTAATAAAAATATATGTAGCTTATATTAATACAACATACACAAATATATAATATAATACATACACATAATATATTTAACTTTTTTATTTATACAAAAGATTTATATATGTATAAATATAATAGTTATGTATACATATATTTGGAGGACTTTCCAATGCTAGGTGTTTGCATTAACTGGCACCTGGGCTGTGCATGGGGTTCTTCCAAGGTCTGTTGTTGATTATTCTTCTAATGTGGCCTCTATTTCTGCAACTAGGGTTCGAGTTACTATTCACAGTGAGCCGTGGCATTTTGCCAAGGAGTTCTGGAGCATTTAAAAGGGGCGAAACTTCCCATATTTCCATTGCCATAGCTGTTGCAACACCTTTTCTGAGTGTTGGGCATTTTCAGAGGTGTTGGGCATGATTGTATGGTATTGGCAGCTGCAAACATTCATTTCTCACCTTCCTACACTGCTTTCATTGCCTTATGGGTGCTACTGAGCGCATATCTTGTATTGGATGGCTTTACCAAGGGAGTTGCAATCACTTTAGAGGGTGTATATGCTGGTCTAAGCATGTTTTACCAGTTTTGGGCTAACTGTGCTTCCAACTTCTTTCTGCTATTTGGACTCCATACATCAGCTTGACTCTAATCATAGCCATAGTGATTGCTCAGGAATAAACAAACAGGGATTTTATGTTATTATTGGCCATTTTGGGCCCACATACCAAATTTTGCCCAAATGTGAGAAGGTAGACATTCAAGCAAAAGTGGCAAGTTCAAACAACTTCGGGTTTCCAGAGGAGCACTACTTAAATTTTTTTATAAGTAATCAGCAATCGATACCCCGAAGCAAGTAAGAAGGTTTGGAAAGCCCGATTTGGTCTGGGCAGTGTATTTCGGGTTTCTGGGGGTGCACTATTTAATTACTTCATAAGTTGTCAACAGTCAAAAACCCAAAATAAGTAATGAGACATCAAAAGCCCGATTTGGTCTTAGAAGTGCTTCTCGGGTTCTCAAAGGGACAAGTCTTCTCCAAGGGTCATTTTCGAAAGGAGGTCCAAGCACTAATCCTGAAGGACTCTTTCATAAACAGAAGTGGTCCTCTTCAAAAAAATCTGAAGCACATTTTGCACATTTCCAAAGGGTCAGTACCTTTCTCCGAAGGGTACTCACAATACCAAAGGCACTTTTCAGGAAAATCCGAAGGTACCAATTCATAACGCTGAAGGGCCTTTTCTCGGCTAAAAGGGGACAGTCAAGAAATCCAACGGGCTTTACATAAATTCCAAAGGGGTCAAATGCAATAAATCCGAAGGGCACCAGCAAGCAGTCTGGGCAAAGAACAAAAGAGACCTAGGAAAATTATTCGAAAGTAAAAGTCCGAAGTAAGATGTGAGTAATGAAAAGTTTCGAAAGGAAAATTATAGAAAATAGTCCGGGGCAAAATAGACCAAGGAAAGTGTTGACCATTTTTGGTCCTGCAGGCCAAAAATCGGTCTCCCTTTTCTTTCCTTACTGTCCCAGTCTTAAATGTCTTCACCTTTCTGCAATTGTGCTTTCCCCCTTTTGAACAGGCCTATTTCTGTAAAGAACCAAATGACTTGAGTCTTGTAGACGTCTCGGATTGATCCGCAGGCTTATCCTACTTCGGACAGTTGGTTTGCACAAGCCTTTTGGCAAGGGAATGTTACAACAAGAACGAAAGTCTTTTACAAAGCTCCGAGGGTAAAGTACCCTTGCGGAGGGCAATCAGGTGCAAACTGGACCGTTCCAGCAGGGTGCGGAGGGCAATTATGAGCCCAAGGTAGCTTTGTGGAGGGCAGAGTTTTCCTTCTAAGGAAATCCAAAGGCAAAGGCAAAGGCAAAGGTCCTTCGGACAAAATGTCTAAAGGAAAATACAAGGAAGGAATTCAAGAAGAGAAAAAAGACTAAGACATGAAGAGAAGATTTCCTTCGGACAAAATGTCCAAAGGAATTGAGATGACCAAGGCAGCCCGAAGGAACCCGAAGGGCAAGTGCCCTTGCGGGGAACTCTCGACTGCCAAAAATGGGACCTTTTCCAAGCTCTGAAGGGACACCTTCCCTTCGAGAAGGAAGAAATACGAAAAGGCCGAAGGAAGAAATATGAAAAGGCCGAAGGAAGAAATACAAAAACGCTGAAGAAATTGCCAAAGGGGTGACGGGCCCGAAGATGTCAAATTCAAGGCAGCAAACTAACCGTTGGCTTTCAAATGGCGACGGGCCTGCGGACGTCAAATTTACGATGATGAAATAGTCATTTGGTTTTCAAATAGCGATGGGCCTGCAGACGTCAATTTTTGATGGGATGCGTCGGCCGTTGAGGAGAAGCCAGAGGACTAAGGCCTTCACAATAAGCAACTGAAGGCTCATGGCGCAGACCCGAGTAAACTCAGCGACTTGCCGAGAAAGGAGCCCGAAGAGCCAACAAAAGACAAAAAGATAGCCTGAGAGCCGAGTTGCAAGGAAAGAGACAAAAACAGTGAAAGCATGACCACGCACACATAAGCCAACCGCAAAAGAAGACAAAATAGTCCAAGTGGCACAGGAAGCGTCGGCAAAAGAGTTATTACTGTGGGTGAAACAATCCTTAAGAAATGGTCATCAAAGGACGCAAGCATTCAATGGCGCGGCCTATTTTTCTTCGTTTGAGCATGGGTGAGCGGACAGTCGCGCAAGTTTCATAAAGAGGGGCGGCCTTGTCATTCAAACGACCAAGCAACCCATGCTTTTACAATGATATTTAATATGATTTCAACGTCAAAGTCAAGACTTGGACCGCCGCAACATGGGCCACTCATTTTGAAAAGTGCCTAAGTCTTCCTTTGGATGCTATATATATTGTAACCTCCAAGTGAGGAAGATATCTCTCATTTTGTAAGGCAAAGCCCTGCCAAAATTTCACCTTGAATCAATAAGAATGCGTTTTACCTCTATTTGACTGGTTATATCTCTGAGTGTGTCTACGTATTAACTTTGTGTTTAGTCATTTTAGCTTGATGCTTTCACAAGTTGACACCAACACACCTAGTGTAACTAGAGTACTAGTTTTGCAAATTAACAGGGAGTGCTGCATCTAGAGCGCAAAGACAGAAAAGAGTAGCTATCAGACAGTGTGTTTTCTACAGCGCCTGTGGTAAGTTACATTTCCTGTGTGTCTTCATTAAGCCTCCCTTTTAAAGCTCCCTACAGTCTGGTCTTTTGCCAGATAAAGTGTATGTTTGCCCCCTTTTTGGTTTGAAGTGTGAACAACTGAGTAGATCAACATCATTTGGTGCATCACCATCTTAGGTTAGTTTCTGTTTTTAGTATCCTTCTCTCTTTTCACCTCCCCTTTTATATATTAGCAGTAGTAGTGAAATAAATCAGAGATGCATCAAAGGGAGCTAGCCCTTATCTAGAGATTCTCCCCTCAATTTTGCCAAACCCACAAGCAAGAGGGGAGTCTCCATTGTGCCGTGTGGAAGGGAGAAGCCCAGCCTTCTTTCAAGGGTGCAATCCACAGCGTCAACAGAAAGTAGAAAGGCCCAATAACATCAAGGTCAATGGTCAACGAATCCAAAGGGCCAATTAGTCAAGGACAAGGGGCAAAAGTGCATTCAACAAGCTCAACAGATCAATGGATAGCACGGACTTCTCCTTTCGACTCTGGCATGCAAGTGGTCAAACAAAGATTGGACACATCCACGTAGAGCAATGAACATGCAGGGACCAATTGGGATAGTCCAAGTTGCAATAAAGAACACACCAAGCTTTAATGCAAAGATAAAAACACTCAGACGTGACCAAGACATGCAACTACCACTAGTATGGCTCGCTCAGTTCCGAAGAAGAAGACTTGAATGCACGAAGGGCTCGAGGAGATTTTACAGTGATCTTGAGGGTCCATTTCATGGTCAAAGCAGTCGCAACAGCAGTGGTTCCGATCATCAACGACTTCTCCCCTTTTTTCCATTCTCCCACGCAAGTCCCTTTTCTCTCTTGTCCCCTTATTCTATATATACGGGCTTCCAAACCATTGTAAAGGGCCCCAATTTTTTAGAATTTTGTCATTTTGTTGGGAGACAATTGATCATTGAGATGTTTGCAAAAACGTGCTCCTTTGACCAGGCTAAACCTTGTCGAGATATTGTAAGAACTACCTCTTAAATGTAATAAGACAATTTTTTTGCCTATTTCGTCTTTGATTAGTGCTTTAAAATGCTTGTGCTTGGTGGATTCGTGAATGAGTGTATTCCTAGTCTATTAGCCTTCTGCTTGCCTCTTTGAAGTATTTTCAAGCTTTTGCAGGTCTGGATTAGTGTTTTGCATGAACCTCTTCCAGCGTGTGTTTACTTGATCTTGAGATAGTGCAAGTCCAAATTGTCTCATGACTGATCTAGTGTGGGTTCAAGCATAGATGAGTGGTCATTTAAATTTGGTGCATTGCTTGGTTAACCCTCTTAAGAGCCCTTATCTCCCTTCTAACCCTTTTCCCCGTGAAGTTTCATTTCAGCATTAGTCTTAGGTGATCCACCAAGAGGAACTAGCCTCTTTTAAAAATCCTATAGGCTCAACCTCACCATAGGACACCCACATCCTGAGGTTGTTCCCATGCTTATAGCCGGAAGTGAGAGGGCCTGAAGAGCTCTCCCACAAAGGGTGCAATTCCGTGCTATAATAGTTATGCAATGTGATTTGTATATATAAATACATAAGCTTTTTATTTGTTTACTTAGTAAACTGAGAATCTAAAATGTAAATGTGGAGTTTATGTGTCATTGAATGCAATATATGATCTCATAGCTAAAGCAATACAAAGTGTTAAGTTTTCTATTTTTCTGAGTTATCATTCTATGAGATTGCAAACCACAAAACCTTTGCAATACACGGTTCAGTTAAAATGCAAATTGTTTGACAAAATGGCACATGTGTCAAACTGAAACAATCAAAAAATATCGTTCAAATCTGAGAGGGGTTTTTTAACAAAGTTCAACTCTGAATTTGGAATTTCCTCACAAGTGTGTACAAAGTTGCAAGCTGTATTCTCCACCATTCATGAACCTGCACATGGAACAAACACATTAAGAAAACTAAGTGTTTAACAACACTCTTTCAATCACTTCATCATGCCTTATAGACATGATATCAAATCCCCTTCTATGGTTTGCATTTGCCTTACACTTTCTGGTTCTAAAATGGATTCCCAAGGGTTCGTTTATGTTGTCCCAAGCATAGCTGTAGCATGGCATTTTATTCCTCAAAATCAATCCTGTAACGACTAGAAACTCACTTGTGTCAACTACAAACACCTCCATAATGACAGGGGTGGGAAATACATCTTCCATGTGACAAGATTTACCTTTATGGCCGTAGCATTTGGGTGGAACCAGCTGGAAAGGTGAATAACAACAGTCCAAAAATTGTAAACAACTCTCATAATGACTCTTGGGTCAAGGTGTTTGTTACCCATAACCATTTTTGTGATATCCCAAGTTTGTACCTCTTGACAAATAGCATGGAATAAAATGTATGTGGGCTGTACAATGGTTGTAACAGTCATAAATTACTCTAAATTCCTCCCCAAACAGCGATGTGTTGGTTCGAAAATTTGTAATTAAGGACCCCATATGGTGAACCCTACCACACATAACATCAAGCAGAGTTCTTCATATCATGGTTGTTACACTGTGTTTTCCCATTTACAATTTTATTTGCAAGGGCTGGAAATGATCTTGTAAAAGCTGTCCATGCCCCAATATTGACTAAAGGTTGGCAAGTAAATGGATGCTCTTTTATGACTGTCATGGCAGCCGGTAAAAGAAAAGTACAGCAACTGTCATATCAAAAATCTTTCACAATTTTACGTAACATGTTAGAAGCAACTACACCCTTGGCTTCATCCATCATGATAAGCAATTCCCAATCTCTATGAAGGGTAGAAACATAATAAAAAGTAGTCATTTTGAAAATGATATCAGCACCTACATTTCTTTCCCTTTTAATAATAGAATCACAATTTTGGATGGCCCTTACCCCATTATGTGGCTCACTATGTAGATCCAAGGGAGACTTCAATTCCTTGTAATCTATCCCCTTGTAAGCTTTTTGCATTGCATCCTTATGCATGCCTTCAATAATGACTTGGCCCAAGTGTGTGGCATCAAACTCCCATGTAGAAATTTTGGCATGTTTATCAATTTTGGCATGTTTATCAATTTTGGGCTGAGTATCATCATGATATGACTGTTGTTTTAAAACTTCAGATCTGAAACTTATCAAATGATGAGTTGTGCAAGAGACTTGACCTCCTCTAAAAGCTCTTTCCATCCTCTTTACCATGACCACTTGAGGAGCTCCATTGGCTATGTCTTTAAGTACAACTTCTTTGTCATCAAATCTGAATTCCATTTCCATGGTTTGATATTTTTGGAATTCACCCAGAGAATGCCACCCATATACCCCAAGCACTAAATCTTCCTTTCCAATATCAACAACATCAGAATCCTCATTTACCTTGTGCCTTCCCAAAGAAACATTGAGCTGTTGGATTCTTTTTATGCATAGGATGAAGAAATTGTCAGCAATACAGATATTGGAATTAGAAACTCTTTCCTCTCTAAATTCCAAGATATCCCTTGGATCCCATGCTTCCTTTGGCAAAATAGGAATTGTTGACATACCCTTGATACCTCCATCCTTGTGACTCAAAGTTTTCCTCTTAGATGCATGCTTATCAGCTGAATTAACAACACTGTGAGAGAAGAATGTTGTTGTTCTATCTAGCATACCATGGATCATGACTAAAGGGTAGTCATCTCCAATCACCAACACAAGCAATCATAGCTTGGACATCAAATCTGAAATCCTCAACATTATTCTGCATTTGTTGGCCCCGAATTTAAGTTGTCTCTTTTACCTTAATCTTCCTTTTTAACATGTTCATGATGACAAAAATATTGCAGTGACATAGGAGAGAGCAACAAATCTGAAATATGATCATCACTATCATTCATTGGGCTGCCAACAAAAAGCCCTTCCTCTTTGGGTGAAGTGGGGTTTGCGGAAATACCTCCAACCCTTCTTTGTGATTCCCAATATTTTCTTCAAACACGTCTCTTCAAAATGTTGTTTTGAAAATCCATTTTATATGGCAATGACTCAATCATTGAAATACTTGGAAAATGGATAGGGACTTCTTGGAAAATATCCTCTTTCCATTTTGTACCCTTCATCCTATCCTCATTGTTAGAGTGTTTCTCATGATGATCAAGATATTGTAAGGACATGGTATCATGGTGATACAAAAAATCCTTGTTATGAAGATAATCAAATCGCTTATACTTCTCTTATTTATTTTGGTGTTGTCTTGCTTGAATGGCTGTCAACTTTTCATCTTTTGCTCTTTTTAGCCAATCATCACACCTCCTTTGGGTCCTTATCACATTTTCCGTGCTTGCTTGCAAGGTGGCTGATTTCCTTTCAATCCTAGGATCGTTAAATTTTGCCTCACATATGTAATTTATGCCCTTCCCGCTGAACTCTTAGGGCAATTAGTCAATGGTGTTTCCTTTTTCAAGATTTCTTCCTTGACTTCCTCATTCCTTTGCTCCTTTATAGGCTTTTGGAATTCAGACCTTGACGTTTCCGTTTTCTTTTCTTCTACCCAAATATTTTGTACATTTGAATCCATATCTTTCCCTTTGGAAGCTCTTTGTTTTCAATTTGCATGGCAGATTCCTTTATGGGCAGCTTGATATTTTGTGGTGATGAAGTATTCATCACTTCTACTAGTCCTTTTTCTTCTTCTAAGGGAGACTTTAGAGGTCTGGGGCTTAACCCTACAAACTTCATCCATGCCTTGGGACCCATTGCCCTTAGTTCTCTCTAAGATTCTTGCATACCTTGCAACATCTCTTCGATGGCTTCCAATGTTGTCTTCATCTTTCTGTCATTGCCCTGTATGAAGAAGAGTCTGCAAACAACTCGCAACCCACAACTGGCCAGAAAATGGCTCTGATACCACTATAATGTACCTTTTAGGGCAGAAATAGAACCAAAGGGGTTTCCCAACAAACTCTAACAATAAATGCAATTTTTTTATTCTTTTTAAATCAAACCCTAAGCAAATGCAAATTTCATAATTCTAGATGTGCCAATTAGGGCACACAATTAATGTTTTATTTACCAAAAAATCCAAAAATATTACAACCAATAAGTCTTTTCAAATCTGATTTTTATCCCAATTTAATGGCTGGAAAAATATGATAAAAATACCATAAATGTTTTGATGCCTTCAAACTGAGGTTAGGCTTGAATTAGCCTTGAAAATGTCACTACAAACCCCAAGAGGAGGTTCGCTACCCTCCTTAGAAGTTTGCTTCCCTCCCTAGACAGTTTGCTGCCCTTCTAGGGCTCCCAAATCAGCTCGCTAGCCTCCCAAACCTATTCGTTACTCTTCCTTGATGCCCCTTCGGCTACATGAAACTGAAAATGGTGTTCAAAACACCTCAACGGATCATTGATGCCCTATGAAACCTCTGAAAATAAGGCTGCCCAACTGAAAGGAAAGGGTTTTCATCCTTACTTCAACCTTCCAATGAAGGTTTCCATCTTCAATGGATGAAGTCAAGCAAATCGCACTTAAACTTGTGGTTTTAATTCTTAAACATAACATGAGTCCCCCAAAAAAACTCCTATTTCCCTTTTATATCCTTTCCTTAAAGGGGTGAATTCCACTTGGAGGGAAAATTCAATTAATCAAAAAACAACTTCCTTATAAATTCACTTTAGGGCTAATCTTGCCCATGACCCTTAAAAGTTCCCTTCTTAAGTCAAAAATAAAAAGGAGTTGCCGACATATTCACTTTTGGAAACCAAGGCATATTATTTTATTTTAAAAAAAAATCTAATTATATTATAGATAAATCAAAGTGTAAATATTCTAGTATGCCAGGCTTGAAAGCTGTTAGTCCAAACCTAGGCTATATACAAAAAAGGATACATATTAGCATTCATTAGTACAACTCAGAATCTAGAATCTTTCTCAAATCACCTTGCATCTTGGTCGACCAGCAAAGAGGAAGCAGAGCATAACAAGTAAGGTTGTGGTTGTCTAGAGCCCAATTGGCCATCCCATCCGCAACTTTATTGTTTTCTCTAGGAACATGGTTGAATTGGACCTCCTAGAACTTGTCTTGCAACCTGTGAATTTTCGCCAACTCTCTTGCTATCAACGAATTTTTACTATGGCCTCCTTAAAGATCACATAACAAACTCACAATTACCTTAGAATCAAATTCAATTTAGAGTTTTTGCCACACAATTTTCAAAGCCTCTTGCATCCCTTTGTAGATTGTTCTAATTTCCACTAAATTATTAGAAATATATCCCATTTTTTCCGCGAAGAAGGCCACAAACCGATTAGAGGATCTACCAATGCCTCCCATATTAGCCTGACCTGGGTTGCCCCGTGAAACACCATCAATATTCAGCTTACCATAGCCAATTGGAGGAACTGTCCAATGTTTATCCATTTGATTTTTCTTTTTAGGTTGTCAAGCACTCATTGTTGATGTCCTAGGTTGTAAAGAAAGTTGTTTGCACAAATTCTCTCATTCCGGCGTAAGAATTTGAGGCAAACAAATCTTATGCTTGATATATTCTGCAACATTAATTTTAATCTTCTCCTAAACATAAGTAATGTCCCTACTGTCCTGTTGGAAAATTATAATGTTTCTTTCCTTCTAAATGTTTCAAAGCAAAAGGGTTATACCAGACCACAAAGCCGGAAGAAGGCTTTGACCCTTATTATTACTTTTATTTAACGCATTTACAAAAATATATATTTTAATAATAATATTATTTTATTTTTAGAAAAAGGGACATTACAGTTAATGGCTATGAGCTGGCCTCAAAGATCTTTCATCTAAAAAGATGTTTTGAGAGGGACCCATCCTTAGTCATCTTTGTGAACAACAACAGATTCTTTAGGTACAAAACCCAGTTTTTCTCTAAAGTTTTATACTTAGTTTTCAAACTGGTCCAATGCACACTTGTGTCAATAGCATTTTGGACCTCAAGAATCATGTCATTTGATGCCAACAACTTTAACAATAGCAAGGCCTCCTTCTGACACTTGTTATAATTAGAAAAAATTGTAACAAGACTCCCTTCAGTGCTAAGAACAATTTTATCACAATCATGATATACCACAATTATTAAAATATTATGACTCTAGAAATTGTAACTATGCCCAGTCAATTTATACGCTTCTCACAGAACCAAGTTTTGAATATTGGCTATTAATCACACAATATCTTGACCTTTTACTCACGAATTAGAAAAAATACAAACTTTGTGTACATGTCTAACCTTTGACTCAGAAATCAAAAAAATAAAGCAAAGTCTACATACAAGTTTGATTAATGCAAAAATAGATACAAGCTCTGTGTATAGGGCTAACTACTTCCTGTTTATGGTATTATTGTCCGTGCCCTAACCCAGATGTGAAAATCATGATTTGCCTATCTTGTCTGATTACAAATCCACTAAAAATCCTTGGCATGCCCTAGCACAATCTCTTTTTCCCACACCCTAAACTAAAATTGTCCACTGGAAATCACTCAAAAAATAGCGATAAACAAGAAATGGAAACTGCAAAATCACATCAAACCCTTCCACTAAAAATCATGACTTTATCCGATCAATTGGTGATTAAAAAAATCAACCTTATTCTCTGCTTGTCTTTGTTTGCATTGTTTTCTTCTCTTTTTCCATGCCCTAGTGCTTCAAATCGTGATTTTTTTCTACAAAACACGTGCCCTAAGTACCACGATTTTAATTTGGTTATGTTGCTTCCTTCACAATGTCCTTTCACCTTCATTCGTCCTTTCACCGTTGTTTTGGTCTTCCCACAACATCCCTACAGATTTGTTCCTCTACAAAAATCGCATTGGTTTTCCAAAAATCACAATTGGTCTTCAAGGTCTTGTTGACGCAGTGGATTGCACCCTGGGCAAGAGGCCGAGCTCCTGCCTTCCACACGCAACATTGGAAACTCCCCTCTCGCTTGTGGGACCGGTGAAGCTGGAGGGGAGAGTCTCTAGATAAGGGCTATCTCCCTCTGATGTATCTTTTAGGCCTTGGATTCCCTACTGCTAACAAATAAATGAAAAAGGGGGGGATGAAAAGGGAGAAGGATGCTGAAAACAAAACCTAAACCTAAACTAAAAGGTGATACACCAAAAAAGATGACCCACTCAGCCCGAACATACACTTTTCACCAAGAAGAAGCTCCCATACACTTCATCTAATGTGGGAAACTCTTCTATTTCAGTGAGTCAGGGGTCCGTAGAGATACAGGGAGGAAGAACTATCAAAGGTGTTCTGAGACACACTTTGGCAGCCTGTTTACATGCCCCTATATTCCTGCTGTAGACACTTTTGGTAGACTTGCAGAAGAAGAAACTTCACAATGCACTAGACATGCTGGAATTGTTCTGTGAAAAGCATAAAAGAAAATGACTTAACACAAAAGAAAACATAGACATATGTGTGAGTGCAAGTCTAGATGGAGGTAAAAATGCTAAGTCTTGATTCAAGGTAAAATCTGGCAGAGTTCTGCCTTACAAGCCCGAGAGATTTTTGGGCAGAGCTTTGCCTTACGGGCTAAGAGATTGGATCCTTCTCAAATGAGAAGTTTTACAATATATAGAAAGAGGAGAAGAGAACTTGGCACTTTTTGGAAAAGACTTTGGCGCTCCTTTTGCAAGTGGCCCATATGCGTTTGTGAGCCTCGGGAAGAGGAAGTCACTGTTGCTGATGTCATTCTTCTAGAAGAGGCTTGCTGGAACCATGCTGTGTAATCGCCAATCTTGACTTTGGCATTCAAACATTAATGTGAAAGCATGGGCTGCGCCTCTTTTCTGCAAACAAAACTGCTCTTTCCAGATATCACGCGATTTGTCTGCTCATAAATGCAAAATGGAGAAAGCAGGCTGTGCTACTTACTATTTGCACCATTTGATGACCACCTGGCAATAACTCGCCTCCCCTCGCCACTTGGACTATTTTGTCTTTTCTTTGCCTTGTCTCATCCTGGTTTTGTCTCTTTCTGGCTCCTTCGGCCCTCGGGGATATCTTCTTGGCGGGTCGCTGAGTCCTTGGGCTCTTTTCTGGTTGGCGCTCAAGCATTTAAAAAATCAAACGGCTACTCCCCTGCTGAAAAATTGACATTCGCGAGCCCGTCACTGTTTGAAAACCAACGGCTAGTCCGCTTCTTTGAAATTGACGACTTCGGAGACGTCACCGTCCTTTGACAATTTACTCGGCCTTTCCCTTTTTTTCGGCTTCTTGTTGCTTCCTTTCCTTCGGATTTCTTGTTTTGCATCTTCCTGAAGGGAAGGTGACCCTTCGGCTTTGGGGAAGTGTCCTTTATTTTGGCAGTCGAGAGTCCCCCGCAAGGGCACCTGCCCTTCGGGGTCCTTCGGTAGCCTATTTCTTTGGAACCTTTTCTTGCGGATTTTTTTCGCGGACATTTTTCCCGCGGACTTTTTCCCCGCGGACATTTTCCCATGGACAAAAAGTCTGCAAGAATTGCCTTGTCTGCTTTGCTTTCCTTCGGAATTTCTGTCGGCTTTTCCTCCCACGGCCTTCATCTGAATTTCTTCAGACTTTTTATTCGAAGGAATTCCTTCAGAAAAAAAGTCAGAAGAAATTATTCTTCTTGCCTTACTCTTTTCCGCACCTTTCTTCGGGCTTTTTGCTTTGGACCCTTCCGAATTCCTTCAGGCAAAAAGTTCGAAGGATTTCTTCCTTTGCTTCTTCGACTGCCTTTGAAAGTGCCCTTCAGGAAAATTGGAAATGACCCTTCCGAAGGGTACTTCTTTTGCCTTAAACAAATTTCTGAAAGAAACTTACCTTTGCGGCTTTTCTTTGTGGCCTCTTTTGAAAGTGTTCCTTGCCCTCCGCAAGGGCACTTGAAATGGTCCATTTTGCGCCTAAGTGGGAACTTGCCTCTTCCTGCGGAGTCCGTAGTTTTCCGCCTATCGAGTCCGTAGAAATCCATGGACCTGCAAAGTCCATAGAAATGGACCTGCAGAGTCCGTAGAAAACCTACAGAGTTCGTAGAAAACCTACAGAGTCCATAGAAATTTCCAGACTTGTGCAAAGAATTAGATTTTGGATTGGTTCAGAACAACAGGGAAAGAAGGGGACCGATTGTTGGCCTGTTGGACCAAAAATGGTCAACAAATTGGCGACTCCCAGGGGAAGCATGCCTGCTATGCTTAGAGACCAGTTGCCTTAAAATTCCATTGGCACGGAGTCAGAACGTAGCTTGAAAAAGTTAGCAACAGCCCCGAGAGATCCCAGAATCAATCATGAAGCTTTTACCCCACACACACAAAAGAAAACACACACAAGGCTAAAAACACTACTTGTGCAAACTGCACTTAGGGAAAACAGGAAAATAAACTGAAAGCAAACTACTATATACAACCAACCAGGTATATTTGCTTCCCTCCTGGATCAAAGGGAAAACTTCTTAAGTCCCCTCCCTGGCTAGGAAACTTATGGTGCCAGACAAGTGGCTGAATGGAATGGAGAGTTGATGACCTGCTCCTCTTGCTTGTCACCTCGATTGACCTACATCCGAGTGGATCAGAGTCGAACATGCTTCCAACATATACATACTCTTCTTGTTCTTGGAAGTTTGTTGAATATTGGTCCTTCATGCTGGTGTGTTTCATCAAGAAATCTGTGGCTGTTGGCTCATCACCATAAGCCCTTTGTTGTGCATGGTCCCTTTGCAATGTATCATGGTTTGACCCGTTCCCTTCTGCTTCATCGAAAATCCTGTCAAACTCATCTTCTGCTTCCTCTGGGCCTTCTTGAAGGAGGGTGACTGTTGTGATGTTTGAAATGGAATCACAAACTGATTGCTCATCCCACAGAACATCACCTCTTTGTTCAAAACTCTCTTCTTCAAGATTTTCCTCAAGAGAGACCAGCCTCTCCTTTTCCTGCTCAAGGATCAGAGTCTCTAGTTGTTCAAAGATATCCGTCTGATCCTCCTCCAATTCAGGCTCCTCGGCATAGTCGTCCTCATCAAAACAACAAGGAAGTTCATCAAACAAAGGGGAAGAGAGCTCACCATGCTTACGTTCCTCTTTGTATTGCTGGAACATTTGCATGTATGTGTGACCTGAGTCTTCTCCATTGCTGATGATGTCTTCATAAGGAGCATCGATAATGATTTCTTCTTCATTGTCGCTCATGATACCCTCTTGGGAAGCTGCAGATTGGATCTTTTGCTCCTCACTCGCCCCCTGCAAAACAGGTTCCTCTTTGAGAAGGGATGAAGTGGAAAAACCATGTGGAAGAGGAGGCAGTTCTTGAGCTAGAATCGAATGATTCTCCTCCTTCCATCTGGCTAGCACTTCATCAATATCAGGTGTGGCCTGATAGCTCTCTTGGGGGTGTGTAGATGGGGTGTGTTCAGACATGGAATGTGTCATTGGGTTTGAACCGTCCATCACACATTCTCTGAGGAATCTCTCTTTGGATTCCCACTCTGCAATTCTCCTGGCTATATCTTCTTGAAAGAGCCTTTCTTGGAGGTCACAATCATCATGAGGAGCAAGAGCAGCCTCATCTTCTTCAAGGTTTTGAGCAAAACCTTTCTCCTCCTCTCTTTCTGCCCCATGATTCTACTGTTTGCTTCCAGCTCATGATCTAGGGATTGGAATCTCCAAGGTCCTGGGCTGGTTCATGACCTTCCTTCTTCCAACTTGGAATTTGGAGATCATGTTGAAAGACTTGAGGTTGGGGAAGATTTGGGAGGGTCTGCTCATGTACAGGAAGAGCTATCTGAAGAGAGGCATGCTGGAAAGCTAGGCGCACAGGATTAAGAGCAGGATCGATTGATGCATCAGATGAGCCAGAATGAGCAAGTGCTATCGGTAGAAAGGATTTGGTGCACAAGAGGGGGCTTTCTTTAGAATAGGAGGGGGTGCGCAAGGCTGACTGCCTTGCATGAATGGATTCCTCCATTTTGCTACCTCCTCCCCCATGGATTGCAAGGCTTGAGCTTGTCTGAACAAATATTTCTCTTTATACATCAGCTCCTGCTAATATCTGTACTGCTCATCTAATCTGTCTATTTCCACCACCTGCTTCTCAAACTCCAGCGCTACTTCCCTTATCGTTGAAGGGCAACTAGGAGAGCTGCTTGAGGTGATTGCATGAAAATCTCGAGTTCGATCAAAGTCATATGAAGGAAAACAAAGTCCATGATTCTGTGCAAAGAAATTATACATACAAAAAATAAGATTTATTGATGGCACCTGGACTGCTTGACCAGTTGATTCAACTCGGAGTCGCCATTGGTGTTGATAGAAAGCCTCCAAAGGCTGGATGGTTGAAGAACACACCAAAAATTCTTCAACTCTTTGGACACAACTTGTCCTAGTTGGTCCCACCGGGCGTGCCTAAACCTGTTGACGTAGTGGATTGCACCCTGGGCAGGAGACCGAGCTTCTGCCTTCCACACGCAACAATGGAAACTCCCCTCTCGATTGTGGGACCGGCGAAGCTGGAGGGGAGAGTCTCTAGATAAGGGCTAGCTCCCTCTAATGTATCTTTTAGGCCCTGGATTCCCTACTGCTAACAAATAAATGAAAAAGGGGAGGGATGAAAAGGGAGAAGGATGCTGAAAATAGAACCTAAACCTAAACTAAAAGGTGATACACCAAAAAAGATGACCCACTCAGCCCGAACATACACTTTTCACCAAGAAGAAGCTCCCATACACTTCATCTGATGTGGGAAACTCTTTTGTTTCAGTCAGTCAGGGGTCCGTAGAGATACAGGGAGGAAGAACTATCAAAGGTGTTCTGAGACACACTTTGGCAGCCTGTTCACATGTGCCTATATTCCTGCTGTAGACACTTCTGGCAGACCTGCAGAAGAAGAAACTTCACAATGCACTAGACATGATGGAATCATTCTGTGAAAAGCATAAAAGAAAATGACATAACACAAAAGAAAACATAGACATGCGTGAGTGCAAGTCCAGATGGAGGTAAAAATGCTAAGTCTTGATTCAAGGTAAAATCTGGCAAAGTTCTGCCTTACAAGCCCGAGAGATTTTTGGGCAAAGCTTTGCCTTACGGGCTAAGAGATTGGATCCTTCTCAAATGAGAAGTTTTACAATATATAAAAAGAGGAGAAGAGAACTTGGCGCTTTTTGGAAAAGACTTTGGCGCTCCTTTTGCAAGTGGCCCATGTGCGTTTGTGAGCCTCGGGAAGAGGAAGTCACTGTTGCTGATGTCATTCTTCTAGAAGAGGCCTGCTAAAACCATGTTGTGTAATCGCCAATCTTGACTTTGGCGTTCAAACATTAATGTGAAAGCACGGGCTGTGCCTCTTTTCTGCAAACAAGACCGCTCTTTTCAGATATCACGCGGTTTGTCTGCTCATAAGTGCAAAATGGAGAAAGCAGGCCGCATTGCTTACTGTTTGCACCGTTTGATGACCACCTGGCAATAACTCGCCTCCCCTCACCACTTGGACTGTTTTGTCTTATCCTTGCCTTGTCTCACCCTGGTTTTGTCTCTTTCTAGCTCCTTCGGCCCTCGGGGCTATCTTCTTGGCGGGTCCCTGAGTCCTTGGGCTCTTATTTGGTTGGCGCTCAAGCATTTAAAAAATCAAACGGCTACTCCCCTGTTGAAAAATTGACATTCATGGGCCTGTCACTGTTTGAAAACCAACGGCTAGTCCACTTCTCTGAAATTGACGGCTTTGGAGACGTCACCGTCCTTTGACAATTTACTCGGCCTTTCCCTTTTCTTCGGCTTCTTGTTGCTTCCTTTCCCTCGGATTTCTTGTTTTGCATCCTCCCGAAGAGAAGGTGACCCTTCGGCTTTGGGGAAGTGTCCTTTATTTTGGCAACCGAGAGTCCCCTGCAAGGGCACCTGCCCTTCGAGGTCCTTCGGCGGCCTATTTCTTTGGAACCTTTTCCCGCGGATTTTTTCCGCGGACATTTTTCCCGCAGACTTTTTCCCCACGGACATTTTCCCGCGGACAAAAAGTCCGCAAGAATTGCCTTGTCCACTTTGCTTTCCTTTAGAATTTCTGTCGGCTTTTCCTCCCACAGCCTTCCTCCGAATTTCTTCAGACTTTTTGTCCGAAGGAATTCCTTCGGACAAAAAGTCCGAAGAAATTATTCTTCTTGCCTTAGTCTTTTCTGTGCCTTTCTTCGGGCTTTCTGCTTTGGACCCTTCCGAATTCCTTCGGAATTTTTGTCTGAAGGAATTCCTTCGAACAAAAGTCCGAAGGATTTCTTCCTTTGCTTCTTCGACTGCCTTTGAAAGTGCACTTCAGGAAAATTGGAAACGACCCTTCCGAAGGGTACTTCCTTTGCCTTAAACAAATTTCTGAAAGAAACTTACCTTTGCGGCTTTTCTCTGTGGCCTCTTTTGAAAGTGTTCCCTGCCCTCCGAAGGGCACTTGAAATGGTCCATTTTGCGCCTAAGTGGGAACTTGCCTCTTCCTGTGGAGTCCGTAGTTTTCCGCCTGCCGAGTCCGTAGAAATCCATGGATCTGCAGAGTCCGTAGAAATGGACCTGCAGAGTCCGTAGAAAACCTGTAGAGTCCGTAGAAATTTCCAGACTTGTGCAAAGAATCAGATTTTGGATTGGTTCAGAACAACAGGGAAAGAAGGGGACCATTTTTGGCGTGTTGGACCAAAAATGGTCAATAGGTCTTTAAATCATGACTTCAAATCTATAATTAGTACCCCAACAATACGCTTAGGGCTTCCCCAAACCTCGAACCTCTTCTTTGCCTCTTCCGCAATTTGTACCTGACTAGGGCTTCCTTGAACCCTTGTGGTTTGTTGTTCGTACCTCTCCTAGGGCTTCCTTCAATAGTGGCTTTGATACCAATGTCAACAGATATGAATGCCAAACGAATGAAGATAAAATGGAAGGCACACAATGAATTGCGTGTGCATCCTTCTTTTATTATGTACAAAGAAGTCACATCCAGTTGGGAAGGTTGATAACCAACCATTAGTTAATATCTAACTAATAGTTAATTAAGAACAACTTTAATACTAGTTGGGGTTAATCTTGTTAGGGACATTGCTTGTACCTACTATCCAACATTTTACCTTGTAATTTCTCACCTTAGCAAAATATATCTAGGAAAAATGAAAGTCTTGCATCACTTAGCCATCTTGGATGTAGGTCACTGTAATTTGATCTTGAATTTTGCTAGTTTGTAGGAGATCACCACGAACAATAGTAGAAACAACATAGATAAGGGAATCTAAGGGTATCCTTCTGATATATCTCTGAAGGTAAAATGATGAGAATTTCCTACTAGTTTGAATTCTAGATTGATCCAAAAGCATACACAATTTTATTCCAGAAACATTTCTCTACAAGAAAAAGGTTTTTAGGTAGTAGTATAAATCATAGGCCAAATCCCAACCAACAAACCATCTAAAATAAATTTGCATTCAATCTTGGTGTATCCTTCATCAAAATTAATTTTTAAAATTACTATTTTTCTACTCATCTCTTTGGCCGACTAAGTGGCTTGCTATGTTTGAATGACATTGTCAAGATAAATGTACCTTTTTTTAAATTTATTTTCCTAGCGTTAACACCCTGTATAAGACTTCCTCAAGCCTTTTTGCCAAAATCTTGGGTACCTAGTAAGGGACATTAATAAAGTGATTGGTCTCGATCTTGCTATCATGTCTTTATTACAACCTTTGATGATACATATGGTGCTTCTTGCAATAGTTTGATGGCTACAAGGTTCAAAAACAAGAGTTTATTCAAACATTTTGAACAAGTCCAATCCAATAATCCACATACATAAGCATAAAAATTGACTATAAAACACTTGGCCTAGTGATTCTTACCAAATATAGCCAATTACAACTCGTCCAAGACTGGTTGGTTATCAATAAATTTAACTTCCCATTTAGTTAGGGTAGCAGGAACGACATGACACAAATATCCTGCATTCACCCTTTTGGCTGAGAAAGTTGTGACAATGATATGCTTCAGAAATGGTCATTGAAAGCCCCTCTAATGTTCTGGAAGTCTGCAATGGGTCTAACATCACCAACTAAAGAGACAGACTTATGTATGCTACACGTCTTTTCTTCAAGGAATTAGAGAAAATCTTGGATGGTTGATGAAATGAATCATGTGTTGAGGAGATTTTTTTTATTTAGACGAGAAAATGGAGATTTGATTCCCACTGGCTATCATACATTTCACTATGCAGATTTGAAAGAACATAAGTAGGGTAGCTGCATGTGTGTTCTTGATAGAATGCAAATCATTATTATTAGAAAAACATATTCTTTGTCATAAAATTTTAATAAACTCTCTTGAGATTGGTAAATGCATGATACCTTAATATCCTATAGCATATTTCTGAATCCAATAATAGGTGAAATCCATCTAACTACATTTTCATATCCTTGCTTTTAATTTGCAATTTAAAGAGAGAATGAACCTTGGCGGCAACATCACCCAAGTTTCCAGAGATAGCAAAGTGGTTTTGGATCACACGAAATGAAGGATCTTTCAATCCTCTCGCTATAGCCTGCTTGAAAAAATACCATGGAACATAACTGAGTCACCAATATAGAACACACATACGTATGCATCATTTCTGATATTCCTCGAATACTTGCTATAAAAATAGACTTTACTTATTTTAAAGTCATCAGGAAAGCCATGAAAAATGGGATCCTTTGCCTTCTATGGAAGCTTGATGTTACTAAAGGACTTCATAACTCATGCAAAACCTGAAGGATATTCAGGAAAACCAAATGCTGAAGGTAAGCAACCCATTGAGGCATTTTCCTAGTGAAAACATGAAGTTGAGAACTTTTAGCGACCAGACATGTCCCTATATTTTTAGTGAGAAGCAAATGCCATTTTTGCTGGTGCATACTTATATTGGCACGTGATATTTTTGTGAATTCACGTGCATAAGGAATTGAGTGGGTGGGGGTGGAAATGAAATCCAACCACCAATAATAAATGGTAAATGAAAGCATACTTCCCAAAAACATCTCAGGTCTAAATCAAATCTAATGAATATACATTAACCATATTAATTGAAAATCCATGGAAATAACTTCAAGGTTACATGATGTATATAGAAACATTTTGAGGGAGGTGTAATAAATTGAAATTAAGTTAAACTACCACAATTGGAATATTATAATCACGAAAATCCAATAGTATCAAGAAAAGTTACCTTGGAGAAATAGCTCGTAATTCACATAAGAAAAACACTATATTGAACAAAGATAAGGTAAGATACAAAGGAGTTTCACTTTTTGGGAAAGCCACAACAGCAATAATACATTAGAAAAACTGAAGGGTATGAAATTATAACTAAGAAGCACATGCCTCAAAAATTAAGGAACTACTTTCAACATGCAGACATTTTTGTGCATAAGTGTGTATTTATGTTGACAAAGGTGGAAAGAAATTATAAATAAACGTCCACAAATTAACAAAGTAGGTCAATGTTATTCAAAAAGTACAATAGGTTACAATAAAGAAGCACTAGGTAGGTTCTTTCTTTATATAGGTTTGAAGTGAATGTAGAAGCTCATTAATAAGCACTTAACAGTTGTCCCCTTTACAATATTTACTGCAACATCTTTTAACTCATATGACTTCTACCTTAGCAAATATATTTGTCTATACAAATATGCCACATAAGTGGTCTTACAAAATATTTCCAATGTGCATACTTAGGGCATGAGAATAACTAGTGTATAACAATCATATTGGTATAAACATAAAAAATGACATCATTCATCTTCAATTTCATTTACATTAATATTATTCAGCATATAAAGTTTAATGTTCCTATGCAAAGTATACTGATTGATTAAAGAGATACAATAGAAAAGACAGAAACACCCAATGGTCACAATGTCTCAACAAAAAAACACGTTTTCCTTGCACCTGTGTCATCCGTGGGGAAGTTTGCAACTATTATTTTCCAGTCCTGCTCCTCAAAGGGAGTACTCTTGGTAGCCTTGGTAATCTCATTTACAACAACATTCCACTTCTTCTCATCAAGCCCAATCATGCCCTTCACAAAGAGTATTTCTTTGAACTTGAAGTCCACAACACCTATGAAAGCAACATCGAAATCTTCCAATGATGACAGGTCATTGATTTTGATGTCCTTGCCAAACACTTCAATCAAGATCTTACCATATTTTAATGAATATGCAAATCCTCAAGCCATCGGCTTCTGTGAATGGGTTTGGTAAGCCCTTTTGAATAACATCATTCAGGATGTCAGTTTTATTCTTTACCTTATTTCTTACTTGTTCAAGCAGAGGATCAAATTTCTTCAAAGTACTACAGCGATTGGATAGATCAAAGAGTGTTTTCTTCACAAGTCTTTTCCTGATGGCCAGCCCGTTTGCTCAATGTCTTGATCTAGCATTCATGTTAATCTAGCATCAAGCTTTTCAACCATATTTAGTTTATTAAACCACGATGTTTTGATTGTGTTCAACTTTGTTGTGGAATGATCACATTGTCCCTTAATTTTTCTAGCCCATTTGATGGCCTCCCACACTAACTTTGCCAGTTTTTCAATCTCATCTACCCTAGGCTTGATGAAGTCTATTATCATTTTCTTGAAATAAGATTTCAGATTCTCCTTTTCTGCCTTCAGGGTCTCATTTTCTTCCTACAAAGTACTCTTGGTGTGAGTGACTTTCTTCAATTTATTTTCTATCTTAGTAAGTTCCTTTTGCAAATGGCTCACTTTAGGGTGAGCCGATGTCATTGCTTCCTGGGTCTCAGGAGATGCAGGGTGCCAACAATGTAATTCTCAATTGTTCCATATCACTGATAGCCTTCTCCATTTTTGCTTTCATTTCAATCTTCTTAAACTTTGCTATTCTTAATTTCAAAATTTTATTCTCAATTTAAGATTCTCCTATGTAAGATCCAAGTAATGGGCCTTGAGCTGTGACACATTGAAGTAATTATACCCAGCATAGTTCAATACTTCCTTGGAAGAATCCTCTGCCTCCATATCTCCTATTTTTAAAACATTTAGATGCCCTTTAAAATCTTGGGGAGACAGTTGATTCATGGGGTTATTATGCGGCAGCACCATAGTCCATGGTACTAAAGTGTTGGTATCTACATTGAATTTTGTATTGTGGAAGTATTTGGTGATTTGGGCTGACTTGAAATATTCGCCAAACACATTGCTAGTATCATAGTTTTGCATCATTTCTTGTAGAACCATTGCTTGATAGATATGCCACCCTAGGAATAGTAAACAACTACTATTCCTTAATGTTTCCCTAGCATGTTTAGGGGTAAGATTGTCAGTCTATTCCCCCTTGGAGAAAAGTTGCAAAAGGCCTGAACTGAGATGCAGCAATGTCTTCTTGACACTTTGACGGCCTCTTCTTCACCTCCAACCATTGGCTCTTTTTCCTTGTCTTGTTGATGGGTACAGGTAGCAAGGAATGTTTGAAATTATTTGGTTTTGATGAATTCATCATCATTCATAAAGTTATTGTGGTCAACAATCCTTTGATCCTCCAATTTGTCGATCTCAGGGAATTTAAGCATTTCAATTTCTTCTACTATCACATCCCTGACTTTCTTGTGAATTCTCTAGAACATGGTTTCACCTTTCTTGTCTTTAGTATGAGATATGCTTACCCATATATCAGTGTCTCCTTGAGCTAACACACCATCACCTGTGGAGGCACTTCATGTTCCTATTGGCACATTTTCTATCTGTACATCTCCTTGGGGATTCTCTTGAGCAAGTCCTGGTTCATGTGCTTCCACATCAAGGTTCTCACCAACAACACGCTTTGCAGAAACTTCTCCTTGAACATCTTTCTTGCCAATTGTCTAGGCTTGTGGAATTCCCATCACAAATTCATTATCTGATTCTTCTTCCTCATCATCACATCATGCAACCTATTTCTTCTCATGCTTGGTAGGGTCTATATACTTCTCAATGTTTTCTAGGATCTTTCTCCATCCTTGTAATGGGGTTGTCGATATTGGGGCATGCCCCAACATAGGATGGATTGGACTTTTTCTTCCTTTTTATGTCATTGTGAATCTGCTCTGCTGTAGCTTTCTTTCCATTATGCCAACAAAACATCTAGTTTTTAGACTGAAGAAAGTCCTCTAAGACCTAAAACAGGATCTCCATGCTTGGCACCCAAAAATTGACATATACTTGGGAGAAAGGCGATTCAGAAGAAGTCCTTTTAAGCCCAATCTCTACATCAAAAAAGAGTCTGGTGATGTGGTAATTGCAATGGTATATGTAGATGACATCATCATCATAGTTAATGAAGTAATGTCCCTTTTAGGGCTGAATTAGAAAGATTTGGGTTTTCCAACAAACCTTAGAAATAACACCGCAAACCTTAACACAACTTGTGCAAATTCTAAATTTTAAAATCTCAAACCCCAACCATAAATTACTGAATTTTGGAAATGAACATCTAGGACACAAATATCAATTTCCAATCAAATATTCATAAAAATTACAGAATTATTACAGACCACAATAGAACCCTCAAATCTGATTTTCTTAATCCCTTCAATAGCTGAAAAACATAATAAAAATACTAGCAATGTATTGGTGCTTCCAAAAAGAAGTTATGGCTTGAACAAGACTTGCAAAATATAATATCAAACCCCAAAGTGGGGCGCTGCCCTACTAGATGCTGTTGGTTGTCTTCAAACAAGTCGTTGCTCCCTTATTGGGCTTCCAAACCCCTCACAAACCAAGCACTGCCCTTCTAGGCCAACTCAAAATCCTTCTCTAACTTCTATACTACTGTGCCCAACCTCTTGATGACCTTATCTACTGTACTGTACCTGAAAGTGATGTTAGAATACCTCAAACTGACCAAATATGCTCCTTGCAACTTTTGAATTGAAGCTGCCTTAGCTGAATGTTGAAGGGTTTCGTCCTCAACTTCAGTTCCAATGAAGGGTTTCATCTCCAAAGGATGTAAGCCAAGTGTTTTTGTGCATAAACTCATGAAATTAATTCACCAAAATAACATAATCCCCCAAAATGAATCTTCATCCTCCTTTTATAACCTTTTCCACAAAAAGCTCCCTCCCAAAGTGGGGCGCTCCATTTGGAGGGAAACTTGAATATTTAAAAAGCAACATCCTTATAATTTCCCTTAAGGGCTAACTTGCCCATGACCCTTAAAGGTCCCCTCTTTAAGTCAAAAATAAAAAATAGAAAAGGGGTGGCCAACATAAAGTTCCTTAGACATATTATTATTCTAAGTATTTAGGAATACTTTTTATTGTAAATAATAATACTATTTTAATCTTGAAAAGGGGAAATTACAGTATGCCCTTCTCAAATTTGCTCGCCCTCAAGCAAATACAAGTTCACCCAATTAGCTATCTCTGTAATACCTGGATCCCAATTCATCCTCATGGACTTGCAACCCAAATACTTGCTTTATGAACATAGCCTTGAGATCCAATGGGTCCCATATTGTTACTGTGGGCGGAAAACAAACTCAGCTGCCTCCACTCATGCTTGTCACGTGTCATGATTGTTGTACTCTCCCTGGACATATGCAAACTATGCTCTCTTTCATTCATAAGAGTCTCTTTATCAACATTCATATAGGTTGTTCCTAAACCTGCACATAGAACAAACATGTCGATGAAAACAAAAGATCTCCACACCACTTCTCCATCCGCTTCACCATGCCTTCTAGGTATGTTGTTCAACTCTCCTCCCATGCTTGCATATTATTCATATTTTCCATTCATGTGATGGACTTCCAAAGGTCCATTCTTTCCACCCCAAACATGGCTATAGCTGTACTATTGCATTTTCTCTCTCATAATCAGCACTTGTAATGTCTCCACTTTAGCAGTTGACCAAGTGTGTGTGTGTGTTAGCCTAGTTCTACATGGTCCCGAGGGCTAACAAAGAGTTTAAAGGGATCCTAGAGTGTTTTGGCCTAGTCATTTCCAGTTTGGGCCAAAATGGAGTTGATTTACTCAGTTTCAGGCATACTTACTATTTGGAGTAAGTTAGCAGGACACAGCGGAGGCCAGTTTTGGTGATTGGAATTGATACTCCTTGGCGAGAGCTTTCCGGCGAACTATCACTTGCGCTATTCGGAGTCCGATCACTATTATATTTTAATCCCTGAAGTGTTATAAAAGTAACATTTAACTTAATTGCAAAATATTAAAGTGTTACTTGAATATTTACTTTATGGGGATGGTACCTAAGGGAGACATAAGTAATATTTTAATATATAAAATGTTGCACATCTTTTATCCCACATTGCTCATGAGAGTTGAGTCGCCCCTTGGAGAAAGAATAAAAAGAAGTGTTTGTGGCTTCATTCAGCATGTTGGATAAGAAGAAAAAATTGATGCACTTGCAGTTTGTAGGTTATTTTGGGCATTTGGGAACGTCCTTCCCATTTGTAGCACTCTAGACATCAATCCTTGGGATTGGTATTTGGAGTCTATGCTTTCAGCCTCATGCAGCCGTGCCACTATAGCAGCCGTGCCACCATAGCAGCCGCACCACTGTAGCAGCGGCGCCACTGTAGCAGTCGCGCCACTGTAGCAACCCATCACTGTAGCAGCTGCATCACTGTAGCATCTCGCGTCACTGTAGCATCCGCGTCACTGTAGCATCTCGTAGCAGTTGCTATCTATAGTAAGAGTCGGGAGAAACAAGCTTGCGAAGTCCGTAGAACCAAGCCTGCAGAGTCCGTAGAAACAAGCCTGCAGAGTCCGTAGAAGCAAGCCTGCAGAGTCCGTAGAAACAATACTGCGGAGTCCGTAGAAACAAGTCTGCAGAGTTCGTAGAAACAAGCCTGCAGAGTCCGTAGAAACAAGCCTGCAGAGTCCGTAGTTCTACTGGATGGAGAACAAAATGATCGTACCTTCGGTATTCGCTGAGCATATTTGCTTGAAACAATGTTCATTCCATTACTGGAGTATTTAGTGAGTTATCGCATGGCCGACATTGCACTTGTTTACTCATTTTGTAATCAATATAAATATAGTGTGTTGGTTATTTCAGCTATGTGTGTCTATGCTTTCAATTCTATATTTATGTTACATGCATAAGACTTTGCAAAACACAAAAAAAACAATACAAGCAAACCGTTCCGGAGTCATAAGGGGTTTCAGCTGGGTTAGTTTTGGGCGTAACAAAGGTGCCCATTACAGTGGTATCAGAGCCTATTTTTCTGCCATCCTGTGAGGTTTCATGCATTCAACACATCAGTATTACTTGAGGAGAAACCGGACAAACCCAAACTTATGTAATTTCCCAGAGATTGAAGAGGAGGGTGACCCTTTTTCAGCACCAGCCATGGGTGACAGAGATGGGGAAAGGGGAGAAACTCGCACTAGGGAGATGCTTAGTGATCTTGCTAGGGGTCAGAGGGAGCTACAGGCTACATTGCAGCATTTAGCTGTAGCCATTACACAACATTTTACTAGGACAGATCAAGGCAATAATGCCAACCAAGGTAATAATGCCAATCAGGGTAATAATGTTAACCAGGTAGGTGGACAGGGTAATGGAGGTAATGGAGACGCATCGATTAATAGAGGAACCAGGACATATGCTAGAGCAGGGTCTTCTACTACAAGACCACTCATGCCACGTTTTCCTCTGAGACAGAATGACCAGAATAATGCTGGTCCTACACAGCAGGAGATATAGGACCAAATACTAAAGGATTGGAGAAATTCTGGACCGGATTTTCAGGGTGAGATGTCTTTCAGGGAGTACATGGATGTTAGGCTGAAACATTTACTTTAGAGAGGCAATAGGCAACAACATTATGAGCTTAAGAAGAAAGTGGGTAAGCTCTCAATTCCATATTTTGATGGTACAGGCAGGACTACAGCCAAGGCTTGGGTGCAAAATCTCGATACATATTTCTAGCTCAGCCCGATGCCTGAGGATGATGCCATCAAGTACGCAACTATACATCTAGATGGCAGTGCCCATGAGTGGTGGCACCATGGGATGGTGACACTTGGACATAACCAAGTTGATACATATGCAGAGTTCACCAAGAGGTTGATCGAGCAGTTTGACACTAAGGACCCGGAATTGCATTTCAAGGAGCTAGCACAGCTTAGACAATGGGGTTCTGTGGAGGCCTATATCACTGAGTTTCAAAAGCTGGCAGTATTGGTGACAGATATATCTGAGAGGAGACTTGTTCTTTTCATGGATGGGCTTTCCAATCCCTTGCGAGGATGGGTAAATGGACACAACCCTTCTTCACTACAAGAGGCTATTAAGAAAGTGAGAGACCTAGCATCTTCTTCCTACATGAGTAAATTTCACTCTAAGGACTCTCATTTTAAGAAGGATAAGGAAAGAAAGACATTTCAGAAGGACCCTCAGCAGCCTAAAGGGGAAACTAAAGGGTTGGACAATGACACCCTCAACAAGCTCAGGAAGAAAAAACTATGTTTTCATTGTAGGGAACCATGGGATCTTTCCCATAAATGTCCGCTTAAGGCGAAAGCTAAACAAATGAAGTATTTTTCAGCAGATGAATCACCTTCCGAGGACAAGGAGCAACATTCAGATTCGGAGTCAAGTCAGGGTGATAGCACTGCTGAGGAGAGTTCGGATGATGAGAAGTCTCTTGCTCGATTGACAGGGGTCCAAAAGGCCATTACCTTTAAGGTAAGAGGGATGATTCAGGGGCAGCGTGTGGTTTTATTGATCGACACAGGAGCAATGCATAACTTTATCGATGCAAAAATGGTGGCCAAGAGAGGCCTTTAGACAAAAGAGCACGCAGGGTTCAGAGTCCAAGTGGCCAATGGCCACAAGTTATTATGCACCCAAAAGATTTCAAATCTTCGCATCAGATTGGGAGGAGGTTATGAGTTGGAGGACGATTTCTATGTAGTTGACATGGGTGATTATGATGTCATCTTGGGAATGACATGGATGGCTTCTCTGGTAGAGTTTACCTTCAACTTGGCTAAGTTGGCGATGAGGTTTCAGCATCAAGGCAGGAAGGTGGTGCTTTGAGGTTTACCAGATGGGGGGCTCAGGGTGGTATCATTGAAGAGGATGGAACGGTTATTTAGACATGATGATGTAGAGTGGGCAGTTGAATGTTTGATCATGCCTACACCTCTAGAGCAATAGGTTAAAAGCCATCCTCCAGATATACAAGAGATCATTTCTAGGCATGATAAGGTGTTTGGTAGCATTCCACATGGGGTTCCTCCCGAGAGGGGTATAGAGCATGTTGTCGAGCTAGAGGAGGGGGCTGAACCAGTCATCATCACCCCCTACCACCATCCTAAAAAGCATAAGGATGAGATAGAGAAGTCGATAAAGGAGCTATTGGAGATGGGGCATATTAGGCCAAGCAAAAGCCCCTTTGCTTCAGCGGTTGTTTTGGTAAAGGAGGATGGGACAATGCGTATGTGCATTGATTATAGAGCTCTCAATAAGAAGACAATTAAGAACAGATACCCCATCCCTAGGATTGATGAGCTGCATGGAGCACGGTATTTCTCTAAGATAGACTTACGTTCAGGATACCATCAGATCAAAATGCGAACGGAGGACATAGAAAAAATTGCCTTCAGGTGTCACTACGGGCACTTTGAGTTTTTGGTTATGCCATTTGGGCTAACCAACACTCTAGCTACCTTCTAGAGTTGTATGAATCAGGTGTTCAGAGGGGAGCTTTGAAGATTTGTATTGATATTCTTTGATGATATCCTGGTATTCAGTAGGACTTGGGAGGAGCACCTACAACAATTAGAGTAGGTGCTGGTTATTTTGGAGAAGGAATCACTGTATGCCAAGGAATTGAAGTGTGAGTTTGGCATGACAAAGTTGCTCTACGTTGGCCATATTATCAGTGTTGATGGAGTTAGGGTGGATCCAGGAAAGATTAAGGCGATTGTTGATTGGCCTACTCCAACAAGCCTTACACAACTCAAAGGGTTTTTTGGATTATGTGGATTCTATAGGAGATTTGTGAAGGGCTTTTCACAGACTGCAGCACCATTAACAGATCTCACCAAGAAGGGTGCTTTTGTATGGACAAAGGCAGCACAATAGTGTTTCGAACATTTCAAGCAGGTGATGTCTTCATGTCCAGTTCTAGCTCTACCCAACTTCACAAAGCCTTTTGAGCTTCATTGTGATGCATCCGGTGATGGGATTGGAGCAGTATTGATGTAGGAGAAGCATCCCATTGCTTTTGAGAGTAGGAAGCTCCGAGGGGTGGAGAGGAGCTATTCTATTTATGATCGGGAGATGTTGGCCATCATGCATGCCTTGGCCAAATTCCGATCCTACTTGGTTGGAGGGAAGTTTGTGATCAAGACGGATCACAACAGCATAAAGTATTTCATGGGCCAGCGAGACTTGAATGACAGGCAGCAGAAGTGGGTCACTAAATTGCAGGCTTATGACTTTGACATTGAGTTTGTCAAAGGGAAGAAGAATGTAGTAGCTGACGCCTTATCCAGAAGACCTCACATTTGTGCTCTTGCAGAGATTTTTGGAGATTGGAGGGATAAGATTATAGCAGAATACGCCGGAGATGCTTGGGCTTCTGGATTGATTTCAGGTACTATACAGGATGATCGCTATGAGGTGATAGATGGGTTGATCAAATTTCAGGATAGGGTTTATTTGATTCCGTCATCACATTTAAGAGAGGCGATACTGAGGGCATTTCATGATGCACCTACGGCTGGGCATTCGAGGGTCTTCAAGACCTATAGGCAGATCTGAGAGCGGTTCTCATGGAGAGGACTCAAGGATGATGTTCAGAGGTATGTCAGGGAGTGTGCAATTTGTCAATAGAATAAGGAAAAGCACACGTTTCCTGCCGGTTTACTACAGCCCTTACCCATTCCGAGCAGGAAATGGGAAAACATTTCTATGGACTTCATCACTGGCCTACCACGAGTGCAGGGAAGAGATTGCATTTATGTGGTGGTAGACAGATTGACGAAGTTTGCTCACTTCTTTGCTATCCCTTCTACTTACACAGCAGCTCAGGTGGCAGATTTGTTCTTCAGGGAGGTTTTCAGGTTGCATGGGTTACCGAGATTTATTGTTAGTGATAGGGATAGCCAGTTCATGAGCACGTTTTGGTAGGAGTTGTTCAGGCTGTGTGGTACAGATCAGACAGATGGGTAGACGAAGATAGTAAATAAATAGGTGGAAGGTTATTTGCAGAACTATGTGACTGCGCAACAGAGAGCCTGGGTTAAGTGGTTACACATGGGGGAGTATTGTTACAAAACCACGTATCACATGACCATCAGGATGACTCCATTTATGGCAGTGTATGGGTATGAAGCACCAAGCTTCATGGATATGGCTTTGGGGGACAACAGAGTGCCCAAAGCCAAAGACCTATTGCAAGATAGTCAAGATATCCTAAGAGCGCTCAAGGAGAATATACAACAGGCTCAAAATAAGTAGAAGTTGTATGTTGATCAGCATAGGGTACAACGTAGTTTCGAGGTGGGGGACATGGTGTATTTGAGGCTACAGCCATATAGGCAGTCATCGTTCAAGAAGAGCGGAGCAGAGAAGCTGAAGCCTAGATTTTACGGTCCCTACAGGGTGATTCGCAGAGTGGGCGAAGTTGCCGATGAGCTTGAGCTCCCAGAGGGCAGTCGGGTGCACAATGCATTTCATGTGTCTAGGCTTAAGAAAGCCATTGGTCAGAGTGTGGTGCCTTCTACAGATTTACCCCCTTTGGATGAGGAGGGGAAGCTCGTGTTAGTACCTAAGGCTATTCTGGGCAGCAGAGAGAGGAAACTCAGAAACAAGATAGTGAAGGAGTATTTGGTCAGATGGAGAGACCTGTTGGAGGAGGATGCTACATAAGAGAGTGAGCAGGTTATTCAGCAGGCTGGGCTGAGATTGCTTGAAGACAAACAATTTCAAGGGGGGCAGACTGTAATGTCCCCACTTTAGCAGTTGACCAAGTGTGTGTGTGTTAGCCTAGTTCTACATGGTCCCGAGGGCTAACGAAGAGTTTAAAGGGATCCTAGAGTGTTTTGGCCTAGTCATTTCTAGTTTTGGCCAAAACGGAGTGATTTACTCAGTGTCAAGCATACTTACTATTTGTAGTAAGTTTGCAGGACACAGCGGAGGCCAATTTTGGTGATTGGAATTGATACTCCTCGGCAAGAGCTTTCCGGCGAACTATCACTTGTGCTATTCGGAGTCCGATCACTATTATATTTTAATGCCTGAAGTGTTATAAAAGTAACATTTAACTTAATTGCAAAATATTAAAGTGTTACTTTAATATTTACTTTATGGGGATGGTACCCAAGGGAGACATAAGTAATATTTTAATATATAAAGTGTTGCACATCTTTTATCCCACATTGCTCATGAGAGTTGAGTCGCCCCTTGGAGAAAGAATAAAAGGAAGTGTTTGTGGCTTCATTCAGCATGTTGGATAAGAAGAAAAAATTGATGCACTTGCAGTTTGTAGGTTATTTTGGGCATTTGAAAACGTCATTCCCATCTGTAGCACTCTAGACATCAATCCTTGGGATTGGTCTTTGGAGTCTATGCTTTCCGCGTCATGCAGCCGCGCCACTGTAGCAGTCGCGCCACTGTAGCAGCCCGTCACTGTAGCATCTCGCATCACTGTAGCAGCTCGTCACTGTAGCATCTCGTAGCAGATGCTATCTGCAATAAGAGCCGGGAGAAACAAGCTTGCGGAGTCCGTAGAAGCAAGCCTGCAAAGTCCATAGAAACAAGCCTGCAGAGTCCGTAAAAGCAAGCCTGCAGAGTCCGTAGAAGCAAGCCTGCGGAGTTCGTAGAAGCAATCCTGCAGAGTCCGTAGAAACAAGCCTGCAGAGTCCGTAGAAACAAGCCTGCAGAGTCCGTAGTTCTGCTGGATGGAGAACAAAATGATCATACCTTTGGTATTCGCTGAGGATATTCGCTTGAAACAATGTTGATTCCATTACTGGAGTATTTAGTGAGTTATCGCATGGCCAACATTGCACTTGTTTACTCATTTTGTAATCAATATAAATACAGTGTGTTGGTTATTTCAGCTATGTGTGTCTATGCTTTCAATTCTATATTTATGTTACATTCATAAGACTTTGCAAAACACAAAAAAAACAATACAAGCAAACCGTTTCGGAGTCATAAGGGGTTTCAGCTGGGTTAGTTTTGGGCATAACAGAGGTGCCCATTACAGCACTGTAGTGGCTGGGCACTCCATTATAGCTACAAACCACCTTTTGTTGATGTTAAGCGGAACATCCTTCCACCTTGAGACTGAAAACACTTGTGTTTGTAAAAAAATGTGTTAAGGGACTGGTTATGCTGCAAACAATGGTAAAAGGCATAGGATGGCAGCCAACATACTCGAATTGCATCACCACATTCAGAAGTGTTAGTGATTTATGGGCTGGAAACAACCCTATAGTGACTGAAATTGACTCAACAACCTCCACAAACAAAAAATTACTCAAGTATGTGATTAGGATTGCTTGAATAGCTGCATACTAAATGCTGGGTTGGCTGAAAATGTGAATGACAACAGCTCTATAACCCAGAATCTTGAATGTTTTTTGCAAAAAATCATCTTCTTTGCGTTCTCCTTTACACCATACAACTGAAAATACCTTTATGGTTGTCATACAAGTGTAGAAGTGGCTATTACTGCTATTGGAAGCATTAAAATTTTTGGTACAACCATTGTCATACATGACGCTCTTTGCCAAACACAGCCATGTGAGTGATCTAGGGGTGTGCCACAACCCTTCTTGGACCAAAATATCAACAATTATCTGCCTCTAGCTTGATTTCCACTCAACTTTTGAGAGATGGTCGTCAATGTTCAACAAGAGTCTTGAGTATTGATTCTTTATCATTGTGTTAGGGCACCTATCATACTTCCTAGGGATTCTCATGGACCTCCCTTCAAGCCAAATGCATGTGTTAAAGAATTCAATTACAAAAGTAGCATTCAACACTCTTGAAAACTTACCCTTCTTGTATCTCCCTAGAGCACCCGAATCACAAACTTTCATGTATAAGCAATTATGAACTAGAATGAAAGAATCCATGCAGCCCTTGCCACTCAAAGTGTTCTTCATTTTATCCCTATCTTCATGTTGCTACCTGTTGACGCAATGGATTGCACCCTTGACAGGAGGATGATCTCTTGTCTTCCACGCGGCAAAATGGAAACTCCTCTCTTGCTTGTGGGTATGGCAAAACTGAGAGGAGAGTCTCTAGATAAGGGCTAGCTCCCTTTGATGCATCTGAGTTATTCTAGTAAGTTGCTAATACATATATATATATATATATATATATATATATATATATATAATGGGGGGGTGAAAAGGGAAAAGGATTACTGAAAAACCGAACCTAACCTAAGAGGGTGATGCACCAAACAAGTTTGATCTACTCACACTCACACTCTGAACCATAAGAACACATACATACACTTTAATTGGTAAAATGGGCCAGACTGCAGGGAGCTTGACAGGGAGGCTTTAATGGAAACACACAGAAAAAGAACTTACCATAGGTGTTGTAGGAAAAACACAATGTCTAGTAACCTTCTTCTGCCTCTGCGCTCCAGATACAACTCTTCTTGTCACTTGCAGGAATGGCTCTTTGTATATACTAGGTGTGTTGGTATCAAGCCTGTGAAAGCATTGAGAAAGAAATGACTGAACACAAGTTTAACACTCAGAGATATATCTAACCAAAATAGAGGTAAAAAATGCGTATTCTATTGATTCTAGCTGAAAATTGGCAGGGCTTCGCCTTACAATATGAGAGATATCTTTCTCAAAATGAAAATTTTACAATATATAGAGGAAGAAAAAGGCCTCTTGGCGCCCTTTTACAAGTGGCTCATGTGCGTTCCGAGCATTGGGAAGAGGAAGCCGCTTGATAGATAATGCTGTGTCGGCTCCTATTTTGACTTTAGGCATTTAAGATATATTAAACGCCATATGTGAAATTATGGGCCGTGCCGTTTGTCTGCAAGCAAGACCGCTCCTTCAAGGCACTCACATGGTTTGTCTGCCCATCAATGCAAAGTGAAGAAAACGGGTCGCGCCGTTCACTGTTTGCGCTCCTTGATGACCACTTGGCAGATACTGTGTCAACTGCTGGAGTAACTCCTTGAGTTGACACCTTCCTTTGCCACTTGGACTGTTTTGTCCGATTCTGCACTTTGTCTCTTTGTTTTTTCCTGGCTTTGTCTTTTCTGGCTCCTTCGGCCCTCGGGGGCTATCTTCTACTAATTCTTTGGCTCTTTGGGCTCCCTTCTCGGTGGTCTCTTCCTTTTGGCCTTAAGCCTTTGAATTCCTTCGGGTTCACGCATTTCATTAAAAAACCAACGGTTATTTCATTTCTGCAAAGTTGACGTCTGCGCGCCCGTCGCCATTTGAAAACCAACGGCTAGTCTATTGCCCTGAATTTGACGTCTTCAGGGACGTCATCAGACGTCTGGATTCAAACGGCTAGTTCACGGTGCCCAAGTTTGACGTCTGCAGGCCCGTCACCCCCTCGTCAATTCCTTCGGCTTTTTCCTTTCCTTCGGGCTTTTGTCTTTGGAACCTCCCGAAGGGAAGGTGTCCCTTCGGGCCTTGAGAAAGGTTCTTTTGGCAGCCGAGAGTCCTCCGCAAGGGCACTTGCCCTTCGGGCTCTTTCGGGCTCCTTGGCCCTCAAATCCTTCGGACATTTTGTCTGAAGGATTTCTTCCTTTGTCTTTCCCGCTTATTCCCTCGGGCTTTTTCTTTCGGGAGAATTCCTTCGGACAAAAGTCCGAAGGAATTCCTTGAGACTTTTTGTCCAAAAGAATTCATCGTCTTTTGCCACGGAAAATCTTCCCGAAAGACATTATTTTTTGCCTTATGAATTTCTTCAGACAAAATGTCCGAAGGAATTCCTTCGGGCATTTTTTTCGAAGAAATTCTCCATCTCTTGCCTTGAACAAATCCGAAGGAATTCCAACTTTTCTGCTTTGTTCACTTTTTCGAAGAAAACCTTACTCTTTCGGCCTTCTCTTTGGTCCCTTTGCAAGTATTCCCTGCCCTCCACAAGGGCACTTGTCCTTCGGGCTTTGGGAGACTCCCTTGAACCTCCCGATTGAACCAATTGATTGAACCGTTCGATTGAACCAACAATGGTTCAACGGTTCAATAGTTCAATACTATGTTCTGCTCATTCAATTGACCACTTGAACCAACCGCTTTGAACCATTCGATTGAACCAATTCTTTGAACCAAGTCGTTGAACCAAACCTTTGAACCAAGTCGTTGAACCAAACCTTGAACCAAGCCGACTGAACCTTCCGATTGAACCAACTGAGTGAACCATTTCTTTGAACCAACCCACTGAACCAAGTCGTTGAACCAAACCGACTAAACCAACAATGGTTCAAAGTTCAAGTTCAAAGTTCTTGGAAAGCTCATGGCATTGGACCCCGACATCGAACCATTGAACTGGTTCCTCCTTTTGCCGAAAGACTTGTGCAAAAAATCAAATTTGAACTGGCTCAGAATAACAAGGGGAAGAAGGAGACTGATTTTGGCCTGTAGGACTAAAATGGTCAACAAATTGGTGATTCCCAGGGGAAGCATGCCTGCTATGCTTTAGAAACCAGTAGCCTTAAAGTCCATTGGGCATGGAGTCAGAACGCAGCTCGAGAAGTTAGCAACCGCCTTGAGATATCCAAGAATCAATCACGAAGTTCTTACCCCAAAAGGAAACGAAAACACACACAAGACTAAGAAAACTACTAAAATGTGCAAAAGCTCTTAGGAAAAACAGGGAAAAACAAGGAAAATATATACATGATGGGAGGACTCAGTGATAATGTTTAAGATGTATCCCATTAACTGGGATATACAGTTCTTCACCATCCAACCTGGAGAGTTGGAATGCATTGTGTTGTTTGCACTGAGTGATGACGTATGGATCACTCCATAGGGCATCGAACTTCGTGTGCTTTCCAGGCTTAGCTCGGTCCGCATCCCATTTCAAGACGATGTCTCCTTCAGAGAAACCTTTTGATGAGATCTCTTGTCGAAGTGTTTCTTCGTCTGCTGTTGGCAGCTGGTCATAGAAGCCATAGCCTGGTCCGTTGTCTCTTGAAGCTCCATTAGCTCACATAGCCTAACCTCCATGCTATTGCCTTCTCTTAATTGCAGTTGCTGAGCAAGGTCCAAGGCTGGCAATTCAAGTGAAAGAGGAAGCCTAGCTTCCCTCCCATATACGAGCGTCTACGGCAAGTTGCCAATTGCCCTCTTTGAAGTAACCCTATCTGCCCACATGGCTATTTTCAACTTGGCATGCCAAGTCCTCTGATTCTCCTCCATTGTCCTCTTGATAATCCTGATCGAATTCTTATTGGTGGACTCAGCTAGCCCATTCCCCTGTGGATATTAGTTGGACGAAGTGCTAAGATAGATACCATATCTCAACGCCCATTCACTTGTTTTAGTTCTCAGAAAAGCTAAAGCGTTATCTGTGACGATGGTAGCTGGAACCCCAAACCTTGCCACCAGGTCTTCATAAAAATCCAGGACTGCACTTTCGTTGGCCTCCTTCAAAGCAACAACCTCTACCCATCTTGTGAAGTAATCTGTGGCGGTCATGACCCACTTGTGTCCAGCACTGGAGGGAGGGTTAATCATCCCTATAAAGTCAAGGCCCCATTGCATGAATGGCTGCTCCACCTGAATAGGCTGTAAAGGCATGGCAGCCAGTCGTTGCTTCCCATCAAAGAGCGCACACTTCTGGCATTTTCATACCCAGGCATGGGTGTCTCTAAATAGAGTAGGCCAGAAGTAACCAGCTCTCATTATTCTTGCAGCTGTAGGCCTAGGAGCAAAGTGACCACCAGTTGGCCCATTATGGAACTTAGACAACACCTTGTCGGCCTGACTTGGGTCTATGCACCTTAAAAAGACTCCTGATAGGTCCCTTCTGAACAACACTCCATCAATCAGGACATAAGGGAGAGATTGGAGTCTGAAATATCTCCTCTTGGTCCTATCAAGGCCCTGTGGGCACTCACCAATGAGAAGGAAACGCCTCAAGTCTGATGTCCAATCCTTCATAACAACTGGTTCTTCTGCTGTAGCTACATCATGAATTAGCAAACTGTCCTCTTTTTGTTGTTTAAAGTCTTTAGCAAGGTGTTCACACATGCCTCTCACTCTTACTAGCTTGGTGATCTTGATATCCACGTCGTATTCCATTACCTTAGTGATCCACCCCGCTCTCTTTTCATTCAGGTCACAGTTGGTCAAGAAATCCTTGATGCCGGGATGTGGAACCATGAGGTGAATTCTGCTATTGGACAACATATGCCTGAATTTCTTCAAACTCCGTATGACTGCAAGGACTTGCTTCTCCACATATGTATCCCTGACCTCAAAACCCTCTAGGCCTTAGCTAAAAAATGCAAGTGGTTGCTCAAGATCATCACCATTCGCTTGGGTAAGTATGGCGGAGATTACCTCTTCATTTCCGAAGGTGTAGAGGTTGAAACTCTTGGTGAAGTCAGGACTAATCAAGGTAGGAGCCTAGGCGATAGCCTGCTTGATCTCTTCAAAACTATCCCTCCTATGCGTTGTCCACGCGAACTTCTCATCTTTCTTCAGCATAGAGGTCAATGGCTTGACTACCTCCGCAAAATTCAGAATAAATCTCCGGATGAAATTTATTTGGCCGAAAAAGCTCTGCAGGCCCTTCTTGTGTTTAGGCAAGGACAGCTCCAAGATAGAGCGAACTCTCTCTGGATCAATGGTCAATCCTTCCTTGGAAACAACGTGGCCAAGGAGTTTACCCTCATGGACAACGAACACGGATTTCTTCGGGTTGAGAGAGATACCAAACTCTCTACACCTCTCAATGATTTGTCTGAAGTGTTTCATGTGTTGGCTCGCTTCCTTAGAGAATACTGTCACGTCATCGAGATACACCAGCACAGTGTTATTTATTAGGCCTCAAAAAGCTATGTCCATGGCTCGCTGAAAAGTGGCACCAGCATTAGACAATCTGAATGGCATTTTCCTATAAGCAAACATCCCCCATTTGGTAGTGAAGGTTGTCTTGTATTGGTCATAGTCTTGCACCAAAATCTTATTATATCCTGAATACCCATCCAAGAGGGAGAAACGCTCGCTGCCTGTCACCATTTGAAGGATCTGCTTCATGCTTGGGAGAGGATAATGGTCTTTCAAAGAGACTCTATTGAGGTCTCTGAAATCTACGCATAGTCTGATCTCCCCATCCTTTTTCCGGACAGGAACAAGATTGGCCAGCCAAGAGGAGTGTTTGATGGAAAATATTATCCTGGACTCAATCAACTTGGTGAGTTCCTTTCGCATGAGAGGTTCAATCTTTGAGTTGACAGGTCTTTGCTTCTGCTTGATCGGCTTGGCGCCTTCCTCCAGTTCAATGGTATGTTGGGACAAACTTGGGTCGAAACGCTTCAAATCGCTATATTCCCAAGCGAAGACATCAACAAACTCTTGGCACAAAAAGGTGAAGGCCTGCCTTTCATGGTCCGTGCACACTTTCCCAAGTGCAAGCAGCTTATCTTTGAATATTTCAACCTTCTCATAGTTCTCCTCCTTAGTTGTGATACTTTCCTTATCGCTTTTCAACTGGTCATCTTCATTGAAGATACCCTCGAGAGTGACCAAGCCTTTGGGAAATTTATTGTTCTTCAGCTGAACAATTTCGCTGCCATATTGCTGCTGTAACTTAGCCTGGTTTTTAGCAGCGAACTCAGCTTCTTCTTGCAAGAAGAGTGCTATTTGTTGGTCGTTGTCAAACACCTGCCAATTAGTGATGTTGTCAGGTACAGAGGGCCGGATTACTACCTTCAAGTGGCGTGAACTGCGGTCTCGGCCTATTTTCCTAGGGATATCAAACTGGGCACCAATTGCTGCCAGCCTATCTGCTTGCTTGTTATGCTCTCTAGGAATGGAGGTAACATTGAAAGCAAGGAAATTCTCCACTAAGTTCCATACCCTGTGTTTATAGGACTTAAGCAAATAATTTTTTGTCAGATTTTGGCTCCTTACCTAATTCACAATCAGCTCACTATCACCAAAAACCTGCAGCTCTTTGATTCCTCTTTTCTTCGCCCACTCCAAACCATGGATGAGGAATTCATACTTCGCAACATTGCTCGTGCAAGAAAATTGAAACCTAAAAGCCGAAAAGTATTTCTCCCTTGAAGGAGAAACTTGCACCACTCCACCACCAGCGCCCAACTTACTTCTTGAGCCATCAAAGAACAACTGCCATAAACCTGAGCTTTTTTGGCTTGCTTTCATCAGATTTGGTACAAAAGTACCATCTTCCTGCATGCAATAAATCCCAAGGCCTGCCTCTTCTATGAATTTGTAAGGATCATGCTCAAAGTTATCACTTCCCCATTCGTCTAAGAGCAGGTCAGCAACTCCTTCAAGGGCAGAGGATGGAGATTGGTCCACTTGGAATTCTTTTTGGTCAATAATGACGTAGCTGACATTTGCCGCCTTGAGCGAGTATGGTTCCAGATGATCTCTGTGGAGTGGCTCCGATTCAATTTTAACCTTAGTCCCATACTTGGTTCTAAAAACCAGATAAGACCAGTTTGCTGCTAGGTAGCCGCCTACTTTTGATGTGAAATCTTTGGATAAGCAAATAGCAGGTCTGGGAAAGTGATTTGCTGAATAGGGATGGGTTTTTTCAAACCTTAGTCACTTTGCTGAGTTCAAAGGCAATTCAACGAATTCAAAAGGGACACCCCTAACAGCAGATCGTGTGGTGTGATTTTAGGCATAGGAGGTCAGACTGGTCTTTCGTCAGAGACTGATGTTCTTACCAGTGGGGTTGCCAGATGCTGAAAATGGTTGATTTTGTTGTAATAGGACTAGCATCAATCTTGGAACTTTGCTGAGTGTTAAAACTTGGTCCCACCGGGTGTGCCAAAAATTGTTGATGCAGTGGATTGCACCCTTGACAGGAGGATGATCTCCTGTCTTCCACGCGGCAAAATGGAAACTCCTCTCTTGCCTGTGGGTATGGCAAAACTAAGAGGAGAGTCTCTAGATAAGGGCTAGCTCCCTTTGATGCATCTGAGTTATTCCAGTAAGTTGCTAATACATATATATATAATGGGGGGGTGATAAGGGAGAAGGATTACTGAAAAACAGAACCTAACATAAGAGGGTGATGCACAAAACAAGTTTGATCTACTCACACTCACACTTTGAACCATAAGAACACATACATACAATTTAACTGGTAAAAAGGGCCAGACTACAGGGAGCTTGACAGGGAGGCTTTAATGGAAACACACAGAAAAAGAACTTACCATAGGCGCTGTAGGAAAAGCACACTGTCTAGTAACCTTCTTCTGCCTTTGCGCTCCAGCTACAGCTCTTCTTGTCACTTGCAGGAATGGCGCTTTGTATATACCAGGTGTGTTGGTATCAAGCCTGTGAAAGCATTGAGAAAGAAATGACTGAACACAAGTTTAACACTCAAACACACTCAGAGATATATCCAACCAAAATAGAGGTAAAAAATGCATATTCTATTGATTCCATGTGAAAATTGGCAAGGCTTCGCCTTACAATATGATAGATATCTTTCTCAAAATGAGAAGTTTACAATATATAGAGGAAGAAAAAGACCTCTTGGCGCCCTTTTACAAGTGGCCCATGTGCATTCCGAGCATTGGGAAGAGGAAGCCGCTTGATAGATAATACTGTGTCGGCTCCTATTTTGACTTTAGGCGTTTAATATATATTAAACGTCATATGTGAAATTATGGGCCGCGTCGTTTGTATGCAAACAAGACCGCTCCTTCAAGGCACTCACACGGTTTGTCTACCCATCAATGCAAAGTGAAGAAAACGGGTCGTGCCATTCACTGTTTGCGCTCCTTGATGACCACTTGGCAAATACTGTGTCAACTGCTGGAGTAACTCCTTGAGTCGACACCTTCCTTTGCCACTTAGACTGTTTTGTCCGTTTCTGCACTTTGTCTCTTTGTCTTTTCCTGGCTTTGTCTTTTTTGGCTCCTTCGGCCCTCGGGGGCTATCTTCTACTAATTCTTTGGCTCTTTGGGCTCCCTTCTCGGTGGTCTCTTCCTTTTGGCCTTAAGCCTTTGAATTCCTTCGGGTTCGCGCCTTTCATTAAAACACCAACGGTTATTTCATTTCTGCAAAGTTGACGTCTGCGCGTCCATCACCATTTGAAAACCAACGGCTAGTCTATTGCCCTGAATTTGACATCTTCGGGGACGTCATCGGACGTCTGGATTCCAACGGCTAGTTCATGGTGCCAACTTTGACATCCGCGGGCCCGTCACCCCTTGGTCAATTCCTTCGGCTTTTTCCTTCCTTTCCTTTGGGGTTTTGTCTTTGGAACCTCCCAAAGGGAAGGTGTCCCTTCGGGCCTTGAGAAAGGTCCTTTTGGTAGCCGAGAGTCTCCCGCAAGGGCACTTGCCCTTCGGGGTCCTTCAAGCTCCTTGGTCCTCAAATCCTTCGGACATTTTGTCCAAAGGATTTCTTCCTTTGTCTTTCCCGCTTATTCCCTCGGGCTTTTTCTTTTGGGCGAATTCCTTTGGACTTTTTGTTCGAAGGAATTCGTCGTCTTTTGCCGCGGAAAATCTTCCCGAAAGACATTGTTTTTTGCCTTATAAATTTCTTCGAACAAAATGTCCGAAGGAAATGTCCGAAGGATTTGAGGACCAAGGAGCCCGAAGGACCCCGAAGGGCAAGTGCCCTTGCGAGGGACTCTCAGCGGCCAAAAGAAGGACCTTTCTCAAGGCCCGAAGGGACACCTTACCTTCGAGAGGTTCCAAAGACAAAAGCCCGAAGGAAAGGAAGGAAAAAGCCGAAGGAATTGACCAAGGGGTGACGGGCCCGTGGACGTCAAAGTTGGGCACCATGAACTAGTCGTTGGAATCCAGACGTCCGATGATGTCCCCGAAGACGTCAAATTCAGGGCAATAGATTAGCTGTTGGTTTTCAAATGGCGATGGGCACGCAAACGTCAATTTTGCAGAAATGAAATAACCGTTGGTTTTTTAATGAAAGGCGCGAACCCGAAGGAATTCAAAGGCTTAAGGCCAAAAGGAAGAGACCGCCGAGAAGGGAGCCCAAAGAGCCAAAAAAGACAAAGCCAGTAAAAGACAAAGAGACAAAGTGCAGAAACGGACAAAACAGTCCAAGTGGCAAAGGAAGGTGTCGACTTACGAAGTTACTCCAGCAGTTGACACAGTATCTGCCAAGTGGTCATCAAGGAGCGCAAACAGTGAATAGCGCGACCCATTTTCTTCACTTTGCATTGATGGGCAGACAAACTGTGTGAGTGCCTTGAAGGAGCAGTCTTGTTTGCAGACAAACGGTGCGGCCCATAATTTCACATATGACGTTTAATATATCTTAAACGCCTAAAGTCAAAACAGGAGCCGACACAGCATTATCTATCAAGCGGCTTCCTCTTCCCAATGCTCAGAACGCACATGGGCCACTTGTAAAAGGGTGCCAAGAGGCCTTTTTCTTCCTCTATATATTGTAAACTTCTCATTTTGAGAAAGATATCTCTCATATTGTAAGGCGAAGCCCCGCCAATTTTCACCTGGAATCAATAGAATACGCATTTTTTACCTCTATTCAGGTTGGATATATCTCTGAGTGTGTCTGAGTTTTAAACTTGTGTTCAGTCATTTCTTTCCCAATACTTTCACAAGCTTGATACCAACACACCTGGTATATAAAAAGTCCGAAGGATTCGGGCATTTTGTCCGAAGAAATTCTCCATCTCTTGCCTTGAACAAATCCGAAGGAATTCCAACTTTTCTGCTTTGTTCACTTTTCCGAAGAAAACCTTACTCTTTCGGCCTTCTCTTTGGTCCCTTTGCAAGTATTCCCTGCCCTCCGCAAGGGCACTTGTCCTTCGGGCTTTGGGAGACTCCCTTGAACCAACTGATTGAATTGTTCAATTGAACCAACTGATTGAACCAACAATGGTTCAATACTGTGTTTTGCTCATTCAATTGACCACTTGAACCAACCGCTTTGAACCATTCGATTGAACCAATTCTTTGAACCAAGTCGTTGAACCAAACCTTTGAACCAAGTCGTTGAACTAAACCTTGGACCAAGCCGACTGAACCAAGAGATTGAACCTTCCGATTGAACCAACTGAGTGAACCATTTCTTTGAACCAACCCACTGAACCAAGTCGTTGAACCAAACCGACTGAACCAACAATGGTTCAAAGTTCAAGTTCAAAGTTCTTGGAAAGCTCATGGCATTGGACCCCGACATCGAACCATTGAACTGGTTCCTCCTTTTGCTGAAAGACTTGTGCAAAAAATCAAATTTGAACTGGCTCAGAATAACAAGGGGAAGAAGGAAACTAATTTTGGCCTGTAGGACCAAAATGGTCAACACTGCCCATGATAACTGCAGCCTTGCCATGATGTACAAGAGAACATCAAACTTGACATGTGGTCATTCTTTGTCATATGCTGCCCATGATGACAACACACTCCCAATGACATAGTAAGAAGCAACAAATTCACAACACTTCCATACCTTTGGCTGTCCTCAATTTGTTTACCTTCCCTTGCCGGATGAAGATTCGTTGGGATATCTTCAACACCTCCCACCTTGGGATTCAGAATTACCTCATCTCTAATTCCTTTCAAATAACAAGTCATGGTTTCTACACAGCTGAACCATCTTCATCTCTATTTTCTCCACACTTCTTTTTAAGTACACATGATCGCTCTTTGTTCTCTTCTTCTACATGGTTCTTTAGAGCCTTATCTTCAGCTGTATTTATACACAAGTCAACAAATAAAGTATAAATGGAAGTTAGGATGCCCATTTTCTCCTCCCTTGTAATGAATTCAGGTACCCCTTGTTGGGCCAAAATTCTCAGCACTTCTATATTGGCTCTTTCAGAAACTCCTTTAAGTGCCTTAGTATATGCTGTCTTCACCATCTTTTCCATGTTCTTTGAAGGACAGTTATATATGGAAAACTCAGTTGCAATCTTCTTTTCATCACACTTCGCCAGCTTAGGTGCCCTTGGCATGCTTCCATGCTCTTGCCTTTTAACTTCTTTTCTCTTATCAAACTTGGCTCTAACTTCAAATGGCTGTCATATTGGCTGCAACTTTCTTTGTCAGCTCAATTCTATCCTTGACTTTAAGCCAATTGACTTCTATTGCCCTTGCATACTCTTCTTGATTCTTTTCCCTTGCCAACATGTTCTTTGTAATGTCCCCATCATAACTTAAACTGAAATTACAGCCCGTTGATTGCAGTATTGCGAGCAGATGTGTATCCTTCATGCCATAGCCCCTATCAAAAGTTGATATCTCACGAGACCCCTGTTGACGCAGTGGTTTGCACCTTTGAGAGAAGGCTGGGCTTCTCTCTTCCATGCGGCACAATGGAGACTTCTCTCTTGCCTGTGGGTCTGGCAAAACTAAAGGGAGAATCTCTAGATAAGGGCTAGCTCCCTTTGATGCATCTCTGAGGTCCTGGATTTCCTACTGCTAACAATGGGGGGGGTGAAAAGAGAGAAGGGTTACTGAAAACAGAACCTAAACTAAACGGTGATGCACCAAAAATGGTTGATCTACTTAGCTTGAACATACATTTTCCACCAAGAACAAGCTGATATACACTTCATTTGATATGAGAAATTCTTCTACATCAGTGAGCTAGGGGTCCTCTGGAGATACAGGGAGGAAGAACTACCAGAGGTGTTCTAGGACACACTATGGCAGCATGTTCACATGTGCCTATACTCTATTGTGGACACTTCTGGCTAACTTGCAAAAGAAGAACTCACAATACACTAGACATGCTGGAATCATTCTGTGAAAGCATGAAGAAAAATGACTTAACACAAGACAAAGCCATAGACATATGCAAAAGTGCAAGCTCAAATGGAGGCAAAAATGCTTCTTTTTGATTCAAGGTAAATTTCGGCAGAGCTCCGCCTTACAAGCTGAGAGATCCCTTTCTCAAATGAGAGTTTACAATATATCTAGAGAAAAAGGAAGCAATGGCACCCTTTTTTACAAGTGGCCCATGCTGCGTTGAAAACATTGGGAAGAGAAAGCTGCTTGAAAAGAATGCTATGTCGGCTCCAGTCTTGACTTGAGGCATTTAACATATATTAAACGTCTTGTGTGAAAACATGGGCCGCGCCGTTTGTCTGCAAGCAAGACCCCTTTTTTAAGACATTCACGCGGTTGTCTGACCATTAATGCAAAATGAGGAAAAACAGGTCGCGCCGTTCACTATTTGTGCTCCTTGATGACCACTTGGCAGAGACTGTTTCAGCTGTTGGAATAAATCCTTGTGCCGACACCTTCTTTTGCCACTTGGACTGTTTTGTCTATTTCTGCGCTTGGCTCTTTGGGCTCCTTTCTTGGCAGGTCGCTGAGTTCACTCTTGATTCTTGTCCTTTTCCAGCTTTGTCTTTTCCTGGTTTTGTCTTTTGTCATCTCTTGGCTCTTTCTGGAAATCTGAGCCCCCTAAGGCTATCTTCTATCAATCCTTGGCTGGTTCCTTAGGCTCTTTTCTTAGCAGACTCTTCCTTTTGGCCCTAAGGCCTTTTAATTCCTTTGGGTTCGCACTCAAGCATTTAAAGATCAACGACTATTTCATTGCCGTAAAGTTGACGTTCGCGCGCCCGTTGCCATTTGAAAGCCAACGGCTATTCCCTTGTCCTGAATTTGACATCTGCGGGGATGTCACCAGACGTTTGAACCTGAACGGCTAGTTCGCTATGCTGGATTTTGACGTCTTCGGCCCTGTCACCGCTTGGTCAATTCCTTCGGCTTTCTTTCCTTCGGCGTTTCTTTTTCTGCCCGGAACTATGTCTTTTAACCTTCCCAAAGGGAAGGTGTCCCTTCAGGCTTTGAGAAAGGTCCCTTTCACGGTTGCTGAGAGCCCCCCGCAAGGGCACCTGCCCTTTGGGGTACTTCAGACGGCTTTGGTCTTCAAATCCTTTAGACAAAATGTACGAAGGAATTCCTTCGGACATTTGTCCGAAGGAAATGTTCTCTTCAATGTTTGGCCCTTGTTTCGAACGAATTCTTTCAAGGAAAAAGTCCGAAGGAATTCCTTCGGACTTTTGTCCGAAAGAATTTCCTTCAGGCATTTTGCTCGAAGAAATTCAACTTTTATCTTTGCCTTTTCCAAAGGAAAACTCGCCCTTTTTGCCTTGTCTTTTGATTCCTCCGCAAGGGTTCCCTGCCCTCTGCAAGGGCACTTTTGGGTCCGGAACTGCCCTCTGCAGCCTGCTGGAATGGTCCAATTTGTGCCTGACTACCCTCCGCAAGGGCACTTGTCCTTCGAGCTTTGGAAGCCCCCCTTTGAACCTTCCGATTTGTCCTTCATGCTAGTGTGTTTCATCAAGAAATCAATGGCTACTGAATCATCAGCATAAGCCCTTTGATATGCATTATGGATTGGCTTGTCTCCTTCTACCTCATTGAAGACACTATCAAACTCATCTTCTGCTTGATCATGGCTTTCTTTAAGAAGGGTGACTATTGTGATGTCTGAAATGAGATCACAGACTCATTGCTCATCTCACAGAACATCCCCTCCTTGTGCAAGGCTCTCTTCTTCAAAGTTTCCCTCAAGATGGACAAGCCTCTCCTTTTCCTGCTCAAAGACTAGAGTCTCTAGTTGTTCAAAGACATCCGTCTGATCCTCCTCCAACTCGGGCTCCATGGCATGGTCATCCTCCTTGATGACTTCAAAAATATCATCTTTGAATTCACCGACCTCTTGAAAAGATAAATCTGAAAGCTTGCAGCCCCTTTGCATACTTATTTGAGTCCCAATGTTGCCTTCTCCACCCTTAGCCAGCTCATAGCCTCCTTGAAGAAGATTGTAACCTGCCCCAATGATTTCAAACAAATCATTCAAAACATGATCAAGAATTTGTCCATGCTCCTCCATGACGTCTTGCAAAGTGAGAGAAGAGTCAAAGATCATCTCTTCCTCATCAGAGATAGAGGCAAAAGTTTGTGACTTGTCTTCTTGTTCATCAAAGGGGGTACCTATGGTGATCTCCTCTTCATCTGCACTCATGAAGTCTCCCTGATCAGTCATGAACCGAGCATACTCCTCTTCGCTTGCTTCCTTTAAGATGGATTCCTCAACACAAGAGAAACTTTCTTCATTTACCAGGCAAGGAGGTGGAACACAAGGATTGTCAAAATCAGGTTGGGAAAGAAAAACAGGGGATCCTTTTGAAAACTTATGAGAAAACAGGGGCAGACCTTGGGCCAAAATCACTTGATTTTCGTCTCTCCACTTGACCAACACTTCATCAATATCGAAATTAGATTGAGGTTTGGTAGAAGGGGTGTCTTTTGGCGTAGGCTCCTCTCTAAGGTCTGAAACCTCCATCTCTCTTTCATTAAGCAAACTCACCTTTGCCTCTAATTCCTCAATGTGCTTAGCTAGATTTTCCTAAAAGAGCCTTTCTTGGAGCTCATAGGAATCATCATGGAAATGGGGAGTGCATGAAGGCTACCATGGAGTACAAGAAGCTTCTTGAGGAAGGGTGGGAGGGACTTGAAAAGGACTAGCCTCATTTTATACCTTGTTGGGTGAATATTTTGTCGGCCAGCTAACTGGTGACCAAAATAGTTCCTATCACCACAGCATAGGGAGATGGGTCGTCCTGGTGTGCAGGTTTACTAGATCAACAGGGGACAAATCTCTTCTCTCATCAAGGGGAGGTTCCCTATTAGATATGCGGAGGCTATATACTATATATATAAGCAGAAAGTAAGACACATGGGTGGGATAAACCATCCATCTCCCTTTTTTCAGAGATGATGCTAACAAACAGAGGAGAAATCCTGGGTGATTGGTGAAGGTACTTCTCTTCTTTCAGAAGTAACTTTCAACCAATAGCCAGATCCCTTCCTGGATAGTAGAAATCCTGGTGAAGCAACAGAAGGCACTTCTCTTCTTTCAGAAGTGCTTGTTCTTGCAAACAACAGGAATCTTTCTGGTAAGTAACTGGTAACCAAAAGTGCAGAGTAACTAGCAACCTGAGATATAGCGCAAAGTCTCCACCTCGACTGCCCTAGAGGGAGGTACGAAGAACAATGGGGGCACAAAGTCGTCCCGAGGTCCTTTACACAGAAACAGAAAAGAAAAACACACACTGAAGACAATTATGACAGCGCAAAGTCTGAAAGTAGTTGGCTTCAGGACACCTTCCTTATCGCCTCCACTAGTTCTGCTTGTTAAATCAAATAAACAAGAATGCTTTCAGAAGACAGACATAAGAACAATCTCCTAAAGTAGCACAAGCTATCACAGCACAAAGTCTGCAAGTAACTTGTTTTCTCATTCAATCAAAGAAATATGAACTACAATCTGAGCTCAAAGTCTCAGTAATGCCTTTCAATTTGGGCAGAGTTTCGCTTCTGGTAAGGGGAAGATCTCTCTAAAACAATAAAAGAGATTACAATATATAGCCACCAAGCAAGGCTTGGCGCTCTCTCTCATGGGACGGCCCATGCTGCAGTCAACGCCTTCAATGCGCCTTCAGTTCTGCCTGGAGGGACCATGCCTGGAACAGTGCGTCGCCTTAACTATGGTGTGTCTATTCATCTAATATGTCTTTTCCTGGGTCTGGATCATCTGGTCTGTCCCCTCTGACGTCTGCGCAGCTGTCCATTTTGTCTTTACTCCAAAGGAGACTAACAGGTCGCGCCTTCGATGTTTGCAAGCTCGAAAATCTACTTTGCGGACTGTTCCATCTACTGGAATAACTTATGCGCAGATATTTCGGGCTTTTCCCTCTTTCCGCTTTTGTCTTTTCCAACTTTGTCTCTTCCTGCTGCGATTTGAGCTATCGGGCTATCTTTTCAGCCAGTTGCTTGGTTCTTCCTTCAAGTTCCGCGCTTTATTTGAATTTCAACGGATATTCCCTTACCTTAAATTTGACGTCTATGGGGACGTCATTGGTTGATTGTTTCAATGGTTCGGGCAGCCTTCTCGGCTCGTTGGTTCAATCGCTTTCTTTCTTCAATCGCTTTATTGGTTCAATCGCTTTCCTGCCCCTTGGTTGAACCATCGCTTTCATTTGAACTTGCCTTTGGAATCATCCATGTTGCTTCTCTCTTTGCTTGAGGCCGCCTTTGAACTGTTTGAACCTATGAACCATTGAACTCTGAACTCTTTCGGTTCAAGGTTCAATCGGTTCATTGGTTTTTTCCTCTGCCCGTCACTTCCTTGTTCTTTCTAAGCTCTTTGATTTTCATCGCACTGGTTGAACCTTTGAACTTGTGAGCTCATTGAACCTTTTGGTTCAAGGTTCAACGGTTCAATCGGTTCATTCTTTTTATTTGGCTAAGTCCTTTTGATCTTTTTGAACCAAACGCGTTGAACCATTTGGTCGTTGAACCTGTTGAACCATTGACGAAGTGCCAACTGTTGCTGACGGCGTTGAACCTTGAACCCATTGAACCCTTGAACCAAAAGAGTTCAAGGTTCAACGGTTCAATGGTTCAATCCTTGCTTAGAAGCTTGCCGATGAACTCTTTTGGTTGAACCAAGCCATCAAAACAATCCTGAAAATGACCAAGTGTTGGAAACTTGTTCTTTCCTGCAGAGTCCATAGAAATCAACCTGTGAATTTCGTAGAATTGAGTTCGTAGTTTTCTCTAAGTTTTCTCTCGAGCCTTGAAAGAGTCCGTAGAAATGAGCCTGTGGAGTCCGTAGTTTTAAGCCTGCAGAGTCCGTAGTTTTAATCCTGCAGAGTCCGTAGATTCAAGCCTGCAGAGTCCGTAGGTTTCTGAGAAAGCTTTGAAAAATGAAGAACCTGAATGCTCAGAACAATTTTTGAAAGGGAAAGAGAGGATTTTGGTTTGTAGGACCAAAATAGTTCAAATGTGTCCCAAAAATGAGTGATATTTTTGGGGGACAACATACCTCACACTCTCGGACAATGTCTTTCTCCTCGTTGTTCCATGATTCAACGACTTTACTCCAGCTCATGATATTAGGACTGGAAATCTCCTTTTGGGGTGATGGGGCTGCAATGTGAGAGGGTAGTGAGGGTTTGGATTCCATCTCCCTTGCTGCCAACATAGACTGCTGCATCTGAAGATTTGTCAATTCAATCTGCTTATCAAGATTGGCCTTAAACACAAGATTTATTGTTTCAGAACTCTCCTCAACATGATTGGGGAAAGGACTTTGACAGATTTGACTTGGCTCATGAGCAGGGGCTACGTATGTCTGATATGAAACTTGGGGCAATGGGTATGTAGATTGTTGGACTTGGCAAGGCTGCCTCTCATGAATACTCAGCTTCTCTTCCAAAGATGCAATCAAACCACTCACATCCAACATCTCACTTGTAAGCCTTTGCCAATTGGCCCTTTCAATAGGAGTCCATTCACTCTTAACCAGATCTAATGCATTTCTCACTTGATGAATGGAATGATCAGGAATTTCTTGGCCACATCCCCTTCTAGTGTCAAGCTCCACTACATACTTTTCATATCCCAGCAGTGCTTGTTTGAAGGTGGAAATGGGTTGATTGGCAAAAAGATTAGGTTGAGTAGGAGAAATAACACATTGTGAAGACTGGACACAAGACTGATATAGCTCATGACAGGGCTGAGACTGGTCATATTGGACCCGATAAGGATCAACACAAAGCTGGTAAGGATCATACCCAGGTTGGCCAAGGACTTGCTCAAACTGAGGAAGAGGCAAAGCCTGAAATATTTCACTAGTCTGCAAAGGGCAAAACTCATAACTGTATGCATCTTTGTTGCTTGAGATGATTTCATGAACAACCTGAGCTTGATCAAAACTATATGAAGGAATACAAAACCCATGGTTCTGAGCAATGGAATTATACATACCAAAAAATGATTTGTTGATGGCACCAGGACTGCTTAACCAGCTGATTCAACTTGGAGTTGCCATTGGTGTTGATGAAAAAACCTGCAAAGGCTGGTTGGTTGAAGAACACACCAAAATTCTTCAACTCTTTGGATAAAAAACTGGTCCCACCGGGCGTGCCAAAAACTATTGATGCAGTGGATTGCACCCTTGAGAGAACGTTGGGCTTCTCTCTTCCATGCGGCATAATGGAGACTCCTCTCTTGCCTGTGGGTTTGGGAAAACTGAAGGGAGAATCTCTAGATAAGGGCTAGCTCCCTTTGATGCATCTCTGAGGTCCTGGATTTCCTACTGCTAACAATGGGGGGTGAAAAGAGAGAAGGGTTACTGAAAACAGAACCTAAACTAAACGGTGATGCACCAAAAATGGTTGGTCTACTTAACTTGAACATACACTTTCCACCAAAAACAAGCTGATATACACTTCATTTGATATGAGAAATTCTTCTGCATCAGTGAGCTAGGGGTCCTCTGGAGATATAGGGAGGAAGAACTACCAGAGGTGTTCTAAGACACACTATGGCAGCCTGTTCACATGCGCCTATACTCTGTTGTGGACACTTCTGGCTAACCTGCAAAAGAAGAACTCACAATACACTAGACATGCTGGAATCATTTTGTGAAAGCATGAAGGAAAATGACTTAACACAAGACAAAGCCATATACATATGTAAAAATGCAAGCTCAAATGGAGGCAAAAATGCTTCTTTTTGATTCAAGGTAAATTTCGGCAGAGCTCCGCCTTACAAGCTGAGAGATCCCTTTCTCAAATGAGAGTTTACAATATATCTAGAGAAAGAGGAAGCAATGGCGCCCTTTTTTACAAGTGGCCCATGCTGCGTTGAAAACATTGGGAAGAGGAAGTCACTTGAAAAGAATGCTATGTTGGCTCCAGTCTTGACTTTAGGTGTTTAAAATATATTAAACATCATGTGTGAAAACATGGGCCGCGCTATTTGTCTGCAAGCAAGACCCCTTCTTTAGGACATTCATGCGATTGTCTGACCATTAATGCAAAATGAGAAAAAACAGGTTGCACCGTTCACTATTTGTGCTCCTTGATGACCACTTGGCAAAGACTGTTTCAATCGCTGGAATAACTTCTTGTGCTGACACCTTCTTTTGCCACTTGGACTGTTTTGTCTGTTTCTGCGCTTGGCTCTTTGGGCTCCTTTCTTGGCAGGTCGCTGAGTTCACTCTTGATTCTTGTCCTTTTTCAGCTTTGTCTTTTCCTAGTTTTGTCTTTTGTCATCTCTTGGCTCTTTCTGGCAATCTGAGCCCCCTAAGGCTATCTTCTATCAATCCTTGGCTGGTTCCTTAGGCTCTTTTCTCAGCGGACTCTTCCTTTTGGCTCTAAGGCCTTTTAATTCCTTTGGGTTCGCGCTCAAGCATTTAAAGATCAACGGCTATTTCATTGCCGTAAAGTTGACGTTCGCGCGCCCATTGCCATTTGAAAGCCAACGGCTATTCCCTTGTCTTGAATTTGACGTCTGCGGGGACGTCACCAGACGCTTGAACCTGAATAGCTAGTTCCTTATGCTGGATTTTGACGTCTTCGGGCCCGTCACCCCTTGGTCAATTCCTTCGGCTTTCTTTCCTTCGGCCTTTCTTTTTCTGCCTAGGCCTTTGTCTTTTAACCTTCCCGAAGGGAAGGTGTCCCTTCGGGCTTTGAGAAAGGTCCCTTTCACGGTCGCCGAGAGCACCCCGCAAGGGCACCTGCCCTTCGGGGTACTTCGGTCGGCCTTGGTCTTCAAATCCTTTGGACAAAATGTCTGAAAGAATTCCTTCGGACATTTGTCCGAAGGAAATGTTCTCTTCAACGTTTGGCCCTTGTTTCGGACGAATTCTCTTCAATGTGCATTTTGCTGCGGGATTTTCTTTCGAAAGAATTCCTTGTTTGGCTCCTTGCCTTGTGAATTTCTTCGGACAAAATGTCCAAAGGAATTCCTTCGGGCATTTTGCCTGAAAAAATTCAACTTTTATCTTTGCCTTTTCCGAAGGAAAACTCGCCCTTTTTGCCTTGTCTTTTGATTCCTCCGCAAGGGCACTTTTGGGTCTGGAACTGCCCTCCGCAGCCTGCTGGAATGGTCTAGTTTGTGCCTGACTGCCCTCCACAAGGGCACTTGTCCTTCGAGATTTGGAAGCCCCCATTTGAACCTTCCAATTTGAACCAATTGCTTGAACCAACTACTTTGAACCAAACACTTCGAACCAAAACGACTGAACCAACTGATTGAACCAACTGATTTGAACCAACTGAAACCAACTGATTGAACCAAAAATGGTTCAAAGTTCAAGTTCAAAGTTTTTTTTTGGAAAGATCATGCCGTTGAACCCAGACGTCGAACCATTGAACTGGTTCATCCTTTTGCCGAAAGACTTGTGCAAACCAAATCTGAATTGGCTCAGAACAGCAGGGGAAGAAGGAGACCGATTTTGGCCTGTAGGACCAAATGGTCAACAACCCCCTTTTTGTTGTTCCCAGAGTTATCTTGACACGGTATTTGTTTGATTGCAAAGCGTTGTATGGTGCACAGACAGTCACATCAAACAACAAAATGTCATTTGGTAGAGGATATCCAGTCAATATGTCCAGCTTAGTCAACCTTTTTTTTTCATCTTCAGCTAACTTGTGAATATCCTCCTTATATGTGTGAAAGAGGTCACTGTGCATTGTTTTCATTATGTTGGACTTTAGTATCAAGTGTGTCCATATATCACCTGGGTCCCATATGTCAAAGCAATTTGGAATTTGAATCAAAGTATCAGTATGCCCTTTGTTGCAAGTTGCCTCGACCCTATTATCCTTTTTAGCACGTTGTTTGTGATAAGAATAAATCTGAAATGGCATGGTCTAACACAATAAATCTGAAGTATGACTTTTTTCATACCTTGGGCTGTAATCACATAGCTTACTGTTGACAATTCTTCCACAGGGCGGATTGTCTCTTGCCATTCGAAAAATTCACATCTCCATCCACGGAAAGAAAGAATTCATTGGGAAGAATACATTGTTTTTCTTTCGTGAGGGCCTTTTCTACAACAGGAATTCCTTCGGACTTTTGTCCGAAGGAATGGTTCATCAAAGAAGGCAGAATGTCACAAAGTCCAAAGAAATCCGAAGGACATAAGTCCGCAAGAAATTACAAGTTTCAATTCCTTCGGGAATTTGTAGAGCTTAAACAAAGGAAGTAATTCCTTCGGGCTTTTTGTCCGAAGGAATACTTCGGAGAATTTACAAGGGAACACCCGCAGCCAAACAAAAGTCCGCCCAAAAGCAGAAAAGCCAAGGAATAATTCCTTCGGACTTTTTGTCTGAAGGAATTCCTTCAGACAAAAGACCAAAGAAATCCGAAGGAATAAGTCCGTCGAATTGCAAAGGGCTTTGGAAGGCAGAAGAGGGCAAAACAAGAAACCCGAAGGGCAAGGTACCCTTCGGATCGTTTTCAACAATCTCGAAGGGCACCTGCCCTTCGGGAAGGTACACATCAAATTCGGGACCCCTGCAAAAACCCGGGTGCCCTACAATTTTTCCGACAAGGGCACAGATGAAGGGACAAATGCCCTTGCAAAGGGCACTTGGTCGGTGCCTGGACCTTTGTGCAAAGTCCGAAGGGCATTCTCAGCAAAAAAAAAAAAAAAGGTACAAGGATACCTTTTTTTTTTGCTGAGAATGCCCTTCGGACTTTGCACAAAGGTCCAGGCACCGACGAAGTGCCCTCTGCAAGGGCATTTGTCTTGGACAAAAAGTCCGAAGGAATTTGGAAAGGTACACGCCAAAGGCCCCAGCAAAAAGCCGACAAAGCAAAGTCCATTCTCAACAAAGAGCAAAGGCAAAAGACAAAGGATTAATTCCTTCGGGCTTTTTGTCCGAAGGAATTCCTTTGGACAAAAAGTCCGAAGAAATTCAGAGTAAGCCAAGGAAGACAAGCCCATGGAGAAAAGTCGACGAGGCAGACAGGAAAAAACAAAGGAAACCTTTGGACTGAAGGAATTCCTTCGGACTTTTTGTCCGAACGATTAATGCGGCAAAGAATCCCGAAGGAAATAAGGCAAAAGATGAAGCTATAAAAGCCGCAAGAAAATCCAAGGAAATGAAAGGAGAAAACATAGAATTGCAGCCAGAAAAGCCGAGGGAAATAAAGCCAGGCGAAAACAAAAGTCCGTAGGAACAAATTCGGCAAAATTGGCAAGCATAAAGCCGAAGGAAATCAAAGGTAAAGTCAACAAGAATTTCGAAGGAAATAAGAAGACTAAGGGGCCTGATAGAAAATAAGCCCGAGAAAGTGCCAAAGGGTGATGTCCCGCGAGACATCAAATTTTTGACCACGGGAAGTAACCATTGAAACAAAGGTTAAGCCAAAATTTTGAAAGAATTAAACCACGGGAAGTTGACCTCAGATTAAGCGACAGGGAGTTGAAAAAGGCCAAACGGAGGAAATATAGACCAAATATAGGTAAAATACATCCAAATATAGAATCCCGCCAGAAATAGACATGAACAAGTAGACCAGAATAAGATAAAATACATGCAAGTAGGGGCTATTTTCAATCGACTAGTCAAAGCTTCAGTTGACTAGTTGTCGAAGTCCTGCTCATCTCTAGATCAACTCATCCGAAGGTCCAACTTAGCTTCAACCGGAGTTCTAAATTCGAAGGTTGAGTTGACTGTTCGAGATTTAGAGTTGACTAATTGTTAAATGCCACATCTACCAAGAGTTTTCCATGCAAAGGAGAATGATATCTTCATCCAACTCAGCTTACCAAACGGTTAACTCAGCTTTCAAACATTCCAACTCGGCATCCAGCAGCTCATGTAGAGTTCTAAAATTGACATTGGCGTAGATTTCCATGCAAAGAGAGGTGGGCGGTTCAGAACAAAGAAAAGTTCACTTCCTCAAGCGCAAGAAGCTTCATGCAAATACAAAGAGAAAACATATTTTATTGAAAGGCCAAGTCAGCCTTGAGTTAATCTAAGTTGATCCTTCTCTTCAATTTTTCAACGCCAATCTTTGGCTTTTGTAATTCTCTATAAAATAGCTTTTAGCTTTGATTAAAATGATCCCTCTCTTGGCTAGACCAGACTTCACCATTGGTGAGTTGTGTAACCTCTTCGATCAATAAAAGGACTGTACTTTCAAATTTCAAGTGTTGGCATAGTGTATATTCATTCAGCAATTTGCATGTGGTAGATTTCTCTCCCCAAATTCAGATTCGTACCTAGTTGCTAGCTTATCGTATTATGCAGGTCATGTTAAGTGTTCTTTATGTCTTTTGCTGAAGCTGTAAGTGGATGTTAGGTGGCTGCAAAGTGTCTTGTATCAGACCTCTCTCTATCGTTTTCCCTCATGTTTTGGTCATTGGATCAAACCTTCTCACAAAATATTTATGCATAAGTGGTTGATTGAAATCAAAGGTCTTCCTTTTCCCTTGTTTGTTCAGTGTTCAAGGTTCCAAGTTGAGTGGATCAATCTTTTGGTGTATCACCTTTATTAGGTAGGATTTCCCCTTAAAGTTTCCTTCTCCCTTTTCCATGGTAGTCTGCAACATAGAGTAGAGATCCTCACTGATACATCTTACAGGAACTAGCCTTCTCTGGAGGTTTTTCTCACCATTGAGGTACCCACCCTCATGAGAAGATCCCATTGTTTCAACCGGATAGAGGATTGGCCATTTCATGCACGTCTTCGATTCAGGGCGCAGCTCCAGGTTGACAACACCTTAAATTCTTTTAAGTGTTGTTTTGCTTGAATAGCTATCAATTTTGCCTCCTTCACTCTCCTTAGCCAACCATCACACCTCTTTTGGGTCCTTATCACTCTTTTGTGTTGGCTTGCAAAGTAGCTGGGTTCCTTCCAACCCTAGGATCCACTTTTGTTGTGGATGGCAAAACATTAAGTTTTGCCTCACATGTGTGATTTATGCCCCTTTTCCGCTGAAATGTTAGGGCAAGTAGCTAATGGCACTTCCTCTTAGGCTGGAACATTTCTCCCACTATGTTGTTTTATTGTGGATGCCCGGATGAACTCTTCACTAACCTTTTTCAAATCTGAATTCTCTTTTTTTCTGATTCCTTCCTTCGAATTCTTATGAAGGTTTGACTTTCCGCCTTTCCGATTTTCTTTTTTTTTTGCTCATCACAATTTGGAAATTCCTATCCTCTTCCTTTCGCAACCTTCTTATGTAAGCACACAACCCACTTTTACTTCAGTCCATTATTTCGTGTAACTCCAAGAACTCATGAAAGGAGACTAGAGACCATAGTCACAAGGTTCGGCCGAATCTTGGCCAAATCCGGAAAAATACGTATTTTTTGGCAATCCGGATTAATCCGATCCGGTTCGGTAATTTTTTCATATAAAAAAAACCCTAAAAAAACTCACCTCACACGAACCCTAAAAAGCTTGACGTGAGCAGATGCAAACAGTTTCAAGGTGAGTAGCTTAAATCTTTTGGCATGGCAAGAGATCGACGCGAGGAGATAAGGGTCACAGTTGACGTGGAGACAACCACCACGCATCACAGTCGACTAACAGTTGAGAAGAATGACGGCAAACACAATATTCTTCTTGCAGTATTCTCTTACGGCAACGAACAGTGGTCGACGGACGGGTCGTGACAAAGCAAAGAGAGGTAAGTTCCGTTCAATTATATTTTTGTTTAGTTTTTTGAAATGTTAATTAGGTTTAGTTGTTTATGACCTTAGGTTTATTTAATAGGTTTCCACTTAGGTATTTAGTTTAGATTAAGGGTTTATTTTATTTTTTAATTATAATTTATAATATCATATTATGTTAGATTATATGGTATTATATTATGTTCAAATTTATTTATATATTATAAAATGTAAATAAAGTTTAGGTTTTATTTTATTTTTTAATTGTAATTTATAATATAAAATATAATTTTATTTACATTTAAATTACAATTTATAATGTTTACTTGAAATATTTAGTTTTTTATTTTTATTTTACATTTAAATTTCATTATATATTGCAAATAAGTTATTTGCATAATATATAATAAAATCAAATTTAAAAAATATATATATAAATTAAAAATGTTTAAAATAGATAATAATATTATGATATATTTTTATTATTTTTTATAGTTTTATAATTATATTTTATACAGGTTATTTAAAATTAAAATTAATAATATTATGATATAATTTCTATTATTTTTTAAAGTTTTATAATTTTATTTTCTATATGTTATTTAAAATTAAATTTAATAGTATTATGATATGTTTTAAATTTTTATTATTTTTGTAGTTATATAATTGTATTCTATATACATTGAAACTCTCATGCATTTCTGAATTTTGCAAGCGTTAAATTAATGTTCATTCCTTCGTAGATTGAAATATTTTTCATTATATATTTCAAACCGGATTTTTCCGGATTTTTTTGAACCTTTTTAAGAATTCCGGATTCCGCATTTTTTTGCCCTCCCGAACCTTTTCGGATTTCCAAACCTTGTGACTATGCTAGAGACATAAGATGATCAACCATCCCTTGATACTCAAGGATTTTGGTGGCCTCAAAATTGTATCTTTCTTTGTCCATTTGTATCTTTCTTTGTCCATTTGTATTTGTATCCCCCACCTTTTGAATTGGATCTATGTGTTCCTCCTATTGTAAAAACTTGGGTCGCTAACCCATTTTAGACAATTCAAACCCCATAGCTGGCCAAGAAGAGACTATGATACCATTGTAATGTACTCTTTAGGGCTGAATGAGAAAGATTTGAGTTTTCCAACAAACCCTAGACAGAACATCGCAAACCCTAACACAACTTATGCAAATTCTAAATTTTAAAATCTCAAACCCTAGCCATAAATTACTGAATTATGGAAATGAACATCTAGGACACAAATATCAATATTTTCAATCAAATATTCATCAAAATAACAGAATTATTACAGCCCAAAATAGAACCCTCAAATTTGATTTTCTTAATACCTTCAATAGCTGAAAAACATGATAAAAATACCAGCAATGTATTGGTGCTTCCAAACAGAAGTTATGACTTGAATAAGCCTTGCAAAATATAATATCAAACCCCAAAGTGGGGCGTTGCCCTCCTAGATGTTGTTGGCTGTCTTCAAACAAGTCCCTGCTCCCCTTATTGGGCTTCCAAACCCCTCACAAATCAGGGGCTGCCCTTCTAGGGCAACTCAAAATCCTTCTCTAACTTCTATACTACTACACCCAACCTATTGATGACCTTATCTATTATACTGTACCTGAAAATGATGTTAGAATACCTCAAACTCACCAAATACGCTCTTTGCAACCTCTGAATTGCAGCTGCCCTTGCTGAATGTTGAAGGGTTTCATCCTCAACTTCAGTTTCAATGAAGGGTTTTGTCTCCAAAGGATGTAAGCCAAGTGTTTTCGTGCTTAAACTCATGAAATTAATTCACCAAAATAATATAATCCCCCAAAACGAACCTTCACCTTCCTTTTATAACCTTTTCCACAAAAAGCTCCCTCCGAAAGTGGGGCACTCCATTTGGAGGGATTATTTGAATATTTAAAACCAACATCTGTAATGTCATTTTCCGTGGACTAGTCGAAAGTGACCCTTTTAGCCTATTTAGTTACCGTAGGCTAATTTTGGGCTTTGTTAAGAGAATAAATTTAATTAATTAAATAAAGTTGTCTAATAAAGCAATTTTCCGGACGACTTTAATTTAATTAATTTAAAAAGGTGACTTAAGTGTTTTAAAAAAGACAAATATTATAAACTCACTTTATAAGAGTGTTTTATTGAAATATTTTAAGCGGAAACTTAAAAAAAGTGCCTTCAGGAATGTTCTAAGGGGAAAATATAAAAGGGAGTTTGTAAGCTCATTTGGGGATGCTTGATTCTATTTGCTTTGTGAAGACTTGAAGCTTTCAGTGAGAGCAAACCCTATGACGAAAACTCTTAAGTGAATTGGTTTCGGTGGTGAGACATCTACCCTAGCCGATTTGCAGGTGGAATCACATAGGTTTCACACAAGTGTTGAACAATTGAAGATTAAATAATTTATCGGAATTTTATAGGCAAATGATAAATTATTATTTTCCGATTTCTACAGGTGAAAAGAAGAATTTGTTGGATAATTATCAGTAAATGTGAATGCAGTGTGTCTAGTGAAAGATTGAATTTTAAATTTAATGTTTTATTCATGTTGGGTTTTACCCAGCCATACCATTACTAAGCCTAGTAAAGGGACGGTACACAATATAAAAAACCAAAGAGTGGGCAATTAATGATTTTTAAGGCTTTAAAGCCTTTCCATTTTCTAGCGTAGCCTTTCTAAGATTTAACAAAGACCACAATAGCATTATTCCAAGGAAGCGCCACTTAAAAGAGGCTGTCATACTATTTGTGAAGCCTGTCGTATATCCTTATTAGGCTGCCATACCATTTTTTTGGAGCCATACAGATATTGGAGGAGGATAAAAGTAATTAGAGGTTGCTGATTGGACTCTACAACAGAGGTTAGCATTTGAAATTTAATATTATCTTCATTTGCTTAGTATTGCAGTTCTATAATAAACTTTTGACTGTAGTTGTTCACAACAGCATTTTATATATATTCATCAATTGAAAATTTATATGCACATGAAATCAGAAATATTGCAAAGAAAAGTTGATTCCAGTAGTTGATATTGAGACATTTAATTTTATGATGACTTTTTGTGATAATCTGTTGAAAAGATCCTAACTGCAAACTGTTTGATGAAATTCCTGTGCACCAAAACTTGTAAAAATCAAAATATTTTGGTATAATATTTTGGGGTGGCATATTACAACATCTTTATAATTTCTCTCAAGGGCTAACTTGCCCGTGACCCTTAAAGGTCCCCTCTTTAAGTCAAAAATCAAAAATATAAAAGGGGTAGCTGACATAAAGTCCATTAGACATTATTATTTTAAGTATTTGGGAATATTTTTTATTGTAAATAATAATATTATTCTAATCTCGAAAAGGGGACATTACATGAAGTCAGAGCCATTGAAAAGTTAAAATCATATTTGTGATTCAAATTTTGCCACGACAGATCTAAGACTCCTACATTACTACATAAGCTTTAATGTCGAAGTTTTGCCATTAGGTGTAGAAGTTTGGCAAACTGACAAACATAATTTTTCTTTTTCACCAACAAAATATACAAAAAGAGTGTTAGATAGGTTCAGTATGGCATATTGCAAATTCTCATCTATATCTATGGAAAAAGGGCTGAAACTTTCAGCCAAGATTGATTCAAAAGTAGTCAATGAGTCAGTCTACCGGCAACTAGTGGAAAACTTGATCTATCTTACAGCCACAACGTCTGACTTGAGCTATGCAGTTAGGTAAATGTCCAGATTTATGACAACTCCAAAAGAAGAACATTGGACATCAACAAAGAGGGTGCTAAGGTATGTTAAGGTGTAATATTCTGAACTGGAATATTATACAGAAATTTGATTTCCTTGAAATTCTGTTTAAAATAAATAAATATAGAATTTGTATTTCAGAATAATTTATTTAAATTAAATAAATATTATTATATAATTTCAGATCTCGAAAATCAATATAAACGTCTCAAGGGTTTGCATCCTTGAGTTGGAATTACAAGGGTTTTCATCCTTGTATCCAATCTTACTTTTGAGGGGTTTCGTCCTCAATTATAATCGTAAGCATTACGCTTATATAGGTTAAATGTTTTATACATAAATGATTGGATGATTTCCTTCCATTTTCATTATGCTTTATTTATACTTTCAACCTTACATTGAAGAGGTGTGACTTCTGCAAGGTTAGCATCCCTCCATTTCAATGTATGTTGTTTAACATATTAACTAAATAATTAATAACTAACTACTAGTGAATGTTGCCCCTATGTGTGGCGATCTTGTTAATGAAGCGTTGTTGTTCCTTAATGTCTCTCTAAGTAAATGCTACATTGTTGTTCCTTAGTGCAGCGATTTCTTCAATTAAATGTTGTGCTTCTATTCCTGATTAGATTGCAGCAATTCCCTTATAAAATTGCAGTCGTACAACATGGGAATATTACAGACCTCCCATCCTCAAATTGCTTGTCCTCAAGCAATTGTAAATTTGGGTGTTCAAGAATTGATGCTCCTTCCCACGTGGCATCTTTGAGTGGTAAATTTTTCCAACGAACCAAATACTCTGTGATACTTCTATTCCTTAACCTTTTTTCAAGAGCCTCGAGGATGGCTTCGAGTATTAAAATCAACTTGCCTTCGTTGTCTAATGGTGGTAGCTTTATAGAAGGGGTAATATGTTGGCCAAGTGACCTTTTTAGGCATGAAACATGGAAAACATTATGTATTCGACTACAACCTAGTAATTTTAACTCGTAAGCAACCTCTCCCACCTTCCTCGTGACTTTATATGGTCCGTAAAAATGTGGTTTAAGTTTCTCGGCTCCACTTTGCTTGATAGAGGTCTGCCTATAGGGCTATAAATGCAAATATACTGTTGACCATTTTGGTCCAGCAGGCCAAAATCGCTCCTTCTTCCCTTGTTCTGAGCCAGTTCAATTTTGATTTTGCATAAGTCTTTCGGCAAAAGGAGGAACCAGTTCAGTGGTTCGACGTCGGGGTCCAATGGCATGTTCTTTCCAAGAATTTTGAACTTGAACTGTGAACCATTATTGGTTCAATGAGTTGGTTCAGTTCAATTGGTTCAATGAGTTGGTTTAGTTCAATCAGTTCAAGTGCTTGGTTCAACAACTTGGTTCAACAACTTGCTTCAGTCGGCTTGGTTCAAAGAAATGGTTCAAAGTGTTGGTTCAACGTTTGGTTCAAAGGGATGGTTCAAGAAGTGGTTCAATCGAAAAGTTCAAAGGAGTCTTCCAAAAGCCCGAAGGACAAGTGCCCTTGTGGAGGGCAGTTAGGCGACAAAAGGACCTTTGCGACTTTTTCGAAAGGCAATTTTAGAGGCCAAACAGCCCTCCGTTGCGACTTTTTCGAAAGGCAATTTTAGAGGCCAAACAGCCCTTGCGGAGGGCAAGAAAGCACTTGGAAAGAAGGCCGAAAGGGTAAGTTTTCCTTCGGAAAAGTGAATAAGGCAAGTTGGAATTCTTTCGGATTTTTTCAAGGCAAAGAGGCAGAGAATTTCTTCGGACATTTTGTCCGAAGAAATCCTTCGGAAGAAAATCTGGTAGAAATAAAAGACAAGGCCCCTTCAATAAAATGACTTTCTTCAGACTTTTGTCTGAAGAAATTCGGAGAAAGAACCGCGGGATAAAAACCCGAAGAAGAATTCCGAAGGTCAAAGGAAGTGATCGAGACAATTCTCGCGGTCATTTTGTCCACGGGAAAAATGGCCAAAAGGAAAAGCCCGACCGAAGAGAAAAGGCCCGAGAAAGCAAGCAGAAAAAACGTGAAGGAACATTTCCTTCAGACATTTTGTCCGAAGGATTTAAACAACAAGGCCGCCGAAGGACCCCGAAGGGCAAGTGCCCTTGCAGGGGACTCTCGGCTGCCGAAAGGATCTTCCCCAAGCCCCGAAGGGACACTTTCCCTTCGGAAGGATTCAAAGACTAAGCTCGGTCAAAGGAAATCCAAAGGAAATAAATCCGAAGGAAATAAAGCCGAAGGAATTAACCAAGGGGTGACGGGCCCGCAGACGTCAAAGTTGGGCACCATGAACTAGCCGTTGGCTTTCAAATGGCGACGGGCCCGCGAACGTCAATTTTACGGCAATAAAATAGCCGTTGATCTTTAAATACTTGAGCGCCAACTAGAAGGGAGCCCAAAGAGCTAAGAGAGAAAGAGACAAAAGCCAGCAAAAGACAAAACCAGGAAAAGACGACGCTGAGAAAAGACAAAAGTTAAGAATGAACTCAGCGACCTGCTGATGAAAGAGCCCAAAGAGCCAAAGAAGTAGCAGAAGATAGCCCCTGAGGGCCAAATGAGACAGAAAAGACAAAGCCAGGAAGAGACAAAAGAGCCAAGTGCAAAAATGGACAAAACAGTCCAAGTGGAAAAGGAAGGTGTCGACTCAAGGAGTTACTCCAGCGGTTGGAACAGTGCCTGCCAAGTGGTCATCAAGGGGCGTGAACAGTGAATGGCACGACCCATTTTTCTCCATTTTGCATTAATGAGCAAACAAACCGAGTGAATGCCTTCAAGGAGCGGTCTTGTTTGTGGACAAACAACGCGGCTTATGTTTTTTAAACGCCTGAAGTCAAAATCGGAGCCGACACAACATTATCTTTCAGCGGCTTCCTCTTCCCAACGCTCTCAGCATGCGTAGGCCACTTGTCAAAGGGCGCCAAAAGTCTTTTCCAAAAGGGGCGCTTTTGTTTCCCTCTTCTATATATATATTGTAACTTCTCATTTGAGAAAGATATCTCTCATATTGTAAGGTGAAGCCCTGCCATTTTCACCTGGAATCAATAGAATACGCATTTTTTACCTCTATTCTGGTTAGATATATCTCTGAGTGTTTGAGTGTTAGTCTTGTGTTCAGTCAATGCTTCTTAATGCTTTCACAGGGTTGACACCAACGTACCTGGTATATACAAAGCGCCATTCTTGCAGGTGACAAGAAGAGCTGTACCTGGAGCACAGAGGCAGAAGGAGGTTACTAGATAATGTGCTTATCCTATAGCGACTATGGTAAGTCTTTTTTCTGTGTGTTTCCATTAAAGCCTCCCTGTCAAGCTCCCTGCAGTCTGGTCCTTTTACCAGCTAAAGTGTATGTATGTGTTCTTATCGTTCAAAGTGTGAGTGTGAGTAGATCAAACTTGTTTGGTGCATCACCCTCTTAAATTAGGTTCTGTTTTTCAATAAACCTTCTCCCTTTTCACCCCCGCATTATATATATATATATATATATGTATTAGCAACTTACTAGAATAACTCAGATGTATCAAAGGGAGCTAGCCCTTATCTAGAGACTCTCCCCCCAGTTTTGCCAGACCCACAGGCAAGAGGGGAGTTTCCATTGTGATGCGTGGAAGACAAGAGCTTAACCTCCTGTCAAGGGTGCAATCCGCTGCGTCAACAGTTTTTGGCACGCCCAGTGGGACAAAGTTTTTACACTTAGTAAAGTTTCAGGATTGATGTTGGTCTTGTTACAATAAAATCAACCATTTTCAGCATCTGGTGACTCTACCATTAAAAACATCAGTCTCTGATCAAAGACCAGTCTGACCTATTATGCCTAAAATCACCACACGATCTGCTGCTAAGGGTGTCCCTTATGAATTCATTGAATTGCCTTTGAACTCAGCAAAGCGACTGAGGTTTGAGAGGACTCGTCTTTATTCAACAAATCACTTTCCCAGACCTGCCATAAAATACACCTACGCAAGAAGGCCTCCGTTGCATCCTGTCATAGCTATGGCATTACATTTTGTGGCCTTTCATGGTCAGATTCCTTTGAATCTCTGGCATTATGACCCAATTCCAAGAGCAGTCCTTAAAAGTGTGCCTTCCTTTAATGGAGAAGGGCCCATTACTGCTATCGAACACATCAGAAATATTGCTAACCTCTGCAATATTCACAATGTCATTGAGGAAAACATTGCGATCAGATTGCTGGCATTGTCTTTCAAGGGTAAAGTTCTAGACTGGTATGGGACTTTGCCCATGAATTCAGTCGATTCCTGGAACGAATTGGGCGCCCTCTTGACGAACCGATTTGGAGAGAAGAGCGACCACCTCTCACTTGTCGAGCAGCTGACTACTATGAAAAGAGCTCCATATGAATACATGCAGGATTTCAACACTCGATTTCAGAAGACATGGGATAGAATCCCCATTCTAGTAAGGCCGACTCCGAGCTATGCTTTCCTCTATTATTTGAAAGCGTTGAACAATGACAACGCTGTTATGATACAGTCCATGGGAGGACATGTGCTTTCCGCCGCCTATGACATAGCTATAGCGGCTGAGAATTCCCTGGTGCAGGCTAGAAAAATAGCTCCTAGGCCTCATATGCCACTCTTTCCTAAATTGCTGCCTCCAATCCAGACTGTTGCTCCCACCTTAGCTCTTCTGCCTGGCATAGAAAAGCCGCCTACTACTTCATCAAATGACCTCCATGAAGTCAAAAGTCTGTTACAAAGCGTAACAAATGAACTAGTGGCTATTAAAAGGTAGCAAGCTCAAAACAATTGACCAAATCAAGGATATCAGCAGTATGGTTAAGCAAATAGACCCCCTTTCCAAAATTACAATCAAGGGCAGGGTTAGTTTCCACAGGCTAGACCTTTTCAAGGCTACAATCCAGGCGCTCTTCGTCATCCAACGCCATGGTGCCCACTCAAAACAATCTGGTACAAGAACAGCACAGTTGCTCAACCATGGGATATGGTCAAGATCAGGCTGTTTATACAAATGAAATGCCGAGTCACTACACAAATGTACAAGACAATCAGGCAGCCGCCCAATTCACAAACTTTGAGGCTTTAGTACAACTTGGCATGGGCAGCAGTTAGACTCAGCCCGATTCTACTCTCATGAATCACCTGGAGGGTGAGTTCTATGCAGTCAATTACGTGGGTAGTGCCGACAATCAAGGCCACTATGTCGCAGCCAACACAAGGTCGAAAAAGAGAGCAATGGAAGAAGCTCAAGCAGTTGCCCAAACATCAACAACACCTTCTTCATCACATGTAAACCAAAAGGTTCCAAACTTCAAACCGCCGGTTGTACCTTCAGCCCTTCGGCTTGCGCCTCAAGGTGTAAGTAATCCCAAAGAAAGTTTGAAAGAAAGCAACCCTCGAGTCAACGTGGTAGACCAGATGAAGAAGTTGCACATGAAAATCTCCTTATGGGATTCATTGTCAATACCGGGACAAAAGGACATGCTACAAAAGAAATTGCATGCGCTGAATGAACAAGCTGTCCTAGCAAAAGCTGATAACGTTCTGATGATGAATGGGCAGCCTTCCACATCAGGCCAAGTTAAGAAAGAGGAAAAGGTTCTCCCTTTTTATTTATTCTTGGTCATAAGAGATTTCTTGGTGCACAATTGCATCATTGACAGTGGAGCAAGCACCTCAGTAATGCCCAAATGCATAGCTGATAAGTTGGAGCTAAAATATGAGAAAATGACTAAGGGAGTCCTGCAACTGGATGGAACACCAGCAAAGACACTTGGGGTGGTGAAAGGTTTGAGCTTGACGTTACACGCCTACCCGACCTTCTCAGTTCTCCACGATGTGGTAGTGGCGAATGTCCCTCTTTACTTTGCTATTTGCTTGTCCAGAGATTTCACATCCAAGATGGGTGGCTACCTAGTAGCAAACTGGTCCTATCTGGTTTTTAGAACCAAGTATGGGACTGAAGTCAAGATTGAATCGGAGCCACTCCATAGAGATCATCTGAAACCATACTCGCTCAAGGCGGCAAATGTCAGCTATGCCATTATTGACCAGGAAGAGTTCCAAGTGGATCAATCTCCATCTTCTGCCCATGAAGGAGTTGTTGACCTGCTCTTTGACGAATGGGGAAGTGACAACTTTGAACATGATCCTTACAAGTTCATAGAAAAGGCAAGCCTTGGGATTTATTGCATGCACGAAAAGGTACTTTTGTACCAAATCTGATGAAAGCAAGCCAAGAAAGCTCAGGTTTATGGCAGTTGTTCTTTGATGGCTCAAGAAGTTGGGAGCTAGTGGTGGAGTGGTACTAGTTTCTCCTTCAAAGGAGAAATACTTTTCAGCTTTAAGGTTTCAATTTTCTTGCACATGCAATGTTGTAGAGTACGAATCCCTTATCCATGGTTTGGAGTGGGCAAAGAAAAGAAAAATCAAAGAGCTGCAGTTTTTTGGTGACAGTGAGATGATTGTCAATCAGGTAAGAGGCCAAAATTTGACAAAGAATTATTTATTGAAGTCCTATAAACATAGGGTATGGGACTTAGTGGAGAATTTCCTTGCTTTCAATGTTACCTCCATTCCTAGAGAGCATAACAAGCAAGCAGATAGACTGGTAGCAGTTGGTGCCCAGTTTGATATCCCTCAGGAAATAGGCCGAGACCGCAATTCACGCCACTTGAAGGTAGTAATCCGGCCCTCTGTACCCGACATCACTAACTGCCAGGTCTTTGACAACGACCAACAAATAACACTCTTCTTGCAAGAAGAAGCTGAGTTCGCTGCTAAAAACTAGGCTAAGCTACAGTAGCAGTATGGCAGCCAAATTGTTCAGCTGAAGAACAATAAACTCCCCAAAGGCTTGGTCACTCTACAGAGTATTTTCAATGAAGATGACCAGTTGAAAAGCGATAAGGCAAGCATCACAACGAAAGAGAATTATGAGAAGGTTGAAATATTCAAAGATAAGCTTCTTGCACTTGGAAAAGTGTGCACGGACTAAGAAAGGTAGGCCTTCATCTTGTTGTGCCAAGAGTTTGCTGATGTCTTCGATTGAGAATATAACGATTTGAAGGGTTTCGACCCAAGTTTGGCCCAACATACCATTGAGCTAGAAGAAGGCGCCAGGAAGATCAAGCAGAAGCAAAGGCCTGTCAACCCAAAGATTGAGCCTCTCATGCGGAAGGAACTAACCAAGTTGATTGAGTACAGGATAATATTTCCAATCAAACACTCCTCTTGGCTGGCAAATCTTGTTCCTGTCCGGAAAAAGAATGGGGAGATCAGACTATGCGTTGATTTCAGAGATCTTAATAGAGTCTCTTTGAAAGACCATTATCCTCTCCCAAGCATGGAGCAGATCTTTCAAATGGTGACAGGCAACGAGCGTTTCTCCCTCATGGATGGTTATTCAAGATATAATAAGATTTTGGTGCAAGAATGTGACAAGTACAAGACAGCCTTCACTACCAAATGGGGGACGTTTGCTTACAGGAAAATGCCATTCGGACTGTCCAATGCTGGTGCCACCTTTCAGCGAGCCATGGACATGGCCTTTTGAGGCCTGATAGATAACACTGTGCTGGTGTATCTTGATGACGTGACAGTATTCTCTAAGGAGGCGGGCCAACACATGAAACACCTCAGACAAATCTTTGAGAGGTGTAGAGAGTTTGATATCTCTCTCAACCCGAAGAAATGCGTGTTCGCTGTCCATGAGGGTAAACTCGTTGGCCATGTTGTTTCCAAGGAAGGCTTGACCATTGATCCAAAGAGAGTTCGCTCTATTTTGGAGCTGTCCTTGCCTAAACACAAGAATGGCCTGCAGAGCTTATTCGGCAAAATAAATTTCATCCGGAGATTTATACCGAATTTTGCGGAGGTAGTCAAGCCATTGACCTCTATGCTGAAGAAGGATGAGAAGTTCACGTGGACAGTGCAAAGAAATGACAGTTTTGAAGACATCAAGTAGGCTATAGCCCAGGCTCCTACTTTGATCAGCCCTGACTTCACCAAGGATTTCAACCACTACACTTTCGGAAATGAAGAGGTAATCTCCGCCATGCTTACCCAAGCAAATAGTGTTGAACAACCACTTGCGTTTTTTAGCCAAGGCCTAGAAGGTTTTGAGGTCAGGTATACATACGTGGAGAAGCAAGTCCTTGCAGTCATACGAATTTTGAAGAAATTCAGGCATATGTTGTCCAATCGCAGAATTCACCTCATGGTCCCACATCCCGGCATCAAGGATTTCTTGATCAACCGTGACCTGAATGAAAAGAGAGCGGGGTGGATCACTAAGGTAATGGAATACGACGTGGATATCAAAATCACCAAGCTGGTAAGAGGGAGAGGCCTGTGTGAACACCTTGCTACAGACTTTAAACAACAAAAAGAGGACAGTCTGCTAATTCATGATGCAGCTACAACAGAAGAACCAACTGTCATGAAGGATTGGACATCAAACTTGAGGCGTTTCCTTCTCACTAGTGAGTGCCCGTAGGGCCTTGATAGGACCAAGAGGAGATATTTCAGACTCCAGTCTCTCCCTTATGTCCTGATTACTGGAGTGTTATTCAGATGGGATCTCTCAAGAGTCATTTTAAGGTGCATAGACCCAAGTCAGGCCGACATGGTGCTGTCCGAGTTCCATGATGGGCTAGCTGGTGGTCACTTTGCTCATAGGCCTACAACTACAAGAATAATGAGAGCTGGTTACTTCTCGCCCACTCTATTCAGAGACACCCATGTCTGGGTACGAAAGTGCCAGAAATGTGCACTTTTTGATGGGAAGCAATGGCTCGCTGCCATGCCTTTATAGCCTATTCAGGTGGAGCAACCATTCATGCAATGGGGCCTTGACTTTATAGGGATGATTAACCCTCCCTCCAGTGCTGGGCACAAGTGGGTCCTGACTGCCACAGATTACTTCACAAGATGGGTAGAGACTGTCGCTTTGAAGGAAGCCAACGAAAGTGCAGTCCTGGATTTTTACGAAGACCTGGTGGCAAGGTTTGGGGTTTCAGCTACCATCATCTCAGATAACGCTTTAGCTTTTCTAGGAACGAAAACAAGTGAATGGGCATTGAGATATGGTATCTATCTTAGCACTTCGTCCAATTACTACCTACAGGAGAACGGGCTGGCTGAATCCACCAATAAGAATCTGATCAGGATTATCAAGAGAACAATGGAGGAGAATCAGAGGACTTGGCATGCCAAGTTGAAAACAGCCCTGTGGCCAGATAGGGTCACTCCAAAGAGGGCAATTGGCAACTCGCTGTACACACTCGTATATGGAAGGGAAGTTAGGCTTCCCCTTTCACTTGAATTGCCAGCCTTGGACCTCGCTCACCAGCTGCAGTTAGAAGGCAACAGCATGGAGGTTAGGTTATGCGAGCTGATGGAGCTCCAAGAGACAAGGGACCAGGCTATGGCTTCTATGACCAGCCGCCAACAACAGACGAAGAAACACTTCGACAATAAATCTTCATCAAAGGTTTCTCTGAAGGAGACATCGTCTTGAAATGGGATGCGGACCGAGCTAAGCCTGGAAAGCACACAAAGTTTGATGCCCTATGGAGTGGTCCATACGTCATCACTCAGTGTAAGCAGCACGACGCGTTCCAACTCTCCAGGTTGGATGGCAAAGAATTGTATATCCTAATTAATGGGATACATCTTAAACATTATCACTGAGCCCTTCTCCCATAATGTATATATTTTCCTTGCTTTTTTCCTGTTTTCCATAAGTGCTTTTGCGCATGTTAGTAGCTTTCTTCGTCTTGTGTGTGTTTTCGTTTCCTTTTTGGGAGTAAAACCTACGTGATTGATTCTTGGATATCTCAAGGCAGTTGCTAACTCTTTCAAATCTACATCTCGACTCCGTGCCCAATGGACTTTAAGGCAACTGGTCTCTAAGCATAGCAAGCATGCTTCCCTTGGGAATCGCCAATTTGTTGACCATTTTGGTCCAGTAGGCCAAAATCGGTCTCCTTCTTCCCTTGCTGTTCTGATCCAGTTCAATTTTGATTTTGCATAAGTCTTTCGGCAAAAGGAGGGACCAGTTCAGTGGTTCGACGTCGAGGTCCAATGGCATGATCTTTCCAAGAATTTTGAACTTGAACTTTGAACCATTATTGGTTCAATGAGTTGGTTCAGTTCAATTGGTTCAATGAGTTGGTTCAGTTCAGTCAGTTCAAGTGTTTGGTTCAAAGGCTTGGTTCAACAACTTGGTTTAAAGACTTGGTTCAACAACTTGCTTCAGTCGGCTTGGTTCAGAGAAATGGTTCAAAGTGTTGGTTCAACGTTTGGTTCAAAGGGATGGTTCAAGAAGTGGTTCAATCGGAAAGTTCAAAGGAGTCTTCCAAAAGCCTGAAGGACAAGTGCCCTTGCGGAGGGCACTTAGGCGACAAAAGGACCTTTGCGACTTTTCCGAAAGGCAAATTTAGAGGCCAAACAGCCCTTGCGAAGGGCAGGAAAGCACTTGGAAAGAATGATGTAAGGGTAAGTTTTCCTTCGGAAAAGTGAATAAGGCAAGTTGGAATTCTTTCGGATTTTTTCAAGGTAAAGAGGTGGAGAATTTCTTCGGACATTTTGTTCGAAGAAATCCTTTGGAAGAAAATCCGGCAAAAATAAAAGACAAGCCCCCTTAAATAAAATGACTTTCTTCGGACTTTTGTCTGAAGCAATTCCTTCGGACAAAAAGTCCGAAGAAATTCGGAGAAAGAGCCGCGGGATAAAAACCTGAAGAAGAATTTCGAAGGTCAAAGGAAGTGATCGAGACAATTCTCATGGACATTTTGTCCGTAGGAAAAATGGCCAAAAGGAAAAGCCCGACCGAAGAGAAAAGGCCCGAGAAAGCAAGCAGAAAAAATGTGAAGGAACATTTCCTTCGGACATTTTGTCCGAAGGATTTAAATAGCAAGGCCGCCGAAGGACCTCGAAGGGCAAGTGCCCTTGCGGGGGACTCTCGGCTGCCGAAAGAAGGACCTTCCCCAAGCTCCGAAGGGACACTTTCTCTTCGGAAGGATTCAAAGACTAAGCTCGGTCAAAGGAAATTCAAAGGAAATAAAGCCGAAGGAATTAACCAAGGGGTGACGGGCCCGCAGACGTCAAAGTTGGGCACCATGAACTAGCCGTTGGCTTTCAAATGGCGACGGGCCCGCGAACGTCAATTTTACGGCAATAAAATAGCCGTTGATCTTTAAATACTTGAGCGCCAACTAGAAGGGAGCCCAAAGAGCTAAGAGAGAAAGAGACAAAAGCCAACAAAAGACAACCAGGGAAAACGACGCTGAGAAAAGACAAAAGTTAAGAATGAACTCAGCGACCTGCTAATGAAAGAGCCCAAAGAGCCAAAAAAGTAGCAGAAGATAGCCCCCGAGGGCCGAAGGAGATAGAAAAGACAAAGCCAGGAAGAGACAAAAGAGCCAAGTGCAAAAACGGACAAAACAATCCAAGTGGCAAAGGAAGTCATCGACTCAAAGAGTTACTCCAACGGTTGGAACAGTGCCTGCCAAGTGGTCATCAAGGGGCGCGAACAGTGAACGACGCGACCCATTTTTCTCCATTTTGCATTAATGAGCAGACAAACGGCGTGAATGCCTTCAAGCAGCGGTCTTGTTTGTAGACAAACAACGCAACCTATGTTTTTTAAACGCCTGAAGTCAAAATTGGAGCCAACACAGCATTATATTTTAGCGTCTTGCTCTTCCCAATGCTCTCAGCACGCATGGGCCACTTGTCAAAGGGCGCCAAAAGTCTTTTCCAAAAGGGACGCTTTTGTTTCCCTCTTCTATATATATATTGTAACTTCTCATTTGAGAAAGATATCTCTCATATTGTAAGGCGAAGCCCTGCCAATTTTCACCTAGAATCAATAGAATACGCATTTTTTACCTCTATTCTGGTTAGATATATCTCTGAGTGTGTCTGAGTGTTAGTCTTGTGTTCAGTGATTGCTTCTTAATGCTTTCACAGGGTTGACACCAACGTACCTGGTATATACAAAGTGCCATTTTTGCAGGTGACAAGAAGACCTGTACCTGGAACGCAAACGCAGAAGGAGGTTACTAGACAGTGTGCTTCTCCTATAGCGCCTATGGTAAGTCCTTTTTCTATGTGTTTCCATTAAAGCCTCCCTGTCAAGCTCCCTGCAGTCTGGTCTTTTACCAGCTAAAGTGTATGTATGTGTTCTTATGGTTCAGAGTGTGAGTGTGAGTAGATCAAATTTGTTTGGTGCATCACCCTCTTAAATTAAATTCTGTTTTTCAGTAAACCTTCTCCCTTTTCACCCCCCATTATATATATATATATATATATATATATATATGTATTAGCAACTTACTGAAATAACTCAGATGCATCAAAGGGAGCTAGCCCTTATCTAGAGACTCTCCCCCCAGTTTTGCCAGACCCACAAGCAAGAGGGGAGTTTCCATTGTGACGCATAGAAGACAGGAGCTTAGCCTCCTATCAAGGGTGCAATCCGCTGCGTCAACAGTTTTTGGCACGCCCAGTGGGACAAAGTTTTTACACTTAGTAAAGTTTCAGGATTGATGCTGGTCCTGTTACAGCAAAATCAACCATTTTCAGCATCTGGCGACTCCACCATTAAGAACATCAGTCTCTGATCAAAGACTAGTCTGACCTCCTATGCCTAAAATCACCACACGATCTACTACTAAGGGTGTCCCTTTTGAATTCATTGAATTGCCTTTGAATTCAGCAAAGCGACTGAGGTTTGAGAGGACTCATCCTTATTCAACAAATCACTTTCCCAAACCTGCCATAAAATACATATACGCAAGAAGGCCTCCGTTGCATCCTGTCATAGCTATGCCATTACCTTTTGTGGCCTTTCATGGTCAAAGTCCTTTGAATCTCCGACATTATGACCCAATTCCAAGAGCAGTCCTTAAAAGTGTGCCTTCCTTTAATGGAGAAGGGCCCATTACTGCTATCGAACACATCAGAAATATTGTTAACCTCTGCAATATTCACAATGTCACCGAGGAAAACATTGCGATCAGATTGCTGGCATTGTCTTTCAAGAGTAAAGTTCTAGACTGATATGGGACTTTGCCCATGAATTCAGTCGATTCCTGGAACGAATTGGGCACCCTCTTGACGAACCGATTTGGGGAGAAGAGCAACCACCTCTCACTTGCCGAGCAGCTGACTACTATGAAAAGAGCTCCACATGAATACATGCAGGATTTCAACACTCGGTTTCAGAAGACATGGGATAGAATCCCCATCCTGGTAAGGCCGACTCTGAGCTATGCTTTCCTCTATTATTTGAAAGCGTTGAACAGCGATATTGCTGTTATGATACAATCCATGGGAGGACATGTGCTTTCCGCCGCCTATGACATAGCTATAGCGGCTGAGAATTGCCTGGTGCAGACTGGAAAAATAGCTCCTAGGCCTCATATGCTGCTCTTCCCTGAATTGCTGCCTCCAATCCAGACTGTTGCTCCCACCTTAGCTCTTCTGCTTGGCATACAAAAGCCGCCTGCTACTTCATCAAATGACCTCCATGAAGTCAAAAGTCTGTTACAAAGCGTAACAAATGAACTAGTGGCTATTAAAAGGCAGCAAGCTCAAAACAATCGACCAAATCAAGGATATCAGCAGTATGGTCAAGCAAATAGACCCCTTTTCCAAAATTACAATCAAGGGTAGGGTCAGTTTGCACAGGCCAGACCTTTTCAAGGCTACAATCCAGGCACTCCTTCGTCATCCAAGGCCATGGTGCCCGCTCAAAACAATCTGGTACAAGAACAGTTCAGTTGCTCAACCATGGGATATGTTCAAGATCAGGCTGCTTATACAAATGAAATGTCGAGTCACTACACAAATGTACAAGACAATCAGGCAACGGCCCAATTCCAAAGCTTTGAGGCTTCAGTACAACCTGGCATGGGCAGCAGTCAGACTCAACCCGATTCTACTCTCATGAATCACCTGGAGGGTGAGTTCTATGCAGTCAATTACGTGGTAGTGCCGACAATCAAGGCAACTATGTCGCAGCCAACACAAGGTCGAAAAGGAGAGCAATGGAAGAAGCTCAAGCAGCTGCCCAAACGTCAGCAACACCTTCTTCATCACATGTAAACCAAAAGATTCCAAACTTCAAATCGCTGGTTGTACCTTCAGCTCCTCGACCTACGCCTCAGGGTGTAAGTAATCCCAAAAAAAGTTTGAAAGAAAGCAACCCTCGAGTCAACGTGGTAGACTAGATGAAGAAGCTGCACATGAATATCTCCTTGTGGGATTCATTGTCAATACCGGGACAAAAGGACATGCTGCAAAAGGAATTGCATGAGTTGAATGAACAAGCTGTCCCAGCAAAAGCCGATAACATTCTGATGATGAATGGGCAATGTTCCACATCAGGCCAAGTTAAGATAGAGGAAAGGTTCCCCCTTTTTATTTATCCTTGGTCATAAGAGATTTATTGGTGCACAATTGCATCATTGACAGTGGAGTAAACACCTCAGTAATGCCCAAATGCATAGCTAATAAGCTGGGGCTAAAATATGAGGAATGACTAAGGGAGTCCTGCAACTGGATGGAACACCAACAAAGACACTTGGGGTGGTGAAAGGTTTGAGCTTGACGTTACACGCCTGCCCGACCTTCACAGTTCACCACGATGTGGTAGTGGCGGATGTCCCTCCTTTGCTATTTGTTTGTCCAGGGATTTCACATCCAAGATAGGTGGCTACCTAGCAGCAAACTGGTCCTATCTGGTTTTTAGAACCAAGTATGGGACTAAGGTCAAGATTGAATCAGAGCCACTCCACAGAGATCATCTGGTACCATACTCGCTCAAGGCGGCAAATGTTAGCTATGCCATTATTGACCAGGAAGAGTTCCAAGTGGATCAATCTCCATCCTCTGCCCTTGAAGGAGTTGCTGACCTACTCTTAGACGAATGGGGAAGTGACAACTTTGAGCATTATCCTTACAAGTTCATAGAAAAGGCAGGCCTTGGGATTTATTGCATGCACAAAGAGAGTACTTTTGTACCAAATCTGCTGAAAGCAAGCCAAGAAAGCTCAGGTTTATGGCAGCTGTTCTTTGATGGCTCAAGAAGTAAGTTGGGAGCTGGTGGTGGAGTGGTACTAGTTTCTCCTTCAAAGGAGAAATACTTTTCAGTTTTCAGGTTTCAATTTTCTTGCACATGCAATGTTGCAGAGTACGAATCCCTCATACATGGTTTGGAGTGGGCGAGGAAAAGAGGAATCAAAGAGCTGTAGGTTTTTGGTGACAGTGAACTGATTGTCAATCAGGTAAGGCCAAAATTTGACAAAAAATTATTTACTGAAGTCCTATAAACAGAGGGTATGGGACTTAGTGGAGAATTTCCTTGCTTTCAATGTTACCTCCATTCCTAGAGAGCATAACAAACAAGCAGATAGGTTAGCAGCAGTTGGTGCCCAGTTTGATATCCCTCGATAAATAGGCCGAGACCGCAATTCACGCCACTTGAAGGTAGTAATTCGGCCCTCTGTACCTGACAACATCACTAACTAACAGGTCTTTGACAATGACCAGCAAATAGCACTCTTCTTCAGGAAGAAGCTAAGTTCGCTGCTAAAAACTAGGCTCAACTACAACAACAGTATGGCAGCCAAATTGTTCAGCTGAAGAACAATATACTCTCCACAAGCTTGGTCACTCTAGAGTGTATCTTCAATGAAGATGACCAGTTGAAAAGCAATAAGGCAAGCATCACAACAAAGGAAGAGAATTATGAGAAAGTTAAAATATTCAAAGATAAGTTGCTTGCACTTGGGAAAGTGTGCACAGACCGAGAAAGGCAGGCCTTCATCTTGTTGTGCCAAGAGTTTGCTAATGTCTTCACTTGGGAATATAGCGATTTGAAGGGTTTCGACCCAAGTTTGGCCCAACATACCATTGAGCTGGAAGAAGGCGTCAGGGCGATCAAGCAGAAGCAAAGGCCTGTCAACCCAAAGATTGAGCCTCTCATGCGGAAGGAACTAACCAAGTTGATTGAGTCTAGGATAATATTTCCAATCAAACACTCCTCTTGGCTGGCAAATCTTGTTCCTGTAGGCAAAAAGAATGGGGAGATCAGACTATGCGTTGATTTCAGAGACCTTAATAGAGTCTCTTTGAAAGACCATTATCCTCTCCCAAGCATACAGCAGATCCTTCAAATGGTGACAGGTAGCGAGCGTTTCTCCCTCCTAGATGGGTATTCAGGGTATAATCAGATTTTGGTTCAAGAATGTGACCAGTACAAGACAACCTTCACTACCAAATGGAGGATGTTTGCTTACAGGAAAATGCCATTCACACTGTTCAATGCTGGTGCCACCTTTCAGCGAGCCATGGACATGGTCTTTCGAGGCCTGATAGATAACACTGTGCTGGTGTATCTTGACGACGTGACTATTCTCTGAGGTGGGCCAACACATGAAACACCTCAGACAAATCTTTGAGAGGTGTATAGAGTTCAATATCTCTCTCAACCTAAAGAAATCCGTGTTCGCTGTCCATGAGGGTAAACTCGTTGGCCACATTGTTTCCAAGGAAGGCTTGACCATTGATCTAGAGAGAGTTCACTCCATCTTGGAGCTGTCCTTGCCTAAACACAAAAAGGGCCTACAAAGCTTCTTCGGCAAAATAAATTTCATCCAAAGATTTATTTTGAATTTTGCGGAGGTAGTCGAGCCATTGACCTCTATGCTGAAGAAGGATGAGAAGTTCACATGGACAGCGCAAAGAAAGGACAATTTTGAAGACATCAAGCAGGCTATAGCCCAGGCTCCTACTTTGATCAGCCCTGACTTCACCAAGGATTTCAACCTCTACACTTTCGGAAATGAAGAGGTAATCTCCGTCATTCTTATCCAAGCAAATGGTGATAACCTTGAACAACCACTTGCATCTTTTAGCCAAGGCCTAGAAGGTTTTGAGGTCAGGTATACATATGTGGAGAAGCAAGTCCTTGCAGTCATACGGAGTTTGAAGAAATTCAGGCATATGCTGTCCAACAGCAGAATTCACCTCATGGTCCCACATCCCGGCATCAAGGATTTCTTGATCAACCATGACCTGAATGAAAAGAGAGGGGTGGGTCACTAAGGTAATGGAATACGACGTGGATATCAAGATCACCAAGCTGGTAAGAGGGAGAGCCCTGTGTGAACACCTTGCTGCAGACTTTAAACAACAAAAAGAGAACAGTCTTCTAATTCATGATGCAGCTACAACAGAAGAACCAGCTGTCATGAAGGATTGGACATCAGACTTGAGGCGTTTCCTTCTCACTGATGAGTGCCTGTAGGGCCTTGATAGGACCAAGAGGAGATATTTCAGACTCCAGTCTCTCCCTTATGTCCTGATTGATGGAGTGTTGTTCAGATGGGATCTCTCAAGAGTCCTTTTAAGGTGCATAGACCCAAGTCAGGCCGACAGGGTGCTGTCCGAGTTCCATGATGGGCTAGCTGGAGGTCACTTTGCTCATAGGCCTACAACTGCAAGAATAATGAGAGCTGGTTACTTTTGGCCCACTCTATTCGGAGACACCCATGCCTGGGTACGAAAGTGCCAGAAATGTGCACTTTTTGATGAGAAGCAACGGCTGGCTGCCATGCCTTTACAGCCTATTCAGGTGGAGTAGCCATTCATGCAATGGGGCCTTGACTTTATAGGGATGATTAACCCTCCCTCCAGTGCTGGACACAAGTGGGTCCTGACAGCCACAGATTACTTCACAAGATGGGTAGAGGCTGTCGCTTTGAAGAAAGCCAACGAAAGTGTAGTCCTAGATTTTTATGAAGACTTGGTGGCAAGGTTTGGGGTTCCATCTACCATCATCTCAGATAACGCTTTAGCTTTTCTAGGAACTAAAACAAGTGAATGGGCGTTGAGATATGGTATCTATCTTAGCACTTCGTCCAACTACTACCTATAGGGGAACGGGCTGGCTGAACCCACCAATAAGAATTTGATTAGGATTATCAAGAGAACAATGGAAGAGAATCAGAGGACTTGGCATGCCAAGTTGAAAACAGCCCTGTGGGCAGATAGGGTCACTCCAAAGAGGGCAATTGGCAACTCGCTGTACACGCTCGTATATGGAAGGGAAGCTAGGCTTCCCCTTTCACTTGAATTGCCAGCCTTGAACCTCGCTCACCAGCTGCAATTAGAAGGCAACATCATGGAGGTTAGGTTATGCGAGCTGATGGAGCTCCAAGAGACAAGGGACCAGGCTATGGCTTTTATGACCAGCCGCCAACAGCAGACGAAGAAACACTTCGACAATAAATCTTCATCAAAAAGTTTATCTTAAGGAGACATTGTCTTGAAATGGGATGCGGACCGAGCTAAGCCTGGAAAGCACGCAAAGTTCAACACCCTATGGAGTGGTCCATACGTCATCACTCAGTGTAAGCAGCACAACGCGTTCCAACTCTCCAGGTTGGATGGCGAAGAATTGTATATCCCAGTTAATGGGATACATCTTAAACATTATCACTGAGCCCTTCTCCCATCATGTATATATTTTCTTTGCTTTTTCCCTGTTTTCCCTAAGTGCTTTTGTGCATGTTAGTAGCTTTCTTTGTCTTGTGTGTTTTCGTTTCCTTTTTGGGGGTCAAACCTACGTGATTGATTCTTGGATATCTCAAGGCGGTTGCTAACTCTTTCAAAGCTGCATCTCGACTTCGTGCCCAATGGACTTTAAGGCAACTGGTTTCTAAGCATCGCAGGCATGCTTCCCCTAGGGATTGCCAATTTGTTGACCATTTTGGTCCAGCAGGCCAAAATCGGTCTCCTTCCCTTGCTATTCTGAGCCAGTTCAATTTTGATTTTGCATAAGTCTTTCGGCAAAAGGAGGAACCAGTTCAGTGGTTCGACGTCGGGGTCCAATGGCATGATCTTTCCAAGAATTTTGAACTTGAACTTTGAACCATTATTGGTTCAGTTCAATTGGTTCAATGAGTTGGTTCAGTTCAGTCAGTTCAAGTGCTTGGTTCAACAACTTGGTTCAAAGAAATGGTTCAAAGTGTTGGTTCAATGTTTGGGTCAAAGGGATTGTTCAGGAAGTGGTCCAATCGGAAAGTTCAAAGGAGTCTTCCAAAAGCCCAAAGGACAAGTGCCCTTGCGGAGGGCACTTAGGCGACAAAAGGACCTTTGCGACTTTTTCGAAAGGCAATTTTAGAGGCCAAACAGCCCTTGCGGAGGGCAGGAAAGCACTTGGAAAGAAGGCTGAAAGGGTAAGTTTTCCTTCGGAAAAGTGAATAAGGCAAGTTGGAATTCTTTTAGATTTGTTCAAGGCAAAGAGGCAGAGAATTTCTTCGGACAAAATGTCCAAAGGAATTCCTTTGGACATTTTGTCAGAAGAAAATCCGGCAGAAATAAAAGACAAGGCCCCTTCTCAATAAAATGACTTTCTTCGGACTTTTGTCCGAAGGAATTCCTTCGGACAAAAAGTCCGAAGAAATTCGGAGAAAGAGCCGCGGGATAAAAACCCGAAGAAGAATTCCGAAGGTCAAAAGAAGTGATCGAGACAATTCTCGCAGACATTTTGTCCGCGGGAAAAATGGCCAAAAGGAAAAGCCCGACCGAAGAGAAAAGGCCCAAGAAAGCAAGCAGAAAAAACGTGAAGGAACATTTCCTTCGGACATTTTGTCCAAAGGATTTAAACAGCAAGGCCGCCGAAGGACCTCGAAGGGCAAGTGCCCTTGCGGGGGACTCTCGGCTGCCGAAAGGACCTTCCCCAAGCCCCGAAGGGACACTTTCCCTTCGGAAGGATTCAAAGACTAAGCTCGGTCAAAGGAAATCCAAAGGAAATAAATCCGAAGGAAATAAAGTCGAAGGAATTAACCAAGGGGTGACGGGCCCGCGGACGTCAAAGTTGGGCACCATGAACTAGCCGTTGGCTTTCAAATGGCGATGGGCCCGCGAACATCAATTTTACGGCAATAAAATAGCCGTTGATCTTTAAATACTTGAGCGCCAACCAGAAAGGAGCCCAAAGAGCTAAGAGAGAAAGAGACAAAAGCCAGCAAAAGACAAAACCAGGAAAAGACGACGCTGAGAAAAGACAAAAGTTAAGAATGAACTCAGCGGCCTGCTGATGAAAGAGCCCAAAGAGCCAAAGAAGTAGCAAAAGATAGCCCTCGAGGGCCGAAGGAGACAGAAAAGACAAAGCCAGGAAGAGACAAAAGAACCAAGTGCAGAAACGGACAAAACAGTGCAAGTGGCAAAGGAAGGTGTCGACTCAAGGAGTTACTCCAGCAGTTGGAACAGTGCCTGCCAAGGGGTCATCAAGGGGCGCGAACAGTGAACGATGCGACCCATTTTTTTCCATTTTGCATTAATGAGCAGACAAACCGCGTGAATGCCTTCAAGGAGCGGTCTTGTTTGTGGACAAATGGCGCGGCCTATGTTTTTTAAACGCCTGAAGTCAAAATTGGAGCCGACACAACATTATCTTTCAGCGGCTGCCTCTTCCCAACGCTCTCAGCATGCGTGGGCCACTTGTCAAAGGGCGCCAAAAGTCTTTTCCAAAAGGGGTGCTTTTGTTTCCCTCTTCTATATATATATATTGTAACTTCTCATTTGAGAAAGATATCTCTCATATTGTAAGGCGAAGCCCTGCCATTTTTTACCTGGAATCAATAGAATACATATTTTTTACCTCTATTCTGGTTAGATATATCTCTGAGTGTGTCTAAGTGTTAGTCTTGTGTTCAGTCATTGCTTCTTAATGCTTTCACAGGGTTGACACCAACGTACCTCGTATATACAAAGCGTCATTTCTGCAGGTGACAAGAAGAGCTGTACCTGGAGCGCAGAGGCAGAAGGAGGTTACTAGACAGTGTGCTTCTCCTATAGCGCCTATGGTAAGTCATTTTTCTGTGTTTCCATTAAAGCCTCCCTGTCAAGCTCCCTGCAGTCTGGTCCTTTTACCAATTAAATTGTATGTGTTCTTATGGTTCTGAGTGTGAGTGTGAGTGTGAGTAGATCAAACTTGTTTGGTGCATCACCCTCTTAGATTAGGTTCTGTTTTTCAGTAAACCTTCTCCCTTTTCACCCCCCATTATATATATATGTGTGTGTGTGTGTGTGTGTGTGTGTGTGTGTGTATTAGCAACTTACTGGAATAACTCAGATGCATCAAAGGGAGCTAGCCCTTATCTAGAGACTCTCCCCCCAGTTTTGCCAGACCCACAGGCAAGAGAGGAGTTTTTATTGTGACGCGTGGAAGACAGGAGCTCAGCCTCCTGTCAAGGGTGCAATCCACTGCGTCAACATATACCATGTCCCCTACTTCAAAGTTTTGTTCTATTCTATGTTGATCTGCATATAGCTTTTGTTGATTTTGTGCTTATTGAAGATTATCCTTGAAAGTCCTAAGGATATCTTTACTTTGTTGGATTAAATCTTTGGCTCTCGGAACTCTACTATCTGGAATGATCCAATCCACAAAAGATTGCGCATTGTACCCGTATAAAGCTTTGAAGGGTGTCAATCCAATTGACATGTGATAAGAGGTATTATAGCAGAATTCTCCCAAGTGCAACCATTTGATCCATGCATTTTGTTGCCCTGATATATAATTCCTTAAATACCCTTCAATCCATTTATTGATGGCTTCTATTTGACCATTCGTTTGAGGATGATAACTTGTACTTGGGGTAAGTTCAGTGCTTGCTAGGTGAAAGAGTTCTTACCAAAATGAGCTCATAAACATGTTATCTTTGTCACTAACAATGTTCTTTGGCAGCCCATGTAATTTAAAGATTTCTTTAAAAAATATTCTAGCTACCAAGGGGGCATCATACTTAGTGGCGAGAGGAAACAAATGAGCATACTTCGTCAAATGGTCAACAACTACATAGAGGCAGCTTTTTCCTTGAACCACGGGCAATCCAGTAACAAAATCCATTGAAATACCTTCCCATTTTTTAGTAGAGATGGGTAGGGGTTGCAACAAGCCTGCTGGAAATTCGTGCTCTATTTTGCTCCGTTGGCAAGGACACTCTTGAATGTACTTAAGAACTTCACTCTTAAGCCCTTTCCAAAAGAACATTTCTTTTACTTGTTTATATGTCTTAAGATAACCTGGATAGCCTGCCAAAGGGTTGTTATGAATAGCCTTCAACATTTTATGCTTAACTTTTAATTCTGGTACCAAGAAGATTTTGTTTTTATACAAAATGAGACTTTCTACTACCTTATATCGTTCATCCACAATTTTTCCCTCTGAGATCGCATTAGCGAACTCGTTTTTAACATATTCAGCTATTATGAAAACCTTCCAATCAGTTGCAATTGTAGATATGGAGCACAAAGATGGTTTTCTCAATAATGCATCCGCCACAACATTATTTTTTCCTTTCACATAATCAATGTCGAAATCAAAGGCTTGGACCTTGCTCACCCATTTTTGTTGTCTATCCTTTAAATCCTTCTGACTTAAGAAAAATTTCAGACTATTATGATCTGTTCTCACCATGAATTTCCCACATACCAAATATTGACGGAACTTGGCCAGCGCATACATGATTGCCAACATTTCTTTATCGTATATAGAGTACTTGCACCTGCAAGGAAACAGAGTATGAGGCCCTTGTTCATGGCCTAGAATGGGCAAGGAAGAGAGGAATCAAAGAATTGCAGGTGTTTGGAGACAGTGAGTTGATTGTGAACCAAGTGAGAGGTCAAAGCTTGACCAAGAACTCTTTACTCAAGTCTTACAAGCACAGAGTGTGGGACCTTGTGGAGAACTTCATTGCTTTCAACATCACTTCCATTCCAAGAGAGGAGAACAAGCATGCGGATAGACTGATAGCAATTGGTGCTCAGTTTGATATCCCAAAGGGGGTGAGACAAAGCACAAATCAACACCATTTAACGGTGATTGCGAGGCCCTCCATACCAGACAATGTCACCAATTGGCAGGTGTTTGAAAGTGACTAGCAAATAACATTTTTCTTATAGGAAGACGCTGAGTTCGCTTCCAAAAATCAGTCCAAACTGCAGCAACAGGATGATGGGCAGATTGTTCAACTAAAGTCCAACAGGCTTCCCAAAGGTTTGGTAACTCTTGAGAGCATCTTCAATGAAGATGACCAATTCAAGAGAGACAAAGCAAGCATGTCAACCAAGAAGAAAAATTATGAAAGGGTAGAGATCTACAAGGATAAGCTGCTTGCACTTGGGAAGGTATGTACCAATGAAGAAAATCATGATTTCATTATGTTATGCTAGGAGTTTGCTGATGTCTTCACTTGGGAGTATGGTGATTTGAAGGGCATTGACCCAAGCTTGGCCCAACACACCATTGAGCTGGAGGAAGGTGCCAAACCCATCAAGCAAAAGCAAAGGCCAATCAATCCAAAGATTGAGCCTCTCATGAGGAAGGAACTCACCAAACTGATCGAGGCCAGGATCATCTTCCCTATCAAACACTCTTCTTGGCTGGCCAACTTGGTCCCTGTTAGGAAGAAGAATGGAGAGGTCAGATTGTGTGTGGATTTCAGACCTGAATAGAGTCTCACTGAGAGATTTGTTGACCATTTTTGGTCCAACAGAGCAAAAAAATCGGTCCCCTTCTTTCCCTGTTGTTATGAGCCAGTCATTTCTTGATTTTGCATAAGTCTGAAAATTTCTACGGACTCTGCAGGGATTTCTACGGACTCTGCAGAGAGTTTCTACGGACTCTGTAGAGAGCTTCTACGGACTCTGCAAGTAGAGACAAGTTTCCACTTAGGCGCAAAATGGACCATTCCAAGTGCCCTTGCGGAGGGCAGGGAACATTTGCAAAGAGCCCACAGAGAAAGCCGAAAAAGTAAGTTTCCTTCGGATTTTTGTTTAAGGCAAAGAAGAGGATTTCTTCGGACAAAATGTCCGAAGGAATTCCTTCAGACATTTTGTCTGAAGAAATCCTTCGAAAAAGTTCCACGGAAATAAACAAAGATGAGGCAAAAGACATGAACGATTTCTTTCGGACTTTTTGTCCGAAGGAATTCCTTCGGACAAAAGTCCGAAGAAATTCGGGAAAATAGCTGAAGAGAAAAGGCCGCCAAAGGACCCCGAAGGGCAGGTGCCCTTGCAGGGGACTCTCGTCTGCCGAAAGAAGGGGACTTCTCCAGAGCCGAAGGGTCATCTTCCCTTCGGGATGGTTCAAAACAAGAAGCTGAAAGAAAGATAAAGTCCGAAGAAATTCGGGAAAGAGCCATTGATTTTTAAATAGTGACGGGCCCGCGAACGTCAATTTTACACCAGAAAAGCCCGAAAGCAGAAGTTGCCAAGTGTCGTCTGCCGGGACACATGATAATTTGCCTCTAAAAGCAGCGGAACGTGCCACGTGTCCCTTGCAAGGCTCGATGGAAGCCGACAAGTGTTAACATCCGCGGTCTCTCCCTTTTGGTTCCGTAAAGACTATGGTGGGCCCCGGACGAACTACTAAAGAGCGCGGACGCTGCCAAGTGTCATCGTCCGTGGTGAATCCGAATGAGTCCCAAATACTTCTGTATTGTTTCTAAAGCTCAGCAGAAGCCGCCACGTGTCCTCTTCTGCAGGACTCTCAAAAGGTGTTTAAAGCTTCTATAAACTCAGCGGATGCTGCCACGTGTCTTGCCTATTTCAGCAATGGAACATGCCACGTGTCACTTGTTGAAATCAGCAAAAAGTGGCCAAAGCAAGCCGGAAAGACACGAAGAATTAGCCGAAGATAGCCCCGAGGGCCGAAGGAGTCAAAAAGAGACAAAACCAGGAAAAGAGCCAAGTGCAGAAACGGACAAAACAATCCAAGTGGCAAAGAAAGGTGTCGACTCAAGGAGTTACTCCAGTGGTTGACACAGTGTCTGCAAATTGGTCATCAAGAGGCGCGAACAGTGAACGGCACGACCCATTTTCTTCACTTTGCATTGATGAGTAGGCAAGCTTCGTGAATGCCTTGAAGGGAGCAGTCTGTTTGCAGAAAAGAGGTGCGGCCCATGCTTTCTCATTAATGTTTGAATGCCAAAGTCAAAGCAGGAGCCGACAATCAAACAGCTTCCTCTTCCCAAGGCTCGGAACGCACATGGGCCACTTGAAAGAAGAGTGCCAAAGTCTTTTTCTTCTCTCTCTATATATTGTAAACTTCTCATTTTGAGGGGGGATCCATTCTCTTAGCCCTTAAGGCAAAGCTCTGCCCCAAAATCTCTCGGGCTTGTAAGGTAGAACTCTGTCGAATTTTACCTTGAATCAAGACTTAGCATTTTTACCTCCATTTGAACTTGTACTCACGCATATGTCTATGTTTTCTTTTTGTGTTAAGTCATTTTCTTTTATGCTTTCACAGAACGATTCCAGCATGTCTAGTGCATTGTGAAGTCTCTTCTTCTGCAGGTCTGCCAGAAGTGTCTATAGCAGGAATATAGGCGCATGTGAATAGGCTGCCAAAGTGTGTCTCAGAACACCTTTGATAGTTCTTCTTCCCTGTATCTCTACGGACCCCTGACTCACTGATACAGAAGAGTCTCCCACATCAGATGAAGTGTATGGGAGCTTCTTCTTGGTGAAAAGTGTATGTTCGGGCTGAGTGGATCAATTTTTTTGGTGTATCACCTTTTAGTTTAGGTTTAGGTTCTGTTTTCAGCATCCTTCTCCCTTTTCATCCCCCCCCTTTTTTTTATTTATATGTTAGCAGTAGGGAATCTAGGACCTAAAAGATACATCAGAGGGAGCTAGCCCTTATCTAGAGACTCTCCCCCCAGCGTCGTCGGTCCCACAGGCGAGAGGGGAGTTTCCATTGTTGCGTGTGGAAGGCAGGAGCTCGGCCTCCTGTCCAGGGTGCAATCCACTGCGTCAACAAGATCACTATCCCCTTCCAAGTATGGAGCAAATTCTTTAGATGGTGACAGGCAGTGAAAGATTTTCTCTCCTAGATGGCTACTCCGGGTACAATCAAATCCTGGTACAAGAGTGTGACCAATACAAGACAGCTTTCACCACCAAGTGGGGAACATATGCCTACAGGAAGATGCCATTCGAATTGTCAAATGCTGTAGCTACCTTCCAACGTGCTATGGATATGGCTTTCCAAGGTTTAATCAATGACATTGTGCTGGTTTATCTTGATGATGTGATAGTCTTCTCCAAGGAGGCAAGTGAACATTTGAAGGACCTGAGGCAAATCTTTGAAAGGTGTAGAGAGTTCGGCATCTCTCTCAACCCAAAAAAATGCGTGTTTGTCGTCCACGAAGGCAAGCTCTTGGGCCATGTCATTTCAAAACAAGCCTTGTCCATTGATCCAGAAAGGGTGCACGCCATCTTAGCATTGTCCTTGCCTAAGCACAAGAAGGGCCTACAAAGTTTTTTTGGTAAAATAAATTTCATTAGGAGATTCATTCCTAACTTTGTTGAGCTGGTCAAGCCACCAACTTCCATGTTAAGGAAGGCCAAGACGTTCACGTGGACAGCAAGAAGAAGAAAAAGCTTCGAAAGCATCAAGCAAGCTATCGCCCAAGCTCCTACCCTGACTAGTCCAGATTTCTCCAAGGACTTCAATCTATACACCTTTGGGAATGAAGAGGTAATCTCTACTATGCTCACTCAAGCGAATGGTGAGAATTTAGAACCTCTCGCTTTTTTTAGCCAAGGTTTAGAAGGCTATGAGATTAGATACACATATGTTGAGAAGCAAGTGCTTGCAGTCATACGAAGTCTGAAGAAGTTCAAACATATGTTGTCTAACAACAAAATTCACATCATGGTGCCACATCCTAGTGTAAAAGACTTTTTGTTGAGCCGAGACTTGAATGAGAAAAGGGCAGGTTGGATCACCAAAGTAATGGAGTATGACGTAGAGATCAAGACCACCAAGCTGGTAAGGGGAAGAGGGTTGTGTGAACACCTCACTATAGACTTGAAAGAGCCGAAGGAGGACGTTTTGGTACTCCACGATGAGCCTACAACAGTTGTACTTTTAGTCATGAAGAGCTGGGCACAAGACATGGTTCATTTCCTTCGAACTGGTGAGTGTCCACAAGGTATTAATAGGACCAAGAGAAGGTATTTTAGACTCCAATCTCTTCCTTATGTCTTAGTTGATGGAGTGCTGTTCAGGAAAGACTTTTCAGGGGTACTCTTGAGATGCATTGATTCAGACCAAGTCGACAGGGTACTGTCCGAGTTCCATGATGGACCAGCTAGTGGCCACTTTGCTCCCAAGGCCACAATTGCAAGGATTATGAGGGCTGGTTACTTTTGGCTCAGTTTGTTTAGAGACACTCATGCTTAGGTGAATAAATGTAAAAAATGTGCCTTCTTTTATGGGAAGCAACGACTGGTTGCCATGCCTCTTCATCCTATTCAATTGGAACAACCATTCATGCAATGGGGGTTGGACTGCATAGGGTTGATCAATCCTCCTAGTGCTGGCCACAAGTGGGTTTTAACTGCCACAAAGTATTTCACAAGACGGGTAGACGCTGTAGCTTTGAAAGAGGCCAATGAGAGTGCAATCTTAGACTTCTATGAAGGAATAGTGACAAAATTTGGGGTCCCATCCATAATCATTTCAGACAATGCATTGGCTTTCTTGGGAACGAAAACAAGGGAGTGGGCATTAAAATATGGCATCTATTTCAGCACTTCTTCCAACTACTACCCACAGGAGAATGGGTTGGCCGAGTCCACAAACAAGAATTTGATTAGGATCATAAAAAGGACAATGGAGGAAAATCAAAGGACTTGGCATGCCAAGTTGAAGACAGCTCTTTGGGTAGATAGGATCACTCCAAAGAGGGCAATTGGGAATTCACCATACAAACTTGTGTATGGAAGGGAAGCTAGACTTCCTATCTCACTTGAGTTACCAGCTCTCGATCTTGTCCATCAGCTGCAATTGGTGGAGAGCAATAGCCTAAAAGTCAGGTATTGTGAGCTAATGGAGCTTCAAGAAGCGAGAGACCAAGCGATGGATGCAATGACTAGCTGCCAACAGCAAACAAAGAAGCATTTTGACAAGAAGTCTACGTCAAAGAGCTTCTCAGAAGGTGACATTGTCTTGAAGTGGGATGAGGACTGAGCCAAGCCTGGTAGACACACGAAGTTTGACGCCTTGTGGAGTCGCCCATATGTCATCACCCAATGCAAGCAACACAATGCTTTCCAACTCTCCAAGTTGGATGGTGAAGAGCTGCATATCCCAGTCAATGGGATATATCTTAAGCATTGTTACTAAGTTTCTTTTGTCATGTATATAGTTTCCTTGTTTTTCCTCGTTTTCTCAAGTGCTATTATGCATGTGTGTAGTGTTTTTAGCCTTTGTGTGTGTGTGTTTTTTCTTGTTGTTTGGGGTAAAATCTTTGTTGGTTCTTTGGTCCTTACAAGGTTGTTGCCAACTTTTCAAGTTGCACCGTGACTCCATGCCCAATGAACTTTTAGGTCACCAGTCTTCTCAAACATAGCAGGCATGCTTCCCCTGTGAGTCGTCAATTTGTTGATCATTTTGTGAATCCTGCATGTCAAAATGGGCACCTCCTTTTGCCTTGAAGCTTTTTTCTTTATGACCTTTTGCCTTGAAGTCAGGTCTTAACCCTTTAAAAAATCAGGGAAAAAGTTGTTTTTGTGCAGGTGTAGGTGTCGTCTCATCAAGCATTGGTCTTTTCTAGCACTCACAGAGCAAATCGGGTTCTCAGAACAGCATTACTTGTAATCTTTACAAGTGAGGTGCACGAGCACTTGACAAACCCGAAGGGGTCTATGGCCAGTTCTAGTGCAAGTCGGGTTTTGTAGAGTGCTTTACTTGCCAATTTTCATGAGTCGGAGTCATTCACAAACCCGAAGGGTAAGGAAGAGGCAATCGGGTTTTGAGACGTCTTTATTTCAAAGATGTTTGAGTAAGTCCTTCGGAAAAGCCCGAATTGGTCTTAAACGCTTCTTAAGGCAAGTGTTTTTTCCACGGAGGGCACTTGGGCATTCTGTAGGGTCATTTGCAATTTCCCCAAAGGGTATGTGCCCTTGCGAGAGGCACTTCAAAGATAAAATGGACCTTTACAAAACTTCTGAAGGGTATGTTGGAAGGCAGAATGGACCTTGCGGAGGGCTTTTCGTCGGCATGAGGACCGGTGCAAAAGTTTTGAGGGGCGCTTTGGACTCGAAATGCCCTTGCGGAGGACAGCCGATTGAAGCAAAGGGGCAAAGACAAGAAGCCCGAAGGGAACTTGCTCTTCTAAAAAGGGTGACAAGTGGAAAGAATTCCTTCGGACAAAATGTCCGAAGGAAAACCAAAGAAGAAAAGCCAAAGAGAGAATTCCTTCGAACAAAATGTCCGAAGGAATTCCTTCGGACATTTTGTCCGAAGAAATTCGATAGTCACAAAAAGTCCAAAGGGTAGGTGTCTTTGCGGGGGGCACTTGGTCATGAAAGTGGACCATTTCCTTTTTTCCGAAGGGTCACTTTCTTTTCAATGTGGACCATTGCAGCTTTTTCAAAGATATTTTTTCTAAAGGCAGAGGTCATTTTCACTTTTTCAAAGGACCATTTCAATCTTTCCGAAGGGTCACGTTTCCTTCAGAAAAGTCGTTTGTAGAAAACCCGAGGGAATTGTCCTAATGAGTGATGGGCCCGTGAACGTCAACTTCAGGGTGATAAATTAGCCGTTGGGATTCAAATGTCTGATGACGGGCCCGTGAACGTCAACTTCAGGGTAATAAACTAGCCGTTGGGAAGTAATCAAAGGAGAATTCCTTCGGACAAAATGTCTGAAGGAATTCAAAAAAGGAAGCCCGAAGGCCCGCCAAAGGAAAGTCAAAGAGTGCAAGCCCAAAGGAGAATTCCTTATTCAATCGGACATTTTCTCTGAAGGAATTCAAAGCCCGAAATCCCGAAGAACGAATGAACGAGCAAACAAAGAAAGGAGCCCAGGAGAAAATAATAAGTGTCGAGAGCCCGAATGGCTAAGGATAAAAAGGAAATAGTAAAGTAAGGGAAAACAAGGCGGGTAACCCAGAATGCGGCCACGTGCACAATAAAACAAAAACTCAAACGTTCCAAGTGGCATGACAAGTCAAAGCGTAGACCCAATGATGAACCAGACCAAGGTAGGTGGCACAAGTGTCGTCAACAGGAAGAGTAAATACACTTAGGTGAAATAGTCTCTACCAAAAACCAATAAAAGGATTGGTTTTTGAACTATAGTGGGGAGCATCCCGTGTTTTCACGCTTCACCATTAATGCACAGCCAGTTGCTCCCAACATTGAAGAGAGCATGGCCCAATCAACACAACTTGGGGATGGCCTTGTCAGTTGCTAAAAGGAGAATCCCATGCTCTTGCAGGCCCAGGACAACAAGGGTAGCGACTTGGACACCTACAACATGGCTCTCCCATACGCAATTGGAAGGATACGGCAACAACATGGGCTTGTGGTTGCTGCATAAGTGTTTAATACATGGGTTTCCATCTTTTGACTTGTCAATTATCTGTTTCCAAGCTCTCTATATATTTCTAACTTATCATTTGAGAAAGCATCTCTCAGCATTGTATGGCGAAGCCCTGAAGAAAATTACCTTGAATCAAAAAAAGTATTTTTACCTCCATTTAAGCTTGCACTTTTGCATATATCTATGGTTTTCTCTTATGTTAAGTCATTTCCTTCTCATGCTTTCATAATTTTATGCCAATATATCTAGTGTATTAGGAGTTCTTCTCTTGCAGGTCAACAAGAGGTGTCCAGTTTAGAGTATAAGTGCATGTGAACAGGCTGTCCACAGTGTCTTATAACACCTCTAGTAGTTCTTCCTCCCTGTATCTCCATAGGATCCCCTGTTGAAACACTGATGTAGGAAAGGTTCTCATTTGAATGAAGTGCATGTTTGCTTCTCTTTGGTGTAAAGTGTAGGTCAACACTGATTAGACCAATCAGTTTGGTTCATCACCGTATTAGTTAGGTTCTGTTTTCAGTATTTCTCTCTCTTTTCACCCCCCCATTCTTAGCAGTAGGAAATCCAGGGCCTCAAGGTGCATCAAGGGGAGCTAGCCCCTAATCTACAGATTCATCCCTAAAGTTTGCAACCCATAGCAAGAGGAATGTCTCCATTGTGCCGTGTAGAGGAAGAGAGCTGAGCCTTCCTTCTGTTGACATTGTGGATTGCACCCTTGAAAGAAGGATCGTCTTCTCTCTTCCACGTGGCATAATGGAGACTTCCCTCTTGTTGTGGGCTTGGCAAAATTGAGGGAAGAATCTCTAGATAAGGGCTAGCTCCCTTTGATGCATCTTTGAGGTCTTTGACTGCTACTGCTAATAATGGTGGGGGGGTGAAAAGGGAGAAGGATATAACCAAAACATACCTATCTAAATGGTGATGCACCAAATGATTTTGATCTACTCAGCTATATCAACACTTTAGACCAAAAGGGGCAAATAGACACTTTATCTGATAAAAGACCATGCTGTAGGGCGCTCTAACAGGGGACTTAATGAAGATACAAGGAAAAAAAACTTACCACAGGCGTTGTAGAAGCACACTGTCAGATAACTACTCTTTTGTCTCTACGCTCCAGATGAAGCACTTCCTGTTACCCTGCAGAAATGGCCTTGGCTACACTAGGTATGTTGGTGTCAATCTATGAAAGCATCAAGACAATCAAGCTGCCCAATTCCCAAGCTTTGAGACATCAGTACAATCTGGCATTGACAACAGGCAGGCTCAATCTGATTCCACTCTCATGAATCACCTGGAAGGTGAATTCTATGCGATAAATTATGTGGGCAGCATGAACAACCATAGTGATTGTGTTGCAGCCAACACTAGGTCCAAAAGAAGAGCTATGGAGGAAGCTCAGGGAGTTGCCCAAACGTCTGCAACATCTTCATCACATGCGAACCAAAAATTTCCAAATTAAAGGCCATCGGTTGCACCTCAGTGCATCGGCCTACGCCTCAGGCTACAAGCGCCCCCAAAGAAAATTTAAAAGGGAGCAACCTGTTGATGTTGTGGATTGCACCCTTGAAAGAAGGCTGGGCTTCTCTCTTCCATGCGGCACAATGAAGACTCCTCTCTTGCCTGTGGGTTTGGCAAAATTGAGGGGAGAATCTCTAGATAAGGGCTAACTCCCTTTGATGCATCTCTGAGTTATTCCAGTAACATTTGCTAATATATATATATATATATATATATATATATATATATATAATGGAGGGGGGAGGTTGAAAAGAGAGAAGTATTGCTGAAGCAGAACCTAAGCTAAGACGGTGATGCATCAAAAAAGTTTGATCTACTCATTTGCTCACACTTCAAACCATAAGATCACATACATAAACTTTATCTGATAAAAGGACCAAACTGCAGAGAACTTAACAAAAAGACTTAATGAAGACACACAAAAGATGAACTTACCATAGGTGCTGTAGGAAGACACACTGTCTGATAACTCTCTCCTATCTCTGCGCTCCAGATACAGCTCTTTTTGCTACCTGCAAGAATGGCACTTTGTCTATACTAGGTGTGTTGGTATCAAACTTGTGAAAGCATCATGGAAAAATGACTGAACACAAGGTTAATACTCAGGCACACTCACAGATATCCAACCAAATAGAGGTAAAAAATACTTTTTATTGATTCAAAGTGAAAATTTGGCAGGGCTACACCATAAAAAATGAGAGATCCCTTTCTCCAATGAAAAGTACAAATATATAGCCTTTTTGAAAAGACTTTGGCACTTTCTGGAAAATAAATGACCCATGCTGCGTTGAGAGCATTGGGAAGAGGAAGCCGCATGAAAGAGAATGTTGTGTCGGCTCCATTTTTGACTTTAGGCATTTAAAATATATTAAACGTCATGTGTGAAAACATGGGCCGCGCCATTTGTCTGCAAACAAGACCCCTTCTTCAAGACATTCACGCAGTTGTCTGACCATTAATGCAAAATGAAGAAAAACAAGTCACGTCATTTACTGTTTGTGCTCTTTGATGACCACTTGGCAGAGACTGTTTCAACCGCTGGAATAACTCCTTGTGCCAACACCTTCTTTTGCCACTTGGACTGTTTTGTCTGTTTTTGCGCTTGGCTCTTTGGGCTCCTTTCTTGGTGGGTCGCTGAGTTCACTCTTGATTCTTGTCTTTTTCCAGCTGTCTTTTGTCATCTCTTGGCTCTTTCTGGCAATCTAAGCCCCCTAGGGCTATCTTTTATCAATCCTTGGCTGGCTCCTTAGGCTCTTTTCTCAGCGGGCTCTTCCTTTTGGCCCTAAGGCCTTTTAATTCCTTTGGGTTCGCGCTCAAGCATTTAAAGATCAATGGCTATTTCATTTCCATAAAGTTGACGTTCGTGCGCCCGTTGCCATTTGAAAGCCAACGGCTATTCTATTTCCTGAATTTGATGTCTGCGGGGACGTCACCAGACGTTTGAACCTGAACGGCTAGTTCGCTATGCTGGATTTTGACGTCTTCAAGCCTGTCACCCCTTGATCAATTCCTTCGGCCTTTTCCTTTTAACCGGGCCTTTGTCTTTTAACCCTGAAGGGAAGGTGTCCCTTTGGGCTTTGAGAAAGGTCCCTTTCACGGTCGCCGAGAGCCCCCCGCAAGGGCACCTGCCCTTCAGGGTACTTCGGGCGGCCTTGGTCTTCAAATCCTTCGGACAAAATGTCCGAAGGAATTCCTTTGAACATTTTGTCTGAAGGAAATGTTCTCTTCAATGTTTGGCCCTTGTTTCAGGCGAATTCTTTCGAGCAAAAAGTCCGAAGGAATTCCTTTGGACTTTTTGTCCGAAAGAATTTGCCTTGTTCATTTTGCCGCGGGATTTTCTTCCGAAAGAATTTGCCTTGTGCAAGTAGCATAATGCATTCCAACTCTCAAGGTTGGATGGCGAGGAACTGCATATCCTAGTTAATGGGATATATCTGTTGACGTTGTGGATTGCACCCTTGACAGGAGGCTTAGCTTCTGTCTTCCACGTGGCACAATGGAGACTCCGCTCTTGCTGTGGGTATGGCAAAGTTGAGGGGAGAATCTCTAGATAAAAGCTAGCTCCCTTTGATGCATCTCTGAGTTATTTCACTACTAATGCTAATATATAAAAAGGGGGGGTGAAAAGAGAGAAGGATACTAAAAACATAAACTAACCTAAGACGGTGATGCACCAAACAAGTTGATCTACTCAGTTACTCACACTTCAAACCAGAAGAGGGCAGACATACACTTTATCTGGTGAAAAGCCCAGACTGTAGGGAGCTTTAACAGGGAGGCTTAATGAAGACACAAAAAATGAACTTACCACAGGAGCTATAAAAAACACACTATCTGATAACCCTTTTATGTCTCTGCGCTCCATATGCAGCACTTCCTGTTAACCTACAAAACTGGTACTCTAGCTACACTAGGTGTGTTGGTGTCAACTTGTGAAAGCATCAAGCTAAAATGACTAAACACAAGGTTAATACGTAGACACACTCAGAGATATAACCAGTCAAATAGAGGTAAAACACATTCCATTGATTCAAAGTGAAATTCTGGTAGGGCTTCGCCTTACAAAATGAGAGAGATAGATCCCTTTCTCAAATGAGAGTTTACAATATATAGAGAGAAAGAAAACAATGGCCCTTTTTTCCACAAGTGGCCCATGCTGCGTTCAATTCATTGGAAAGTGGAAGTCCGGTGAAGGAAGCCATGTTGTGGCAGTCCAAGTCTTGACTTTGGCATTTAAATTATATTAAACGTCATTGTGAAAGCATGGGTCGCGCCTTTTTGTTTGAAAACAAGACCGCTTCTTAAATAGGTTCACGCGGTTGTCTGCTCATTAATGCTTAAATGGCTCATTAATACTTAAATGAAGAAAAACAAGCCGCACCATTCACTGTTTGAGCTCCTTGATGACCATTTCGTAAGGACTGTTCCAACCACTGGCATAACTCCTCTGCCAACGTCTCTTTTGCCACCTGGGCTGTTCTATCCGTGTCTGTGCTTGGCTCTTCGGGCTCCTTTCTTGGCGGGTCGCTGAGTTTCCACCTGGGTTTTGTCTTTTTCTAGCTTTTGTCTTTTCTTGGCTCTTTCTGCCCTCGAGGCTATCTTATCGGCGGCTCGCTGAGTTTCCACGCGCGAACCCATCTTTAAACATTTGAGAATCAATGGCCATCTTATCGCCGTAAATTTGACGTTCGTGCCCCTGTCGCCATTTGAAAGCCAATGGCTATTCCATTATCCTGAATTTGACGTCCGCGGGGACGTCATGGGACCTTTGAATTCCAATGGCTAGTTTGCGATGCTGAATTTGACGTCTTCGGGCCCGTCACCCCTTTGGCAATTTCTTTGGCTTTCTGCAATCCCATCAGCGTTTTGTATTCATTCGGCTCTTTGCAATTGAACCCTTCCGAAGGGAAGGTGTCCCTTCGGGGCTTTGAAAAGGTCCCCTTCTTGGCAGCCGAGAGTCCCCCGCAAGGGCACTTGCCCTTCGGGCTGCCTTGGCTTCTCAATTCCTTCGGAAAAAATGTCTGAAGGAATTCCTTCGGACATTTTGCCCGAAGGAAACCTTTCTTCATGCCTTGGCCCTTTCTTTCTTTCGATAAATTCCTTCGACAAATGCCTTCGGACAAAAGTCCGAAGGAATTCCTTCGGGCCTTTGTCCAAAGGAATTCGTCGAAGTCTTTCGCTTGTGGATTTCTTCAGACAAAATGTCTGAAGGAATTCCTTCGGGCATTTTGTCCGAAGGAATTCATCCTTTGGATTTCCTTGTCTTTTCCTCCGAACATTTTGTCCAAAGGACCTTTGACCTTTGCCTTTTGCCGTGGATTTCCTTTGGACATAATGTCCGAAGGAATTCTTCGCCTTGTTCATTTTTCCGAAGGAAAACTCTGCGCTCCGCAAAGGTACCTTATTATGGTTAGTTAGGTTCCTTATTTCTTCTGCTTTCCTCCAAGTGCTGTTCAAGCACAGTTGTTCCATTCAGTTTTGTTCCAATAAGTGCTTGTTTGCACATTCGCTTCTTAGTTAGTTTTCCTGCTTTCATGTGTTTCCCTTCTTCTTTTGAAGGATGAAGGTTACTTCATGTTCAGTCAAAGGATATTTGTAGTCATGGACCAAGTTTACCATTGTTTTTGTGAGTTCTATATTATGTATATGACTGGGTTCTCAGGCATAGCAGGCATGTTTCCCAATTAAGTCACAAAAAATGTTGACAATTTTGCCCCATAAGTCAAATTATCATCCCTACTATTCAAAACTCTGCATATTGTGCCAGTTTGTCTTGTGAATCAGTTTTGGGTACTGAATAATGAAAAAGAAAAGGTTTTGCAAGGTTCAATCAAGCCTAAATGCATACCTACAACGACCCAAGGAGCCATCTACAGCCAGGTAAAGTTTTGGTCATTCAAAGGATTCGAAGGGGCGTTCTCATTTTCAGATTTGGCAATGTCCACCTACAACCATCCTTAAGGTTGACCTACAAGCCTGTAGATTCGCTTATGAATGAAGGTGAGTGTTTTCTTTCGGACACCTACGGATACAGGTTTGTTTTTCAGACTTACAACAACTATTCTCTTTCCCAATTGTTTTCTTTCCAAAGTGTTGTCTTCTCAAAATTTTGTCGGGCTAAGAGATGGACAATTTCCTCAGACTTTTTGTTCGAGGGAAAAGATTTTTCAAAAGACTTGGGAGAAGTCCAAGAGAATTTCAAAGGGACAATTTACAAAGTATTCAATTCCTTCGGACTTTTTGTCCGAAGGAATTAAGGAGACAAAAAGCCCGGGTGCCCTACAAAAAGCCCAGGTGCCCTCCAATTTTTCTGAAAACCCAGTTCAGAAGGACACCTACCCTTGCGGAGGGCACTTGCTCGGTGGCAGGACCTTTCCAATTTTCCCGAAGGGCACTTGGTCGATGGCAGGACCTTTCCAATTTTTCCGAAAGGCACAAAGGAAGGACACAAGCCCTTGTAGAGGGCACTTGGTCGGTGGCAGGTCCTTTCCAATTTTCTCGAAGGGCACAGAGGAAGGACACAAGCCCTTGCGGAGGGCACTTGGTCGATGGCAGGACCTTTCCAATTTTCCCGAAGGGCATTTGGCCGGTGGCAAAATAAAGACAAAGGAAACTAATTCCTTCAGACTTTTTGTCTGAAGGAATTCCTTCAAACAAAAAGTCCAAAGAAATTCAGGACAAAGAAAACCCTGATGGAAAATACACCAAGGCAAAGAAATTTTTTTTTGGAAGGATATCCTTCGAACAAAAAGTCCGAAGGAATTACTTCGGACTTTTTGTCCGAAGGATTAATTCGGGAAAATTGCATAACAAGAAGTCCGAGAGAATATAGCCCGAGAAAATACAACCAAGGTAAGGCTAGGGAGAGAAACAAAAAAGTCCGCGGGAAAAATTTGTCAAACGAAAATTATGAAGAATCAGGAAGAGCCCAAGGAATGCAGCGACCCGCCAAAAGATAGTCCCAAGGGGCGAAGGAGCCAGAAAGGGACAAAACCAGGATGAGACAAGGCAACGGAAAAGACAAAGCAGTCCAAGTGGCAAAGGGGAGGCGAGTTATTGCCAGATGGTCACCAAAGGGCGCAAACAGTAAACAGCGTGGCCTGTCTTCTCCATTTTGTATTTATAAGGGGACAAACCGCGTGAATATCTGGAAAGAGTAGTCTGTTTGCAGAAAAGAGGCGCGGCCATGTTCTCACATTAATGTGGAACGCCAAAGTCAAAGTAGGAGCCGACAATCAGACGGCTCCCTCTTCCCAAGGCTCAGAGCGCACATGGGCCAACTTGTCAAGAGCGCCAAAGTCTTTTCCAGAAAGCGCCAAGTTCTCTTCTCTTTCTATATATTGTAAATTTCTCATTTTGAGATCCATCTCTCAACCTTAAGGCAAAGGTCTGCCCAAAAATCTCTCGGGCTTGTAAGGCAAAACTCTGCCAGATTTTACCTTGAATCAGGACTTAGCATTTTTACCTCTATTTGAGCTTGCACTTTTGGATGTGTCTATGCCTTTGTTTTGCGTTAAGTCATTTTCCTTATGCTTTCGCAGGGTGATTTCAGCATGTCTAGTGTATTGTGAGGTTCTCTTTTGCAGGTTTGCAAGTGTCCCTAGAGGAGTGTAGGTGCCTGTGAATAGGCTGCCATAAGTGTGTCTGAGGACGCCTCTGGTAGTTTCTTCCTCCCTGTATTTCCACGGACCCCTAGCTCACTGTTGCAGAAGAGTTTCCCACATCAGATGAAGTGTATAGGCGCTTCTTCTTGGTGAAAAGTGTATATTCGGGCTGTGTGGGTCATCATTTTGGTGTATCACCTTTTTATTTTTAGGTTTAGGTTCTGTTTTCAGCATCTCTCTCCCTTTTCAACCCCCCCTTTTTACATTTATTTGTTAGCAGTAGGAGAAACCAGGGCCTAAAGGATACATCAGAGGGAGCTAGCCCTTATCTAGAGACTCTCCCCTCCAGCTTCACTAGTCCCACAAGCGAGATGAGAGTTTCCATTGTTGCGTGTGGAAGGGCGAGAGCTAGGCGTCCTGCCCCGGGTGCAATCCACTACATCAACATTTCCTTTGGATTTTTTTTCCCGAAGGAAATCAGGGGACAGAAAATCCACAGGAAAGGTTTCAGACATTTTGTCCGAAAGTCCAAAAGGCAACTAAGTCCATCGCAGAAAATACCTTTTTCATAAGTCTGAAGGGCTTGTCACAATTCTGAAGGGACGTTTGTAAAAGTCCCGAAGGGTATATACCCTTCGGGAATGTGCCGAACAAGAAATCCGAAGGGCTCCAACTTTTTTGAAGGAAATAAGGAGACAGAAAATCCAAAGTGTCGGACATTTTGTCTGAGAGACAAAGGGGCAGTTCTTGTTTAAGAAAGGAACTCTTACAAGAATTTCGAAGGGCCCTTGACCTTCGGGAAGGTCCAATTCAAAAGTCCTGAAGGGTATGTACCCTTCGGGTTGGTTTGCATCATGATTCCGAGGATACATTTTTGTAGGAATTCGGAGGACTTTTGAAATAGTCCAAATGAACTAAGAGTACATTTCGTTTGGAGAGGTCTCTTTCATTTTTGCCGAAGGGCAAGAGGATCTTGACAGGTTTTCTGAAAGGTTCATTGCACAAGTCCGAATGACCTTTTGAAGAAATCCGGGGGGTTACTTCCTTTGAAAATGGGACACTTTACAAAAATCCGAAGGGCATGTGCCCTTCGGAAGGGTCGTTGACGAGAATTTCAAAGGGCACTTGCCCTCCAGAAAGGCTCATTTTAAGGCCGAAGGGTCATTTTTAAGCTTCTGGAGGATAATTTCAAAAATCCCGAAGGGCACCTTCCCTTCGGAAAAGTTTATCTCATGAATTTTAAGGGATTTTTACAAAAGCCCGAAGGGTATTTGCCCTTCGGGAAAAACGATTACAAAAAGTCCAAAACATAACACTTTGCAAAATTTCTGAGGACTTTGAAGGACCATTCACAGGGACAAAAGTCCGAAGGAATTCCTTCGGAAAAGTCGCAGGCCAAAGAAGAAAGTGCGTGGAAGATTTTACATGGACAAAAAGTCTGAAGGAATTCCTTCGGACAAATTGTCCGAAGGATTCCTTCAGAAGACTTGGACAAGACAAAAGTCCGCAGAAAAAGAATGCCGAAGGATATGAAAGGAGGCCTAAAAACGAAAGTCTTAGATAATTCTTGCAAACTTTTTATCTATGGGAAATTGACTATGGATAAACCAAGGGGAAGACACAAAATCCGAAAGAAATGGGACATGACAACAAACCCGAAGGAATAATCCCAAGAAAGTCTTAAGGGGAATAGACAGGAACAAGGAAAGCCTTAGATAATTCCCATGGACATTTTGTCTGTGGGAAGTTGAAAGCAAGATAATCCGAAAGAATAGACAAAGGCTTAGGGAAAGACCCTGAAGAGAATGAACAGAACCAAAGGAAATACACAGGAATATCACTGAAGGAAAGATAAAGTCCGCATAATGTAAAGCCATAAATAGATAAAATCCAAGGGAAATGCATGCACACAACAAGGGAACCGAGAGCAGATAAGCCCGAGGAAATACATGCAAATGACTGAATCAATGTGCAATACTTTACAAAGCAAAGGTTATTTTCGGTTGACTAGTCAAATCTTCAATTGATTGGTTGTTAAAGTCATGATTCTCCATGGTTTGACTAGTCAACCACATGCATCCAAACATTCCAGCTCAACTTTCAGCTCAGCTCAGGTTTGACTTCTAATTTTGGTGTTCTTATCACGTTGCAAGGCTCTCAACGTTCTAGCAGTCCAAGTGGAGTTGACTGGACAATTTCGTTGCACATCTTCCTTGTTTTCCATGCAAACGAGAACAAACCAACCTCTAGCTTAGTTTTCAAACGGATCTACATGGAGTTCTTTATTTAGAAACTTTGGCGTAATCTTCCATGCAAAGGAGAAGTTGACTTTCAACAGGCCCACCGTCCACACCTCTACACCAGCCTTGGTCATGCATGTTTGAAGATTTTGGAGAATGTATTGTTTATTATAAGATTAATCTTTCAAACTTGGCCTTACCACTTATTTTCTACACCAATGTTTGAAAAGGCATGCATTTTTGTAAACATAAAGTTTTTATTGAATATTCTATATTGTAAAAAGGTGTGAAGTCTTGGTTAATTAACCAAGACTAACCCTTCCTCTTTTAGAACTGCACATAGGCTATTTTAGATTTTTGGAGAAAGTCTATTTATTGGCTTAATTAGGGCATTGAAATGACCCCTGAAGTTTGAAAGAAGAAATTGTAAGCTAGACCAATCATCAATAAAGAAGTTTTTATTCTGAATCTGAGTTTTGACAGAAGAGTGTGTGTAATCTAATTGTGTATTAGCGTATAAGTGAGATTTATCTATTTTTGCAGGTCCCTTTCTCACCTATCACTTCTTTTCTCACCCTTTTGCAGGTCATTTGAAGAGGTTTCCAACCCTTCATCTGAAATATTTATGCTTAAAGACAGAATTATAGATTTCATTTGAGTATATGTGTGCATTGATTTCAGTAACTTTAGAGGGTCTTGACAATTCAGGTGTATCACCTCCTTTTAATTATATTTCCCTTTTCAGTTTCCTTCTCCCTTTTCACCCTAAAAATCATGTTGGGTGAATATTGTCACCAGCTAACCGATGGGCAAAATAGGTGTTTCCACCACAACATAGGGAGATTTATCGGCCAAATGTGCAGGTCGACCACATCAAAATGGGACAAATCTCTCCTCTCATCAAGGGGAGGTTCCCTATAAATATGAGATGCTCTATATATATATTAATATACTATAAATAAGCTGAAAATAACACTCAGGGTAGGATAACACCATCCATCTCTTTTTTTTCAGAGATGTTCACAGACAGAATTCTGGTGAAAATACTGAAGGCACTTCTCTTCTTTCAGAAGTGGTCTGCAACAAACAGCATGAATTCTTTCTGAAAAGTAACTATAACAGGGCGCAATAACCAGCAGAATGAGGTGTAGCACAAAGTCTCCACCTCAACTGCCAAAGAGTGAAATACGAAGGACAATGAGAGCACAAAGTCGTCCCAAAATCCTTTACACAAAAACAGAAAAACAAACACGCTAAAGACAATTGTGGCACCACAAAGTCTCTCCACAATCGGCTTCAGGACACCTTCCTGATTACTTCCACTAGTTCTGCTTATTTAATTAAATGGACCAGAACGGATTCAAGAAACAAACATAAGAACAATTTCCTCAACAACACAAGCTATTCTAGCACAAAGTCTGAAAAGTCACTTGTTTTCTCATTCAAATAACGAAATATGATTAACAATCTGAGCTCAAAGTCTCATTAATGTCTTTCAATTTGGGCAGAGTTTTGCTTCTATAATAGAGAGATCTCCGGTTGCATAAAATAAGAGATTACAATATATAGCGCTAAGAAAGACTTGGCACTTTGTTTCATGGTATGGCCCATGCTGCATTCAATGCCTTGAACGCATTTTCAGTTCTGTCAAGGGGCCATGCTTAGAACAAGGCATCGGCCTTAACTGTGGCGTGTCAATTCATCTCACATGTCTCCTCCAAAGTATAGGCCGTCTGGTCTTCTTCCTGATATTGGCGCAGCTGTCCACTTCGCCTTTACTCGATGGAGAAAAATAGGCCGCATCCTTGATTTGTCGCACTCTCTGATGTCCACCTGGTGGACTGTTTCACCAACTACAAATAACTCCTGCATAGATATTTTTGGTCTTTCCCTCTTGTTCCCTCTTTTCTCAACACATTTTATCTCCTCCTTGTGATCTGAGCTCTCGGGCTATCTCTTCAGCTGGTCACTGAGTTTGTTTTCAGGTTCTGCGCCACATTTAAAAATCAACGGATATTTCATTACCCTGAATTTGACGTCCGTGGGGACGTCATTGGAAGTTGGTTGCTTAAACCACTTTGAACCATGAGAGTTCATTGGTTCAATGGTTCAACGGTTTGGGCGGTCCTATCGGCTCCCTGGTTCAATCGCTTCTTTGGTTCAATCGTTTCTTTGCTCTTCGGTTGAACCATCTCTTCGAACTAGTCTCTGGAATCTTCCACTTCCTTCCTTCGCTCGAAGCTTATTTGAACCTTTTGAACTTCGAGCCATTTTGGTTCAAACTTCAACGGTTCATTCCCTTTCTCAGAATCCTTTGGTCCTTCGAAGTTTTTGGATCATTTTCTTCTCTGTTGAATTCGTTGAACCTTTGAACTCTTTTGATTCAAAGTTCAACGGTTCATTCTTTGTTCTTCGAATCCTTTGTTTTTCTAAGTCTTTTGAACTCCTCAAAGGGAAGGTGTTCCTTCGGGCCTCGAGAATGGTCCATTTCGTGGTCGTCGAGAGTCCCCCGCAAGGGTACCTGCCCTTCGGGGTCCTTCGCGCAGTCTTGTTCTTCAAATCCTTCGGGCAAAATGTCCGAAGGATGTTGGCATATTATTTATATTTTTTATTAATATATTTATACATGCAGAGTTTAATGTTAAATTAAGACTTGTTTATTCCTTCAGACATTTTGCCCGAAGGATTTGAAGAACAAGACTGCGCGAAGGACCCCGAAGGGCAGGTACCCTTGCGGGGGACTCTCGACGACCACGAAATGGACCATTTTCAAGGCCCGATTTGTCCAAAGGAAATCTTTCCTCTGCCTTTGCTGCTTTCTATCGAGCCTTTGAACATTCCTTCGGACATTTCACCCGAAGGATTTCTCTTGTGAAGTTTTTCCGCGAAAAATCTTTTCGAAAGATATCCTTTTGTTCCTTTTGATTGAACCAACCGATTGAACCGACAATGGTTCAACAGTTCAAGGGTTCAATGGTTCAATACTGTGTTCTGCTCATCCAATTGACCGCTTGAACCAACTGCTTTGAACCATTCGATTGAACCAATTCTTCGAACTTGTCTCTAGAATCTTCCGCTTCCTTCCTTCGCTCGGAGCTTTCTTGAACCTTTGAACCCTTGAACCATTTTGGTTTAAGGTTCAACAGTTCAACGGTTCAATCTTTCTTCTTTGGAGCCTTCTTTTCGTTAAGTCTTTCGAAGCCGTTTGAACTTTCCGAAGCGGTTGAACTTTGAACTTACTGAAGCGGTTAACTCTTTAAGTCTGCCGATGTCATTGAACTTTTGAACCCGTTGAACCTTTGAACCTTTGGAGGCGGGATTCAATGGTTCAATGGTTCATTCCATTTCTTTAAGGCCTGCCGATGGACCTTTTGGTTGAACCAACCTTGAAATTGCCTAAGTGTTGGGAACTTGTTTCTTTGTGAGAGCTCGTCTATTGAAGTTGTTGAACCTGTTGAACCTGCGAGTCCCTTAGCTGAAAAAGCTTGAATAATTGGAGAATTGGAGTGCTCAGAACATTTTTTGAGAAGGGAAGAGAGAATTTTGGCCTACAGGACCAAAATAATTGATAAGTTGTCTCCAAAAATGAGTGACGGATTTTGGGAACAACAGCTGGCTCCATTTGGGAAACTTCCTTCAGTCGAAATTTCGAAACAGCTGAGGGGAGTAGAAACCAGAATCTCCAATGCCTTCAAGTATGCCATTGGGTTACGGAGTCATGCTACCCAAAAAAGAAAGGTGCCAAAAAACGAAAAGGAAAAGCACAAAACAGAACTAAAGATACAAAAATCATACATATGTACAAATGATCTTATCTGATACTTCAAGAATTGAAGTGCTTCAGATGCTGCCCATTGCGAGGCAGAGAAAAAGGCATGCCATCTTGATATTTCAACAAGAAACTGTTTTCACCATTGAGCTAGTGAATAGCAAATGGGCCTCTCCATAGGGAATCAAATTTCCCATGCATTCCCTTCGGTTCTCTTCTCTTGTCTCATAATAGAACTTGATCTCCAATTTGGAAATCACGGGTTTTTGTTTTCTGATCGAAGAGCTTCTTCACCAGACTTTGATGCGTAACGATTCGGTCCACCACCATAGTTCGCTGCTCATCCAGCTCAGTCAAGCACATGATCCTCTTGTCAATGGAGCTTTCATATGCCTGATCTTCGACCGCCTTTGCCAATTTCAATGCTGGTAATTCCAAGGTGATTGGTATCTTTGCATTGAGACCATACAGAAGTTGGAAAGGTGGCATACCTATTGCCCTTTTGGGTGTAATTATGTCTGCCCATAAAGCATCAACCAATGCTTTTTGCTAGGTTCGTTGGTTGTCGTCCACCAGCTTCCTGATGATGGTCACCAGGTTCTTGTTGCTCGATTCTGCTTGGCCATTCCCTTGTGAAAAATAATCACAGGAGTGGGAGAGGGTAATTCCATAGTAAAAACAGAACTGAGTAATCTCATGGGAAGAGAAACAGGCTGCATTGTCTGTGACAATCTTGGTTGGGACCCCAAACTTGGAAATGATGTTCTCCTTGAGGGAACTACATACTACTTCTGACATAGCATGCTTGGCTGGAATAACTTCCACCCATTTGGTAAAGTAATATGTGGCTATGAGGACATAATCATGTCCAGCACTTGAAGACGGGTTTACAGCACCAATGAAATCAATTCCCCATTGCTGAAATGGCTCTTCTATTAACATTGACTTAAGAGGCAAAGCAGCTAACTTGGGTCTTCCAACGAACTGTTGGCACAATTCACATCTTCGTACCTATTTGTATGCATCTTGAAACAGAGTAGGCCAGTAATCCCTGGCTCGCAGAATCTTATGGGCAGTTACAGGGGCAAAAAAATGTCCTCCACAGGCCAGATTATGAAAGGACTCCAAAAGTTGGTTCTGCTGCTCTTTATCCACGCAGCAAAGGAACACTCCATCAAGGTTCCTCTTATACAGGTCATTGTCCCATAGGACAAAATTGGTAGCTTTTAACTTAACAGTCCTCTTTTTTTTACGAGATAGGAGAGCAGGACACTCACCATAAATAAGAAAATAGACAATGCTCGAATACCACTCATTCGTGGTGGAGACAAAGAGGACTGTTGGCGTGTCTTCAATTTCTGCTTCTTCATGCCCTGTTTCTCTTGATCTGTTATCAGCAATCAATTGGCATAGACCCCTTCCCCGCACAAGCTTCGTTGGTTTGATAACGATATCAAACTCCTGGATTTTAGCAATCTAATTGCCTCTTTTGGTTCCAAACTCCTGCTGAGTTAATATGGATTTGACTGTGGTATCAAGAACTAGGGCAATAGTGTGTGAATTCAGGGTGTAAAAATGGAAGTGTTTTATTGCCTTTACCACTGCATAAGCATGTTTCTCCAGATTTGAATATTTCAGTTCATGAGCTTTGAGAGGGCAGCTCATGAAGGATATGGGAGATTCCACATCTTCTTTGTTCTGTTAAACCAGAATTGTTGAAAGTGTGCTCGCAAGCATAACTGTACATTGTGAAATCTTTGGTATAATTTGGACAAACCAGAATTGGGGCATGGGCGATCGCTGTCTTGATGTCTCGAAATGCCAATTTGTCTTCTTCAGTCCAACTGAAAGTGGCCTTTCCCTTCATCATGTTCACAATGTGGCGAGTCTTCTTTGCGAACTCGGGGATGAACTTTTGTAAAAAATTCACCTTTTCGAAGAAAGAGTGAACTGCAGTCTTACTTGTGGGCAGAGTAAGCTCCTGGATGGATTTGACTCTTTCTGAGTCAACATTTATGCCTTCTCGGGATACAATGTGTCCGAGAAGTTTTCCTTCTATTACTCCAAAAACAAACTTCTTGGGATTTAGAAAAATGCCATTCTGGCAACATTGTTCCAGCACTTGTTGCAAATGGCGCACATGATCAGGACAATGCTTGGAAAAGACTATTAAATCATCAAAGTACACCACAATGAACTTACTCATTTCGTCTTTGAAAGCAAGGTCCATTGCTCTCTGAAAAGTGGCACCAACATTTATTAGACCAAATGGCATTCTTCGATACGCAAAGGTGCCCCAAGACGTGGTGAAGGCAGTCTTATGCTGGTCTGTTTCACCAACTTCTACTTGATTGTACTCCAAGAAGCCGTCTAGCATTGATAACATCTCTGAACCAGTCACCGTCTGAAGAACTTGATCCATGATGGGCAGAGGGTAATTATCCTTTAAGGAGGATTGATTCCAATTCCTAAAATCCACGTAGAGGCGAATTTCACCATTCTTTTTTCTCACAGGGACTATGTTTGCAATCCATGTGAAATGATGGATTGGAAAAATTATTCTAGCGTTCAGCATTTTTTGTATTTCAGACAGAATAGTACCTGATATCTTTGGATTATACTGCCGGGATTTCTACTTGAAAGACACCGAATCACTTTTGAGAGGAATTTCATGGCAAATTTCTTCAGGCCTGAGTGACTTCAGATTATCATAGGAGTACGCCAAAACATCCATGTAATGGCGAAGCAAGGCAGTAAATTTGAGCTTCTCGTCCGGAGTGCAGCACTTCCCAATGTTCACCATCTTGGGATTTTTCTTGGTACCCAAATTTATCTGATCAAACTCCTGGGAGGAGCTTGAATCCATTTGTTGCTGTTTGATGAACCTGTCGTGCTTGTCAAACTTCTTAAGGGAAACCAATCCTTTTGGAATCTTATTTCCTTTTAGCTGTGGGAATTCTTCACCTGCATCTGAATTTGTTTCAGAGGCCGATTCAAGTTTTTGAGGGTCACTGCATTCGAAGTGAAACTATTCAAAGCTGTCTTTTTGTTTCAAAAAGGCGATGATTTGGTTGTCGCCATTGAACACTTGCCAATGATTGGCATTGTCAGGCACACATGGTTGAAAAACCAGTTCGATAGTGTACCTATCTCCCTTAAAATCTGAGTGAAGAACCAAAAGAGTTGCAAAAATGGCCAATTCATCAACTCGGTCATTGAATTCCCTGGGTACTGCAGAGATACTGAAAGCATCAAAGCTTTCAATTTGATCCCAAACTAGATTGCGGTAATGGCGCAATCTCTCATTTTTGGTTTGGTACAGGTTCCTAACCTGACAAACCACTAGCTCAGCATCTCCTTTGGCATGAAAGAGTTTAACGCCCCTGTCTTGAGCGGCTTTCAATCCAAGTAGCAGCGATTCATATTCAACAGTATTGTTGGTGTTGCTGAACTGCAATTTGTATGAAGGAAACATATTTCCTTGAGGAGATATCAACACAATCTCGGCTTAACCAGTAGAGGAACAACTGCCATCAAATTTCAGAATCCAAACATCATCAGAAACTGATTTTTCTTTAATTGGAGGGGAGGATTCTTCTGTACTTGCATTGCATCTTACAAATCCTTCTGTTTTTTTGTCTGAATCAATTGTCAGGGCTGTCACCTTTAGGAATTTTATCAGATGCCACATGAACCTCCTCTGTGGATAAGAAGTAATTACCCATGCTTGAAGACTCAAACATAATTTGAGCTTTAGGCGCTGATGTTTGAGTGACCACATTTTTTGCCTCCTTCTCAGAGAGCAATTTCTGCATGACGCTTTTGACTGGGATCCTCGCTTCAGACAGGTCCATACTCAACTCGCCACCGACATCCCTGCAGAAATTTCGCCCAAGAAGAATGTCGTATGAGGCTAGGACGTCGGCCACCAGGTCTGTCATCTTAATTCTCTTGTTTGGGAATGCTGCAAATGTAAATTGAGCGTCCTTGATTTGTCCCAACAGTGGCACTTGTTTGTTCTCCATGGAGAAACATCTCCCAAATTTCTTGGTCAGTGTGAGACCAAGAGATTCCGCTACTTTGACAGGCATGACATTATCAGACGCACTTGAGTCTATGATACAATTGTTTAGCTAGTGTCCATTTATCAGTAAGGAGACAAAATGGTTCTGTCCTCTCGGGAGCAGGTGGTCCTGCAGGGACGGTTTTATTCTTTACACATTGAACCAACTTATCCAACTGCTCAGGGTTGGATTGCAAGAATTCAAATTCAGACATTTGAATTTTAGTTTTCTTGACATGGTCGACTATGTCAAACGTCTGAAATGAATTAGAAATAGGGAAAGACAGTTCATCCTTTTGGTTTTTAGGGGGGAGGACTGATCTGCGAAATTGAAGTTGAAGGTGAAGGCGTACTTGAGGTACTTTTTTATTACTCACTGGGTCCTTTAGCTGGAAAGGCAAAGAAGTTTCTCGTTTGGCAATTGAAATTGCAGGCTGAGCTTGCTCCTCTGTTTTTTCCTTATCAATTTGCTGGGCTGACTGGTTTTGGGACTGGGTGGATACATCGTATGATCCATCAAACGCTTCACCTTTACTTCTAGGTTCATCCTGGTAATTCAGGAAACTAATGTTGGAGTGCCAGCTAATTTTTCTTCTCCCTCTGTGAATAGATTAACATCATCTTCTTGATTCAACTCAGGCTGGAAGGAGAAATCAGATTTTATTTCAAGATATCCAACCACTGAGTTGGCTGGTGCTGCTTCAATGGCAAGCTTCCCCTGTGGGGGAGGAAGACGATTTGACTGCCCTTGATTTTTGGCAACGTTGTTTTGATACGACTGATTGGGGAATGTCCTCCTTGGTATATCTCGGTACGAAGGAGCAGAAGACATCCCTTGCGTCATTTTCTTTCTGAGAGCTAACAACTCATTTGCCAGCTTTTGCACCATAGGATCAGTGGTGCCTGTAGATGGATATGCAGAGGATGAAGAAGATTTACCTCTGTTAGGATCTCTCCTTATCTTCCCCGCCAAGATGAGATCTTCCATCTCAGTAGCCAAATCTTGTGCTGCAGCAAGGTCTATGTGACCAGCCCCCCGTCTTAGCAGAAAACTCACTTCAGGCAGCTGAGAATTGATGAAAAAAATATTTAAAGTTCTCAATTGTTGGCTGAGCAATGGTAGGAATCCTGTTCCTTAGCTTGTCAAATTTGGCAATGAAGTCCCTCATAAGTTCATGAGGCTCCTTCATTTGTGTGAGCTTGGCCAGCAGGGCATGCGCATCTTCTGCAGGCTTGAACCGGGCTCCAAATTTGGCTTTGAGAGTGTTCCAGTCAATCACTGACCGAGCTTGCAGATGGTAGAACCAGTCTGCAGCAACGCCTTGTAATGTCTCCACAAACAATCTGACTGCCACGTCTTCATAATCCATGCCTATCACATCACAGGCTATGCTGAAGGCTGCAATATGTTCATCAGAATGAACTCTCCCATCACCAAAGAATTTGGAGAAATTTTTCCTTGAACTGCGTGGTAGCTCATGTAAAGGTGGAGTTAAATTGAGTGGACCAAAAGAGTTACCCCAAGGGCCTTGAACTGCCATGATTTGATTACTGAAGGGAGGGATAACAAATGTCTGAGAGGTATGTATTGACAAGGCTCTGCCAACAGCAGAAATGGATGCTTTGCCTAGTAATGGAGACTGACTTTTGTAGGAGGAAAACTCATGGTTCGCTGAAGGTGAGATGGTGAAGGGAAAGAATAAAAAACACTTTGCTGTAACAATTCGAATATAGGGTCAACAATACCTTTAGCTCTCTGGCTTCACATATACCGTGGATCTGTCAGAGTGTAAAATTGAAATGGAAAGAATCGGAACTGCTTCAATTTGAAGCTTGAGGCTTCAAACTGCGCGTTCTTCCCTAGCAGAGTCGCCAAAAACTGTTGGGTGAATATTTTGTCACCAGCTAACTGATGGGCAAAATAGGTGTTTCCACCACAGCATAGGGAGATTTATCGGTCAAATGTGCAGGTCGACTACATCAAAAGGGGACAAATCTCTCATTTCATCAAGGGGAGGTTCCCTATAAATATGAGATGCTATATATATTAATATACTATAAATAAGCTGAAAATAACACTCAAGGTAGAATAACACCATCCATCTCTCTTTTTTCAAAGATGATGTTCACAGACAGGAGAACTCTGGTGAAAACACTGAAGACACTTCTCTTCTTTCAGAAGTGGTCTGTAGCAAACAACATGAATTCTTTCTGGAAAATAACTGTAACAGGGTGCAATAACCAACAAAATGTGGTGTAGCACAAAGTCTCCACCTCAACTGCCAAAGAGTGAAATACGAAGGACAATGGGGGCACAAAGTCGTCCCAAGATCCTTTACACAGAAACAGAAAAACAAACACGCTAAAGACAATTGTGGCAGCACAAAGTCTCTCCACAGTCGGCTTCAAGACACCTTCCTGATTAATTCCACTAGTTTCGCTTATTTAATTAAATGGACCAGAATGCATTCAAGAAACAGACATAAGAAAAATTCCTCAACAACACAAGCTATTCCAGCACAAAGTCTGAAAAGTCACTTGTTTTCTCATTCAAATAACGAAATATGATTAACAATCTGAGCTCAAAGTCTCATTAATGCCTTTCAATTTGGACAGAGTTTTGCTTCTATAATAGAGAGATCTCTGGTTAAAAATAAAAGATTACAATATATAGCGCTAAGAAAGACATGGCACTTTGTTTCATGGTATGGCCCATGCTGCATTCAATGCCTTGAATGCATTTTCAGTTCTGTCAAGGGGCCATGCTTAGAACAGAGCATCGGCCTTAATTGTGGCGTGTCAATTCATCTCACATGTCTCCTCCAAAGTATAGGTCGTCTGGTCTTCTTCCTGATATTGGCGCAGCTGTCCACTTCGCCTTTACTCGATGGAGAAAAATAGGCCGCATCTTTGATTTGTCGCAGTCTCTGATGTCCACCTGGTGGACTGTTTCACCAACTACAAATAACTCCTACGTAGATATTTCTGGTCTTTCCCTCTTGTTCCCTCTTTTCTCAACACATTTTATCTCCTTGTGATCTGAGCTCTCGGGCTATCTCTTCAGCTGGTCGCTGAGTTTGTTTTCAGGTTCTGCGCCACATTTAAAAATCAACGGATATTTCATTACCCTGAATTTGACGTCCGTGGAGACGTCATTGGTCGCTTAAACCACTTTGAACCATGAGAGTTCATTGGTTCAATGGTTTGGGCGGTCCTATCGACTCCTTGGTTCAATTGCTTCTTTGGTTCAATCGCTTCTTTGCTCTTTGGTTGAACCATCTCTTCGAACTGGTCTCTGGAATCTTCCGCTTCCTTCCTTCGCTCGAAGCTTCTTTGAACCTTTGAACCTTTTGAACTTCGAGCCATTTTGGTTCAAAGTTCAATGGTTCATTCCCTTTCTCAGAATCCTTTTGTCCTTCAAAGTTTCTGGATCCTTTTCTTCTCTGTTGAACTCGTTGAACCTTTGAACTTTGAACTCTTTTGGTTCAAGGTTCAACGGTTCATTGGTTCATTCTTTGTTCTTCGAATCCTTTGTTTTTTTGAGTCTTTCGAACTCCCCGAAGGGAAGGCGTCCCTTCGGGCCTTGAGAATGGTCCATTTCGTGGTCGTCGAGAGTCCCCCGCAAGGGTACCTGCCCTTTGGGGTCCTTCGAGCGGTCTTGTTCAAATCCTTCAGGCAAAATGTCTGAAGGAAATCCTTTGGACATTTTGTTCGAAGAAAATCTTTCCTCTGCCTTTGCCGCTTTCTGTTAGGCCTTTGAACATTCCTTCGGACAAAATATCCAAAGGAATTCCTTCGGACATTTTGCCCGAAGGATTTCTCTTGTGAAGTTTTGCTGCAAAAAATCTTTCCGAAAGATATCTTTTTGTTCCTTTTGATTGAACCGACCGATTGAACCGACAATGGTTCAAGGGTTCAACGGTTCAATGGTTCAATACTATGTTCTGCTCATCCAATTGACCACTTGAACCAACCGCTTTGAACCATTCGATTGAACCAATTCTTCGAACTTGTCTCTGGAATCTTCCGCTTCCTTCCTTCACTCGGAGCTTTCTTGAACCTTTGACCCATTTTGGTTCAAGGTTAACCGGTTCAATCTTTCTTCTTCGAAGCCTTCTTTTCATTAAGTCTTTCGAAGCCGTTTGAACTTTTCGAAGCGGTTGAACTTTGAACTTGCCGAAGCAGTTAACTCTTTACGTCTGCCGATGTCATTGAACCTTTGAACCCGTTGAACCTTTGAACCTTTGGAGGCGGGGTTCAATGGTTCATTCCATTTGTTTGAGGCCTGCCGATGGACCTTTTGGTTGAACCTCAATGTTGAACCAACCTTGAAATTGCCTAAGTGTTGCGAACTTGTTTCTTTGTGAGAGCTCACCAATTGAAGTTGTTAAACCTGTTGAACCTGCGAGTCTCTTAGCTGAAAAAGCTTGAATAATTGGAGAATTGGAGTGCTCAGAACATTTTTTGAGAAGGGAAGAGAGAATTTTGGCCTGCAAGACCAAAATAGTTGATAAGTTGTCCCCAAAAATGAGTGACGGATTTTGGGAACAACAATCACAGTAATCAAGTTTATCAAAAAAATCTAAAGGGAACTAGCCCTCTCTAGAGGTTCTTCTCTTCAAAGAGTCACCCACGCTCAGAGAAGTTTCAATTGTATCAGCTGGAGTGATGGTGTGCTTTGCACATCTTCAAATAGGATGCACTCCAGAGCGATAACAGTTTTTGGCACGCCCGATGTGACACGTTTATTCACATTTTTTTGAATTGTTGTGTATTTGATTACTATATTCATTTCCAAATTTTCATGTTCAGATCTGTATATTTTTTATGCACCCAAAAGTTGTCAGAAGATCATCTGTAAAAGGGAAAGAAGCATATTTTTTTTAGTTGTCTTATCAGCCAAAGAAGAAGACCTTCTCAATCAAATCCAAATCCTACACCCTCTGTTATCCCTACTATTGCACAAAATCTTCCTGTTCAAGCCAATATTGTTAAACGAAATATTGTTAGAAATCCTATTCCTCAGATTGTTGTTCCCAGGAGACAGGGTTTTGTTGCATTCAATGGTGGAAGTCCTCTAAATATCACTCAATGGGATGACATTCCAGTTTCATCTCTGAAGGCTCTTCCTTATTATATAGGAGAAAATTCAACAACTCCTATAGAACATATTGCAGATATTGCTAATCTTTGTTCAATACATCATGTGACACAGGAGAATGTAGCAATGAGGTTGTTGGCAACTTCTTTTAAAGGAAAAGCACTTCAATGATATAGAACTTTGGCTTCTGCATCAATCAACAACTGGGATGAATTTAGAGATCTTATATGCAAATATTTTCAAGATAAAAGTGATCATCTTTCACTTGTGGAGCAGCTTACAACAATTAAGAGATTCAACCATGAGTTCATGGTAGATTTCAATTACAGATTCCAAAAGACTTGGAACAAAATTCCAGCAGTGATCAAGCCTACACCCAATTATGCTTTTTTGTACTATTTGAAGGCTCTTAATTCAGATGTCGCTGCAATGATCCATACTATGGGAGGTAATACTTTACTTGAAGCTTTTGCAGTAGCAATCAAGGCTGAAAATTGCCTAATACAAGCAGACAAGTTATCTCCAAGGCCTCCAATGCCTCTGTTTCCAGAGATTCATTCTCCTGCTCCAACTGTTGCTCCAATTCCAGAGTCATCAAAATTCCATCAAACGGAAGGTGATCAAACTGACAGATTGGGGAAGATAAGAGTCTTCTTAAGGCTCAAACTAACAAGTTGGTTGCATTGGAGAGGCAACAAGCTCCACCATATAGGCCTTATTAGAACACTAATCGAAAATTATCAGCCCAATAGGCCATCCTATCAATCCAATCAGCAAAGTCAATGGCAAAATTCTCAATCAAGGCAATATAATCCTAATGCTCCAAGCAATTCAATTATGCTCAAGAAGGACAATGGAACAATCAATGAGATCAATCAAACAACATGACAATGGCTCCAACTGGTGAGAGTTCTCATCAATCTTTCATGCAACAAAGTTCAGTTCTTTCTTCATTTGAAAACCAGTCACCTTCTCAGAAAAAGGAAGCCTCTCTACTCTATGGAGACACCTTCATTCACTAAAGCAGAAGTGCCAAATCAACAAGGAGAAGGTAGTGGTAAGGCACCAACTGAAACTACATTTGTCAATTTCCAGAAAGGTGAGAATTATTTTGAGCATTTGGCTGTAAATCAAAATCAAGATTTACCTAATGTTCATAGTTCAATTGCAACTTATAGTAGATCCAAGAAAAGAGCAATTGGAGAAGGTTCAAGACTTGAAAAGGCAGTCCCTTCTTCTCAGCCACAACAAAAGACAACTACACATGAGTTGCCTCAGAAGAGTTCAAATCAGAAAGTTCACGATCCAAAAGATAAGAATGTGAGAGGGCCTTACATTCTTCAATTTACACAAAATTTGGGAGCTTCTGTTGCTCCTAAATCATAGTCAAAAGCAACCACTTCTTCACTTAGTATTGTGGATCATATGAAGAAGACTTCAATATCAATTTCAATGTGGGATACTCTATTAATTCCAAGACAAAAAGAGTACTTGCAGGAAGAAATTTCAAAGCTCACTATCTCTGAGAAGACACCTGAAAAAGAAAAAGTAAATGTTGTCCTAACTAATTCTAATTCAGCTGTTGAGTCTCAAAAGGTGACTAAACCTCCATTTTATCTTCTTGTGATCATTGGTGATTGTCTAGTCCATAATTGTATGATTGATAGTGGGGTTAGTACTTCTGTTATGCCCAAATCAATAGCTGATAAGTTAGCTTTGCAGTATGAACCCCATGAGAAAGGTGTCTTGCAATTAGATGAGTCTCCTACCAAGACTGTGGGTGTCTTGCAAGATCTGAAAATTATACTTGCTGCCTGTCCAAATTTCACCATTTTATAGGATGTTGTTGATCTACCTCCATATTTTGCACAATGCCTATCTAGAGATTTTACTGCCAAAATAGGAGGTTATCTTTCTTCAGATTGGTCATACATGGTTTTTAGAACAAGGTATGGAACCAAAGTAACTATTAGATCAGAGCCTATTTCTAGATTTCACCTTGAACCATATATGCCAAATATGACAAATGTGAATTGCAGTATTACAAAAGAAGATGATAACACCATTGATCAAGAGCCTTCTAAGCCTCTTGAAGGCATTCCAAATCTTATCCTTAATGAATGGGTTGTTGATAATCATGGACATGTAATGTCCCCTATTTGACTCAGCCATCTAGAGCAGTAGATTAGCCTATTACAGGTGCTCACGTAGGCTAATGAGATGTTTAGAGAACTCAATTGGCATTATTTCCAGGACTTACTATTTTTAGTAAGTCAGTCAGAGGGGCTCATTAGTTGGATTTCATGGTTTCAGGCACTCTGGGGTCTTAACTTCTCTTCTGCGGTTTCCGGAATACCTTCTATGGTGATGTTTTGGGCCTTTGGCCAAACTTACTATTTTTAGTAAGTCCATTAGACCAGGGCATATGGGAATTATCAGTGTTGGTCTTGGTGCGATTCGTTGAGAGCTTTCCGGCAAGCTATAATACATGGCATTCTGAGTTCATTTGCTATATTATTTTAATCCCTGAAGTTATAATACTTTATAATGTGACAATTAAAATAAAGAGGTGTTAATAAAAAGTCACTTTATTTAAGTTGTTTTAAAAGTCAGTTCACTAGGTTTGGCCCCCTTTATGTGGCTGCATGGGCCTCTTTTAAGTAATGGATTTAAATATTAATATAATATTGTTTTACTTTTATCCCACATTGCCCATGCTATTGGGATGGACCCTTTGTGGAGGCATATATTTGGCTGGGGTTGGGACGCCATGTTATGCTTGGAAGAGAGATTGCATTTGCTTGCAAGTTGCAGGAGATTTCTTGGCCTTTGAGGACGCTTACCCTCAATCGGTAACAATCTTCATGCCATTGAAAGACATGGTTTGGAGATTATCAAGTTTTCAGTTCTGAAGTTGAGTAACCAGCTACAAGAAAGGGCCATATCATTCATATTTGCAGTTCTGAATGAGTAGCTTCAAAAGCTATATGTTTATCCAGCTTTGGGAGCAAATTGGAAGATAATAAATCACTGTTTGAAAGAGTTCTCAGAGTTATTTGTTGTTGCTGTTCAAAATACCAGCCCGGCCGTACCATTTCTGGAAGTTGCAGCAGGCTGTTTATACCAATTTTGGCTTACGAAGTTGCAGACTATGTTCTGGGTATGTGTGTTTTAGATAAGAGAGGCTATTTTATGAACTGAGTCATTGTTATTTTGTCGAAAAGGTGAATATTATGGCCGTGGTATAAATCTGGAAATTTTCTATACTTTCTAATATAAAATCAGAACTGTTGTTATTCACATTTTCTACCATATTTCTATGTATATGGCTTTGTTATGTTATGAAATGCATATATGAAAAACTCTACATTGAACACAGAAGAAACGCAAGTAGGAATCAACTTAAGAACAGAAACATGGGGTATATTACAGTGATTTCAGAGTGTGCATGCAAACTGTTTGACAAATTTACATTGAGTGAAAAGAAAAAAGTCGGGCCAGATTTAGGGGTGTCTATTACAGTGGTATCGGAGCTAAAGTTCCTGTCAACCTATGAAGTTTCACGCATCAGTCACATCAATACTACTTGAGAAGGAACATGTCGTAGCATAATCTTGATCATCAACCTGAAATAGAAGAGCAGGGTGACCCATTTTATGCAGTTAACATGGGGGATAGAGAAGAGGAAAGAAGGGAACCAAGCACAGGTGAAATGTTGAGTGATTTGGCAAGGGGACAACGTGAGTTACAGGCAGCCTTACAACAGATGGCTATCATGATGACACGCCATTTGACAAATAATGGCAACCAAGGAAACAATGGTAACCATGGCAATGATGATGCGAGAGGACAGGGAAATAATGGGAATGGTGGTAATAGTGATAGGTCAGTTAATAACAAGGCAGCTAGACCACATGTCAGAGCAGGGTCATCTAACACTAGACCTCTTATGCCTCAGTTTCCACCGAGGCAAGAAGAGCAGAATAACAATGGGCCTACGCAGCAGGAGCTCCAGGATCAGAGATTAGATGATTGGAGGAACTCGGGAGCGGAATTCCAGGCAGAGATGTCTTTTAGAGAGTATATGGATGTCTGGTTGAAGCACATGCCCATGAGAGGCAATAGACAACAGAACTATGAGCTAAGGAAAAAGGTTGGTAAATTGACTATCCCATACTTTGATGGCACAAGGAAGACTTCTGCTAGGACTTGGGTGCAGAATCTTGACATGCACTTTCAGCTTAACCCGATCCCTAAGGAGGATGCCATCAAGTACGCAACTCTACATCTCGATGGCAGTGCCCATGAGTGGTGGCACCATGGGATGGTGACACTTGGACATAATCAGATTAATACATATGCAGAGTTCACCGAGAGATTGATTGATAGGTTTGACACAAAGGATCTTGAGTTGCACTTTAAAGAGTTGGCACAACTTACACAATGGGGAACTGTGGAGGCTTATATCACTGAGTTTTAGAGGTTGGCTGTTTTGGTAACGGACATATCAGAGAGGAGATTAGTGGTGCTTTTCATGGATGGGCTTTCTAATCCTTTGAGAGCTTGGGTTAAGGGACATGACCCTTCTTCACTCTAGGAAGCTATTAAGAAGGCGAGGGACCTAGCACCATCATCTTACAGGAGCAAATTCCATTCTAGGGACTCCCATTTTAAGAAGGATAAGGAAAAGAAATCAATTCAGGACACCCAACAGCAAAAAGGGGAATCCCAGAGACTGGACAATGACATCCTTAATGAACTTGAAGGAAAAAACTATGTTTTCAGTGTCGGGAGCCTTGGGATCTCTCCCATAAGTGTCCACTGAAGGCTAAGGCAAAACAAATGGAATATTTTTCAGCAAAGGAGTCACCTTCAGAGGATGACAGCTAGCATTCTGATTCAGAGTCTAGCTAGGAGGACAGTGCCTCAGAGAAGAGTTCAAATGATGAGAAATCACTTGCCCGATTGACAAGAGCTCAGAAGGTCATCACCTTCAAGGTGAGAGGAATGATATAGGGGCAACAAGTGATATCCTTGATTGATACGGGAGCCACACATAATTTTATTGATGCACAGTTAGTGGCTAAGAGGGGATTAAAGACAGAGGAGCATGCTGGTTTCAGAGTTATGGTGGCAAGTGGCCACAAGCTATTATGCACTCAGAAGATTTCAAATCTTCGCATCAAATTGGGTGAAGAGTATGAGCTAGAGGATGATTTCTATGTGGTTGACATGGGGAATTATGATGTTATCCTACGGAGGACATGGATGGCGTCGATATGCAAGTTCACCTTCAACTTGGCCAAGTTGGAGATGAGGTTTCAGCATCAGGGCAAGACGGTGGTACTTCGAGGATTGTCAGATGGGGGATGCAGGGTGATATCATTGAAGAGGATGGAGCAGTTGTTCAAGCACGATGATGTAGAGTGGGCAGCAGAATGTTTGGTTATGCCTACACTACCTATTGACGCTGTGGATTGCACCCTTGACAGAAGGCTGAGCTTATGTCTTCCACGCGACACAATGGAGACTCCTCTCTTGCCTGTGGGTCTGGCAAAACTGAGGGGAGAATCTCTAGATAAGGGCTAGCTCCCTTTGATGCATCTCTGAGTTATTCCAGCACTATTGCTAATATATATATGGGGGGGTTGAAAAGAGAGAAAGATTATTGAAAATAGAACCTAGATTAATACAGTGATGCACCAAAAAAGTTTGATCTACTCATTTACTCACTTTATATCAGAAGAGGACATACATACACTTTATCTGCTGGAAAGACCGAACTATAGGGAGCTCAACAGGGAGGCTTAATGAAGACACACATAAAATGAACTTACCATAGGCGCTGTAGAAAAACACACTGTCTGGTAACCCTCTTCTGCCTCTGCACTCCAAATACAACACTTCTTGTTACCTGCAGGAATGGTGCTTTGTCTATACCGGGTATGTTGGTATCAAACTTGTGAAAACATTATGGAAAATGACTGAACACAAGGTTAATACTCAGGCACACTCAGAGATATATCTAGCCAAATAGAGGTAAAAAACGTATTCTATTGATTCAAGGTGAAAATTGGCATGGCTTCGCCTTACAAAATGAGAGATGTCTTCTCAAATGAGAGATTACAATATATATAGAGAAAGAGGAAGCAATGGCGCCCTTTTTTACAAGTGGCCTATGCTGCGTTAAAAAACATTGGGAAGAGGAAGTCGCTGAAAGAACATGCTGTGTCAGTTGCCAGTCTTGACTTTGGCATTCAAACATTATTGTGAAACCATGGGCCACGCCCCTTTGTCTGCAAACAAGACAGCCTCTTAAAGACACGCGGTTGTCTGCTCATCAATGCAAAGTGAGAAAAAACCAGGCTGCGCCTTCACTGTTCGCGCTCCTTGATGACCACTTGGCGGAGACTGTTTCAACCGTTGGAATAACTCCTTGTGCCGACACCTTTTGCCACCTGAACTGTTTTGTCTGCTTCTGCACTTGGCTTTTGTCCCTTCCCAACTTTTGTCTTTTCCTGGCTCTTTTGGGCTCCTTTCTTGGCGGTCTCTTCCTTTTGGCCTTAAGCCCTTTGAATTCCTTTGGATTTGTGCTCAATCATTTAAAGATCAACGGTTACTTGACTGCCTCAAAGTTGACGTTCGCGTGCCCATCGTGATTTGAAAGACAACGGCTATTCCATCGTCGTGAATTTGACATCTGCGGGCCCGTCACCCCTTTGTAATTCATTTGGCTTCACTTTCCTTCGGCCCTTTCTTTGTTCGGGTCTCTGTCGTTGAACCCTCCCGAAGGGAAGGTGTCCCTTCGGACTTGGAAAAAGGTCCCTTTTGGCAGCCGAGAGTCCCCCGCAAGGGCACTGGCCCTTTGGGCTGCCTTGGCTTTTCAATTCCTTCGGACAAAATGTCCGAAGGAAATGTTCCCTTTATGTTTTGCCGCTTGCTTTCTTTCGGTCAGGCTTTCCTTTCAGGAAATTCTTTCGGACAAAATGTCCGAAGGAATTCCTTCGGACATTTGTCCGAAAGAATTTGCCTTTGCCATTTTGCAGCGGATTTCTTTCCGAAGGGTTTTCTTCCGTTTGGTTTTTGCCTTGTGAATTTCTTCGGACAAAATGTCCGAAGGAATTCCTTCAAGCATTTTGTCCGAAGGAATTCAACCTTTGTCTACTCCTTGGATTTCCTTCGGACAAAATGTCCAAAGGAATCTTTTGTCTTTTGCCTTGTCTTTCTCCGAAAGGAAACTCTGACCTTTTTCTACCTTGTCCACTTTGGTCCCTTTTTAAGTGTTTCCTGCCCTCCGCAAGGGCACTTAGGCCCCAAGATGTCCTTCGAAACTTGCTTGAACAGCCCCATTTGGCACCTTCCTGCCCTCCGCAAGGGCACTTGCCCTTCGGGCTTTTGAAAATGATCCTTTGGCTTTTTGAACTTGGTCTTTTTGCCGATTAAAAGCCCTCTGAAGCAAATCTATTGCCCCTTTTGCGAGCTGTGTAGGCTGTTTCGAGCTTCCTTTTTAACTATGACTTTGAACCTTTCGATTGAACTTGAACCATTTTTTGGAGTTCAGCGGTTCAATGGTTCAACAGTTCAATACAGAGTCGGGTGCACTCAGTCTCCTTTTGAATTCGATGCATCGTTGAACCTACTATTTGAACCAACCACTTGAACCGACCATGGTTCAACGGTTCAATATTTCAATATTTCTAAGTTCAAAGTTCAAAGCTCCTGGAAAGATCATGTGACTGTTGGTCGGTCAGTGTAGTTCATTTCATACCATTGAACCCCGACATTGAACCACCCTTTTCAATTTTTTAGGAAATGCCTTCAAGTTTTGAAAATTTCCCTTGTGAAAACTCACCTCTTTCCCGCCTTGTTCACTTTCCTGAAGGTGCTTGCTGCCTTCTGCAAGGGCACTTTACCTTTGGAGCCTGTTGAAAGACTTGCATCCCTTTAGAACCGGCCCATTCCTTTTTGCCGAAAAGAACTGTGCAAGGCAATCGCTCGAAGTAAAAAAAAAGATCCATATTGAAACAAAACCTATAGGTCTTGGATCTCTCAACTCTGTGAAAAAACATGATTGCAGCAAGGTGAAAACATCAAAGACTGGGACAGCAAGGAAACAAAAAGAAGACCCTTTTTCGGCTTGCAGGACCAAAAATGGTCAACAATTTGGCGATTCCCAGGGGAAGCATGCCTACTATGCCGAAGAAGACTGGTAGCCTCAAAGTCCATTGGGCATGGAGTCAAGATGCAGCTTTGAAAGAGTTAGCAACAGCCTTGAGATATCCAAGAATCAATCATGAAGCTTTTACCCCAAAAAAGAAACAAAACACACACAAGGCTAAGAAAACTACTAACATGTGCAAAAGCACTTAGGGAAAATAGGGAAAAAACAAGGAAAATATGTACATGATGGGAGAAGGCCTAGTGATAATGCTTAAGATGTATCCCATTAACTGGGATACGTAGTTTTTCACCATCCAACCTGGAGAGTTGGAACACATTGTGTTGCTTGCACTGAGTGATGACATATGGACCACTCCATAGGGCGTCGAACTTCGTGTGCTTTCCAGGCTTAGCTGGGTCCTCATCCCATTTCAAAACAATGTCTCCCTCAGAAAAATTTTTTGATGAGGATTTCTTGTCAAAGTGCTTCTTCGTCTGTTGTTGAGGGCTGGTCATAGAAGCCATACCCTGGTCCCTTGTCTCTTGAAGTCCCATCAGCTCACATAGCCTAACCTCCATGTTGTTGCCTTCTTCTAATTGCAGCTGGTGAACAAGGTCCAAGGCTGGCAATTCAAGTGAAAGAGGAAGTCTAGCTTCCCTTTCATACACAAGCGTGTATGGCGAATTGCCAACTGCTCTCTTTGGAGTGATCCTGTCTGCCCACAGGGCTGTTTTCAACTTGGCATGCCAAGTTCTCTGATTCTCCTCCATTGTTCTTTTGATAATCCTGATCAGATTCTTGTTGGTGGATTCGGCCAGACCATTCCCCTGTGGGTAGTAGTTGTAAGAAGTGCTGAGATAGATGTCGTATCTCAATGCCCATTCACTCGTTTTGGTTCCCAGAAAAGCTAAAGCATTATCTGAGATGATTGTAGCTGGGACTCCAAACCTTGTCACCAGGTCTTTGTAAAAATTCAGGACTGCACTTTCGTTGGCTTCCTTCAAAGCCACAGCGTCTATCCATCTTGTGAAGTAGTCTGTAGCGGTCAGGACCCACTTGTGTCCAGCACTAGAGGGAGGGTTAATCATCCCTATGAAATCAAGGCCCCATTGCATGAATGGTTGTTCAACTTGAATACGTTGTAGAGGCATTGCAACCAGCCATTGTTTCCCATCAAAGAGAGCACACTTTTGGCACTTTCGTATCCAGGCATGGGTGTCTTTGAATAGAGTGGGCCAGAAGTAAACAACTCTCATTATTCTTGCAGCTGTAGGCTTAGGAGCAAAGTGACCACCAGCTGGCCCATCATGGAACTCAGACAGCACCCTGTCGGCCTGACCTGGGTCTATGCACCTTAAAAGCACTCTTGAGAAATCCTTTCTGAACATCACTCCATCAATCAGGACATAAGGGAGAGATTGGAGTCTGAAATATCTCCTCTTAGTGCTATCAAGGCCCTATGGGCACTCACCAGTGAGAAGGAAACGTCTCATGTCTAATGTCCAATCCTTCATGGTTGCTAGTTTTTCTACTGTGGCTTCATCATGAATGAACAAATTGTCCTCTTTCTGTTGTTTAAAGTTTGCAGCAAGGTGTTCACACAGTTTTTTTCCTCTTACCAGCTTGGTGGTTTTGATATCCACATGATATTCTATTACTTTAGTGATCCATCCCGCTCTCTTTTCATTCAGATCACAACTGATCAAGAAGTCTTTGATGCTAGGATGTGGCACCATGAGGTGAACCCTGTTGCTGGACAACATATGTCTAAATTTCTTCAGACTCCGTATGACCGCAAGGACTTGCTTCTCCACATACGTATACCTTACCTCAAAACCCTCTAGACCCTGGCTAAAAAACGTAAGCCGTTGTTTAAGGTTCTCACCATTTGCTTGGGTAAGCATAGCGGAGATTACCTCTTCATTTCCGAAGGTGTAGAGGTTGAAATCTTTAGTGAAGTCGGGACTGATCAAGGTAGGAGCCTGGGCGATAGCCAACTTGATCTCCTCAAAACTATCCTTCCTTTGTGCTGTCCATGCGAATTTCTCATCCTTCTTCAGCATGGAGGTCAATGGCTTGACTGTCTCGGCAAAATTCAAGATAAATCTCCTGATGAAATTTATTTTGCCAAAGAAACTTTGTAGACCTTTCTTCTATTTAGGCAAAGACAGCTCTAGGATGGAGCGAACTCTTTCTGGATCAATGGTTAAGCCTTCTTTAGAAACCACATGGCCAAAGAGTTTACCCTCATGGACAACAAACATGCATTTCTTTGGGTTGAGAGAGATACCGAACTCTCTACACCTCTCAAAGATTTGCCTGAGGTGCTTTATGTGTTGGCCTACTTCCTTGGAGAATATTGTCACGTCATCAAAATACACCAGTACAATGTTATTTATCAGGCCTTGAAAAGCCATGTCCATAGCTCGTTGAAAAGTGGCACCGGCATTGGACAGTCCAAATGGCATTTTTCGATAAGCAAACGTCCCCCATTTGGTAGAGAAGGCTGTTTTGTACTAGTCACAATCTTGCACCAAAATCTGATTGTACCCTAAATACCCATCCAAGAGGGAGAAACGCTCGCTCCCTGTCACCATTTGGAGGATCTACTCCATACTTGGGAGAGGATAACGGTCTTTCAAAGAGACTCTATTAAGGTCTCTGAAATCTACGCACAATCTGATCTCCCTATTCTTTTTTTGGACAAGGACAAGATTGGCCAGCCAAGAAGAGTGTTTGATCGAAAATATGATTTTGGACTCAATGAGCTTGGTGAGTTCCTTCTGCATGAGAGGCTCAATCTTCGGGTTGACAGGCCTCTGTTTCTGTTTGATGGGCTTGGCACCTTCCTCCAGCTCAATGGTATGTTGGGCCAAACTTGGGTCAAAACCCTTCAAGTCGCTATACTCCCAAGCGAAGACATTAGCAAACTCCTAGCACAACAAGATGAAGGCCTGCCTTTCATGATTTGTACACACTTTCTCAAGTGCAAGCAGCTTATTCTTGAATATCTACACTTTTTCATAGTTCTCCTTCTTCGTCGTTATGCTTGATTTATCATTCTTCAATTGGTCATCTTCGTTGAAGATACTTTCGAGAGTGACCAAGCCTTTGGGAAGTTTATTGTTCTTCCGCTGAACAATCTGGCCGCCATACTGATGCTGTAGCTTAGCCTGATTTCTAGCAGCAAACTCAGCTTCCTCTTGCAAGAAGAGTGCTATTTGCTGATCGCTGTCAAACACCTGCCAGTTGGTGATGTTGTCAGGCACAGAGAGTCTGATTACCACTTTCTAATGATGCAGACTGCAGTCTCGGCCTATCTCCTTGGGGACATCGAACTGAGCACCAACTGCTGCTAGTCTGTCCGCTTGTTTATTCTACTCTCTTGGAATGGAGGTGACATTGGAAGCAACAAAACTCTCTACTAAGGTGTCAGACTGATCCTTGACTAGAGACTGATGCTCTTAACAATGGAGTCGCCAGATGCTGCAAAAATGGTTGATTTTCATTGTAACAGGACCAACATCAATCCTGGAAATTTTGAGTGTTTAAAAATTGGTCCCACAGGGCGTGCCAAAAACTGTTGACGCTGTGGATTGCACCCTTGACAGAAGGTTGAGCTTCTATCTTCCACGCAGCACAATGAAGACTCATCTCTTGCCTGTGGGTCTGGCAAAACTGAGGAGAGAATCTCTAGATAAGGGCTAGCCCCCTTTGATGCATCTCTGAGTTATAACAGTACTATTGCTAATATATATATTGGGGGGGGGTTGAAAAGAGAGAAGGATTACTGGAAATAGAACCTAGATTAATACAGTGATGCACAAAAAAAGTTTGATCTACTCATTTACTCACACTTTATATTAGAAGAGGACATACATACACTTTATCTGCTGGAAAGACCAGATTGTAGGGAGCTCAACAGGGAGGCTTAATGAAGACACAAAAAATGAACTTACCACAGGCACTATAGAAAAACACATTGTCTGGTAACCCTCTTCTGCCTCTGCGCTCCAGATACAACACTTCTTGTTACCTGCAGGAATGGTGCTTTGTCTATACTGGGTATGTTGGTATCAAACTTGTGAAAGCATTATGGAAAATGACTAAACACAAGGTCAATACTCAGGCACACTCAGAGATATATCCAGCGAAATAGAGGTAAAAAACATATTCTATTGATTCAAGGTGAAAATTGGCAGGGCTTCATCTTACAAAATGAGAGATGCCTTCTCAAACGAGAGATTACAATATATATATAGAGAAAGAGGAAGCAATGGCGCCCTTTTTTACAAGTGGCCCATGCTGCATTAAAAAACATTGGGAAGAGGAAGTCGCTAAAAGAACATGATGTGTCAGTTGCCAGTCTTGACTTTGGCATTCAAACATTATTGTGAAAGCATGGGCTGCGCTGCTTTGTCCGCAAACAAGATCGCTTCTTAAAGACATTCATGCGGTTGTCTGCTCATCAATGCAAAGTAAGGAAAAACAAGCCGCGCCTTCACTGTTCGCGCTCCTTGATGACCACTTAGCGGAGACTGTTTCAATTGCTGGAATAACTCCTTGTGCCGACACCTTTTTCCACTTGGACTATTTTGTCTACTTCTGCGCTTGGCTTTTATCCCTTCCCAGTTTTTGTCTTTTCCTGGCTCTCTCGGGCTCCTTTCTCGGCGGTCTCTTCCTTTTGGCCTTAAGCCCTTTGAATTCCTTCAGATTCACGCTGAATCATATAAAGATCAATGGTTACTTGACTGCCTCAAAGTTGACGTTCGTGCGCGCGTCGTGATTTCAAAGCAAACGGCTATTCCATCATCGTGAATTTGACGTCTGCGGGCCCGTCACCTCTTTGTAATTCCTTTGGCTTCACTTTCCTTCGGCCTTTTCTTTGTTCGGTCTCTGTCGTTGAACCCTCCCGAAGGGAAGGTGTCCCTTTGGGCTTGGAAAAAGGTCCCTTTTGGCAGCCGAGAGTCCCCCACAAGGGCACTTGCCCTTTGGGCTCCTTCAGGCTGCCTTGGTTTTTCAATTCCTTCGGAAAAAATGTCCGAAGGAATTCCTTCAGACATTTTGTCTGAACGAAATGTTCCCTTTATGTTATGCCGCTTGCTTTCTTTCGGTCAAGCTTTCCCTTCGAGCAAATTCTTTCAGACAAAATGTCCGGAGGAATTCCTTCGGACTTTTGTCCGAAAAAATTTGCCCTTGCCATTTTGCAGCGGATTTCTTTTCGAAGGGTTTTCTTCCATTTGATTTTTGCCTTGTGAATTTCTTCGGACAAAATGTCTGAAGGAATTCCTTCGGGCATTTTGTCCAAAGGAAGTCAACCTTTGTCTACTCCTTGGATTTCCTTCGGACAAAATGTCCAAAGGAATCTTTTGTCTTTTGCCTTGTCTTTCTCCGAAAGGAAACTCTGCCCTTTTTCTGCCTTGTCCACTTTGGTCCCTTTTTAAGTGTTTCCTGCTCTCCGCAAGGGCACTTAGGCCCCAAGATGTCCTTCGCAACTTGCTTGAACAGCGCCATTTGGCACCTTCATGCCCTCCGCAAGGGCACTTGCCCTTCGGGCTTTTGAAAATGATCCTTTGGCTTTTTGAACTTGGTCTTTTTGCCGATTAAAAGCCCTCTGAAGCAAATCTATTGCCCCTTTTGCGAGTTGAGTCACTTGTCTACAAAGGGTTCTTGTACTCCTTATTCTCATGAGGTTCTTAACCATGCCCAGTGTGTGCCAAGGGAGCTTCCTAGTTGGAGTCAAGAGCATATTCAAGTGACTATTCATGAGACTAAACCTTCCTATAGTCCCCTTTCCTCACCAACCATCCCTCAAGCTCAAGTTGTCTAGGAAGACAAGTAGGTTTCAGAGTTTGATGAGCTAATGGCCAAGTGGAAGGAACAAAATACAGAGGTCTTTAAAAGTTTCTTTTTCCCTCCTCTCCAAAACTCCCTAGATAATTCCATTGCCCTCAAGATTCCAAAATTTGATTATGATCAACCTCCCATGTTTCATTTTTCCTCTCAAACAAATGAATTTCATCACCCTCCCACCATCTCCCTTCTTCAGGAGAAGCCTGTTCTTTGAAGGATTGAGAAAGAGGTTGCAGCTACAAGTCAAGTTCTTGCACAGTGTGTGGAGGATGCCTCAGATGTGTTTAAGGAAGAATTTCCTATTGATACTTCACTTAAGGTTGTAGTTGAGCGTCCAATTATATTTAAGAATGAGAAGGCTGATCTTGATGTAGAGGAACTCCAATAGGAGTTGGTGCAAATTGAAGTCATAAATGAGTTACAAGTATCTCCTATTGAGAAGGATCCAGATAGCTTTCAAGTTGATTCAGTTCAAATAGATCAAAATGAGGAATAGAAAGATGATTGACAGCCGTACCTTGAATCTCTACAAGGGATTGAAGAGCTTTGTATGGATATGTTGGCTATTGAAGAGCATGTTTATGAGAAATTTGATCAAGAATCACCTATTCAAGATCATAATACAGATTGGGTTGCCTATTCAAAGCTCCTTGAAGCGCTGGATGAACTTGCAACAGTTGAATAAAAAGGTGTGGCCACTCAAGAACAATGCATAAATGAGACATCACTTGATAAGGTGGTAGATGACAAGCAGTGCGAAAAATATCAGAAAGTACTTGATGAGTTTGTCTTTGTTGGTGACTAGTTTGTTGTTGATGACTCATTTGAGAAGATGCCAATATAGTTGGTGGACAATAAAAATGCCTTATCAAAGGTTATGATTGATAAACATCCTGCCTTGCAACTAGTACCATCTCTTGGAGTGACTGAGTTTAAGAATTTCCCTTTTGATCCAGGTGGATCGTGCTTTGTCATGGTTAGTTAGGTTCTTTGTTAGTTTGTTTTCCTCCAAGTGTTGTTCCAGCACATTAGTTTTGTTCAAATATGTTCCAATAAGTGCTTGTTAGCACATTTGTTTCTTAGTTTCCATGTTTTCGTGTGTTTCCCTTCTTATTTTGAAAGAGAAAGGTTACTTCAGCCATGATCAGAAAATATTTTCAGTCAAAAATCAGGTTTATCATTGTTTTGGAAGTTCAAATAGTGTTTATATGGTCTAAGTTCTCAAGCATAGCAGACATGCTTCCCTGCAAGTCACCAAAAGTGTTGGCCATTTTTTGGCCTACATACCGGTTGTCACCCTGAAGCTGCGCCCTGATTCGAAGACGTGCACAAAACAACCAGTCCTCTATCTAGCTGAAACAATGGGATCTTCTCACAAGGGTGGGTGCCTCAATAGTGAGAAGAACCTCCAGAGAAGGCTGGTTCCTGTATGATGTATCAATTAAGACTTCTACTCTACGCTGTAGACTACCGTGGAAAAGGGAGAAAGGAAACGTAAAGGGGAAATCCTACCTAAAGGGGGTGATACACCAGAATTTTGATCCACTCCATTTGGAACCTTGAACACTGAACGAACAAAGGAGAAGGAAGACCTTAGACTTCAATTAATCACTTATGCATAAGTATTTCATGCAGAGGTTCGATCCAATAACTAAAACTTGAGGGAAAACGATGGAGAGAGGTATGATAAAAGACACTTTACGGCCACCTAACATCCACTTACAGTTTCAGCAAAAGACAATAAAGAACACTTTAACATGACCTGCACAAATATGATATAGCAATTAGGTATGAAACAGAATTTGGGAAGGGAGAGAACTCTACCACTTATGCAAATTTTTGAAGAAATATACACTGGCAACGCTTGAAATCTGAAAGTACAGTCCTTATTGATCGAAGAGGTTACACAACTCACCAATGGAAGAGTCTAGTCTAACCAAGAGAGATTGGATGATTTTTTTTTAAACAAGGCTGAAAGCCATTATATAGAAAATTACAAGAGGCCAAAGATTGGCGTAGAAACTTGGAGAGAAAGATTCACTTTGGTTAACTCAAGGCTTTACTTGGCCTTTCAATAAAATATATTTTCCCGTTTGTCCTTGCATGAAGCTTCTTCGCTTGATGAAGCGAACTTATCTTTGTTATGAACTGCCTACCTCATTTTGCATGGAAATCTACGCAAATGTTAAATTTAGAATTCCATGTGAGTTGTTTGATTGTCGAGTTGTAGCGTTTGAAAACTGAGTTAACCGTTATTTAAGCTGAATTGGACGAAGAGATCATTTTCCTTCGCATAGAAAGCTTCTAGTGGATGCGGCGTTTTAATCAATTAGTCAACTCTAAATCTGGAACAGTCAACTCGTCGTTCAAATTTGGGGCTCCTGTTGAAGCTGAATTAGACCTTCGGACGCATGAGCTGACTGGAGATGAACAGAGCTTTAATAATCAATCAACTGAAGCTTTGACCGATGTTCGAAAATAGTTCCGATGTTTGAAAATAGCTCCTGTTTGCATGTATTCTGTTCTATTCTGATCTTCTTGTTCGCGTCTTTTTCTGGCAGGATTCCGTATTCAACTCTTTCGTCGGATTATCTATTTTCTATTCTCTTTTGCACAGTCAGCCTCCATTTCTTTCGAATTTCTGTTGTCTCCTTGGTTTCTACGGTTACTTCCCGCAGTCAAAATTTGACGGCTTGTGGGACATCATCGGAAGCTTTATTCCTTCGGACTTCCGTCTTGCCACTTTCCCGTGGCTTTCTTTCCTTCGGCTTTATTGGCTTTGCATCTTTCCCACGGACAAAAAATCTGCAAGAATTATCTTGATCTCCAACGTTCGGAATTCCTTCAGGTTTATTTTTCTCGAGCTATTTCTCCGAATTCCTTCAGACAAAAAGTCCGAAGGAATTAATCCTTCTTTTGATTCTGTCTTTGCCTTAGTCTCTTGTTTCTTTGGACTTATGTCTTCTCTGAATTTCTTCGGACAATATTGTTTTTCTTCAGACTTATGTCTTCTCTGAATTTCTTCAGACTTTTTGTCCGAAGGAATTCCTTCGGACAAAAAGTCCGAAGAAATTCATTCCTTCTTTTGCCTTGGCTTTTTTGCAAATTTTTTGAATTTCCTCGAGATTTCTTCCATTGGGTTTATTTTACTGGCCTTTGTCCGAATTTCTTCGGACTTTTTGTCTGAAGGAATTCCTTCGGACAAAAAGTCCGAAGGTTCCCTTTGTCTTCGTTTCTTGTCTTTTGCTGTCGGCTTTTGTCTTCGGACTATTCAAATGTGCCCTTCGGCTTTTCCGAATTCCTTAAGGACAACTGCCCCTTCGGAAAAATTGCCATGGTCCTCTTGCCAAACAAGTGCCATCCGCAAGGGTTGTTGATCTCCTTCTGTGCCCTTCGGAAAAATTGGAGGGCACCCGGGCTTTTTGCAAAGGTCTTTAAATTGGTCTTGTGCCTACCCGAAGGGTAGGTGCCCTTTGGCTTTTTTGAAAGTGACCCTTCCAAAGGGTAGGTGCCCTTCAAAATTCTTGAAATGGACTCTTCTGAATTAATTCCTTGGCTTTTCCTTGCTTTTTTCCAACTTTTCCGAATTCCTTCGGACTTTGTCATCGGCTCTTTCTGTCTTTTCTGCCCTCCGCAAGCGTTGTTTGGCCTCTAAAATTGCCTTTTGGAAAAGTTGTAAAGGCCCTTTTGTCGCCTAAGTGTCGGGAGAGTCCGTAGAAATGGCCTGCAAAGTCCGTAGAAATCCTACAGAGTCCGTACAAATCCTGCAGAGTTTGGTCAAGGAAAACCATGTATTCTTCCTTCCTTGGCTAGAGACAAGAACTTTCCAAGTGGCAAGAGAAAATCTGACTTGTGGAAGGTTTGTCAACATTCTGGTGACTCAACTGGGAAGCATGCCTGCTATGCTTGAGAACTCAGACCATGTATAGACGTTATTCGAATTACCAAATGGTGAACCTGATTTCTGATTGAAAATCTGCTCTGATCATGGCTGTAGTAACCTCCTTCAAAATAAGAAGAGAAACACACGAAAGCGGAAAACTAACTAAAAGCAAATGTGCAACAAGCACTTATTGAACAAAACTGAAGCAAACTACTGTGCTTGAACAACACTTGGAGGAAAGCGAGAAAATAACTAAATATGTACATAGAATTTTGCTCTTTAATAGCAATGTTTCAGATGTATCCCATTGATTGGGATTGGAAGCTCTTGGCCGTCCATCTTAGCAAGTTGGAAGGCGTTGTGGGATTTGCAGTTGGAGATCGTATATGGGCCACTTCAAAGTGAATCAAACTTTGTGTGCCTTCCTGGTTTGGCTCGATCCTCATCCCACTTGAGGACCAAATCTCCTTCATTGAAGCTTCATGAGGAAGCTCCTTTGTCGAATGTCCTTTTCATTTGTGCCTGATGACTTTCCATGGCTAGCATGGCTTGATTTCTTGTCTCTTCCAGCTCCATAAGTTCCACATACCTGATCTCCATAGGCTCATTTTCTAACAATTCAAGTTGATGCATTAATTTTAAAGCTGGAAACTCGAGAGAGATAGGTAACCTTGCTTCCCTACCATATACCAGCTTGTAGGGAGAGTTGGCTATTGATCTCTTGTATGTGATCCTATCAGCCCATAGTGTTGACTTCAACTTGAGGTACCATGATCTCTGATTGTCTTCAATAGTCCTTTGTATGATCCTCAAAAGGTTCTTGTTTGTAGACTCAGCAAGGCCATTTCCTTGTGGATAATAATTTGATGAACTGCTGAGATAGATTCCATGTTGGACAGCCCATTGGCTGATCCTAGATCCCACAAAAGCCATTGCATTGTCAGAAATAATGGTTGAAGAGACTCCAAACCTAGTGACCAAACCTTCATAGAAATCGAGGACGCTAGTTTCGTTTGCCTCTTTTAATGCAACTGCTTCTGTCCAACATGTGAAGTAGTCCGTAGCTGTTAGAATCCACTTATGCCCTAAACTGGAAGGAGGGTTAATGAGACAAATAAAGTCTAATCCCCACTGGACAAATGGCTGATCCACTGTAATTGGCTGTAGGGGCAGCGCTGCTAGTTTAATTTTTTCTACAAACATAGCGCATTGTTTGCACTTCCTAACCCATGTATGGCAGTCACCAAATATAGTAGGCCAATAATACCCACCTCTCATGATTTTGAGTGCTGTAGTTCTGGCAGAAAAGTGTCCACCAAGTCCATCATGGAATTCTTCAAGTAATCTTCGAGTATGGCTTGGCTCCACACACCTTAGTAACATTCCATTGATATCCTTCTTGAACAAGACACCGTCAACAAGCAAAAATGGAATTGACTGCAGTCTGAAATACCTTCTTCTTGAAGCACTTAGGTGGGAAGGGTAATGACCTTCCTGAAGATAGCTTACCAGATCATGAAACCAGTTGGAAGGTGAGGTTTGTACAGCAACAATTTCTACATCATTTGACACTAGAACATCTTCGTTGGTTTCTTGTAAGTCCTGAGCTAGATGCTCACAAAGTCCTTTGCCTCTAACCAGTTTCGTGATCTTAATTTCTATATCATATTCCATCACTTTGGTTATCCAACCAGCGCTTTTCTCATTTATGTCTTTGTTCAGAAGAAATTTTTTGATGCTTGGATGAGCAACCATTAGAAGTATTTTATTATTAGACAATAAGTGCCTAAATTTCTTCAGAGACCTTATAACTGAAAGGACGTGTTTTTCAACAAAAGAGTACCTTGTCTCATACTCCTGCAGGCCTTGGTTGTAGAAGGCTATTCGTTGTTCCAAGTCTTCATGGTTCTGCTGCATAAGAATGCCTGAAATGGTGTCCACATTAGCATATGTATAGAGAATGAAATCTTTCTTGAAATCTGGATTCAAGAGCGTAGGGGCACTTGCTATGGCTTTCTTAACATCTTCAAACCTTGTTATTCCCTCCTTGGACCAGCTGAAGTTCTGATTTTTCTTTAACATCTCTGTAAGTGGTTTAGCTACAGTAGCAAAATTTGAAATGTATCTCCTTATAAAATTGATCTTTCCAAAGAAACTTTGCAAAGCCTTTTTGCTCTTAGGCAAGGAGAGTGCAAGAATGGATTGAATCCTTTCAGAAGCTATGTTTAAATCGTGCTTTGAAATTATATGTCCAAGAAGCTTACCTTCATGAACTGAAAATACACACTTTTGGGGATTTAGAGATATCCGAAACTGTCTACACCTTTCAAAAACATGCTGGAGGTGCACCATGTGATCTTCTGCATCCTTTGAGAATACTGTTATATCATCTAAATAGACAAGCACGAATTTGTTAACAAGGCCTTGAAAGGCCATATCCATGGCTCTCTGAAAGGGTGCTCCAGCATTGGACAAACCGAATGGCATCTTTCTGTATGCGAATGTTCCCCACTTGGTTGTGAAAGCTGTCTTGAATTGGTCCTCTTCTTTGACCAAAATCTGATTATAGCCACTGTACCCATCTAATAAGAAAAACCTCACTGAACCTGAAACAAGCTGTAAAATTTGTTCCATTGATGGCAATGGATAGTGGTCTTTAAGCGAGGCCCTGTTCAAGTCACGGAAATCAACACATAAACGAATCTCATCGTTCTTTTTCTGTACTGGAACGAGGTTCGCCACCTAGGTTGAGTGCTTGATTGGAAATATAATAGCCGATTCTATAAGCTTGTGAAGTTCAGCTTTCATCAAAGGCTCAAGCTTTGGATTGATTGGCCTTTGTCTTTGTCATACTGGTTTAGTTTCGTCCTCTAGCTCAATAGTGTGTTGAGGCAAACTTGGATCAAACCCTTTGAGATCACTATACTGCCATGTGAATATATCAGCAAAATTTTGGCATAATTCAACGAAAGCTTTCTTTTGTAGTGGAGTGCATACCTTGCCCAATTTCAAAATCTTATCAGCTGCAATTTCTACATTGTCATAGTGCTCTTCCTTTGTTGACAAGGCTGGTTTCTCTTTCCTTAGTTCATCGTTTTCACTGAAAATATTTTCAAGGGTAACCAATCCTTGGGGTAGTTTATTGGTTTTCAGCTGCACAATCTGATCACCATACTGCTGTAAGCGCTTTGCCTGATTTTTTGGAGAAAACTCAGCTTCTTCCTGTAAAAATCTCACAATTTGATTGTCACTTTCAAATACCTGCCAATTTTCTTGGTTATCTGGGACAGAAGGCCTTACGACTATCTTAATATGTGACTGAGAAACGTCACTTTTAACATCAGCTAGGATATCAAATTGTGCCCCAACAGCAACCAACCTATCATCTTGTTTATTTCTATCTCTTGGTATTGCCTGAATGTTAAAAGCTTGAAAATCTTCAAGTAAATCCCATATCTTGTGTCTATAAGATTTGAGTAACATATTCTTGCATACATTTAAGCCTCTTACTTGGTGAACTACAAGTTCACTATTTCCAAACACTTGTAGACAACTTGCTTTCATCTTCCTAATCCATTGCAAACCATGGACTAGTGCTTCATATTCAACAATGTTATTTGAACAACCAAACTGAAATTTAATAGATGAGAAATACCTTTGTTTCGTAGGAGAAACTAACATCATTCCAGCTCCTGTCCCATGCTTATTTCTTGATCCATCAAAGTATAATTGCCACAAGCCTTCATTAGATTTGCCCTCTTTGACCATAGCTGGGATTGACGCATCGTTCTCATGGAGACAATACACACCAGGGCCTTCTTCTTCAATCAGCTTGTAGGGATCATGCTCATGCAAGGTGGAAGCCCACTCATCAAGAAATAAATTTGGAACTCCATCCAAAGGTGAGTCCTTTTCTACATCACTAGTTTGTACTACATATGAAATGATACAATTTGCACTGACCACACTTGGCGTATAAGGTTCCATGTGAAAACGTGCAATAGGTTCTGAATGAATGGTTACCTTTGTGCCATATCTGGTTCTGAACAGCAAGTATGTCCAATCAGCTGATAGATATCCCCCAATATTTGAGGTGAAATCTTTTGAAAGGCACATGGCGAAATAAGGAGGTAGATCTACTACTACAACATCATGTTGAATAGTTACATTAGGACAGGCATGTAATGTTAATTTCAAATCTTTGATAATCCCTACCGTCTTTGCGGGTGAATCATCCAACTGCAGTATCCCTTTAGTATTTGGCTCATAAACAAGGCCGAGCTTGTCTGCAATCTGTTTAGGCATGACTGTATTGCTGGCTCCACTATCTACCATACAATTATGAACTAAGGTGTCTCCTACTATCAAAGAAAGATAAAAGGGAGGAGTTTTCTTTACTATTACCTCAGTTTTGTCTACATTTGATATCTTATTTCTTTGCTGTACCTGTTGCTTAGTTGGTGGATCTGAGTTTGTCAAAACAACACCTTCTTTGTCTACTAATTTTGGGGACAATTCAAGAGCTGAAAGTTCTTGAATGAGTTTGTCCTTTTGGCCTGGAATTGAAAGAGTATCCCACATGCTAATATTGACGTTAGACCTTTTCATCTGATCTACAATATTGAACTGGGATGGACTAACCTTTGATTGCACCTTTTGTGTTACTTGCTACTCACAAATTAGAGGTATTTGCTGCACTTTGCCAACCTCTACATTCTGATTTTTTGTGACTGTGGGGGCAGCTAGCTGTTCTTTCGTACCTTGAGCAATAGTATTAGGAGTATTTGACGTATTTGCCACTGCTTGAGCTTCTCCAACAGCTCTTTTTTTATTTCTCTAATAGGTTAGAGCTGCAACTTGATCATTTGAAGCATTAGTTTTAGCATCCTGAATAAAAGCAATATGATCATCTACCTGCTAATTTACATTAACAGCATCAGGCTGTCCTTGGGTCGCTCCTTGTGATGCCAACCCTGTATCTTGATATTGGCTCTCCTGAAAAGAGAATTTCTCTTGTGTCATCTATGGCAAGGTGCTGTTTGATGATACTAAATCCTGGTTTTGAAAATCATTGAGATTCGAACGCTACCAACCTGAATCTTGCACTAAATTGATCTGAGGTGGAGTTGGAACGATGGCTTTTGAAGTAGAAGGAGCATTTGGATCAAGAGCAGCATACAGTCTAGCTGGAGTTATGGCCCCTTGTGCTTGATAGGGTGGTCTATTTTCTCTGAAACTCTGATAAGGAGATCTTTGATCTTTGAAGCGCTGATAGTTCCTCTGATTTTGCTGTTGATAAGGCCTATTTGACTGAAATTGCTACCTTTTAAGCTGTACTATTTCATTTCCAAAAGATTGTAACAGACTTTTCAGCTCTCCTATCTCACTAGATTGACTAGTAGAGGCTGCAATAGGACGTTGAGGCGCTGGTATTGGAGCCAAGGATGGAACTGGAGGAACCTGAAGGGCTGGTACTGAACTTATCTCCGAAAATATGGGCATTGGAGGCCTTGGAGCAAGCTTTTTTCCCTGAATCAGACTATTTTCTGCCCTTATTGCAACTTCATAGGCATCTGGCAAAGTAGTGCCGCCCATTGACTGTATCATCACACTAATATCAGAATTTAGAGCTTTCAAAAAATATAAAAATGCATATTCTGGTGATGGCCTAATTAGAACCGGTACCCTATGCTATGTCTTTTGGAATCTGACGTTAAAATCGGACATGAATTCATGAGGAGCTCTCTGTATGGCAGTTAATTGCTCAACCAAAGATAAGTGGTCAGATTTGTCCTCAAACTGTTTGACCAAAGCAGCACCTAATTCATCCCAAGTAGAGATAAATATAAGTGGGAGGGTTCTATACCACTGTAATGCTTTTCCTTTGAAAGAAGCAGCTAATAATCTAATAGCAACAGTATCTTCAGTTACATTATGAACTGAACAAAGATTGGAAACATCTTGGATATGCTCAATAGGGGTTGTTTGATTTTCTCCTGAGAAGAATGGAATACTTTTGAGGGTAGATATAGGTATATCATTTAACTGTGCTATAGATTTAGTGGGCTCCCCCTATTGAATGGAGCAAATACTTGATTTCTTATGGCCATCTGAATGGTGGAGATTTCAGTCTCTAGAACAATAGGATGAGGGGGAGCTAAATATTCCCTTTGAGGATATGGACTTGCCCTCCTAGATCTTGCTCTTTAATAAGTTAAAAATTCAAAAGGAATACCTTTGCTTGCTGATCTTGTAGTAACTTTTGGCATCAACTGATTGTCTGAATGATGCTATAGACTCTTCCGTTGGCTGCAAATGGATATCTTCCTTTGCTGCGAAGATTTTCTGTAAAGAACTCTTTTTGTGTCCCGCCAGGCATGCCAAAAAACTGTTGTCAACCTGGAGCTGCGCCCTGATTCGAAGACGTGCACGAAATGGCCAGTCCTCTATCTGGCTGAAACAATGGGATCTTCTCACGAGGGTGGGTGCCTCAATAGTGAGAAGAACCTCTAGAGAAGGTTGGTTCCTGTATGATGTATCAATTAGGACTTCTACTCTACGCTGTAGACTACCGTGGAAGAGGGAGAAAGGAAACTTAAAGGGGAAATCCTACCTAAAGGGGGTGATACACCAGAATTTTGATCCACTCAATTTGGAACCTTGAACACTGAACGAACAAAGGAGAAGGAAGACCTTAGACTTCAATTAATCACTTATGCATAAGTATTTCATGCAGAGGTTTGATCCAATAACTAAAACCTGAGGGAAAACGATGGAGAGAGGTCTGATAAAAGACACTTTACGGCCACCTAACATCCACTTATAGTTTCAGCAAAAGACAATAAAGAACACTTTAACATGACCTGCACAAGGATGATATAGCAACTAGGTATGAAACAAAATTTGGGAAGGGAGAGAACTCTACCACTTATGCAAATTGCTGAAGAAATATACACTATGCCAACGCTTGAAATCTGAAAGTAGAGTCATTATTGATCGAAGAGGTTACACAACTCACCAATGGCAGAGTCTGGTCTAACCAAGAGAGATTGGATGATTTTTTTTTAAACAACGCTGAAAGCCATTATATAGAAAATTACAAGAGGCCAAAGATTGGCGTAGAAACTTGGAGAGAAAGATTCACTTTGGTTAACTCAAGGCTTTACTTGGCCTTTCAATAAAATATATTTTCCCGTTTGTCCTTGCATGAAGCTTCTTCGCTTGATGAAGCGAACTTATCTTTGTTATGAACTACCCACCTCTTTTTGCATGAAAATCTATGCAAATGTTAAATTTAGAACTCCATGTGAGTTGCTTGATTGCCGAGTTGTAGCGTTTGAAAACTGAGTTAACCATTATTTAAGTTGAGTTGGATGAAGAGATCATTTTCCTTCGCATGGAAAGATTCTAGTGGATGCGGCGTTTTAATCAATTAGTCAACTCTAAATCTGGAACAGTCAACTCATCGTTCGAATTTGGGGCTCCTGTTGAAGCTGAATTAGACCTTCGGACGCATGAGCTGACTGGAGATGAACAAGACTTTAATAATCAGTCAACTGAAGCTTTGACTGATGTTCAAAAATAGCTCCTGCTTGCATGTATTCTGTTCTATTTTGATCTTCTTGTTCGCGTCTATTTCTGGCAAGATTTCGTATTCAACTCTTTTGTCGGATTATCTATTTTCTATTCTCTTTTGCACAGTCAGCATTCATTTCTTTTGGATTTCCTGTTGTCTCCTTGGTTTCAACGGTTACTTTCCGCGGTCAAAATTTGACGGCTTGCGGGACGTCACCAGAAGCTTTATTCCTTCGGACTTCCATCTTGCCACTTTCCCGCGGCTTTCTTTCCTTCGGCTTTATTGGCTTCGCATCTTTCCCACGGACAAAAAGTCTACAAGAATTATCTTGGTCTCTGGCCTTCAGAATTCCTTCGGGTTTTTTCGTTGGGTTTATTTTACTCGAGCTATTTCTCCGAAATCCTTCAGACAAAAAGTCCGAAGGAGTTAATCCTTCTTTTGATTCTGTCTTTGCCTTAGTCTCTTTTTTCTTCGGACTTATGTCTTCTCTGAATTTCTTCGGACAATCTTATTTTTCTTCGGACTTATGTCTTCTCTAAATTTCTTCGGACTTTTTGTCCGAAGGAATTCCTTCAAACAAAAAGTCCGAAGAAATTCATTCCTTCTTTTGCCTTGGCTTTTTTGCAACTTTTTTGAATTTCCTCGGGATTTCTTCCGTCGGGTTTATTTTACGGGCCTTTGTCCGAAGGAATTCCTTCGGACAAAAAGTCCGAAGGTTCCCTTCGTCTTCGTTTCTTGTCTTTTGTCATCGGCTTTTGTCTTTGGACTATTCAAATGTGCCTTGCGGCTTTTCCGAATTCCTTAAGGACAACTGCCCCTTCGAAAAAATTGCCATGGTCCTCTTGCCGACCAAGTGCCCTCCGCAAGGGTTGTTGATCTCCTTCTGTGCCCTTCAAAAAAATCGGAGGGCACCTGGGCTTTTTGCAAAGGTCTTTAAATTGGTCTTGTGCCTGCCCAAAGGGTAGGTGCCCTTCAGCTTTTTTGAAAGTGACCCTTCCGAAGGGTAGGTGCCCTTCGAAATTCTTGAAATGGACTCTTCCGAATTAATTCCTTGGCTTTTCCTTGCTTTTTTCCAACTTTTTCGAATTCCTTCGGACTTTGCCATCGGCTCTTTCTGTCTTTTCTGCCCTCCGCAAGGGCTGTTTGGCCTCTAAAATTGCCTTTCGGAAAAGTTGTAAAGGCCTTTCTGTCGCCTAAGTGTCGGGAGAGTCCGTAAAAATGGCCTGCAAAGTCCGTAGAAATCCTGCAAAGTTTGGTCAAGGAAAACCATGTATTCTTCCTTCCTTGGCTAGAGACAAGAACTTTCCAAGTGGCAAGAGAAAATCTGACTTGTGGAAGGTTTGTCAACAATACCAAAATTTTGCCTAAGTGTGAGAGGGTGGGCATTCAAGCAAGACTTCGGGTTTTACACAGCAGAAGACTTCGGTTTTTTGGAAGGAGAAGTCTTCGGGTTTTCCAGGAGACACAACTTATTTTACCTTATGAGTAATCAGCAGTTGAAACCCCTCAGCAGAAGTAATCCGGGTTGGAAAACCCGAATTACTCTTGACAATGCAAATCGGGTTTTGAGAACTGCTTTGCTTATGAAAGTTTTATCAACAGAAGTAATCCGGGTTGGAAAACCTGAATCACTCTTGATAGTGCAAATCAGGTTTTGAGAAGTGCTTTGCTTATGAAAGTTTTATCAGTAGAACTAATTCAGATTTATAAACCCGAATTACTCATGATAGTGCATTTCGGGTTTCCCAAGGTGAATGACTTATCTCTTTTTATAAGTAACAAGCAATGAAGAATCCGAAGTAGGTGCTAGTGAAGAGTCCGAAGGATTCGTTCGGAATAATTGTCAAACACAGAGGAGACTGACATTTTTTCCACAAGATAAAAGTCCAAATGAAGGAATAAACCAAGGGTCAATGGAATTCCAAAGGAAATGGACCAAACAAAGCCCGCAGGAAGTCAAAGCGAAAAAACCCAAGGGAATAAAGAAGGAAAGAAAAATTTAGAAGGAAAGATATCATTCGGACAAAAAGTCCGAAGGAATTCCTTCGAACTTTTTGTCCAAAGGATTCGTTTGGGAAAAATGCAAACAAATCAACGAAAAGGGGCAGAAAATAATAAAGCCAAGGAGATAATAAAAGTCCGCAAGAAAACCAAAGGTAAATCTAGGGGGCAAGACATAAGAGCCAAAGAGAATAAAATCAGAAAAATTGGCAAGAAAGAAATCCGAAGGAATATAAGACCAAGGAGATAGCCGAAAACCCTGAAGATAATATATACAGGGAAAGCAGAATATCCAAAGAACATTCGAGAATAAAGAAAATCCGCAAATAAAAAAGAATATCCGAAAGAATTAGGCTAAGGGAATAGCCAGGAAATCCGAGGAAATATAGACCAAATATAGACAAAATAATCCAAAAATAGAATCCTGCCAAAAAATAGACACGAACAGGTAGACCAAAATATGAGAAAATACATGCGAACAAGGGCTATTTTTGGCAGATTTCTAAGTTTCAGTTGACCCATAGTTTAACTAGTCAAAGTCATGCTTCTCCAAACATTCCAGCAGTCCGAGTAGAGCTCATCTATTGACTCTTAACGTGGATTTCCATGCAAAGAGAGGTAGGCGTTTTAACAAGCCCAACCATCCACTTTCAAACGCCAAAGAGCTAGTCTCTAATTTTAGACATGGCTCAGCCGATCATGCATAAGCAAAGTCAAACGTTTGAGCCCACCATCCACTTTTCAACGCAAGGAATTTTTATGCAAGACAAAATAGACTTTTGTAAAAGTTGAGTTGGTTTAAGTTTACTCCCCTCTATTTTCAAACGTCAATCTCTTGGCTTTTTATAATTTTCTATATTAATGGCTTTTCAGCGTTGTAAAAAGGATCCCTCTCTTGATAAGACCAGACTCTGCCATTGGTGAGTTGTATAACCTCTTTAATCAATAGAAGGACTGTATTTTCAGATTTTAAGTGCTGTCATAGTGTACATTCATTCAACAATTTGCATACGTGGTAGATTTTTCTCCCTTCCCAAATTCTGATTCGTACCTAGTTGCTAGCTTATCATGTTATGCAAGTCATGTTCAATGTTTTATAGGTCTTTTGTTGAAGCTATAAGTGGATGTTAGGTGGTTAAATAATGTTTTGTATCAGACCTCTCTCCATCGTTTTCCCTCACGTTTTGTCATTGGATCGAACCTTCTCATGAAATACTTATGCATAGTGATCAATTGAAATCAAAGGTCTTCTTTTCCCCTTGTTTGTTCAGTCTTAACGGTTCCAAGTAGGGTGGATCAACATTCTGGTGTATCACCGTTATTAAGTAGGATTTTCCCTTCAAGTTTCTTTGTCCCTTTTCCATGGTAGTCCGCAGCGTAGAGTAGAGATCCTCATTGATACATCTTACAGGAACCAGCCTTCTTTGGAGGTTCTCATCATTGAGGCACCCACCCTTGTGAGAAGATCTCATTGTTTCAACCGGAGAGAAGATTAGCCATTTTAGCACGTCTTCGATTCAGGGTGCAACTCTAGGTTGACAACAGCTGCATCAAAAGAAAGAACAAACTAGGAAGTTTTGAGTCAAGATGTGATGAGGGAATTTTTCTTGAGTACTCCACTCATAGCAAAGCCTATGTATGTTACAATAAGAGGCTGCATAAAATAGTTGAGAGCATCAATGTCAAGGTCGAAGAAGGATTTAAACATGTTGAACCTGATGAGGAGATCATAATTGAAGAATTAGGAGCAGAAAATGAAGAAGAAGATAGTCAAGAGGAAGAAAAGAGTCAAAAGACACCTGCAAGGTTTGTTCAAAAGGAACATCCCAAGAAACAGATAATTGGCAACAAAAATGAGGGAGTTCAAACTAGGAGAACAGCTGCAATGAACAAGGAGTAAGTTTTGCTCTATTTTCAGAAATTGAGTCTAAAACCTTTAGTGAAGCCAGCAATGATGAAAACTGGTTAAAAGCCATGGAAGAGGAAATGAGTCAAATAGAAAGGAACAAAACTTGGGAATTAGTTCCAAGACCCATAGACAAGAATGTCATAGGCACAAAATGAATCTTTAAAAATAAGTTGAATGAAGATGGAGCTGTTGTGAGAAACAAAGCTAGACTTGTTTGCAAAGGATATGCTCAAGTAGAAGGAATAGATTTTGAGGAGACATTTGCCCCAGTGTCAAGTTTGGAAGCCATCATAATGTTTTTAGCATTCTCAGTCTTTAAGAAGTTTAAAGTCTATCAGATGGATGTTAAATCAGCGTTCATGAATGGAACCTTGGAAGAAGAAGTCTATATTGAACAACTTGAAGGTTTTCAGCTGACAGATGAGTAAGACTATGTGCAAACTGAAGAAAGCACTATATGGTCTAAAACAGGCACCTAGGGCATGGTATTCAAGGCTGGTTCAATATTTGCAACAAGGATTTATCAAAGGATGTGCAGACAGTAACTTGCATGTTAAGTATGACAATGGACATATGTTGATCATAGTTTTCTATGTTGATGACATCATTTTTTGTGGCCGTAGCAACTATATGTGCAAGGAGTTTGCAAATCAAATGCAAAAGGAGTTTGAAATGTGCATGTTGGGAGAACTTTCATTTTTTCTTGGCCTACAAGTTGCACAATCCAAAGAAGGGATATTAATATCCCAGACCAAGTATGCGAAGGATGCTCAAGAAATTTGGTATGGAGGACAACAAACCAGTTAGCACTCCCATGATAACTGGATGTAAATTGAGCAAAGGTGATGAATCTCCTGAAGTGAATCATACAATGTATACGTCTATGATTGGTAGTTTGCTATATCTCACTGCATCAAGACTAGACATCATGCATGCTATATGCACGGTTGCTAGATTTCAGGTTGCTCCAAAAGAAACACATGTAAGTGCAGTAAAGAGAATCATCAGATATATCAATAGCACAATAGACTATGGCTTATGGTATCCTTCAAGTGATGATTTCACTTTGACAACATACACAGATGCTGATTGGGCAGGAAGCACAAATGATAGAAGTACTAGTGGTGGTGCATTCTTCCTTGGTAATAGAGTTGTTTCATGGCTGAGTAAAAAACAAGTCAGTTACACTATCTACAACAGAAGCATAATATGTTGCAGTAGTGGCATGTTGCACTCAAGTGTTGTGGATGAAGCATTCACTAAAAGACATTAAAGTGGAGTTCAAAGAACCAATTCACATTATGTGTGACAATTCAAGTGCCATAAATATATCCAAGAATCCAGTGATGCACTCCAAAACAAAGCACATATCCATCAAGTATCACTTTCTGAGAGAGAAGGTTGGTGATCACGAGGTCACAATGGAATATGTTCCAACAAAAGATCAAATTGCAGACATATTCACTAAACCTTTGCCTAAGGACCAATTTGAGTATCTAAGAGAAAAGTTGGGAGTGGTGGCTCCCACACCACATCATTAGATTCTAGTGATAGGGCATGAGTGCAGGGGGAGCATTGCAGGAACATTATTAACTCCTGGATTAAGAGTAAAGGCAATCTAGTGAGAAAGTTGCCAGTTCTTTGCCATTTGATGTCAAAGGAAGAGAAAAAGGTGTGTTGGCTCTAGATCATTATGCCTATCTATATAGAGATATGTAGATTATTGATTGGTCTTTTAGACCAATGCTATATAAATGAGTATTTGAAGAATAATGGAGCCAATGGAGCAAGAGATCAACTGCTCTCTGCAAGAGCTTGAGAGGGCAAAGCATGTGTCCGAATAAGACATCAGGGAAATGTGCCATTGCCTAAGGGGGAGTTTCTCTCAAAGTGTTCTAACGTGTCAAGTCCAAGAATCAGAACAGCCAAGATGCTAGAACTGGAGCAACCCGTTTTCATATTATGGCCAAGACTCTTGGTCATTAATGTCAAAGGGGGAGAAAGTAGAATGAAGAAGAGAAGTCATTTTGATGATGTTTTGCCATCAATGACAAAGGGAGAGATTGTTGGCAAATTTGAGTATCATTAATAGATGTGGTCTATAAGGAGATTGATGTCTAAAATATTGTCTTTGATGTCAAATGAAGAATGTACTATCAAGCATTAATGCCAAAGGTGTTGAGTTTCACAGACCAGTTGAAGATTTCTCATGGAGTTAAATGTGCACCTTGAATTCCAAGAATAGTGATATGAATGCCTTTGCTAGTTTGTTGAATATGGCTGAGTACACAGTTTGATGGTGACTGCATTTGCATATATGGCAGCATCTGAAGGAAATGATCACACTATAATTAGGTTTGTGCCTATTCTTTGTGGTCTAAATTCTTAGTCAAAGGATGAGTAGAGCAGATGTTACAAATGCATAATGTTATCCCTCAACTAAAAGCCTACTAAGTTTCTATACTTAGTCGTTTTTGAACCTTTGCATTTGTCTGGGAATTATTTCGGAAGAAATGGCTCAGGGAATTCTTTCAGAAAAATGTTGAAGACTCTTCGGGCAAAAAGCCCGCAACAAATGTTCCGAAGTTTTGGAATTCTTTCGGGAAAATGTTCGGTCTCCACACTTAGTCGATTTCACAAAAGCTTGGGAATTCTTTCGGAAAAATTGTTCCAAACAAAAGTTCTGAGGCTTGGGAATTCTTTCGGAAAAATTGTTCAGAACAAAAGTTCCGAAGCTTGGGAATTCTTTCGGAAAAATTGTTCCGAACAAAAGATCCGAAGGAAGAGTTTTCTTTCGGAGAAAGTGCCTCACCGAATTCTTTCGGGAAAAATGGTTAAGTCTTTGTTAGACAAAATGTCCGAAAGAAATGAGTCCCGAACAAAAATGCCGAAGGGTAAGTGACCTGAACAAAGTTTCCGAAAGGTGCATTTACAAAAGAGCCGAAGGGTATGTGTCCCAATCAAAAGTCCCGAAGATCACCTTGAAGTTCCGAAGGGTCTGTTGCAAAATTTCCTGAGGGATACTTGCAATTGTTCCGAAGGATATTTCGAATGGAGAAGAGGACACTTGCAAAGTTTCCCAAAGGCTTTTTGAAAAGCCCTGAAGGGTACATGCCAAAAATCCCGAAGGACACTTTTGGAAGAAGGCCATTGACGAATTCTTTCGAAGAATTTGTCTAAGGCAGAAGGACATGCAACTAAGGTCCCAAAGGATACTTTCGGATGAAGTGGTCACTTACAAGGTTTCTGAAGGATATTTCGGAAGAAGTATAGGTCACTCGCAATGTTACCAAAGGATAAGTGGAGTCTCGGAGGGCATTTTCACGAGTGCTGAAGGATCAAGGCGAGTTAAAGATCGAGCAAGTCTGAAGAAATCAATGATGTGGAAACATCTCAAAGATGCCGAAAGAAATGAGATATGGTCAACATACCAGAGTTTAACAACCAAGCCAATATAAAGATCGTGCATCTTCAGAGATTGAACGACACGTGGAAAGCTCGATAAGGAAGATCCAATGAAACAAAGTGGAGTCAGTGATGCAATGTGACCTATAGTTAACGACACAATAGAAAGCTAAAGATCGATCATATCGAGGATAATTGAAAGGAGCGAAAGCGACCCAATTATATAGGAGATAGCGAGATGCAGAAAGGAGCTCGACAATTAATGAAAGAGCTTAAAAATGGTGCGAAGAAAGAAATCAAAGGCCCGCATTTAACATGACTCTAACAGCCAAGTGGAGGACAGACAAAACTGGTGATGAACTCAACATATCTACACGGAGCTCGAGATTGAATTGATCCAACCGATCAATCTTCAATTAAGGAGGCTACGCATTTATGACTTGAATCCAGCAGTTGCCAAAAATAGCAAAGAGACCAGAACATTACAACGTGAAGCATGAATCGAGACGCAAGAGGTGTAAATGCCAAGCCACATTAAATGAGATCCAGAACCGGAACCAGTAAAGTGTAGTCAGAGTGTAAACACATTTTGAAGACATGAAACCCTAGATTCATTGTCTATATATATATGACATCTAGAACATTGTCAATGGTCAGCCGTTGCAATTGCAAAAGGAGCTACTAGAGCAACTCAAAGTGTGTCAATTGGAGACGCATGCAAGCACAAAGAAAAAGTTAGAGGGACATAAAGATATATCCAGACACAGAGAGTGAGGCAAAGAGGAAGAAAAAGCACACAGAGAATGTGTAGAGATTGAGCAGTTACAAACAAGATTTGTAACAAAAAAATAGAGTTTGATTCTTTTTGTATTCTGAAGTTGTAGCTTCATAATTCTGATCGGTGGGTGTCATCAGACAGACTGAGTTGGTGTTCAGTTAGGGAGTGGGTGCTTCCTTAGAGTGGGTGCTCTTGAATGTAACCAATGAGGTTTGTCAGTGAGGCGTTTAACTGTGAGGCTGGATTAGAACAGTAGATTCTAGCAGCTATTTTCACCGTAGTTTTTTCCCTTTGGGTTTTCCACGTATAAATCTAGTGTAATGTGTTTTTTTGTGTGTAATCTCTGCATCTGTTCTTTATTATGCATATGCATCTGTATCTTCTCTAAAGGGTTTAAATAACTAGTTTTAGCTGATCTACTGATTCACCTCCCCTCTCAATAGATAGTTGTGTTCAACAGGTTTGTGTCTAATTTTGTAGAGATTACTCTACCCATTACTTCTATGTTGAAGAAAGCCCAGACCATCAAGTGGGAGGAGAAGGTCGTGCAAGCATTCAATGACATCAAAGGAGCCTTGAAGTCTGCTCATATATTGGCCAGTCCTGATTACGCTAAAGCATTCCAAATATTCTCTTTTGCATCACATAATACCATAGTTGTTGTCTTGTTGCAAAAGAATGATGACAATCATGAGCAGCCCATGGCTTTCTTTAGCAAAGCTATGCAAGGATCTGAACTTAATTATTCCATCATGGAAAAACAAGCTTTCGCCCTCTTGAAGGCTGTTAAAATGTTCAGACCTTATATTCTGAGTTCGAAGATTGTTGCATATGTTCCACATACAATGGTGAAGGACATCTTGACTTAGATTGAAGCATCTAGCAAGAGATGCAGGTGGGTCAACCAGTTGCAAGAGTATGAGATTGATATTCAGACCACCAAGTTAGTAGAGGGATGGGTCTAGCCAAGCTCATGGCTGAGACAAATTTGCAAGCTGTTGAGGTAAACACTGATGTTTTTAATGTTGATGATTCTTTGAATGGAATTAACATATCTCCGTGGTATAAAGACATTGTTTATTACTTGCAAAATCTGAGTTGTCCCCCTGACTTGGATAAGAACCAAAGAAGAACTCTTAAGCTTGTATCCCAGAAATACCTCTTGACTAAAAGTGGATTGGCATGGAAGAATCTAGATGGGGTTCTCTGAAGATGCTATGTAGAAGGACAATGGCCGATTTGATTGAGGATTTCCATAGTGGAGTATGCGGTGGTCACTTTGCACCTAAAGTCACAGCTCATAAAATTATGAAAGCTGGTTATTGGTGGGAATCACTATTCAAGGATGTTGCTCAAAAAATTAGAAAATGCGAGAAATGTCAGTGCTTTGATGGATGGTTGAAAGCTTTTGTTTCTCTTCCCTTGCAGTCTGTGACGATTGAAGGCCCATTTAGACGAGGGGAATGGATTTCGTTGGGGAAATCACTGATTCATCAAACGTTGGACATAGGTGGATATTGGTTGCAATGTAATATCCCCAAGAAGGAGATCGCTGAATTCAAGGAGAGGCGCTGCCATTTCACATGAATAAATCGCTGCCAAGGAGAAATCGCTACCAAGGAGTAGCGCTGCCATTTAATACAACAATCATTAAAACAGATATGAACAAAAATGTCAAACAAAATTGTTGTCGGAAGTGACAAACGGAATTATTGTTGGAAGTGAACGGAAATGTTAACGGAATTGTCGACGGAAATGTTGATGGAAATGTCAACGGTCACATCTTTTGGTGAAGAGGTACTTCCTGGATGGGACGCCTCCTTTGTGAGAAGTTTTTAAAGGCTATATAAGGGAGAAGAAATGTGGAAGTATTAAAAGCATCCAATTATGAATTCAATCATCTAACTTCGTATAAGCGTCATGCTATACAACCACTCTCAAGGATGAAAACCCTTGTGATTATAACAGCCCAACGACGAAACCCCTTGTGGACTTGTATTTTATTTAATTTATTATTTTAAATGCAATATTTATATTTATAAAAAAATAGGATTTCCAAGAAAACCAAATTAATGTAAAATATTCTGATTTGGAATATTACAGTGGTATCAAAGCTGTTTTTCTTGCCAGCTTGTGAACCATGGGGTCACTACATAAGAAAATTATGGACAATTTTGAGTCGTACAATGCCCTTTTGGCAGAGATTCGAAAAGAAATCTTTTTTTCAGGCTGTTTGGATTTAAAAGAGTCATGGAATGGAAACAGCCACTATGAGGAAGACGAGTTTGTGAATCATAATTATGGCAGTACTGAATATGAAGAGAAATTCAATTTTAAAGAGGTCCTAGAAGAAAGGAAGATGACAAATTCCAAGACTGACTTCCCTATCCAGGAGCAAGTAAGGCATCCAACATTGAACAAAGGGAATGCCCAAACATACTTATCCAAAAAGTTGGTATTTATGGAGACTCGTCTATTGGGATGAATGACATAAAAACTCTAGATATTAGAGATGAACACGAGTTATCTATCCAAAACACTAATGATGATGTTAATATGTGTTGTCTATGTCAGAGTGAAGACAAACTTCAATGTGTGCAAGAGAGAGGTCTTGAGGATTGTTCCCCGAACACAGGTTCTAAATTTAATAAACCAATTGATTGTCTAATTAATGCACACTATCAACAAGATATCATGGGCTAAGGTCTTAAAAATAAACAAGATGGAGAGCCAACCAAAATAATTGATAGAATATGGAAAAAATGTCCACCAGATAACCTTGATGCCTTGGAAGACAAACAATCATTAAATGCACCACTCATTGTAGGATACCGAAGAGATTCCCAGTGATATTATGGATAACAAACAAGACTCTACATTTCAACTTTTCTTTTAGATTTTCCTGGCTATCTTGGAGTAATAGGAAATTCACATGTTGAACATGGAGAGTCCTTGTAGAGTAATTGGCTATCTTGGCATAATAGGAGATTTTTGAGTATATTTTGGTAGGAGCTTTTCCAATCGACGGTATAGAATTGACACCGAGTACTAGTTACCACCCTCAAACGGATGGACAGACAAAGATTGTGAATAAGTGGGTTGAGGGATATCTTCATAACTATGTTTCGAGGCAGCAGAAGGCATGGATTAGGTGGTTGTATCTTGGAGAGCACTGTTATAATACTACCTACCATCTATCTATTGGCATGACTCCTTTCCGAGCTTTATATGGATATGATGCATTATCTTTTATGGATTTGGCGTTTGATGATAGTAGAGCGCCTAGAGCTTGTGATTGGCTTCAGGATAATCAGGATATCCTTAAGGCACTTAAGGATAACATTCAGTATGCATAGAATCAGCAAAAGATGTATGTAGATCGACACAGGGTTGAGAGATCTTTTGAGGTTGGTGATATGGTTTTCTTGCGCCTACAATCTTATAGACAGAGTACACTTAAGAGGAGCGGTGCGGAAAAATTTAAGCCTCGTTTTTATGGTCCGTATAGGGTTTTGAGGAGGATTGGAGAGGTAGCATATGAGCTTGAGTTACGCAGTGAGAGTAAGATACATAATGTCTTTCATGTGTCTTGCCTCAAGAGGGCGCTTGGTCAGCATGTTATTTCTTCTCTAGAGTTGCCACCCTTGGATGAGGAGGGTAGATTGATATTGATTCCTGCTGAGATTCTGGACATGAGAGAGAGGAGGTTGAGGAGTAGAGTGATCCGTGAGTATTTGGTTCGTTGGCAGGATTTGCCTTTAGAGGATGCCACTTGGTAAGGTGAGATGATTCTTCAACATCCAGCCTTACAATTGCTTGAGGACAAGCAATTACGAGAAGGGAGGACTGTAATGTCCCCATTTTCATAATGGTCACATTCGATTTGGGTATTTAGCCTTTTCACTATTCCCATGGGCTAAATCGCATTCTAAGGGAATGATTGGTTGAAACAAGGAGTAAAAAGTAACTTAAGCGGTTATATTCTTAAGTTGAATTTATAAAGTGTTCTAATTTTGAATTACTTTATAAAAGTTGCTTAAGTCAGCCAAAAACACGTTATGTCATAAAGTGACATTGTGTACATAAAAACCTTCATTTAATTAAGTTCAAGTGGGACCTATTTGGAGCACTCCACTTGAGGGCTTTAAAAAAAGCATTTGGAGATCATTTTTAATATCGAGTTATGTTATTTTTATTTGGAGATATTTCTTCTTGGCTACAACTTGTTTCAGCTTGAATTCAAGGATGAAAACCCTTGTACTTTCTAGTGGGTTGGATGAAAACCTAGCTCGCTTTGAAGAGGCTTCATGACGGAGGTCTATTTGTACTTCATTGTATGAATTTGATATTTTGGAGGAGCTGGAAATTGAGTTTATTTGCAGGTTACAGCTACTAGGGTTTTGAGTTTTCAATTGATAGATTTGTCACCAAATATCAATCTGGTATGGTACGATTTGCTCCAAGCAAGGCATCTATTTTTATTGAAGGTTTTTGAAGACTATTTTGGCATCCATGGAGAAGGGTTTGAATGCATGATTGGTTGGAATGGAAAATTTTGAAGATTCAATGATTTTTGAAAATTGCTACAGTAGTTCGTACCACTGCTACAATAGTTCGTACCATCGCTACATTGATCCGTACCATTGTTGCAGTGCTTTTTCACTTTGTGGGATTTGAATTGGAGGTTCAATTGCATTGTTTGCTCATTTGACATGTTTGGCTTTTGAAAGGAGTTATATCAAACCTAAATCAGGGCTTTATCAGTCTGCAATCAAACTTTAAGGTCATCATTTGGCACGATTTGGTATTCAATTTTGAAGGTTGGAGCTTCATTTTCAGATTGTTGGACGCAATTTCAGTTATATTCTGAGTTGTATTAGACTTGTATCATCTATAGGGTCACTCAGAAATTTATACCTGCACTTGGGTATTTGTCGTTTCCTTCCATTTTGATCACATAAAGACATATATCAATTATTGGGTGTCATTATCAGTCATATACAGGTTGTTGGGAGCATTTTCTATTCATTTCTGAGTTATTTCAGAATTGTGTGAGCTGTACATGCACTCAGAAATTCATAACAACAGCTGGGTGTTTCTTAGTTCTTGCATATTTGACCAAGTGAAGGCATTGTAATGAACCAGGTATGTGGAAACTTGAATTGTACAATTTGAATAAGCTTTAATTGATCTATCTCTATTGTTCCATTTATATCAGACCTTGTTATCATTCTATTTTGTGTTTATGTATGTCAAATTGCCATTGGGACTGTATGTATGAGACAAGTTTGAAAACCAACATTGCAAATATCAAAAGAAACAACTTTCAGTCATCCATTATCAGATATCAATTATAAAACAGCAGGTGGTCAAAGTGTTTGGCGAAATGTCAAACTACTAAAATCAAAAAATTCAAGTGTTTTGAAGGCCTATCCTAGTTCAGGTTTTTACACATTATCGGAGTTGCTGCCCAAATGTGAATATTTATTGAATAAAATCTGATCATGCTCTTTCTCCATGTACTGTCCATCATAAATATCATTCAAGTGTCTTTTCCCAAACGTTGTGACTTCCCAAGGAGTGGCATCCCTTGAAACCTCACATGGGCCGACTTGCTTTGGGTGTTGTTCCTTCATTGTGGCACCCCATTCATGAGGGACAACTTCATCCTTTGCACTTTCTTTATTTTTAGAAAGGGACATTACATACACCTTCCAGATGAAGGGTGACAAATTTGATGGCTTCCTCTTCCATAATTGACTTCAATGATAAGAATGTGTCCAATTTCTATATCCAATGACATGTTATACACTTATCGGAGTCATCATATGTTGGAAGTGTAATCTTCTCTATTTCTTGTTGGAGGTCCCTCTAATTTGTTGGTGGCCTTGTTTCAGCATTTTGACCACCCTTGTTTTTTTTTTAAATTTATGAAATTAGTGAGAGAGATAACCTCCCTCATTTCATTTGGTAGGACCATGTACTCATAATTGGCTGCAATATCATCCCCTATGTAGGGTTGAACTTCCTCCTCCACAACCAACTCTTCCTTACAGATGAAGTTGGGCTAGAAGGGTCTGGCCATAGAACCAGTCGTTGTCCTCTGAATAGGTGGATTATTATTTGCCCCTGAAGAACTGCCCTCACCATTGTGAGGCCTTTGTATGTTATTATTCTGCATAATATGGACTAGCTAGGCCATTATGTTAGCTAACCATTCCTGGCCTTGTACAAGACTTCAATATGGGCTTCATCTTCATCCCTGTTACTGTGACCCATAGCTTTCTCTTTTTTCCCTGCAAGTAATTTTGGACCTTGTTGCACTAAACTTTCCTCTAGTTGTTCTGGACCATTTTTCTCTCTCCGGTAATACCTGACTTCTTTGTCATTACCTTGCATGAAGTCGAAGCTACAAAATATTTTTTTCCCACAAGATGACAAGAAAATTGGCTCTGATACCATTGAAATATACATTTTTAGGATTTTGCAATATTTTTTTTTCTGAATATGATAATTGAAACCCTAGGTAAATACCCAATGCAAAATCACACAAAACAGGAAAAGCCCAACTAAAAATTTTTACTTAAAATTGTTGATTACTACTAACTGAATCAAACCCTAACTAGAAATTCACAAATAACAATGAATGCAACAAATAAATACCACACACGGTCCACCAAAATGACGTACAATAGTGATGGATGGCCTAATAGGTAACATTCAGGTCTAGAAATGAATACTGGCAACCCGACAACACTGAATAGGGTGATGTCCGAGTACAGTTGTCAATAGTGATGTGAATAGTGAGGTCGTTAGTTATGCTCAAGTACCTCTATAATCCCTCTTCAAACTCTATGCCCTGACTGAAAGTATGATGCCCCTACTGAATGGCCTCTAAAACTAATTTTCCTCTAAAATTGATAGCACAAATGTGATTCCCAAGTGGAATCCTCAACTGGGTATGAGGGGTTTTGTCCTCCTACCTACAAATTCAAGGGTTTTCGTCCTTGGATGTAGAGCTAAAATTACAAGTTTTTCCACTAGAAAAAGGGTGTTGGTTTTTGTTCAAGTGTTTGAATAATCATTTCTTTTTCACCAAATTCTTCTACTATTCACTTTTCCATTCCAACCCTAAAAGAAATTAATATTTCTTTTAATTGAATATTCATCTTTTTCAACTTATAAATATTAATTACTTTTTGGCCATGTATCCAATATTTACTTTTGGCCTCATTCAATAATAATAAATTGTCATTTTTCAAAGTTATAACTTAAAGTACCTTTTTGAACAACTTAATAAATTATTATTATATTTTTCCCTTGCAAATCCCCTTTTTGCCTACAAGAAATAAAGATAGTCTACGGGTCCTCTGATTTTATTAATTTGAGAAAGGAGACACTACATAAAAATAAAATAAAAAGGTGAGCAAAGGAAAAAGTGAAAATAAAACTATAACAAGGGGTGTTGGGTTCATGGGAGATCATCTTTTGCCTATTGTCAATTACACTTTTGTAGGTTTGAGAATTTGTTTCAGCTTTCAACCTCCGAGAACGAAAACCTTTTGATGGATAAGGAGACTTGAGAACAAAAACACTTCGGTCTTGTGAGGTGGTTCCATTCAAGAACTACAATTGTGCTTTCAAATGAGGATACCATCAGAATTTAGGAGATATTTATCATATTTCCAGCCCCTTCCAAGGTTCATGCTAGGGTTTTTGACCAACCGTAACAGCTAGGGCAACAGTTATACATCCCTCCATTGCTGATATCATCATTTTCAGCCCTGAATCAATTCGTTACAATAATATCAACCCTAAATAAGATTGCTACAGTGGCACTACAACTGTACTAGGGTTTCAGACCTATCGTTTTAGACTTCTGGACATTGTTGGCAACTAGGCATCATTCTTCAATCATCCGTACATCATCTCCAACGATTTGTACCTCCCATTCAGTCATTTTCAACTTGTGGCATCATCATCAACCAGCTTGGACGCTATTTTTAGTCTACCAATTCATCTGTACAATCAACTGTACAAGGATAGGTTCTACCCTTAGGGTTTTTTGTTTGTAAATGCCAAGTGGACATAAAAGTCTAGGGTTACAATTTTGAATTTTACATGCATAATTTTGACTAGGGTTTCAGCCAATATATTTTGTTTTTTACTTTGCATTGCAATCTGATTTCAATAAAAATTGTGCTCTATGTGGGTGTTCAGTGACTTTGATTATTTCTATAATATTCCAAGTTAAAAGAGATTTATCCTTAATTTTCAAAATTTAGGGCTTATTTAGAATCTCAGTTTTATTTTTAATAATGGTTTGCTGACAAATCCCATAGTTCAGTATTTCAACTGGAAGGGAACATTACAGAGATGGTAATGGGGAGGTTATGGAAGGCCTCTCAACATGTATTGAAATTATTGTTGAACACACCTATCTACTGAGAGGGGGGATGAATTAGTAGATGATCTAAAACTAGTCCATTTAGAACCTTTTATAGAAAATGTAAATTCTTGTGTAAATCAAAGAGTAAATGCAGAAGTCATACACAGAGAGAAACACAACACCATATTTTACATGAAAAACCCAAAGGAAAAAACCATGGTGAGAATCAGCCGCTAGAATCTACTGTTCTAATCCAGCCTCACAATAAAATACCTTACTAGCAAACCTCACTGGTTACATTGAAGGACACCGATCCTTAAGAGACACCAATCTCTTTACTGAGCACCTACCTAGTTTATATGTAGGCACCAACCTACCTGAACTATGGAGCTATAACTCCAGTGTACAAGATGGATTCACAAGTGAATCCAGTTCAATGTTCTTTGTTACAAGTCTAATCTGTAACTGCTCACCTTCTTCTCATTGTCTATGTGCTCTATCTTCCTTCTTGCTTAATCTCTGTCTGCATATGTTTCTCACTCTGTATCTGCGTACATCTGGTTATGCTTCATTCATATACACTTCATTCCCCTTCCTTCTCGGTGTTTTACTCTGTCTGCATTTTTTTTTTATCGACAGCTCTTTTTCTCACACTTGAAAACGCAGTGGCAGCAGCGACAACAAACCATAAAGTCCTCTTTAAGTAGTTTATATTGAACTACCTTTTAGGGTTTTTCATCTCCTTGCGTTCACACCCAACTACACTAAACCGATTCTCATTAAAGATGCTTATACTTGCACGTTTCTCGTGCCTTAGTTTATGCGTCACCTTGCAATGGTCAAATCTCTTTTCTTCATTTGACGACTGTTTAGTTTATCTCATAAATGTGCAACTTCCCCAATCGAGATTGATCGGTTGAATCGATCAGTCTCAAGCTCTGTGTAGACCTTTTCGAGCTCACCGTTTGCCTAGTCCTGTCTTTAATCAAGGATTTACTCATTTTGTCTTTGGCGCTAGTCACCATCTATTTGAGTCGTCCATTGTTTTCCCGATTTTGGAACCATCGATTTTTATCTCGTGTCTCGATATTCTCTTGGTTTGCTTTTGCTCCTTTCTATTCGGGCTTTCTCTCCTGGCTTTTCCTATTCAGGCTCTTTCTATCGAGCTCATCTTCTTCATATTCTTTCTCGGGCTCTTCTCTTTCTCTAGCTATTTTCTCGAGTTTATCTCTCTCCTTCGGGCTTTCTTTTCTTCGAACTTTCTGCCCATCTCTCTTTTTGGTCTTCGGGCTCTTTCTCAAATTTATTCAGACTTTTTGTCCGAGTCTTTTCTCTCGGGATCTTTCTCCAAAGTTACCCTTTGGGTTTTTTTACAACGGCGCACTTGCCCTTCGGGCTTTTCTAAAAGGTGCCTTTTGGCGACTTTGGAAAGGTTCATATACCCTTCAGACTTTTCGACTTACCCTTCAACTTTCTTCAAAGTGTCCTTCGACCTTCAAAGTGTCCTTCGGCCTTCTTCAAAGGGTTCACATGCCCTTTGGCTTTCTTCAAAGTGTCCTTCGACTTTCTTCAAAGGGTTCACATACCTTTCGGCTTTCTTCAAAGTGTCCTTCGGCTTTTTGAATGTACCCTTCAGATTTTTGTTAAGGGACAGTTTTCCGAAAAGGACTTGACAATTTTTCCGAAAGAATTGTCCTTGCCACTTTTTCCAAAAGAATTCCTCCGAAGGAATTCTTCAAAACTATTTCGGGTTTTCCATCCTTCTTGACTTATGTACGTATGAGAAGTAAAGCCACTCAGAAATACCGATTGCCCCTTCTAGACCCTTTTGGGTTTTTGACATTACTTGACTTATCAACTTAAGAGACGCAGTTCCTCTTCAAAATCCCGATTACTTCGTCAAGACCCTTTTGGGTTTTTACCTCTACTTAGCTTATCAACATAAAGAAGTAATGTGCTTGCAAATCCCCGATCACCTCTTCGCTGGACCCTTTTGGGTTTTCCACATTGCTTAGCTTATAATCATAAGAGAAGTAAGATGCTCCCGAAACCCCGATTACTTCTTCTCTAGACCATTTCGGATTTTTCACTTTGCTTAGCTTATAATCACATGAGAAGTAAAGCACTTGTGAATCCCCGATCACCTCTTCACTAGACCAATTCGGACTTTTCCCATTGCTTGACTTGAGAAATAATGTGAAGTTAAGTCATGCCGAAACTCCGATTTGCATTGCTTGGCTTGACCCGTTCGAACTTTTCATCCAACTTGACTTGACAAGATTGTAAAGTAAAGGCATTGGAGAAATCCGATTAACACTGCAAGTCTATTCAACTCATCTTTTGGCATTAATGCAGAATAGCACCTGCTTCTTTTGACATCAATGACAATATCACAGATATCAATGACTATTTCCAACAAGTATGACACCTGAAATTGAGGTGAGGGACCTCATTATTTCAAAGTTACAAAACTACAAGTAGGCTAGGGGGAGGATCTTTTCTTCAACACTAGCTATCTGAAAGAGATCCACCAGTCATCAGGGAATAAAAAATGAAGTCTTTACTTGTACCTGGCAATTTACAAATTTACAATTATTAATTACTTACAAACTTTTGAATATCTTGTTTGCGGGTTTCTATTGGGAAGATTGGGGTGGAAATACCCCAAATCTTCAAAAGCTAGCTCTCTGAATTTTATCTGAACTTTGTAGCACTTTTGGATGTGAGTGCAATAGGAGTTTGTTTGATGCCATTCACACTAAGAAGCGCAATAAGTTGAGTCAATGACACCTCAATAACCTAGTTTTTTTGTAATACAACCTTTGGCTTCACACAAAAAAGATGGACACATCACAAAAGCCTATCAATTTGGATGAGATCGATCCCTACATTGACTGGATTGCACAGGACAACGAGTCCCCTTTGTTCATAGAGGACGAGATTGATGGTTTAAAGAGGCAAGCTATGGAAGGTGCAGGCAATAGTACAATAGAAGTAGGAGAGATTGGATTGGATGATATCCTTGTAGATTTTGTCGAGCATGATGTAGAGGAGTCACAACCATCTGGTACCAGGGTGAAGCCACAAGCGCAACTTTCTACGCACAACGAAGAGGGGCAACAGAGTGCGAGGACTAGACTCTCTTAGTCTCCCTTATTTTTCACTAGAGTGGGGAAGATAAAATTGTAGATTCTTGTAATTTGTACCTTGCATTCATATGCAATTCATGATAATGATTTTCAATGACAATCATCATAAATTTTTAAATATCAATTTGTTGTTGTATTCACATGATTATGCAATTTTGTACTCTATTTGTATCCAAACCTTATAGAAAACACTTCTTGTTGACCATTTTGGTCCTGCAGGCCAAAATTGATCCCCCCTTTTTTCCCCTGCTGTTCTGAGCCAGTACAATTTTGATTTTGCACAAGTCTTGGAAGTTTCTACGGACTCTGCAGGCATTTCTACGGACTCTGCAGAGCATTTCTACGGACTCTGCAAAGAGTTTCTACGAACTCTACAGGTAGAGACAAGTTCCCACTTAGGCACAAAATGGACCTTTCCAAGTGCCCTTACGGAGGGCAGTTACGGACTCAAGTGCCCTTGCGGAGGGCAGGGGATATTTGCAAAGAGGCCACAAAGAAAGCCGAAAAGGTAAGTTTCTTTCGAAAATTTGTTTAAGGCAAAGAAGAGAATTTCTTCGGACAAAATGTCCGAAGGAATTCATTTGGACTTTTTGTCCGAAGAAATTCTTCGGAAGAAAATCCCGCCACAAAAGGACAAGGCAAAGGCAAGAAGCGATTTATTTCGGACTTTTGTCCGAAGGAATTCCTTCGGACAAAAAGTCCGAAGAAATTCAGGAGAGTCGTGGGTAAAAAACCCAAAGAAAGTCTCTGAAGGAAAAGAAATAGAAAAGGCCGAAGAAATTCAAACGGTGACGGGCCCGCGAACGTCAATTTTACAGCGGGGAAATAGCCGTTTGATCTTTAAATTCTTGAGCGCCAACCAGGAAAAAGCCCAAGCAGCGGAACGTGCCACGTGTCCCTTGTAAAATTCGGCGGAGCACAACAAGTGTCTGCATCCGAGTTTCAAAGTTATTTCAATAAGCTTCCTTCAGAGTTCCGCGGAGGGCGCCAAGTGGCAACTGCGGAAGGTTTTGACATGTTTTTTTAAGAGCAACGAAACGTGCCACGTATCCCTTGTAAAGCTCGGCGAAAGCCGACAAGTGTCAACCTCTGCGGTTTATCCCTTTTGTTCCGTAAGGACTGTGGTGGGCCCCAGACGAATTGCTAAAGAGAGTGGAAGCTGCCATGTGTCATCTTCTGTAGGACTCTCAAAAGGTGTCTAAAGCTTCTATAAGGTAAGCAGATGCTGCCACGTGTCCTTGCCTGTTTCACAGCGGAACATGCCACGTGTCACTTGTTGAGATCAGCAGAAAGTGGCCAAAGCAAGCGGGAAAGACACAAAGAATTAGCAGAAGATAGCCCCGAAGGACGAATGAGCCAGGAAAGACAAAGCCAGGAAGGGGCAAAAGAGTCGAGCACAGAAATGGACAAAATAGTCCAAGCGGCGAAGGAAGGTTCGACTCAAGGAGTTACTCCAGTAGTTGACATAATGTCTACAAACTGGTCATCAAGAGGCACGAACAGCGAACGACGCGACCCATTTTCTTCACTTTGCATTGATGAGCAGACAAGCCGCATGAATGCCTTGAAGGGAGCAGTCTTGTTTGCAGGAAAAAAGGCGCGGCCCATGCTTTCACATTAATGTTTGAACGCCAAAGTCAAAGCAAGAGCCGACACAACATTATCTATCAAGCGGTTTCCTTTTCCCAATGTTCAACGCACATGGGCCACTTGCAAGAAGAGCGCCAAAGTCTTTTCCAAAAAAGCGCCAAGTTTTCTTCTCTCTATATATATCGTAATCTTCTCATTTTTGAGAAGGGGATCTCTCAACCTGTAAGGCAAAGCTCTGCCCAAAAATCTCTGGGTTTGTAAGGCAGAACTCTGCCGGATTTTTACCTTGAATCAAGACTTAGCAATTTTTACCTCCATTTGAACTTGCACTCACGCATATGTCTATGTTTTTTTTTTGTGTTAAGTCATTTTCTTTTATGCTTTTCACAGAACGATTCCAGCATGTCTAGTGCATTGTGAAGTTTCTTCTTCTGCAGGTCTGCCAGAAGTGTCTACAGCAGGAATATAGGCACGCATGTGAACAGGCTGCCAAAGTGTGTCTCAGAACACCTTTGATAGTTCTTCCTCCCTGTATCTCTACGGACCCCTGACTCACTGATACAGAAGAGTTTCCCACATCAGATGAAGTGTATGGGATCTTCTTGGTGAAAAGTGTATGTTCGGGCTGAGTGGATCAACTTTTTTGGTGTATCACCTTTTAGTTTAGGTTTAGGTTCTATTTTCAGCATCCTTCTCCCTTTTCATCCCCCCCCTTTTTTTTCATTTATTTGTTAGCAGTAGCGAATCCAGGACCTAAAAGATACATCAAAGGGAGCTAGCCCTTATCTAGAGACTCTCCCCCCAGTTTTGCCTTGCCAACAGGCAAGAGGGGAGTTTCAATTGTTGCGTGTGGAAGGCAGGAGCTCAGCCTCCTGTCGAGGGTGCAATCAACTGCGTCAACAGTTTTTGGCACGCTCGGTGGGACCAACTAGGACAAGTTGTGTCCAAAGAGTTGAAAATTTTTTGGTGTTCTTCAACCAACCAGCCTTTGGAGGCTTTTTTATCAACACCAATGGCGATTCCGAGTTGAATCAGCTGGTTAAGCAGTTCTGGTGCCATCAAGAAATCTTAATTTTTTGTATGTATAATCCCTTTACACAAAATCATGGACCTTGTATTCCTTCATATGGTTTTGATCAAGCTCAGGGTTTTTATGGAATCACCCCAAGCAGCTCTCCTAGTTTCCCTTCAATGATACGGGAAGTAGCGCTGGAGTTTGAGAAGCAGGTGATGGAGATAGACAGATCGGATGAGCAGCATAGATATCAGCAAGAGCTGATGTACAAAGAGGAGTGTTTGTTCAGGCAAGCTCAGGCCTTGCAATCCATGGAGGAGGAGGTAGCAAAATAGAAGAGTCCATTCATTCAACGCAGTCAGCCTTGTGTGCCCCCTCCTATTCTAAAGAAAGCCCCCTCTTGTGCACCAAATCCTTTCTATCAAATAGCACTTGCTCATTCTAGCTCATCCGATGCATCAATCGATCTTGCTCTTAATCCTGTGCGCCTAGCTTTCCAGCACGCCTCTCTTCAGACAGCTCTTCCTGTACATGAGCAGACCCTCCCAAATCTTCTCCAACCTCCTCAAGTCTTTGAACATGATCTCCAAATTCCAAGTTGGAAGAAGGAAAGTCATGAACCAGCCCAAGACCTTGGAGAGGATAAAGTTACTTCCTGTTCACAAGGGAAAAGTTCCAATCCCAAGATCATGAGCTGGAAGGAAACAATGGAATCATGGGGCAGGAAGGAAGAGGAGGAAAAAGGTTTTCCTCAAAACCTTGAAGAAGCCGAGGCTGCTCCTGCTCATGATGATGATTGTGACCTCCAAGAAAGGCTCTTTCAAGAAGATCTAGCCAGGAGAATTGCAGAGTTGGAGTCCAGAGCGAGATTCCTCAACCAACCTATGATGGACATGTCTGAACACACCCCATCTACACACCTCCAAGAGAGCTATCAGGGCACACCTGATATAGATGAAGTGTTGGCCAAATGGAAAGAGGAGAATCATTCGATTCTAGCTCAAGGACTGCCTCCTCTTCCACATGGTTTTTTCACTTCACCCCTTCTCAAAGAGGAACCTGTTTTGCGGGAGGCGAGTGAGAAAAAAAAGATCCAATCTGCAGTTTCTCAAGAGGCTACCATGAGCAACAAAGAAGATGAAATCATCATGGAGGCTTCTTTTGAAGACATTATCAGCAATGGAGAAGACTCAAGTCATGCATACATGCGGATGTTCCAGCAATATGAGGAGGAACATAAGCATGGTGAGCTCTCTCCCCCCTTGTTCGATGAACTTCCTTGTTGCTTCGATGAGGAAGATGACCGTGCCATGGAGCCAGAGTTGGAGGAGGATCAGGAGATTGTCTTTGAACTAGAGACCCTGATCCTTGAGCAAGAAAAGGAGAGGCTGGTCTCTCTTGAGGAAAACCTTGAAGAAGAGAGTTTTGAACAAAGAGGTGATGTTCTGTGGGATGAGCAATCAGTTTGTGATTCCATTTCAAACATCACAACAGTCACCCTTCTTCAAGAAGGCCATGAGGGAGTAGAGGATGAGTTTGACGGGGTCTTCAATGAAGCAGAAGGGAACAAGTCAAACCATTATGCACTGCAAAGGGGCTATGCGTATCAAAGGGCTTATGGTGATGAGCCAACAGCCATTGATTTCTTGGTGAAACGCACCAGCATGAAGGACTAGTGTTCGACAAGCTTCCAAGGACAAGAAAAGTACATATATGTTGGGAGCATGTTTGATTCTGATCCATTCGGATGCAAGCCAATCCAGGTTGTCGACAAGAAGAGCAGGTCACCAAATCTCCATTCCATTCAGCCACTTGTCTGGCACCATAAGTTTCATAGCCAGGAAGGAGACTTAAGAAATTTTCCCTTTGATCCAGGAGGGAGGCAAATATACCTGGTTAGCTGTATATAGTAGTTTGCTTTCAGTTTTTTTCCCTGCTTTCTCTAAGTGCAGTTTGCACAAGTAGTGTTTTTAGCTTTGTGTGTGCTTTCCTTTGTGTTTGGGGTAAAAGCTTCATGATTGATTCTCGGATCTATCAGGGATGTTGCTAACTTTTCAAGTTGCATTCTGACTCCATGCCCAATGGACTTTAAGGCAACTGGCTTCTAAGCATAGCAAGCATGCTTCCCCCGAGAGTCACCAATTTGTTGACCATTTTGGTCTTGCAGGCCAAAATCGGTCCCCCTTTTTTTTCCCTGCTGTTCTGAGCCAGTACAATTTTGATTTTGCACAAGTCTTGGAAGTTTCTACGGACTCTGCAAGCATTTCTACAGACTCTGTAGAGCATTTCTACTAACTCTGCAGAGAGTTTCTACGGACTCTGCAGGTAGAAACAAGTTCTCACTTAGGCGCAAAATGGACCTTTCCAAGTGCCCTTACGGAGGGCAGTTCCAGACTCAAGTGCCCTTGCGGAGGGCAGGGGACATTTGCAAAGAGGCCACAGAGAAAGCCGAAAAGGTAAGTTTCTTTCAGAAATTTGTTTAAGGCAAAGAAGAGAATTTCTTTGGAAGAAAATCCCGCCACAAAAGGACAAGGCAAAGGCAAGAAGCGATTTCTTTCGGACTTTTGTCCGAAGGAATTCCTTCGGACAAAAAGTTCAAAGAAATTCGGGAGAGGGCCGTGGGTAAAAAACCCGAAGAAAGTCTCTGAAGGAAAAGAAACAGAAAAGGCCGAATAAATTCAAATCCTTCGGACAAAAAGTTCAAAGAAATTCGGGAGAGGGCCGTGGGTAAAAAACCCGAAGAAAGTCTCTGAAGGAAAAGAAACAGAAAAGGCCGAATAAATTCAAATGATGACAGGACCGTGAACGTCAATTTTGCAGCGGGGAAATAGCCATTTGATCTTTAAATTCTTGAGTGCCAACCAGGAAAAAGCCCAAGTAGCGGAACGTGCCACGTGTCCCTTGTAAAATTCGGCGGAGCGCGACAAGTGTCTGCATCTGAGTTTCAAAGTTATTTCAATAAGCATCCTTCAAAGTTTCGTGGAGGGCGCCAAGTGGCAACTGTGGAAGGTTTTGACATGTTTTTCTAAGAGCAGCGGAACGCGCCACGTATCCCTTGTAAAGCTCAGCAGAAGCCAACAAGTGTCAACATCCGCGGTCTCTCCCTTTTGTTCCGTAAGGACTGTGGTGGGCCTCAGACGAATTGCTAAAGAGAGCGGAAGCCGCCATGTGTCATCTTCCGCAGGACTCTCAAAAAGTGTCTAAAGCTTCTATAAGTTAAGCGGATGCTACCATGCGTCCTCACCTGTTTCACAGCGGAACACGCCACATGTCACTCGTTGAGATCAGCGGAAAGCGGCCAAAGCAAGCGGGAAAGACAAAGAGTTAGCAGAAGATAGCCCCAAAGGATGAAGGACCCAAAAAAGACAAAGCCAGGAAGGGGCAAAAGAGCCAAGCACAAAAACGGACAAAACAGTCCAAGTGGCGAAGGAAGGTGTCGACTCAAGGAGTTACTCCAGTAGTTGACATAGTGTCTGCAAATTGGTCATTAAGAGGCGCGAACGGCGAGCGGCGCGACCCATTTTCTTCACTTTGCATTGATGAGCAAACAAGCCGCGTGAATGCCTTGAAGGGAGCAGTCTTGTTTGCAGGAAAAGTGGTGCAGCCCATGCTTTCACATTAATGTTTGAACGCCAAAGCCAAAGCAGGAGCCAACACAACATTATCTATCAAGCGGTTTCCTCTTCCCAATGCTCTCAACGCACATGGGCCACTTGCAAGAAGAGCGCAAAAGTTTTTTCCAAAAAAGTGCCAAGTTTTCTTCTTTCCATATATATTGTAATCTTCTCATTTTTGAGAAGGGGATCTCTCAGCCTGTAAGGCAAAGCTCTACCCAAAAATCTCTGGGTTTGTAAGGCAAAACTCTGTCGGATTTTTACCTTGAATCAAGACTTAGCAATTTTTACCTCCATTTGAACTTGCACTCACGCATATGTCTATGTTTTCTTTTTGTGTTAAGTCATTTTCTTTTATGCTTTTCACAGAACGATTCCAGCATGTCTAGGGCATTGTGAAGTTTCTTCTTCTGCAGGTCTGTCAAAAGTGTCTACAGCAGGAATATAGGCGCATGTGAATAAGCTGCCAAAGTGTGTCTCAAAACACCTTTGATAGTTCTTCCTCCCTGTATCTCTACGGACCCCTGACTCACTGATACAGAAGAGTTTCCCACATCAGATGAAGTGTATGGGAGCTTCTTCTTGGTGAAAAGTGTATGTTCGGGCTGAGTGGATCAACTTTTTTAGTGTATCACCTTTTAGTTTAGGTTTAGGTTCTGTTTTCAGCATCCTTCTCCCTTTTCATCCCCCCCTTTTTTCATTTATTTGTTAGCAGTAGGGAATCCAGGACCTAAAAGATACATCAAAGGGAGCTAGCCCTTATCTAGAGACTCTCCCCCCAGTTTTGCCTTGCCCACAGGCAAGAGGGGAGTTTCCATTGTTGCGTGTGGAAGGCAGGTGCTTAGCCTCCTGTTGAGGGTGCAATCCACTGCGTCAACACTTCCCCAATGTTTTACAGGCTCATTTGATATATTTTGTAGCTGTAATTGTATAAAATTTATGTTTGTGTTTTTAAGCTACCAAGTATTAGCAACCATTTTCTGAGTATTCGCCTACCAAATTTTTTGGGGGCTAGGTAAGTACTCACTGAGTACGGGCATGTAAACTATGGTTGGAATAGTATCAGAAAAATTCAGAACTACATGTGAGCTCATGATGAGAGAGAAAATGGATGTGAGCTCATTTTTTTAAGTAGAAGAGGAATTATTTCAAATTTTTACGATCCAGGCATATTGAGTATAGACTTGGAAAAGTATGAGAAAAATTCAAAACTACATGTGAGCTCATGATGAGAGAGAAAATGGATATTGAAGGTACACTCCTTTTTTCTCTTCTAAAGTGGCATAAAAAGATTTTAATTTTGCATCTTTCTTTTCGGGTCCTACAGACATCGCATCATGCATTCATGGAATAAACTGGAATTAGTTTGTGTGTCGAGAGGAGAGTAAGTTAAATGATGAGTGTAATGTCCCCAAATTGGACAAATGATGCAAATTTGGAATTAACAGTAAATCCTAACCAACAACAAATATTTTCTGATTTTTCCACTTTAAACCCTAGTTCCAAAATTGCAAATTGCCAAATTAAATATTCCAAACCCTAGCCAATAAATTCAAAATATTGTAGATGAATAAATCAGGTACAATACCATTCATTCATTGTCAAATACCCACCAACATATTCAGATAATTACAGTAGGATAAATACCTTATTTTTGTTGATTTTTTCAGATCAAATGGTTGAAAAATTATATTAAAAATAGCAATAAAATATCAGAATATTTATGCAATATTCTAAAGTGTATTTTAGGCTGGAATAGCCCCACAAACCCTCAAAATAAGCCTCAAAAGGGGGTCACCCAGCTCCTCAAGGGGATACGCTGCCCAAAAACTCCACGCAACCCTTCAAACCTATTCATTGCCCTCGGAAGCAGCCCAAACCCTAGGCGCCCATCCCCAAATGAAGTCGCCACTCCCAAGGATGAAGTCACTGTTGTCAACCTGGAGCTGCCCTGATTCGAAGACGTGCGTGAAATGGCCAGTCTTCTATCTGGTTGAAACAATCGGATCTTCTCACGAGGGTGGGTGCCTCAACAGTGAGAAGAAACTCCAGAGAAGGCTGGTTCATGTATGATGTATCAATTAGGATCTCTACTCTACGTTGCGGACTACCGTGGAAAAGGGAGAAGGGAAACTTAAAGGGAAAATCCTACCTAAAGGGGGTGATACACCAGAATTTTGATCCACTCAACTTGGAACTTTGAACACTGAACGAACAAGGGAAAAGGAAGACCTATGATTTCAATCAATCACTTGTGCATAAGTATTTCATGGAGAGGTTCGATCTAATGTTTGAAACCTGAGGGAAAACGATGGAGAGAGGTATGATAAAAGACACTTTGCGGCCACCTAACATCCACTTACAACTTCAACAAAAGACAATAAAGAACACTTTAACATGACCTGCACAAGGATAATCTAGCAACTAGGTATGAAACAGAATTTGGGAAGGGAGAGAAATCTACCACTTATGCAAATTGCTGAAGAAATATACACTATGCCAACGCTTGAAATATGAAAGTACAGTCCTTCTATTGATCGAAGAGGTTACACAACTCACCAATGGCAGAGTCTGGTCTAACCAAGAGAGATTGGATGCCCTTTTAAACAAGGCTGAAAGCTATTATATAGAAAATTACAAGAGGCCAAAGATTGGCGTAGAAACTTGAAGAGAAAGATTCACTTTGGTTAACTCAAGGCTTTACTTGGCCTTTCAATAAAATATATTTTCCCTTTTGTCCTTGCATGAAGCTTCTTCGTTTGATGAAGTGAACTTATCTTTGTTATGAACTGCCCACCTCTTTTTGCATGGAAATCCACGCAAATGTTAATTTTAGAACTCCACGTGAGTTGCTTGATGCCGAGTTGTAGCGTTTGAAAACTGAGTAAACATTTATTTAAGCTGAGTTGGACGAAGAGATCATTTTCCTTCGCATGGAAAGCTTCTAGTGGATGCGGCGTTTTAATCAATTAGTCAACTCTAAATCTGAAACAGTCAACTCGTCGTTCGAATTTGGAACTCCTGTTGAAGCTGAGTTAGACCTTTGAATGCATGAGCTGACTGGAGATGAACAGGACTTTAATAATCAGTCAACTGAAGCTTTGACCGATGTTCGAAAATAGCTCCTGCTTGCATGTATTTTGTTCTATTCTGATCTTCTTGTTCGTGTCTATTTCTGGCAGGATTCCATATTTAACTCTTTCGTCAGATTATCTAATTTTCTATTCTCTTTTGCATAGTCAGCCTCCATTTATTTTAGATTTCTTGTCTCTTTGGTTTCAACGGTTACTTCCTACGGTCAAAATTTGACGGCTTGCGGGACGTCACCGGAAGCTTTATTCCTTCGGACATCCATCTTGCAACTTTTCCGCGGCTTTCTTTCCTTCAGCTATATTTCCCGTGTCCCTCTTCGGACTTTTGTCTCGCCTCTTTCCCGCAGACAAAAAGTCTGCAAGAACTATCTTGGTCTCTGGCCTTCGGAATTCCTACTTCGGGTTTTTTGTCGAGTTTATTTTCCTCGGGCTATTTCTGCGGAATTTCTCCGGACTTCTCTCCCTTCGGATACCTTCCTTTGTTGCGGGCTTTTTCCGGCGGACTTTTCTCCAAATTCCTTTAGACTTTTTGTCCAAAGGAATTCCTTCGTACAAAAGTCCGAAGGATATCTTCTTGCTTCCTTGTTTTTTTGCGGCCTTTCTGCACGTCATTTTCCTGCGGACCGTCGAGCTTTTTGCCTTTGTATTTCGCCATCGGACTTTCTTCAGGCTTTGCTTTGTGCAAGCCTTCCGAATTTCTTGGGACTTTTTGTCCGAAGGAATTCCTTCGAACAAAAGTCCGAAGAATATCTCTGTCTTTGCTCTTTGAAATGTGCCCTTCGACACCGACCAAGTGTCCTTCGGCACCGACCAAGTGTCCTCTGCAAGGGCATTTAGCTCTCCTTTCTTGCCCTTCGGAAAAATTGGAGGGCACCTGGGGTATTTGCTAAGGTTCTTCCTTTTGGTCTTGTGCCTTCTCGAAGGGTAGGTGCCCTTCGGGAATATTGAAAACGATCTTTCCGAAGGGTAAACTACCCTTCGGACTTTTTGCAGGGATCTCCTTCTGCCTTCCAAATTCCTTTTTGCAATTCTACGGATTGTCTGAAGGAATTATTCTTTCGGCTTTTTTGCTTTCGGGCTGACTTTTGCAAGGCTGCGGGTGTTCCCTTTGTAAACTCTCCGAAGTATTCCTTCGGACAAAAGTCCGAAGGAATTACTTCCTTTGTTTTAGGCTTTCCTTTGTTATTTCCATTGCTTTGTGCCATTTCTAACCCTCCCCTTTTGATTTTCTGGCTCCTCCTTGGTCCTTTATCCTTGTCTAATTTCCCACGGACTCAAGTCCTTTGCAAATGAGTTATTTCAATTGGTCTACCTCCTGTCCAATGTATTATTTCTTCTTTGGCTAGAGACGTGAATTTTCCGTATGGCAAGAGACAATCTGCCCTGTGAAAGAATTGTCAACATTTCTGGCAACTCAGCTGGGAAGCATGCCTGCTATGCTTGAGAACTCAGACCATGTATAAACGCTATTTGAATCCCCAGATGGTGAATCTGATTTCTGATTTAAAATCTGCTCTGATCATTGTTGTAGCAACCTCCCTCTTCAAAATAAGAAGGGAAAAACACGAAAGCAGAAAACTAACTAAAAGCAAATGTGCAAACAAGCACTTATTGGAACAAAACTGAAGCAAACTACTATGCTTGAACGGCACTTGGAGGAGAGTAAGAAACAACTTAAATAACCTAGTTAACCATGATAAGGCACGATCCGCCTAGATCAAATGGGAAATTCTTGAACGCACTCGTTCTGAGAGATGGTACAATTTGCAAAGCAGGGTGTTTATTAGTCATAACCTTTGATGAGGCATTTGCCTTGTCGACCAACTGTATTAACATCTTCTTGAATGAGTCATCAACAACAAACCAGTCACCAACAAAGACAAACTCACCAAGTATTTCCTGATCGTTTTCAGATTGCTTGTGCTCTACCACCTTGTCAAGTGATATCCCATTTATGCATGGTTCTTGAGTGACCACATCCTTCTTATTGGCTGCTGCAAGATCATCCAGCTCTTCAATCTCGTGGAGATTCAAGGTACAGTAGCCAATTATCTTTATGTTCCTCATTTTGATCTATTTGAACTGAATCAGCTATAACGCTATTTGGATCCTTCTCAATAGGAGATCCCTGTAACTCATGTATGACTTCAATTTGTACCAGTGCCTCTTGAATTTCATCTATATCAAGATCAGTCTTCTCACTCTCAACTATAATTGGATGCTTAATTACAACCTCAAGTGAAGTGTCAATAGGAAATTCTTCCTCGAATGCTTCTGAAGCATCCTCTACACACTCTGCAAGAACTTGTCCCATAGCTGCAACCTCTTTCTCAATACTCCAAAGAACATGATCCTCCTGAGGAAGGGGGATGGTGGGAGGGTGATGAAATTCATTTGTTTGAAAGGGAAAATGAAGCATAAGAGGTTGATCATGATCAGATCTTGGAATCTTGAGGGCAATGGAATTATCTAGGGAGTTTTGGAGGGGAGGGAAAGAGAAACTCTTAAAGACCTCTGTATTCTGTTCCTTCCACTTGGCCATTACCTCATGAAATTCTGAAACTTGCTTGTCTTCCTGGACAACCTGAGCTTGAGGGATGATTGGTGAGGTAATGGGACTATAGGAAGGTTTAGTCTCATGAATAGTCACTTGAATAGGCTCTTGAATATGCTCTTGATTCCAATTAGGAAGCTCCCTTGGCACACACTGGGCATGGTTAAGAACTTCATGAGAATAAGGAGCACAATAGCCCTTTGTAGACAATTGGTTTAAATCGATTTTCTGCCTTTCCCAAGCCTCCATCTTTTCCAATGCAAGAATACATAGTCCATTTATTTCTTCTGGATCATTGGCCACATTTCGAAATAGACCATTCACTTCCTCATACTGAGAGTTAGAACAAACCTTTCTTGCATATGATAGTATTTTGAGCTCTATTTCATTCATTTTTTCTTGAAGGCAATACTGCTCATATGCAACATCATAGCCATATGGGAAAGATGAAATATGATCCTGAGACTGATATGGCTCACAAGGAAGGTAAGATTCATGCTCTTGATAAGGCTGATTATGAGAAACTTGATAAGGATCAACATAGCTTTGATAGTACTCTTGATAAGGCTGATTAGGCTCATAGATATCATGACCAGGCTGGTATGATCCATCATTGGGCTGATAAGGAAATATACCATAGGAATTCTCTTCATACACAGCCATTAAAATCCATTCACGACAATACAATAAAAATAGACTTACATGGAAACTGTCTTGAACAATTAGAAGCAATTGTCTGAGCTTGGAATAACCGAATACTTCTTGAAGAATACTGCTATAACTGCGATTTCATCCAAACCAGGAAAAATGTGTCCCACCGGGCGTGCCAAAAACTGTTGTCAACCTGGAGCTGCGCCCTGATTCAAAGACGTGCGTGAAATGTCCAGTTTTTTATCTGGTTGAAACAATCGGATCTTCTCACGAGAGTGGGTGCCTCAAAAGTGAGAAGAACCTCCAGAGAAGGCTGGTTCCTGTATGATGTATCAATTAGGATCTCTACTCTACATTGCAGACTACCATGGAAAAGGGAGAAGGGAAACTTAAAGGGGAAATCCTACCTAAAGGGGGTGATACACCAGAATTTTGATCCACTCAACTTGGAACTTTGAACACTGAACGAACAAGGGAAAAGGAAGACCTATGATTTCAATCAATCACTTGTGCATAGGTATTTCATGGAGAGGTTCGATCTAATGTTTGAAACCTGAGGGAAAACGATGGAGAGAGGTCTGATAAAAGACACTTTGCGGCCACCTAACATCCACTTACAGCTTCAGCAAAAGGCAATAAAGAACACTTTAACATGCCCTGCACAAGGATAATCTAGCAACTAGGTATGAAATAGAATTTGGGAAGGAAGAGAAATCTACCACTTATGCAAATTGCTGAAGAAATATACACTATGCCAACGCTTGAAATATGAAAGTACAGTCCTTCTATTGATCGAAGAGGTTACAAAACTCACCAATGGCAGAGTCTGGTCTAACCAAGAGAGATTGGATGCCCTTTTAAACAGGGTTGAAAGCTATTATATAAAAAATTACAAGAGGCCAAAGATTGGCGTAGAAACTTGAAGAGAAAGATTCACTTTTGTTAACTCAAGGCTTTACTTGGCCTTTCAATAAAATATATTTTCCCTTTTGTCCTTGCATGAAGCTTCTTCGTTTGATGAAGTGAACTTATCTTTGTTATGAACTGCCCACCTCTTTTTGCATGGAAATCCACGCAAATGTTAATTTTAGAACTCCATGTGAGTTGCTTGATGCCGAGTTGTAGCGTTTGAAAACTGAGTTAACCGTTATTTAAGCTAAGTTGGACAAAGAGATCATTTTTCTTTGCATGGAAAGCTTCTAGTGGATGCGGCGTTTTAATCTATTAGTCAACTCTAAATCTGGAATAGTCAACTCGTCGTTCGAATTTGGAACTCGTGTTGAAGCTGAGTTAGACCTTCGGATGCATGAGCTGACTGGAGATGAACAGGACTTTAATAATCAGTCAACTAAAGCTTTGACCGATGTTTGAAAATAGCTCCGATGTTCGAAAATAGCTCCTACTTGCATGTATTATGTTTTATTCTGATCTTCTTGTTTGTGTCTATTTTTGGCAGGATTCTGTATTTAACTCTTTCGTCGAATTATCTAATTTTCTATTCTCTTTTGCACAGTCAGCCTCCATTTATTTCGGATTTCTTGTCTCTTTGGTTTCAACAGTTACTTCCTGCGGTCAAAATTTGACGGCTTGCGGGACTTCACCGAAAGCTTTATTCCTTCGGACTTCTGTCTTGCCACTTTTCCGCGGCTTTCTTTCCTTCGGCTTTATTTCCCGCGTCCCTCTTCGGACTTCTGTCTCGCCTCTTTCCCGTGGACAAAAAGTCCGCAAGAATTATCTTGGTCTTTGGCCTTCGGAATTCCTACTTTGGGTTTTTTGTCGGGTTTATTTTCCTCGGGCTATTTCTGCGGAATTTCTCCGGACTTCTCTCCCTTCGGATACCTTCCTTTGTTGCGGGCTTTTTCCGGCGGTCTTTTCTCCGAATTCCTTCGGACTTTTTGTCCGAAGGAATTCCTTCAGACAAAAAGTCCGAAGAAATTCGGAAGGCTTGCACAAAGCAAAGCCCGAAGAAAGTCCGACGACGAAATACAAAGGCAAAAAGCCCGAGGGTCCGCGGGAAAATGACGTGCAGAAAGGCTGCAGAAAAACAAGGAAGCAAGAAGAAATTCGGAAGGCTTGCACAAAGCAAAGCCCGAAGAAAGTCTGACGACGAAATACAAAGGCAAAAAGCCCGAGGGTCCGCGGGAAAATGACGTGCAGAAAGGCCGCAAAAAAACAAGGAAGCAAGAAGATATCCTTCGGACTTTTGTTCGAAGGAATTCCTTCGGACAAAAGTCCGAAGAATATCTCTTTGCCTTTGCTCTTTGAAATGTGCCCTTCGGCACCGACCAAGTGTCCTTCGGCACCGACCAAGTGCCCTCTGCAAGGGCATTTAGCTCTCCCTTCTTGCCCTTCGGAAAAATTGGAGGGCACTCGGGGTATTTGCTAAGGTTCTTCCTTTTGGTCTTGTGCCTTCCCGAAGGGTAGGTGCCCTTCGGGAATATTGAAAACGATCTTTTCGAAGGGTAAACTACCCTTCGGACTTTTTGCAGGGGTCTCCTGCCTTCCAAAGCCCTTTTTGCAATTCTACGGACTTTTTGCAATTCTACGAACTGTCTGAAGGAATTATTCTTTCGGCTTTTTTGCTTTCGAGCTGACTTTTGCAAGGCTGCGGGTGTTCCCTTTGTAAACTCTCCGAAGTATTCCTTCGGACAAAAGTCCGAAGGAATTACTTCCTTTGTTTTAGGCTTTCCTTTGTTATTTCCATTGCTTTGTGCCATTTCTAACCCTCCCCTTTTGATTTTTAGGCTCCTCCTTGGTCCTTTATCCTTGTCTAATTTCCCACGGACTCAAGTCCTTTGCAAATGAGTTTTTTCAATTGGTCTACCTCCTGTCCAATGTATTATTTCTTCTTTGGCTAGAGACGTGAATTTTCCGTATGGCAAGAGACAATCTGCCCTGTGAAAGAATTGTCAACAGTCACCACTCTCCAAATGAAGAAAATCCCACAAAAACAAGTCAATGAAGTGCTTTGTAGCTCTTGGATGAAGCTGCCCAATTTGAACCTTGAAGGGTTTTGTCCTCAACCTCAATCTCGATGAAGGTTTTTGTATCCAAAGGGTGCAAGCCAAGTGTTTTCATGCTTAACCTTATAAATTCAATTTCATAATACGTGGTAACCTCTCAAATGATCCTCGTAACCCTTTTTATACCTTTCTTTCCCACAAATTCTTCCCAAAAAGGGGCGCTCCACTTGGAGGGGAGTTAGACTAGTTTAAAAGAGATCATGACTTTTCTTCATTAAGGGTTAAGTTAACCCACGCTCCAAAAGTCTCTTTTTAAGTTATAATTATAAAAGATACATCAAACAGTATTTTTTTATAACTTAGAAAAAGAACCAAAGTTTTCCCTTTGATTTTACCTTCCCTTTGCCGACGGGAAACATCCAGGAATTCGGCTAAGGGTCTTCAATGCTTCCTCAAAGAGAAGGGGACATTACAACGAGATAAATTGAGTGGAGTGAGGATTGGAATTTTTCCTTGATTTTTATTCAGATTGTTTTTGCATGAGAGAACAGTGGTTTGAGGGCTTCGGTTTCTTTCAATAGGAGTTTGTCAAGGGATATCATGTGGTCTTTATTTAGTAGGGTTGATATCTCATTAGCTAGTGTAATCTTGAAAAAAAAAAGTGAAGTAGCTTTTGGCATGAAATTTTGATTTGTAAAGTCTTTTCTTGGATGTCAGGGCTGGTTTTCACAATGCTTTGTGTTGGGTATTCCTTCTATAAATAAGGATACTCGTTCGGGATGAGCCCATTTGGATTTTCTTTTTATTTGCAGGTCTGGAGTCTGTTAAGTCCATGTATACTAAGCAAAAAAAAAAAAATGAATACCAAGAAAATAATGCAACAATTCTACACCAGTCATATCAAAGGTTTTCTAAAGTTTCTACTTCAGACTATGTATTATTTCAACATTACTACTGTGTAGGGAATAGGACGTAATTTGTTGGACAAGAAAAAACACAAGATACAATATTATTGTGTTTATTCCACAACCTATTACATTTTAACTTCCCTTGGATTCTAGGGCTGGTTTTCACAATGCTTTGTGTTGGATATTCCTTGTATAAATAAGGATACTTGTTCCGGATGAGCCCATTTCACTTTCCTTTTTTCCAAGGTATGGAGTTTGTTAACTCCATGTATACTAACCAAAAAAAAATGCTTGAATACCAAGAAAATAATTCAACAATCCTCTATCACTTATATCAAAGGTTTTTCTAAACTTTCTACTTCAGACTCATTTCAACATTACTACGGTGGAGGGGCATATGACAGTTTGTTGGACAAGACAAACCACAATATACATCATTATTGTGCATATTCTGCAACCTATTACATTCTAAATTTCCAGACAAGATGCCACATAATTTTTATGTTAAAAGGGTGTAAATTGCTTTAGTCAAATTATATAAAAAATGTAATGTAACCAATAGCTTGATCACTGCTTTAAGCATAAGTATTCTACAAACTAGCTTCAATTAGATGCTACCTTCTATCCCGCTACTCCATTACCTTTGTCAGGTTTCCAAGAGACGCGAGGGGAAGGAAGTATCCTGGAACTAGTGGTGTTGCAAGCTCAAAAATACTGCAAAAAAAAACACACAAGTGAACCTAGTTTCTTTGTTATCATCGAACAAAAATAGTGTTTAATATAAATCTAAGGAAAGAAAACTAAAACACAATGACGGAAAAAGTAAGGATCACATGCAATTGACCTGCCTGCACTTCCAACAAAATCTGCATACATTCGCCATTGCTTTGGATCATCATCAAAAAGGCCTCCAAAGCGTCCACCTAAGGCATGGTAAACATAATTGATAATATTCAAACATAAAGGGTCAATTAAACTTTCTCAAGTCATTGAAGAATAGTCAATTACAAACCAATAACCAAGCGACCGATAGCTCCAAGCCCGTCCTTAGATACCCACCTATATATCAATTCCGGGAAATGTTTAGCTATGTAAAAATGCTTGAATCAAGAGCTGAGCTGAAAAAACACAATTTGTAGTGGAGAACCCAATATAATACAATTTATGAGAAATAGAGACACACTCTTGAGGCCCATCCTATGATCGCTAACAAGAGAAATTTTTTATCCATTATGGAAAACACATACTCTAAAAACTAACCCTTGATGATCAGGAAAGACAAAACGATCTTGTTACTTTATTTCAACTCAATAATCCAATTTCTATCTTCCGTGTTAATTTACATGTGTTGACTACAAATTATCAGGTTACAGTATTATGATTTTTAGAACTAACTATTGATTAGGCAAAGAAATCAGATAGTTGATTAACATTCCAAATACCTCTTTATAAGTTCTTCCATAGACCTAAAAGTGGTCACGATCAATCTCAATTCAGGCACATATTTCCCTTTGCATGTTGATGTGCCAGCAGATTGCTAGTGATAATTTTAATACAATGAAGATGTAATAATGAATAGTATCTCAGCTTATCGCTCGTCACTCAAAATTCAGCTATATTAGTTAATAGACTAAAGGCTAATTATGGCATATGCAAATAGAAGCAAGCAAATTTTAGAATCTACACATTCAAATAGATTATATATTTAACAAAAACAAATGAATAATAGTCATTCACTATTTTGCAGAAAATACATAATATGAAATAAAAAACAAAATATCATACTGCAGGATGGAAACATCTAAAATCTGAAGACAACATCTACCCTTACAACTTACAAGACTTGGATTTCCTGTATAGGCTTTTCATCAAGTTGAGCTTGAGGCAATCAGATTCTGAAACAACCCATTTTTCCCCTATTACCTTTTTCTTAATTCAACCAATCCCTCAATAGACAAATTTATTTCAATAAAGCATCTTTATTTTACCATAGCCGAATTAAATACAAAATGTTGTCTACGTACAACTAAATGCCTGGTATAAAATGAATACATACAACTAACCTCCCCCATAATATTGGTCAACAACCTTGCCAAAACTCAGGAAGGCATTGAAGGATGTCAAATTGTAGTTCCCTCAACATTCTTGAAGTGGCTCTATGCTAGAAGACCACTTAGGCTAAGAAACGTGGACTGTTGATTCTGTCGTGGACTTTGGGGAATCTTGTACCAAAATATTTGGTCTTTAAAGTTCCAATTTGAAGCTCACCAATTCACTTTGCTTTCTTTTCCATCTTTCTTTGCACTAGTTGCATTCACCCTCAATGTCACTTCCACAATTCTCTTAATCTTCTAGAAAAAAACAATCATCTCGGTCTCTATATTCCCTTGTAGTTGTTCTAGCTCCTTTTGTTTTCTACCCATGTCTGCAGCATTGGCCTCTAACAAGGCATTGCCCTTAGCACTCTTGGTATTCTAGTGGATGGAGCTCATCCCCCATGGATTGTCACTCCACCAAAAGCACCTCCCTATCTTTCTACCAACTCTCCCTCTAAGCAGTAAACTGGCCCCTTGCCTAAGTTGTCTCAACATAAGCGTGAGTCCAGCCAATGTGGGCCTTTGTAACTCGCTCCTCTGCAGCTCAAGCTCATAAATACACACCCCTTGACTCCATGTCCAAATCATGCAACTAATTCATAGGAAATTGGAGGGAAGGATGCATAGTGACTCGTTGAGGTGGTGGAGGAGCCCACTGATTATGAAGCTTGGGCCCCAATTTGGCTGCCTAATCTTGTCCTCCAAACAGTTTCAAAATTGTACCTGCCACTACTTCTCAGCAAACCAATAAAGTGTGTCAATCTCTGTCATCAGCCTCTCCAACCTATACTTCCAAAGACAATATAATCCTTAGAAAACATTGCTTTCCTCAAGTAGATCATGGCAAAGTGATGCTATCTATGCAAGTACGTTATACGATGTATCATATGGGTTGCTTCGGTTGGCTTCAAGATTTTGGATGTAGAAAAAATCCTTGTCAAGGCCCCATTGCTACATTTGCATCCTAGTTGTGACTCTACTCACAATTCTCAATGAGCTAATACAAAGCCTTGGACTGTAATGTCCCCCTTTTGAGCGAGCATCAGAGTTTGTGGATTAGCCTATCATTTGACCCTCGTAGGCTAATGTGAGTGATTAGAGGGTCCTGTATTAGAGTTATCTAGTTCTTCCAGGGGCAATTTGCAGCGTTTGTCATCTCCAGTCCCTTGGCTCATTCAGAGGTTATCACTCAGGGGTTTTCCGGCTCCGTTTGTAAATACTTACTATTTATAGTAAGTTAGTGGGATGTTGGGGGCCAACCTTACTATTTATAGTAAAGCACCCAAGTGTGCAGGCGAGTCAGTGGGTTACCTTCCGGCGTAGACGGAATTGATTATGTTGAGTATTGATGGAGTTATGGAATTTAATTATTATTAAAGTGTTACTTTAATAATAATTAATTATTAAAGTGACTAATAGTAAATGACTTAATTGACTTTATTATTAAAGGCTTATTAAATGATATAAAGTCAAATTATTTAAGTCATGGACTTTGGTGGCCAAATGAGTTATAATATAAAGTGACAACTTAAGGAATGGTGTTTAATATATTTTAATGATTTAATTGTGCCTTGGAGATCGTGATTTTTGGAGGGGAATATATGCAGGCTTGGAGAGTTTTATTATTATTCATTCTACACTGTCTTTTTATGAGAGCTCTTGTTTGGAGAAGAAAACCAGGGTTTGCTGCAATTTGGTCTTGGAGAGCGTCGCTTCTCTTTGATTTTTGCTTCCCACAGGTGTGAAATAGCACCCAAAGGTTGCAATCAATAGGTGGCTTTATTCAGAAGTCACATTGTGCACAGATTGGAGGATTTACATCAGTTTTTACAAGGGTTTGATGTGCAAATCAGAGGTTTTTGTACGTACTGCTACAGTACCCGTGAACAGTGATGCGCTATAGTACCCCGTGCTACAGTGATTCAACTACTAACTCCAACGTCATCCTTTTCTGTTTGCTGCTGTTCATTTCTGCTGTGCTCAGAAAATGACGTGATATTCCAGGTCTGCAAGTCACAATATCACTCTCTATTTTTTTGTTATCAGTCATATTGAAGGATTTTGTACCTCTTTTAATCTACTGTTCATTTTTGGGTTAAAACAGTGATGAATCCACTTTATGTAAATGCACAGTCTGAAAATTGTATAAGTTTGAAACCAATTTTTGTACACATCAGTTTATGATCAGTCAATAAATGGGAAATGATGTGTGATAGAATCTCAGTTTGTTTAATCCTTTCATGTTAAGCTTTATTGTTGTTCATGCAAAAGCTTTAAAACTCAGCTGGATAAAACGAAACATCTATCAAACTGAAAAATCATCGCAAAATCTATATCACACTTGGAAGGGTACATTTCAGGGATATTGGAACATCAAATAAACTGAAACACAAAGGCAAAAATCAGAAATTAAATATCCTATCAGGGGTGGGACACTTCATGGACTCATAATCTCCTACCTTCTCTTAGTGACTAACCTTCTTTGCATCATCATGGGAGATCCAACTCCCATTGCTCTGACTACCTACTTAGTGTTGACAATTCTTCCACAAGTCGGATTGTCTTTTGCCATTTAGAAAGTTCATGTCTCTAGCCAGGGAAGAAAGAATACATTGCTTTTTTGGTAAGGTCCTTTGCTACAACAAGAAAATTCCAAGGGAATGGTTCATCAAAAGGCTTTTACTTCAGAAAAGAGCCTTCGGAAAAGTGCTAAGGACAAAAGTCCGCAAGGCAAAAGACAAAGCCAAAGTGCCTAAGACAAAGAAAGTAATTCCTTCGGACTTTTGTCCGAAGGAATACTTCGGAGAATCCAAAAGTCCACCAAAGAAGCAAGGTTTAAAGCCAAGGCCCTTCGGAAGGGTCATTTTCAAGAAACCCGAAGGGCAAGGTACCCTTCGGGAAGGTACAGGAGCAAATTCAAACCTTTGCAAAAAGTCCTAGTGCCCTGCAATTTTTCCAAAGGGCATAGACGAGAGACAGGAGCCCTTGCAGAGGGCACTTGGTCGGCAACAGGACCATTGCAATTTTTCCGAAGGGCAATTTTTCTGAAGACAAGTGAAGAAGGCAAAAGCGAAGGGTTAATTCCTTCGGACAAATAGTCCAAAGAAATTCGGAGCGGTCCAAACAAAAGCCGACAGCAAAGTCCGTTAGAGCAAAGGCAAAGACGGAGAATGAATACCTTCGGACTTTTTGTCCGAAGGAATTCCTTCGGACAAAAAGTCCGAAGAAGTTCGGAGAAATGGCCACGCAAAAAGCCCGAAGAAGAATTCCGAAGGCCAAAAGAAGTGACCGAGATAATTCTTGCGGACATTTTGTCCTTCAGACAAAAAGTCCGAAGAAGTTCGGAGAAATGGCCGCACAAAAAGCCCGAAGAAGAATTCCGAAGGCCAAAAGAAGTGACCGAGATAATTCTTGCGGACATTTTGTCCGCAGGAAAATGACTTAGCAGGAAAAACCAATGAGCAAAAGCAAAAGGCCGAAGGATTTATTCCTTCGGGCTTTTTGTTCGAAGGAATTCCTTCGGACAAAAAGTCCGAAGAAATTCAGAGTAAGCCAATAAAGAGAACAACCCGACTAACACAAAAGCCCGAGCAAAGGGAAAAGAGAAGGAAGATATCCTTCGGGAAAAAGTCCGAAGGAATTCCTTCAGACTTTTTGTCCGAAGGAATACTTCGGAGAATAAAGCCAAGAGAAAGATATGCAGCAAGAAATTCAAGGAAATGAAAAGAAGTCCGAAGGAAATTGCAAACAGAGGATTCCGAAAGAAAGGCCAAATGGAGGAGATATAGACCGGATATAAATAAAATTAAATCCGAATATAGAATCCCGCCAGAAATAGACATGAATAGGCAGACCAGAATAGGGTAAAATACATGCAAACAAGGGCTATTTTCGAACAACGGTCAAAGCTTCAATTGACTAGCTATTGAAGCCCTGCTCGTCTCCGGACTAACTCACGCATCCGAGGGTCCAACTCAGCTTCAACCGAAGTTCCAAATTCGAATATCGAGTTGACTGTTCCATATTTAGAGTTGACTAATTGTTAAACGCCGCATCCACTAGGAGCTTTCCATGTGAGGGAGAATGATCTCTTCGTCCAACTCAGCTTGCCAAACAATCAACTCAGCCGATCTCTTCATCCAACTCAGCTTATCAAACGGCCAACTCAGCCTTGCAACGTCCCAATTCGGCATCAAGCAAGCTCGCGTAGAGTTCTAAAATTAACATTGGCGTGGATCTCCATGCAAATAGAGGTGGGTGGTTCAGAACAAAGACAAGTTCACTTCCTCAAGCGCAAGAAGCTTCATGCAAAAACAAAAAAGAAAATATATTTAATTGAAAGGCCAAGTCAGCCTTGAGTTAACCGAAATTAATCCTTCTCTTCAAATTTTCAATGCCAATCTTTGGCATTTTGTAATTCTCTATAAAATGGCTTTTAGCCTTGATTAAAAATCATCCAATCCCTCTCTTGGCTAGACCAGACTCTGCCATTGGTGAGTTGTGTAACCTTTTCAATCAATAGGACTATACTTTCAGATTTCAAGCGTTGGCATAGTGTATATTCATTCAACAATTTACATAAGTGGTAGATTTCTCTCCCTTCCCAAATTCTGATTTGTACCTAGTTGCTAGATTATCCTTATGCAGGTCATGTCAAGTGTTCTTTATGTCTTTTGATGAAGCTGTAAGTGGATGTTAGGTGGTTTCAAAGTGTCTTGTATCAGACCTCTCTCCATCATTTTTCCTCATGTTTTGGTCATTGGATCGAACCTCTTCATGAAATATTTATGCATAAGTGATTGATTGAAATCGAAGGTCTTCCTTTTCCCTTGTTTGTTCAGTGTTCAAGGTTCCAAGTTGAGTGGATCAATCATTTGGTGTATCACCGTCATTAGGTAGGATTTCCCCTTAAAGTTTCCTTCTCCCTTTTCCATGGTAGTCCGCAGCATAGAGTAGAGATCCTCATTCATACATCATACAGGAACCAGCCTTCTCTGGAGGTTCTTCTAACCATTGAGGCGCCCACCCTCGTGAGAAGATCCCATTGTTTCAGCTGAATAGAGGACTGGCCATTTCACGCACGTCTTCGATTTAGGGCGCAGCTCCAGGTTGACAACAATTTTTGGCACGTCTGGTGGGACCACAAAAAGTTCTTTACAGAAAATCTTCGCAGCAAAGGAAGATATTCATTTACAGCCAGCTGAAGAGTTCATAGCATCATTCAGGGAATCTGTTCATGCCAAAGGTTACCACAAGATCAGCAAGCAGAGGTATTCCTTTTGAATTTGTAACTTATAAAAGAGCAATTTCTAGGAGGGCAAGTCCATATCCTCAAAGGGAATATTTACCTCCCCCTCCTATTGTTCTAGACACTGCAATCCCCACCATGCAGATGGCCAATAGAAATCAAGTATTTGCTCCATTCAATAGGGGGAGTCCACTAAATCTAGCACAGTTAGATGATATACCTGTATCTGCCCTCAAAAGTATTCCATTCTTCTCAGGAGAAAATCAAATTACCCATATTGAGCATATCCAAGATGTGGCTAATCTTTGTTTAGTTCATAATGTAATTGAGGATAATGTTGCTATCAGATTACTAGCTGCTTCTTTCAAAGGAAAAGCATTACAGTGGTATAGAACCCTCCCACTTAGATCCATTTCCACCTGGGATGAATTGGGTGTTGCCTTGGTCAAACAGTTTGAGGACAAATCTGACCACTTATCTTTAGTTGAGCAATTAACTGCCATACAGAGAGCTCCTCATGAGTTAATGCCTGATTTTAATCTCAGATTTCAGAAGACATGGCACAGGATACCAGTTCTAATTAGGCCATCACCTGAATATGCATTTTTATATTTTTTGAAAGCTCTCAATTCTGATATTAGTGTGATGATACAGTCAATGGGTGGTACTACTTTGCTAGATGCTTATGAAGTTGCAATAAAGGCAAAACATAGTCTAATTCAAGCAGGTGTTGACGCAGTGGATTGCACCCTGGGCAAGACGTCTAGCTCCTGCCTTTCACACGTCAAAATGAAAACTCCCCTCTCGCCTATGGGACCGGCGAAGCTGGAGGGGAGAGTCTCTAGGTAAGGGCTAGCTCCCTCTGATGTATCTTTTAGGTCCTGGATTCCCTAAGCTAACAAATAAATGGAAAAAGGGGGGGGGATGAAAAGGGAGAAAGGTGCTGAAACTGAACCTAAACCTAAACTAAAAAAAGGTGATGCACCAAAAAAGATGACCCACCTAGCCCGAATATACACTTTTCACCAAGAAAAAGCTCCTATACACTTCATTTGATACGAGAAATCCTTCTGCATCAATGAGCTAGGGGTCCGTGGAAATACAGGGAGGAAGAAACTACCAGAGGCGTCCTCAGACACACTTATGGCAGCCTATTCACAGGCACCTACACTCTTCTAGGGACACTTCTGGCAAACCTGCAAAAGAGAAACTCACAATGCACTAGACACGCTGAAATCACCCTGCGAAAGCATAAGGAAAATGACTTAACACAGAACAAAGGCATAGACACATCCAAAAGTGCAAGCTCAAATAGAAGTAAAAATGCTAAGTCCTGATTCAAGGTAAAATCTGGCAGAGTTCTGCCTTACAAGTCCGAGAGATTTTTGGACAGAGTTTTGCCTTAAGGCTGAGGGATGGATCCTTCTCAAATGAGAAGTTTTACCATATATAGAAAAGAGAAGAGAACTTGGCACTTTCTTTTGAAAAGACTTTGGCGCTCTTGACAAGCTGGCCCATGTGCGTTCCGAGCCTTGGAAAGAGGGAGCCGTTTGATTGTCGGCTCCTGCTTTGACTTTGGTGTTCCAACATTAATGCGAAAACATGGGCCACGCCTCTTTTCTACAAACAGACTGCTTCCTTCAAGGCATTTACGTGGCTTGTCTGCTCATTAATGCGAAATGAAGAAAACAGTCCGCGCCGCTTATTGTTCACGCCATTTGGTGACCACTTGGCAAGCGTTGTTCCAACTGCAGGAATAAATCCCTGAGTTGACACCTCCTCTTGCCACCTAGACTGTTTGTCCGCTTCTGCACTTTGTCTTCTTTCTGGTTCCTTCGGCCCTCGGGGCTATCTTTTGGCAGGTCACTGCATTCCTTGGGCTCTTCTTGCTCGCCTTGGCCACTTTTCGCCGATTTCAAATAAGTGACACGTGGCGCGTTCCGCTGTGACTCATAGAAGCTTTAGGCACCCTTTGAACATCCTGTGAAAGAGGACACGTGTCGGCTTCCGCTCTCTTTAGCAACTTGTACGGGGCCCACCACAATTCTCGCGAGACAAAAAGGGAGAGACCGCGGATGTTGACACTTGTCGGCTTCCGTCGAGCTTTGCAGGGGACACGTGGTACGCTCCACTTCTTTTAGAGAAAACATGTCAAAGCCTTCCGCGGTTGCCACTTGGCGCCTTCCGCGCTCTGCTTTTCCTGGTGTAAAATTGACGTTCGCAGGCCCGTCACCCCTTGGACTTTCTTCGACTTTCTTTTGATTCGGCCTTTTTTGTTGCTCCCTTTCCTTCGGACTCTTGTTTTGCATCCTTCCGAAGGGAAAGTGACACTTCGGCTTTTGGAAAAGTGTCCTTCATTTTGGCCGAGAGTCCCCTGCAAGGACACCTGCCCTTCGGGGTCCTTTGGCTTCCTTGGTCTTTTCGGCTTTTCTTTGCAAATATTTTCTAGCGAACAAAATTCCGCCAGAATTGTCTTGCTCGTTCTTTTGGAGACTTTCCCGTGGCCAATTTTCCCGCGGACTTTTTTCCTGTGGACAAAAAGTCCGCAAGAATTGTTTCGGCCACTTTGCTTTCCTTCGAAAATTCTCTTTCGGCTTTCTTCCTTTTCTCCTGCAGCTTCCCGAATTTTTTCGGACTTTTTGTCCGAAGGAATTCCTTTGGACAAAAAGTCCAAAAGAATTTGTTTCTTGCCTTAGTCTTTTCTCTTGTTTTTTTCCTTCGGCTTTGTTAGTCTTCCGCATTCCTTCGGACTTTTTGTCCGAAGGATTTCTTCCTTTGCTTCTTTTGAATCCCGAACTGCCCTCCGCAAGAGCACTTGGAATGATCCATTTTGCACCTAAGTGTCGGGAACTCGTTTCTGCCTGTTGAGTCCGTAGAAAACTTCACTGCTGAGTCCGTAGAAAATCCATGCCTGCAGAGTCCGTAGAAATGGACCTGCAGAGTCTGTAGAAATCTCTTTACAGAGTCCGTAGAAACTAGACCTGCAGAGTTCGTAGAAATGGACCTGCAGAGTTCGTAGAAATGCCTGTGGAGTCTGTAGAAACTTCCAAGACTTGTGCAAAACACTCCCAGGGGAAGCATGCCTGCTATGCTTAGAGACCAGTTGCCTTGAAGTCCATTGGGCACGGAGTCAGAAAGCAGCTTTGAAAGAGTTAGCAACCGCCTTGATAGATCCAATAATCAAACATGAAGCCTTTTACCCCACACACAAAGGAAAACACACACAAGGCTAAAAACACTACTTGTGCAAACTGCACTTAGGGAAAGTAGGAAAAGAAACAGAAAGCAAACTACTATGTACAGCTAACCAGGGATATTTGCTTCCCTCCTGGATCAAAGGAAAAATTTCTTAAGTCCCCTCCCTGGCAAGGAAACTTATGGTGCCAAACAAGTGGCTGAATGAAGTGGAGACTTGGTGACCTACTCCTCTTGCCTGTCACCTCGATTGGCTTGCATCCGAGTGGATCGAATTCAAACATGCTTCCAACATATATGTACTCTTCTTGTTCTTGGAAGCTTGTTGAATGTTGGTCCTTCATGCTAGTGCATTTCACCAAGAAATCAATGGCTGCTGGCTCATCACCATAAGCCCTTTGATACGCATAGTCCCCTTGCAGTGCATCATGGTTTGACTCGTTCCCTTCTGCTTTGTCGAAGACCCTGTCAAACTCATCCTCTACTCCCTCAAGGCCTTCTTGAAGAAGGGTGACTGTTATAATGTCTGAAATGGAATCACAAACTGATTGCTCATCCCACAGAACATCACCTTCTTGTTCAAAGATTTCTTCTTCAAGGCTTTCCTCAAGAGAGACCAGCCTCTCCTTTTCCTGCTCAAGGACCAGAGTTTCTAGATGTTCAAAGGCGTCCATCTGGTCCTCCAAATCAGGCTTCTCGGCATAGTCGTCCTCCTCATCAAAGCAACAAGGAAGTTCATCAAACAGAGGAGAGAGCTCACCATGCTTAAGTTCCTCTTCGTATTGCTGGAACATCTACATGTATGCGTGCCCTGCGTCTCCTCCATTGTTGATGATGTCTTCACAAGGAGCATCGATGATGATTTCTTCTTCATTGTCGCTCATGATAGCCTCTTGGAAAACAGCAGATTGGATCTTTTCTTCCTCACTTGCCTCCCGCAAAACAGGTTCCTCCTTGAGAAGGGGTGAAGTGAAAAAACCATGTGGAAGAGGAGGCAGTCCTTGAACTAGAATCGAATAATTCTCCTCCTTCCATTTGGCTAGCACTTCATCTATATCAGGTGTGGCCTGATAGCTCTCTTGGAGGTGTGTAGATGGGGTGTGTTCAGGCAGGTCCATCACACGCTCGCTAAAGAATCTTGCTTTGGATTCCAACTCTGCAATTCTCCTGGCTAGATCTTCTTGGAAAAGCCTTTCTTGGAGATCATTATCATCATCGGGAGCAGGAGCAGCCTCATCTTCTTCAAGGTTTTGAGCAAAACCTTTCTCCTCCTCTTCCTTTTTGCCCCATGATTCTACTGTTTGCTTCTAGCTCATGATATTGGGATTGGAACCTCCAAGGTCCTGGGCTGGTTCATGACTTTCCTTCTTCCAACTTGGAATTTGGGGATCATGTTGAAAGACTTGAGGTTGATGAAGATTTGGGAGGGTATGCTCATGTACAAGAAGAGCTGTCTGAAGAGAGGCGTGCTGGAAAGCTAGGCGCACGAGATTAAGAGCAGGATCGATTGATGTATCGGATGAGCCAAAATGAGCAAGTGCTATCTGGTAGAAAGGATTTGGTGCACAAGAGGGGACTTTCTTTAGAATAGGACGGGGTGTGCAGGGCTGACTACCTTGCATGAATGGATTCCTCCATTTTGCTACCTCCTCCTCCATGGATTGCAAGACCTGAGCTTGCCTGAACAAACATTCTTCTTTATACATCAGCTCCTGCTGATATCTGTACTACTCATCTAATCTGTCTATTTCGATCACCTGCTTCTCAAACTCCAGCGCCACCTCCCTTATGGTTGAAGGGCAACTAGAAGGGCTGCTTGAGGGGATTCCTTAAACACCCTGAGCTTGATTAAATTCATATGAAGGAATACAAGGCCCATGATTTTGTGTAAAGGGATTATACATACAAAAAAAATGTGATTTCTTGATGGCACCAGAACTGCTTAACCAGCTGATTCAACTCGGAGTCGCCATTGGTGTTGATGCAAAAGCCTCCAAAGGCTGGTTGGTTGAAGAACACACCAAAAATTCTTCAACTCTTTGGACACAACTTGTCCTAGTTGGTTCCACCGGGCGTGCCAAAAACTGTTGACGCAGTGGATTGCACCCTGGGCAGGACGCCTAGCTCCTGCCTTCCACACGTCAAAATGGAAACTCCCCTCTCGCCTGTGGGACCGGCAAAGCTGGAGGGGAGAGTCTCTACGTAAAGGCTAGCTCCCTCTGATGTATCTTTTAGGTCCTGGATTCCCTAAGCTAAAAAATAAATGAAAAAGGGGGTGATGAAAAGGGAGAAAGGTGCTGAAACTGAACCTAAACCTAAACTAGAAAAAGGTGATACACCAAAAAAGATGACCCACCTAGCCTGAATATACACTTTTCCCCAAGAAGAAGCTCCTATACACTTCATTTGATACGAAAAATCCTTCTGCATCAGTGAGCTAGGGGTCCGTGGAAATACAAGGAGGAAGAAACTACCAGAGGCGTCCTCAGACACACTTATGGCAGCCTATTCACAGGCACCTACACTCTTCTAGGGACACTTCTGACAAACCTGCAAAAGAGAAACTCACAATGCACTAGACATGCTGAAATCACCTTGCAAAAGCATAAGAAAAATGACTTAATACAGAACAAAGGCATAGACACGTCCAAAAGTGCAATCTCAAATAGAGGTAAAAATGCTAAGTCTTGATTCAAGGTAAAATCTGACAGAGTTCCGCCTTACAAGCCCGAGAGATTTTTAGGCAGAGTTTTGCCTTAAGGTTGAGGGATGGATCCTTCTCAAATGAGAAGTTTTACCATGTATAGAAAAGAGGAGAAAACTTGGCGCTTTCTTTTGAAAAGACTTTGGCGCACTTGATAAGCTGGCCCATGTGCGTTCCGAGCCTTGGGAAGAGGGAGCCGTTTGATTGTCGGCTCTGCTTTGACTTTGGTGTTCCAACATTAATGCGAAAGCATGGGCCGCGCCTCTTTTCTGCAAACAGACTGCTTCCTTCAAGGCATTTACGTGGCTTGTCTACTCATTAATGCGAAATGAAGAAAACACGCTGTGCCGCTTACTGTTCGCGCCGTTTGGTGACCACTTGGCAAGCGTTGTTCTAACTACAGGAATAAATCCTTGAGTTGACACCTCCTCTTGCCACCTGGACTATTTGTCCGCTTCTGCATTGTCTTCTTCCTAGTTCCTTCGCCCTCGGGGCTATCTTTTGGCGGGTTGCTGCGTTCCTTCGGCTCTTCCTGCTCGCCTTGGCCACTTTTCACCGATTTCAAATAAGTGACATGTGGCGCGTTCCGCTGTGACTCATAGAAGCTTTAGGCACCCTTTGAAGGTCCTGTGGAAGAGGACACGTGTCGGCTTCCGCTCTCTTTAACAACTCGTATGGGGCCCACCACAGTTCTCGCAGGACAAAAAGGGAGAGACCGCGAATGTTGACACTTGTCGGCTTCCGCCGAACTTTGCAGGGGACATGTGGCACGCTCCACTTTTTTTAGAGAAAACATGTCAAAGCCTTCCGCGGTTACCACTTGGCGCCTTCTACGCTCTGGCTTTTCCTGGTGTAAAATTGACATTCGCGGGGCCGTCACCCCTTGGACTTTCTTCGGCTTTCTTTTGATTCGGTCTTTTCTGTCGCTCCCTTTCCTTCGAACTCTTGTTTTGCATCCTTCCGAAGGGAAAGTGACCCTTCGGCTTTTGGAAAAGTGTCTTTCATTTTGGCCGAGAGCCCCTCGCAAGGACCCCTGCCCTTCGGTGTCCTTCGGCTTCCTTGGTCTTTTCGGCTTTTCTCTGCGGACATTTTCCCGCGGACAAAAGTCTGCAAGAATTGTCTTGCTCGTTCTTTCGGAGACTTTCCCGCGGACTTTTTTCCCGCACACAAAAAGTCTACAAGAATTGTTTCGGCCACTTTGCTTTCCTTCGAAAATTCTCTTTCGGCTTTCTTGCTTTCCTTCGAACAAAAAGTCCAAAAGAAGTCATTTCTTGCCTTAGTCTTTTCTCTTGTTTTTTCCTTCGGCTTTGTTGGTCTTTCGAATTTTCCTTCGGACTTTTTGTCCGAAGGAATTCCTTCGGACAAAAAGTCCGGAAAAATTCAGGAAGTTGCGGGAGAAAAACAAGAAAGCCGAAAGAGAATTTTCGAAGGAAAGCAAAGTGGCCGAAACAATTCTTGCAGACTTTTTGGCCGAAACAATTCTTGCAGACTTGTGGACAAAAAGTCCGAAGGATTTCTTCCTTTGCTTCTTCAAATTGCCTTTGAAAATGCCCTTCGGGAAAATTGGAAACGACCCTTCCGAAGGGCATTTCCTTTGCCTTGGACAAATTTTCGAAAGAAAACTTACCTCTTTGCGGCTTTCTCTTTGGCCTCTTTCGAAAGTGTTCCCTGCCCTCCGCAAGGGCACTTGGAATGATCCATTTTGAGTCTAAGTGTCGGAACTTGCCTTCTACCTGCTGAGTCCGTAGAAAACTTCACTGTTGAGTCCGTAGAGATCCATACCTGCAGAGTCCATAGAAATGGACCTGCTGAGTACGTAGAAAACTTCACTGCTGAGTCCGTAGATATCCATACCTACAGAGTCCGTAGAAATGGACCTGCAGAGTCCGTAGAAATCTCTTTACAAAGTCCGTAGAAACTAGAGCATGATCCCTACAAGCTGATTGAAGGTCTTGGTGTGTATTGTCTTCATGAGAACGATGCACCAATCCTAGCCGTGGTCAAAGAGGACGAATCTAATGAAGGCTTGTGGCAATTATACTTTGATGGATCAAGAAATAAGCATGGGACCAGAGCTGGAATGATGTTAATTTATCCTACAAAATAAAGGTATTTCTTCTCTATTAAATTTCAGTTTCGCTGTTCAAACAACGTTGCTAAATATGAAGCACTAGTTCACGGTTTGCAATGGGCTAGGAAGATGAAAGTAAATTGTTTACAAGTGTTTGGAAATAGTGAACTTGTAGTTCACCAGGTAAGAGACTTGAGTATATGCAAGAATATGTTGTTTAAATCTTATAGACACAGAGTATGGGATCTACTTGAAGATTTTCAGGCGTTTAATATTCAAGCAATACAAAGAGATAGGAATAAACATGCTGATAAGTTGGCTGCTGTTGGGGCACAATTTGATATCCCAGCTGATGTAAAAAGTGACATTTCTCAGTCACATATATAGTTGTAAGGCCTTTTGTCCCAGATAACCAAGAAAATTGGCAGGGGTTTGAAAGTGACAATCAAATTGTGAGATTTTTGCAGGAAGAGACAGAGTTTTCTTCAAAAAATCAGTCAAAATGCTTACAGCAGTATGGTGATCAGATTGTACAACTGAAAACTAATAAGCTACCCAAGGTATTGGTCACCCTTGAAAATATTTTCAGTGAAGATGATGAATTAAGGAAAGAGAAACCAGCCTTGTCAACAGAGGAAGAGCACTATGCCAATGTAGAAATTGCAGCTGGTAAGATTTTGAAATTAGGCAAGGTATGCACTCCTCCATAAAAGAAAGCTTTCATTGAATTATGCACAAGTTTCGCTGATATATTCGCATGGCAGTATAGTGATCTCAAAGGTTTTGATCCAAGTTTGGCTCAACACACTATTGAGTTAGAAGACGAAATTAAACCAGTATGACAAAGACAAAGGCCAATCAATCCAAAGCTTGAGCCTTTGATGAAAGTTGAGCTTCACAAGCTCATAGAATCGACTATCATATTTCCAATCAAGTACTCAACTTGGATGGCGAATCTTGTTCCAGTACGGAAAAAGAATGGTGAGATTCGTTTGTGTGTTGATTTTCGTGATTTAAACAGGGCCTCACTTAAAGACCACTATCCATTGCCATCAATGGAACAAATTTTATAGCTTGTTTCAGGTTTAGAAAGGTTTTCCTTGTTAGATGGATATAGTGGCTACAATCAGATTTTGGTCAAAGAAGAGGACCAATCCAAGACAGCTTTCACAACTAAGTGGGGAACATTTGCATACATAAAGATGCCATTCGGTTTGTCCAATGTTGGAACAACCTTTCAGAGAGCCATGGATATGGCCTTCCAAGGCCTTCTTAACAAATTTGTGCTTGTCTATTTGGATGATATAGCAGTATTTTCAAAAGATGCAGAAGATCACATGGTTCACCTCTAGCATGTTTTAAAGGTGTAGGCAATTTGGAATATCTCTAAATCCCAAAAAATGTGTATTTTTAGTTCATGAAGATAAGCTTCTTGGACATGTTGTTTCAAAGCATGGTTTAAACATAGATTCTGAAAGGATTCAATCCATTCTTGCACTCTCCTTGCCTAAAAGCAAAAAGGCTTTCCAAAGTTTCTTTGGAAAGATCAATTTTATAAAGAGATACATTTCAGATTTTGCTACTGTAGCTAAACCACTTACAGCCATGTTCAAGAAAATCAGAACTTTAGCGGGTCCAAAGAGGGAATAACAGGGTTTGAAGATGTTAAAAAAGCCATAGCAAGCGCTCCTACGCTTTTAAACCCAGATTTTACGAAAGACTTCATTCTGTATACATATGCGGATGTGGACACCATTTCAGAGATGTTTATGCAGCAGAACCATGAAGATTTGGAGCAGCCAATAGCCTTCTACAGCCAAGGCTTGCAAGAGTATGAGACAAGGTACTCTTTTGTTGAAAAACACGTCCTTTCAGTTATAAGATCTCTGAAAAAATTTAGGCACTTGTTGTCTAATAATAAAATACTTCTAATGGTTGCTCATCCAAGCATCAAAGAATTTCTTCTGAACAAAGACATAAATGAGAAAAGGGCTGGTTGGATAACCAAAGTGATGGAATATGACATAAAAATTAAGATCACAACGCTGGTTAGAGGCAAAGGACTTTGTGAGCATCTAGCTCAGGACTTACAAGAAACTGACGAAGCTGTTTTAGTGTCAAATGATGAAGAAATTGTTGTTGTTTACACCTCATCTTCCAACTAGTTTCATGATCTGGTAAGCTATCTGCAGGAAGGTTTTTACCCTTCTCACTTAAGCGCTTCAAAAAGAAGGTATTTCAGATTGCAATCAATTCCATTCTTGCTTGTTGACGGTGTTTTATTCAAAAAAGATATCAATGGAATGTTACTAAGGTGTGTGGAGCCAAGCCAAACTCAAAGATTACTTGAGGAATTCCATGATGGACTTGGTGGAGGGCATTTTTCTACCATAACTACAGCACTTAAAATCATGAGAGGTGGGTACTATTGGCCTACTATATTTGGTGATTGCTATACATGGGTTGGGAAGTGCAAACAGTGCGCTATGTTTGTAGGAAAAGTTAAGCTTGCAGCCCTGCCCCTTCAGCGAATTACAGTGGATCGGCCATTTGTCCAGTGGGGATTGGACTTCATTGGTCTCATTAACCCTCCTTCCAGTTCAGGGCATAAGTGGATTCTAACAGCTACGGACTACTTCACACGTTGGACGGAAGCAATTGCATTGAAAGAAGCAAATGAAACTAGCATCCTTGATTTCTATGAAGGTTTGATCACTAGGTTTGGAGTTCCTTCGACCATTATTTCTGACAATGAAATGGCTTTTGTGGGATCGAGGATCAGCCAATGGGCTGTCCAACATGGAGTTTATCTCAGCATTTCATCGAATTATTATCCACAAGGAAATGGCCTTGCTGAGTCTACAAACAAGAACCTCTTGAGGATCATACGAAGGACTATTGAAGACAATCAGAGATCATGGCATCTCAAGTTGAAATCAGCACTATGGGCTGATAGGATCACCTACAAGAGGTCAATAGCCAACTCTCCCTACAAGCTAGCCTATGATAAGGAAGCGAGGTTACATATTTCTCTCGAGTTTCTAGCTTTAGAACTAATGCATCAACTTGAGTTGTTAGAAAACGAGCCTATGGAGATCAGGGATGCAGAGCTTATGGAGCTGGAAGAGGCAAGAAATCAAGCCATGCTAGCCCTGGAGAGTCATCAAGCACAGGTAAAAAGAACATTCGACAAAGGCGCTTCCTCACGAAGCTTCAATGAAGGAGATTTGGTCCTCAAGTGGGATGAGGATCGGGCCAAACCAGGAAGGCACACAAAGTTTGATTCCCTTTGGAGTGGCACATATACGATCTCCAGCTGCAAATCCCACAACGCCTTCCAACTTGCTAAGATGGATGGCCAAGAGCTTCCAATCCCAGTTAGTGGGATACATCTGAAACATTGCTATTAAAGAGCAAAATTCTATGTACATATTTAGTTGTTTTTTGCTTTCTTCCAACTGTTGTTTAAGCACAGTACTTTGCTTCAGTTTTTGTTCCAATAAGTGCTTGTTTGCACATTTGTTTCTTAATTAGTTTTCTAGTTTCATGCGTTTCCCTTCTTATTTTGAAGGAGGTTGCTACAGCCATGATCAGAGCAGATTTTCAGTCAGAAAATCAGGTTCACCATTTGGGAATGCAAATAGCGTCTATATATGGTCTGAGTTCTCAAGCATAGCAGGAATGCTGAGCCAGCTGAGTCGCCAGAAATGTTGACAATTCTTCCACAAGTCGGATTGTCTTTTGCCATTTAGAAAGTTCACGTCTCTAGCCAGGGAAGAAAGAATACATTGCTTTTTTGGTAAGGGCCTTTGCTTCAACAGGAAAATTCCAAGGGAATGGATCATCAAAAGGCTTTTACTTCGGAAAAGTGCTAAGGACAAAAGTCCGCAAGGCAAAAGACAAAGCCAAAGTGCCTAAGACAAAAGAAGTAATTCCTTCGGACTTTTGTCCGAAGGAATACTTTGGAGAATCCAAAAGTACACCTAAAGAAGCAAGGTTTAAAGCCAAGGCCCTTTGGAAGGGTCATTTTAAAGAAACCCGAAGGGTAGGGTACCCTTCGGGAAGGTACAGGGGCAAATTCAAACCTTTGCAAAAAGTCCTAGTGCCCTGCAATTTTTCTGAAGGGCACAGACGAGAGACAGGAGCCCTTGTAGAGGGCACTTGGTCGGCGACAGGACCATTGCAATTTTTTCGAAGGGCAATTTTTTCGAAGACAAGTGAAGAAGGCAAAAGCGAAGGGTTAATTCCTTCGGACAAATAGTCTGAAGAAATTCGGAGCGGTCCAAACAAAAGCCGACATCAAAGTCTGTTAGAGCAAAGGCAAAGACGGAGAATGAATACCTTCGGACTTTTTGTCCGAAGGAATTCCTTCGGACAAAAGGTCCGAAGAAGTTCGGAGAAATGGCCGCGCTAAAAGCCCGAGAAAATAAACCCGAAGAAGAATTCCGAAAGCCAAAGGAAGTGACCGAGATAATTCTTGCAGACATTTTGTCCGCGGGAAAATGACTTAGCAGGAAAAACCAATGAGCAAAAGCAAAAGGCCGAAGGATTTATTCCTTCGGGCTTTTTGTCCGAAGGAATTCCTTCGGACAAAAAGTCCGAAGAAATTCAGAGTAAGCCAATAAAGAGAAAAACCCAACTAACACAAAATCCCAAACAAAGGGAAAAGAGAAGGAAGATATCCTTCGGGGAAAAGTCTAAAGGAATTCCTTCGGACTTTTTGTCCGAAGGAATACTTCGAAGAATAAAGCCAAGAGAAAGATATGCAGTAGGAAATTCAAGGAAATGAAAAGAAGTCCAAAGGAAATTGCAAACAAAGGATTCCAAAAGAAAGGCCAAATGGAGGAGATATAGACCGGATATAAATAAAATTAAATCCGAATATAGAATCCCGCTAGAAATAGACATGAACAGGCAGACCAGAACAGGGTAAAATACATGCAAGCAGGGGCTATTTTCAAACAACGGCCAAAGCTTCAGTTGACTGGCTATTGAAGCCCTGCTCGTCTCCGGACCAACTCACGCATCTGAGGGTCCAACTCAGCTTCAACCGAAGTTCCAAATTCGAATATCGAGTTGACTATTCCAAATTTAGAGTTGACTAATTGTTAAACGCCGCATCCACTAAGAGCTTTCCACGTGGGAGAATGTTCTCTTCGTCCAACTCAGCTTGCCAAACAGTCAACTCAGCGGATCTCTTCGTCCAACTCAGCTTATCAAACGGCCAACTCAGCCTTGCAACGTTTTAATTCGGCATCAAGCAAGCTCACGTAGAGTTCTAAAATTAACATTGGCGTGGATCTCCATGCAAATAGAGGTGGGTGGTTCAGAACAAAGACAAGTTCACTTCCTCAAGCGCAAGAAGCTTCATGCAAAGACAAAAAGAAAATATATTTAATTGAAAGGCCAAGTCAGCCTTTAGTTAACCGAAGTTAATCTTTCTCTTCAAATTTTCAATGCCAATCTTTGGCCTTTTGTAATTCTCTATAAAATGGATTTCAGCATTGATTAAAAATCATCCAATCCCTCTCTTGGCTAGACCAGACTCTGCCATTGGTGAGTTGTGTAACCTTTTCAATCAATAGAAGGACTGTACTTTCAGATTTCAAGCATTGGCATAGTGTATATTCATTCGGCAATTTGCATAAGTGGTAGATTTTTCTCCCTTCCCAAATTCTGATTCATACCTAGTTGCTACATTATCCTTATGCAGGGCATGTCAAAAACTATTGTCAACCTGGAGTCACAACCTAATTGAAGATGTGCCGAAACAACTAATCCTCACTCCAGTTGAAACAATGGGACCTTCTCACAAGGGTGGGTGCCTCAATGATGAGAAGAACCTCCAGAGAACGCTGGTCCCTGTAAGGTGTATCTATGAGAATCTCAACTTCTACACTACAAACTGCCTAGAGAAAAGGGAAAAGGAATCTGAAAGAAAATTTTAGCTAAAATGGTGATACACCTAATTTGCTTAATCCACTCAAATCGAGCTTCCGAGAACACTGATTCAGACAAGAAAGAGGTATAAATTCAACTCTAATTGATCAATACACATAAGTATTTTATGATAAGGTTTAATCTAATGATCTAAGCTTGAGGGAAATGGAAAAATAGGCCTGATGAAAGGCACTAAACAACCACTAATATCCACTATAAACTCAACAAAAGATGTTTTTAACACAGAACGTGACCTGCATATGACCAGCGAATAACTAGGTATAAATCCAGCTTTGCAAGAAAGAAAGAAAATCTATCACTTAGGCAAATCTATAACAATAGTACACTATACCAGCGGCTGGAAATTGAAAAAACACAGTCCTCTTTTCATTGATTTTGAAAAAAGTTATAGCACAATCTTTGAAAGAAGCTTTCTTGTCAAAAGAGGAACGATTTTTACAAGACTGAAAAGCCATTAATATAGAAAATTACAAAAAGCCAAGAGATTGGCGTTTGAAAATAAAGAGGGAGTAAACTCAAACCAACTCAGCATTTACAAAAATCTATTTTGTCTTGCATGAAAATTCTGTGTTGAAAAGTGGATGATGGGCTCAAACATTTGACTTTGTTTATGCATGATCGACTAAGCCATGTCTAAAATTAGAGACTAGCTCTTTGGCGTTTGAAAGTGGACGACTGAGCTTGTTGAAACGCCCACCGCTTTTTGCATGGAAATCCACGCCCACCTCTAAATTTGGTTTCTTCATCTGGAGCTGTTGAAATGTTTTTGAAACGCTGAGCTGGAATGTTTGGAGGGCTGAGTTGGACGACCAGTCAACTGAAGCTTGACTAGTCAACTGAAAATAGCCCTCGCTTTGCATGGATTTCTCTTATTTTGGTTTGCCTATCTATATTTAGTCTCAGGATTTATTTTGTTTAACTTTCCATGGATTTCTTCCTGTTGACTTCTCCTACCTACGGACTTTCTCTCGGGAATTTGGATTTCCTTGGTCTTAGATTTCTTCGGACCTTTTGTTCTTGGCTGCATTTGCCTCGGGTTATATTTCCTCGGCTTTTCTATCTGGCAATTTTTTCGAATGAATCCTTCAAACAAAAAGTTCAAAGAAATTCCTTCGGATTTCTGTCATCTCCCCTTGGCTTTCTTTCGGAGATTTGTCCTGTCCTTTTCCCGTGGACAAAATGTCTGCGGGGATTTGTCTTGTCTTTTTCCTTTGGCCCTTGTTTCCTTCGGACAAATGTTTTCGAAAGAATTCTTTCGAACAATTTGTTCGAAAAAATCTTTCAGACTTTCATTTCGCCTTTTGAACTCTCTGAAGTCTATCTCCTTCGGATTTTTTTGTCTTGCCCTTTAACCTTCATTTCCTTTGATTTCCTTCAGATCTTTTGTTTTTTAAATTCTCGTGGACGATTTGTCTCCTTGCTTTCGAAAGACAGCCCTTCGGGCTTCCTGTCTTAGTCCTTTCCCGAAGGGCAAGTGCCCTTCGAGTTTTTGTAAAAGCCTTTAAACTTGCTAGATGGACCTTCTCAAAGGGTAGGTGCCCTTCGAGTTTTTTGCAAACGTCCCTGCCGATCCTGAAATGAGCCTTCTCGAAGGGTACCTACCCTTCGGGTTTTTTTTCAATGACCCTTCTGAAGGGTACCTGCCCTTCGGGTTTTTAAACAGCCCCTTGGATTCTTCAAACAGCCCCTTCCTGTCGAATAACCCTTAAGAAAAAGGCACCCGGGTTTTTTGAAGGGCACCTGGGGTTTTTGAAAACGTCCCTTCCGAAAGGTACATTGCCCTTCGGGTTTTTTTTGGAAGTGTCCTTCGAATATTTTGACTTGTCTTTTGAACTTTTTCGAAGGAATTCCTTCGGACTTTTTGTCCAAAGTCTATTTGTTTGTTCTTCAATGTCTGCAACTTCGGACTCTTCATTGGCACCTAGTTTGGATTCTTCATTGGCACCTACTTTGGATTCTTCATTGCTTGTTACTTATAAACGAGATATGTCATTCACCCTGAGAAACTTGAAATGCACTACCCTGAGTAATTCGGGTTTTCCAACCCGGATTACTTCTGCTGATAAAACTTTCATAAACAAAGCACTTCTCAAAACCCGATTTGCACTGTCAAGAGTAATTCAGGTTTTCCAACCTGGATTACTTCTATTGATAAAACTTTTATAAGCAAAGCACTTCTCAAAACCCGATTTGCACTGTCAAGAGTAATTCGGGTTTTCCAACCCAAATTACTTTTGCTTAGGGGTTTCAACTGCTGATTACTCATAAAGTGAAATAAGTTGTGTCTCTTGTAAAACCCGAAGACTTCTCCTTCCAAAAACCCAAAGTCTTGCTTGAATGCACGCCCTCTCACACTTAGGCAAAATTTTGGTATGTAGGCCAAGAAATGGCCAACAGTCCCCAAGCTTAGCATCATGTTGGAGACACACTCCATAGAGGATGATTTTTATGTGGTTGGTATTGAAGAAATCAATCTTGTTATAGGCATTCAATGGTTGCACTCACTTGGAGGGTACATACAGAATTACCAAACCATGGAGCTTAAATTCAAAAGGAATGGGAAAAAAAAGGTCTTGCATGGTTTGAATGATAAGATGCCATTAGAGGTGACATCAAAGGCCATGGAAAGAGTCTTCCCCAAGATAAATTTGATAGAAACTGCGAAAAAGAATGTCCTTTCTAATCTAGAACAGCCAACAAGGTATGCAAAAGAACATTTGTTTCCTGGTTTTTTGGGCATAATAAATTCTGTAAATGAAGATGCTAAGCAAGCCCATAGATAGGGAATTTTTCAATTGACAAGGAATGAAAGTAGGTCTGAATTTTCCAATATAAGAAGACCTTGGATAGACTCAGAAAAATCAGAATTTTGTTGCTTAGAAAAATCAGAAGTTGATGAGCAAAATCAGAATTGTTGTGGCGCAAAAAAATCTGAAAATCATGTGAATAATCAACATTATTCACACTCAGAAAATTCTGAGTTTATAAAGCCAAATCCGCTGCCTATTAAGAACACAAATTTCAATTTTTTGGCATGCTACAGCCCATGACAAGTTCTTGAAATGCATGGAAATTGGAGCACTTCCATGACAAAAGGTTGGTTGGTGCAAGTTTGGTACAACCCTCTCTAAATTGTAAATTTGGGGTCTTTGTAAAGCACAAAATGTATTCCCTACATGATTATTGGTGTTGTCAAGATACTGCAAAGGGAAAAACATAAGGCACACATAAGGATATCAATGCAAGATTGTTTGCATCTCCATGATACATCCGTTCAAAGTATGCTTTCAACATGGTTCAATGTTACTCTTTTGTTGCAAATTGGGAAAGGTTTTTCATGGCACATGGGAGGCTCTAAGGAGTTGATGGATGTTTGCCAAGGTAATATATACTCAATGACTAAGGTTCAAATAAACTTTTTCATAATTTAATACATTTTCTTGTTATATTTATTGTGACAATTCTAGTTCTTCAAAAAGGGTACATAGCTTCATTTTGAACCCTCTTGGGATGGTAAACGTGTTAGAGTCATCATGGAGCAAGTTGGGAGTAAAAAGGTGGATTTTTGGGGATGCTTGTAAAGCTATAATGTGCATACATAGCCAACATCTCCAAAGGGAAGTGGCTGGTCCTACTTTTCTTTTGAAATATGTGGACGCGTCAAGGGTCTTTTGGCAAAAAGTGGATTTCGAACAAGGTAAGAGGATTTCCAGCTCCTCTAAAGGGAAGATTTTTGAGCTTTGAGGTCACTCTTGGGTGTGTCGGCAGCATGAACACCCCTTCTATGTTCTCAAGGGCAGCCACATGTATGTTCCCAACACTTTCACACATGAAGGGAACTATCAAGTTTGCCAGCATTGAAAAGAAGTGGAGAATTCATGTTTTGACTCATATATTTGTGTCTTGTGTAGGTGCTGATATAAGGGCAATCAAGGCCGAAAATTTTGAAGATTTCTTTGTTGGCATACACTTTTCCAGCCATCTCCATGTTCTCAAATCTGAGTTGTTGTCTCATTTTTGCATCTTTTTGGCACAATTGAGTTATGGGAAGAGAAAGGAAGATGGGAAGTAGTTGTTATTTCATTTTCAATTGGGAAGTTGCTGTTATTTCATTTTCAAATTGTATAAACAGCCAAGAACCTTCACATACAACACCAAAGAATTTCATCAAGAGCTCTTATTCCCATTGGAAGAGTCAAGGATCAACGATGGCTTAAAGCCCATGGTTAGGATAGCCCATTGGTTGTTTCTATTGCTTGAGGACACGCAATTTTAGGCGGGGAGGATTGTCATGGTCCCCTTTTGGACATGACACTATTGAATACTTTTAGCCTTGCCTAGTTTTCCAAGGGCTAACGAAAAAAGTGAAAAAAAAGAAAAACATTTGGTCTTATGAGGAATACTTGTAAAAGCACTTTATTGTTATAATTTCATTTAAGTTGGGACCTTTTTAAGGGTAATGAGTATTAATCCACTTAAGTGAGTTATAAGAAGTATTATTTTTATAATTTGAAAAAAAGATCAACAAAGGTATTACCCCCAAATTAGGTGCGTCACTTGGGGAGAAGTATAAAAGCATTTGAAGGTTCTTGTTGAAGGGCAATTTGGATCATGACTTGAATTTACAAGTTTTGAGCATAAAAAAACTTGAGTTTTTTACTTGACAACGAAAACCTTCAAGCAAAGAGATTGAGGACGAAAACCCTCAATCTCCCATAGGGTAACTTCACCTTGGAGCTGCCATTAATCATCAAAATTCAAAAAAGGCAAAAAAGAAGGGTTTCCAAGTGGGGTGAATAGCTTAGAAGGTTGGCAAATTGTTCTAGGAGGGTGCCAATATGCTTGTGGAGTTTGGCGACTTGATTTGGAGGGGTTTGGCTAGTGTTTGAGGGCCATTTCTTGCCTTGGTAATATTCTGCAATGTTTATATAATATTTTCAGCCTTGGGCGATTTGGAAAAATGACTTAATTGAGGGTTTGAGGTCAAAAAATTGATTCTAAAACTATTCTAGAATTTTTCATATTGTTATAAATATTTGCTATGGTAAATTTAGCTTGTTTGTGATGGGAAAACATCATAAAAAGGTATTTGATTGCAGCTATATTTTTCTATTATTTTTGAAGACCTATTGAAGATGAAATACTATAGAAATTGTTATCAAAAGGGCTGCCATAAATCATATTAATTTTCTAAACCTAGACGCCTAAGGTTTGAAGGCCTAATTTGGATTTTAGAAGGATTAATCTTTGTTGAAAGGGTTCATATTTGATTTGAAGGGTTTAGCATATTGTTATGCTAATTTTGGAGTAAAATTGCAGCAATATGTTAATTTTGGAATATATTTGCAGCTAGGGTTTGTTGTTGTAAAAATCATATTTTCTTCTTTTGCTAGGGTTTCATAGAAAAATCACACTTTATTAAATATCTCTAATTTGGGGGCATTACAATTACATGAAGTGTTTTAAGAGTAATGCATCATGGATCATTGGGATTGTAATAGGTATTTAATGATTGTAGCACATAGCGATGTGTTATGAGTCCTTGGGACTATATATTGTATTAAATACTTCTAGTGGGCTGTTGAGCGCATTAATGTAAGCAAGTGGGTCTTGTGCCTATCTAATCATGCCCCTATGCTTGTGTTGAGTTAGAATTGAATTGAGAGATAGATGGTTAAACTTGAAAAGACTGTGAATTAGCAAGCAAAGATTTGAAGATATGATGTTGGAATGCGTCACAATTGAGATTTCAAGTTGTGTGTGCAAGTTGTTGGAATATTGTCATTGATGTCAAATGAACTATTGCCGAAAGTGAACGGAATTGTTGACGGAAGTGAACGAAATTGTTGACGGAAGTGAACGGAATTGTTGCTAGAATTGAACGAAAATGTCGACGGAAGTGAACGGAATTGTTGACGGAAATGTCGACGGAAGTGAACGGAATTGTCGACGGAAATGTTGACGGAATTGTCAACCTTGGCCGACCTATTGGGAGGAGGTGTGACCGTTCGAGAGGACCTTTTCACTTGAAGAGTCACGACCTTAATTTGTGGCTTTCCGTGGGTTATAAATAAGTCCATAACGAATGGCAAAAGAGCATATTCAAAAGTAGAAGATATATAAAAGAAGAGCAGAATTTTTAAAGTCAAATTTTTGTGAGAATATTGAAAAGAAAAAATCAGCAAGTGTAAGGAAGAGTATAGCAGCGAAAACACTCAAGTGTAGATTGAATCTAAAGGAGATAAAGGAAGTGTTCTATCATCTGTTGTTTTGACAACAAATTTGAAATAGAAGAGTGATTTTTTCTGAGAAGGTTGGTGCCTTCGTTTTAAAGAGATTGGTGTCTCTTGCTGAGTTGCTGCTCAGTAAAAGGGGTCGGTGCTCCTGTAGGTTGGTGCCTACAAAATTGTTTTTCGGGTTGGTGCTTCAGTAGGTTGGTGCCTACGAATATTTATATTAAGAGAATTTCTCCGCGGTTTTCTCCCGAAAGGGTTTCCACGCAAATCTGTGTCTATTTGCATTGTGTGGTTTTGCATTGTATTCTTTGATTGCTTTGAATATATTAAGTGCAGAGTAATTTGAGGTTTTGAATTTAAGATTAATAGTCGAAAGTCAAAAAATATCTTATACTGATTCACCCCCCCTCTCAGTATAAGCTTGTGCTTAACAATTGGTATCAGAGCCGGTTCCTTCGGTGTTAGCACAACTGCTAGAAGGTAGATCTTGGAAAGCACATATGGCAGGATCTCAAAGTGCTAGATGGTTTCTCCACCAACAAGGCTCCTTTGTTCGATGGAACGAATTACGCATTTTGGAGCATAAGAATGTAGATTTACTTGATGGCCCTAGGTTTTGATATTTGGCAAGTAGTGGTAATAGGATACACAATGCCACAAATTGCACCAACGGATGCCACCGAAAAAAAGGCGAGTGAGAACAATGCGAAAGCTATGAATGCAATCTTATGCGGGCTTTCAGAAAATGAGTTTGTTAAGGTTATGCATTGTGAATCTGCAAAAGAGATTTGGGATAAACTCAACACTATTTATGAAGGTGATAGTAAGGTTAGAAAAACAAAACTCCAAACCCATCGGAAGCAGTTTGAAAGTTTAAAAATGAAGAATGATGAAAACATTGTTGGGTATCTTCTTCGTGTCGATGAGATTGTTAATATCATTCGAGGACTCGGAGAGAAAATTGAAGAATCTGTGATCGTTCAGAAAGTCATGAGATCCCTACCATTGAGATTTGATGCGAAGGTCTCCACCAGTGAAGAAATGAATGATTTAGACACGATGAAAATGGACGAGCTCCATGGAATTCTTACGGCCTACGAAATGAGAACCGAATTTGAGAGACAATCGAAAAAGGAAGTATCGTTCAAGGTCTCAAAGAAAGAGAAGATCAAAGAACCAGAATCAAGTGAAAATTCAAGTAGTGAAGAAGATGAAAATGAAGCTCTATTCATTCGGAAGTTAAAGAAAGGATCGGGCAAATATAAAGGAAAGTTACCATTTAAATGCTTTAATTGTGGTAAAATTGGTCATTTTGCAGCCAAATGTCCAAATAAAGGAAATAGCGATGATGAGAGAAACAAATCAAAGTACAAAAAGGGATTCAAGCCGAGCAAAGACAAGCAAAGATTTGAGAAACAAAAGAAAAGCCTATACTCGAAGAGGTATAGCAGCTCATCCGAAGAAAACAAAGAAAGTGATGTTGAGAGTGATAATGAAGAGATTCTGTTCATGGCTACAGAAGAAAATGCCACCACCAGCAAAGATAATTTTGAGGAAGACGAAGACATGGAAGAAGAAGGTGAAGTGAACCTTGAAGAACTTATTTGCGCATTGGAAGAAATAAAAGCATTTAAGAAGAAGAATCAGAAACTAAAGTTACAACTCCGAAAATATGAAGAAGAGAATCGAGACTTCAAAACGAAGACATCACAAGTCTTTGAGGAATCAAACAAGGTAATTGCTGATCTAAAAGTCCAAATCGAAGAAGCAAAAAAAATTGAAGAAGATCTAACGGATCAGCTAAAGAAGAAAGGAGAAGACTGTGAAAGGTATGAATTTGAAATAGATGTTTTAAAAAGGGATCTAGAAAAGGTGAATTCTAAAATAACAAGTGAATTGAAATCTGAGAAAAGCACTCAAGTTTTGAATAAGATTCTAGAGAGTCAAAGATCACCATCTAACAAGTCAGGTATTGGGTATGAGAAAGAAAAAGAGAAAGCTAAGAGCTACGTTGAAACTCTTAAGGAACCAATGAAAAAGGAGACCAAGAAGGAAGAAGCCAAGAATACAAAAACCAACTCTATCAACAAAGAAAGCAAAGGAGAACAAAACTTCAGAAGACCATTTGCTCCAAGATATACAAATAAAACCAGGTTTGGTAATTATTTTGATGGATATTGTTATTATTGCAATCATTTTGGTCATGAGAAATTAGATTGTAGAAAGAGAGCCAAGGATATTGAAGTCAGGAGCAGAAACAAAGGAACCTATGGAGCTTCAAACAGAAACTACAATTCGTTTGCTCCCTTAACAAACTTTGATGAAGCTATAGTTTGTTACAAGTGCAACAACTATGGACATATAGCACGCTATTGTATAAGTGTTTTTGAATCTATAAGACAAGATCAAAAGTTCAAAGCTCCAGTGATAAAGAAAAGAGAACCATCAAAGATCTGGAAGAAGCAAGAAGAATCCATGATTGTTCAAACAACATTCCATGCTAGAGATGAAGGACAACAATGGTTCATTGATAGTGGATGTTCGAGACACATGACTAGAGATAAAAGCAAATTCATCTCGTTAAAAAAGGTCAATGAAGGCACGGTGAAGTTCGGAGACAACACTACAGCCAGAATAACAGGAAAAGGTACACTTAGTCTCGATAATGAAAAAACCAAAACAGAAAATGTGTTATATGCGGAAGGGTTAAAGCATAATCTTCTAAGTGTTAGCCAAATGTGTGATCAAGGACACACTCAAATTCTTTTCTGAAGGTTGTGAGATCAGAAAAAGAGACACGGGAGAACTAATTGCAGATGCTCATAGAACCACAAACAACCTATACATGCTTGGAGAAATGAGAGGAGAGAAATGTTGTCTGAGTCAAGTTGAAGAAAGTTGGCTATGGCATAGAAGGTTAGGGCACATAAATTTTGATAATCTTGTGAAAATCAGCAACAAACAAGCTGTGCGAGATATGCCAAAGATAACAAAACCTTCAAGCACTCTATGCAAGCAATGCCAACACGGGAAACAAATCAGAACAAGGTTCAGAACGAAGGAATATTCGACCACCAAACCACTAGAGCTGATTCATACGGATCTTTGTGGTCCTACCAGAACTAAAAGCATGCAAGGTGAGAGCTACTTTATGTTGCTCATTGATGATTATACTAGAATGACATGGGTAGCCTTTCTAAAAGAAAAATCAGAAGCATTTGAAAAGTTTAAAGCTTTCAAAGCATTAGTAGAAAATGAAAAAGATCTGAAAATAAAATGTCTAAGGTCAGATCGAGGAGGTGAGTTTATTTCAAATGAATTCATTGAGTTTTGCGAAGATCATGGAATTAAGAGACAATACTCAGCTACAAGGACTCCACAACAAAATGGAGTGGTGGAAAGAAAACATTGAACCGTTCAAGAGATGGCTAGAACTATGTTGAATGAATCTAAGCTATCAGATAGATTCTAGAGAGAAGCAGTTAATACAGCAGTATATATCTTGAATAGAGGGCAAATCAGAGTTAATAATGACAAAACTCCTTACGAATTGTGGAAAGGAAGACCGGCTTCGATCAAACATTTCAAAGTGTTTGGAAGTAAATGTTTTATCAACAGGAATGAAGAAAACTTGGGCAAATTTGATTCAAGAGCTGATGAAGGAATTTTTCTTGGTTACTCCATCAAAAACAAAGCCTATAGATGTTATAACAAAAGGCCACAAACTATCGTAGAAAGTGCTAGTGTTAGAATAGATGAGATCATGAATCAAAAGGCAAAAAAACCTTCAGAAGAGCCTCTAGAAATACCCAATCTTGTAGAAGAAGGGGAGGAAGAAAATGTAGAAAAATTGAGTGAATCTGAAAGGCTAGACACCAAAGCACCATCTCGTTTTGTTCAGAAGAATCATGCTGAAAGTCAGATCATTGGCAACATTGATGCTGGGGTGCAAACCAGAACAAGAATTGTAAGTATCCCTAAGCATGTAAATTTTTCTTTGTTATCCAAGGTAAAGCCTAAGAATTTTTCTGAAGCTAGTCATGATAAACATTGGGTAAAAGCAATGGAAGAAGAATTAGATCAAATTGAGAAGAATGAGACTTGGGAACTTGTGCCTAGGCCAATGGATCAGAATGTAATTGGCACTAAATGGGTTTTTCGAAACAAATTGAATGAAAATGGCCAAGTCACTCGAAACAAAGCAAGGTTGGTATGTAAGGGGTATGCTCAAGTAGAAGGTGTAGATTTTGAAGAGACTTTTGCTCCTGTTGCTAGATTAGAAGCAATTCGAATATTTCTTGCATTTTCAGTATTCAAAAATTTCAAAGTTTATCAAATGGATGTTAAATCAGCATTTCTAAATGGCAATCTAGAAGAGGAAGTTTACATAGAACAGCCAGAAGGATTTCTCTTATCAGAAAACAAGGATTATGTGTGTGAGTTGAAGAAGGCTTTATACGGATTGAAACAAGCTCCTAGAGCATGGTATGCTAGGCTTGATAAATACCTACAAGACCAAGGATTCAAGAGAGGATATGCTGATAGTAATCTTTACATCAAAACTGAAGGAGATCACCAATTAATTGTTGTGGTGCATGTAGATGATATAATCTTTGGAGGAGACAATAAAGAAATGTCTAAGATATTTGTCGAAGATATGCAAAAGGAATTTGAGATGTCCATGTTAGGTGAGTTGTCATTTTTCCTTGGTTTACAAATCTCTCAATCTAACAAAGGAATATTCATATCCCAAAGCAAGTATGTGAAGGAGATGTTGAAGAAATTCCATATGGAGGAGTGTGCACTTGTTAGCACACCTATGGCTACAGGTACGAAGTCGAGCAAAGATGATGAATCTCCGAATACTGATCAAACTCTTTATAGATCAATGATTGGGAGTTTACTATATGTGACGGCATCTAGGCCAGATATCATGCAAGCAGTAGGTATGGTTGCACGATTTCAAGTAGCTCCAAAAGAAACACATGTGCAAGCCGTGAAACGTATATTTAGATATTTAAAGAGAACCTTGGATTATGGGTTGTGGTACCCAAGAGGTAAAGACTTCACATTGGTAGCATACACGGATTCAGATTGGGCAGGTTGTGTAGATGATAGAAAAAGTACAAGTGGAGGAGCATTCTTTCTTGGAGATAGCCTAGTATCTTGGTTGAGTAAGAAGCAGAATTCTGTATCTCTATCCACAGCAGAAGCAGAGTACATAGCGGCAGTGCTATGTTGTACACAAGTTCTATGGATGAAACAAACCTTGAAAGATATCAAAGTAGAGTATAATCATCCAATCTCCATATTCTGCGATAATGCTAGTGCGATAAGTATTTTAAAGAATCCAGTTATGCATTCCAGAACTAAGCATATCCCTATACAGTATCATTACTTGAGAGAACAGGTGGCAGAACAACAAGTAAAATTGGAATATGTTTCCACATCCAAACAGATGGCAGATATCTTCACTAAGCCACTTCCAAAGGAAACATCTGAGTACCTACGACAGAAGTTGGGAGTAATTTCTTTTGCATCTTGCCACTGAAGGGAAGCATCAGCTAAGGGGGAGCTAAGTACTAGCTCTTGGATAGACCCTTTGCCATTGATGTCAAAGGGGGAGAAGTATAGAAAGAGGATGTCACAGAAAGAGGGAGCTACGGCAAAAAAAAAAAAAGAGATTCAAACAGAAGAGACAGTGCAGCAAGGGGGAGCAGTTTTTAGTATGTGGTTGCCATCAATGACAAAGGGGGAGATTGTTGGAATATTGTCAGAGATTGTTGGAATATTGTCATTGATGTCAAATGAACTATTGCCGAAAGTGAACGGAATTGTTGACGGAAATGTCGACGGAAATGTTAACGGAATTGTCAACTTTGGCCGACCTATTGGGAGGAGGTGTGACCGTTCGAAAGGACCTTTTCACTTGAAGAGTCACGACCTTAATTTGTGGCTTTCCGTGGGTTATAAATAAGTCCATAACGAATGGCAAAAGAGCAGATTCGAAAGTAGAAGATATATAAAAGAATAGTAGAATTTTTAAAGGCAAATTTTTGTGAGAATATTGAAAAGAAAAAATCAGCAAATATAAGGAAGAGTATAGCAGCGAAAACACTCAAGTGTAGATCGAATTTAAAGGAGATAAAGCAAGTGTTCTATCATCTGTTGTTTTAACAACAAATTTGAGATAGAAGAGTGATTTTTTTTGAGAAGGTTGGTGCCTTCGTTTTAAAGAGATTGGTGTCTCTTGCTGAGTTGGTGCTCAGTGAAAGGGGTCAGTGCTCCTGTAGGTTGGTGCCTACAAAATTGTTTTTGGGGTTGGTGCTCCAGTAGGTTGGTGCCTACGAATATTTATATTAAGAGAATTTCTCTGTGGTTTTCTCCCGAAAGGGTTTCCACGCAAATCTGTGTCTATTTGCATTGTGTGGTTTTGCATTGTATTCTTTGATTGCTTTGAATATATTAATTGCGGAGTAATTTGAGGTTTTGAATTTAAGATTAATAGTCGAAAGTCAAAAAATATCTTATACTGATTCACCTCCCCCCCCCTCTCAGTATAAGCTTGTGCTTAACACAAGTTGTATTTTCGTTATTGAAATCAAATAAAGAGCATTGTTGTTGCATTTTACTGCATTTTGTTTTCCACTGTGTAATTTTGAAGGTTGCATGGTCTAAGGTAACTCTTCATTGAGAGCCCTAACTGCGGCTACATCATTTGGTATCAAAGTGAGGTTTCTTCCTTGCAAGGGAGCATGTGTAGTCTATTTTCTACATTTGTGATTGTCGCTAGAAAGTAGTGAAGACATCTTCCAACATGGGTGCTAGGTAGAAGGTGTAGTGATTGTTCTTTAATTTCAATAAAATGGCACATAGAGGAGGTTTTGCTGCAAGAGCGCCCATTGCGGACAAGGTGCCAAGACTTGCAAACTTGGCTAAATTGATGATAAATATGCACGTCCGTTTAGAGGCTATGAAGATATGATGTAATGCATCTAATTTGAGATTGGAAGTTTTTGTAGTGTGTGTGCGAGTCGTATTTCCATTATTGAAATCAAATAAATAATATTTTTGTTGTTGCATTTTAATGCATTGAGTTTTCCGCTGTGTAATTATGAAGACTGTGTGGTCTAAGGCATCTCTTCATTGAGACCCCTAACCATGGCTGCATCAATACACCACACCTAGTGTTAGATGTGCCATTTTAACTAGTTTCAACACATAGCACGTCTCATTAGGATTTGAAACCAAGGCTCTGCTATGAAATCCTCAATGAATTACCACTTAACCCCATCCCATTCAACAAGTCTTATGTCCTTTGGAGTAATATAATCTATGTTCCACAAGGTTGCCTCCCCACCCTTCAATCCTTGTCCCTATTCCCATCCCCCAATAACTGTGTTGTTTTCTTATTCAGATATCATTTCTAGAATTTTAGGGGTACTTCTAAGCATCCCCTTTTTCGCATTCCCATGTTTACATGTGTCCTACAAAAGGGGACTTGGTGGAACATAGAAAAAAAGTAGTTGTTATTCAAAAGTAATTGCCTAAACATTTAATGGGAAATTTTAGGTGAGCATTCATTGATGATACATTTGTTTAGCAAAGTGAAGAGAAGCAGAAAGCCTACCTAGAATACATACTAAAACACTTGGAAGATATTATATGCTACATCTTTGGAGTGAAACTTTTCCAAATCAAAGTGGAAAGCAATAGTTTGAGCAAAAGATATATTGGACCCATATCATATTGCAAATTTTGCATAAGATAATAATATCATTTTGCAGATTTATGTGAATCAATATATTTGGTTGTGTATCTTTTCTAGTACAATATATGGAGAATCAACTTTGTTGAAGTCTACTCAACCTTGTATCTCCAACAACTATTTTGATGTTTTGAATCAACTATAGATCCTCATAAAGGAGTGTCTTTTACATCTAGTATTTTTTACCCAGCTATCCTAATTTAATTTCTCTTTTTGTTTGCTTATCTCATTAGAAATAAAATTACATCAAGCAAAAGAATCTAGATCATTCAAGGACTCGTTGAAAAGATAAGATAATATAATGATATTAAAGTCCATGAAAGGCCAAAATCGGCCTATGGGACTGAAAAGGGAGCAACAAATCCTTTTCTCTGACCTTACCATGTCTCAAGAGCTTATAATTGGAGTCTAGATCCTTATCCTTACATGGGCATACTATGTTTGTCTAGTGGGTACCTTTGCAAGTTTATTTGTTAGCATGGATCCTACAATTAAATATCTTGGAGTTAATGATCTTTGAATCACGTATAATATTCACAGTTCCATGTTTACATTCAATCCAGAAAAACATTAAATCCGCAAATGTATTAATTATACATCTCCAAAATTCATTATGGATCATGTATGACTTGATAACCATTTTGTAAAATAGAACGACAGAAGTTTGTTTGGAAGACTGGTTATTGGGAAACAATGATACCACTAAACATTAGTATTCCATGCAATTGAAAAGTGAAAGCAGCTAACCTAATTGTTTCCATACAGTTGGGATATCAACGCTGCTGAATGCTTGACATACCTTGAAAACTAAATGGTTACCAAAAGAATTTTCTTAGCATTAATGGCAAACAATTTAAAAAGAAAGATTATAATGATGATCTTCCAAATAAAGGTTAATAAGCTTACTTGATAGCAGCTGTTAGTGCAGCAGTTGTTGATGCAGCAGCTGTTGATCCCGTCCATGAGCCTATTCCTACAGCCTAGCATAAATACAAGTGCAACAGAGTATAAGATAATGTTTAAGCAAGCCCTCACTTCTTGTTCATAAAAAAAAAATCAATATACTCAGGAAAATAGAAAAAAACTTAAAATAAAGCTTATGTTTCTAGAATACTCTCTGGGCATAGAATTGCCCAATGTCAGAATATAATTGAATGAATAAGTACAGTGACTGCTGTACATCTGTGTCATAGCCAGAAAATGAGAATTCTCAATTCCTATATTATACTGACACAGTAGCACACCGATTGCATAGAAACAATGCATTTGTAACTTCTCTTAGCTATGACATGGTTTATATACTCTACTTATATTACTAATACGACATCCAAGAATCATTCCACATATTCAAGCTGGCGTTCAATCAAATGTTCCTAGATCTATTCTAGACAAACAGTTTGTACTGATATCAAATTTTGTATTTCAGGCCCACAAATTATAGGGTTGACAAAGGACAGCTTGGAGCTCTGGTCTGCAAAGATGAATGGTCATCCTCCATGAGAGCATCTTCAACCTTCCTTTTGATGAGTCTGTGTCTATGCCTGATTTTTCATTAGTCCTTTGTCTTCTTTGTTTTTTTCTCATATTTTGTGCTGGTTGCTTTTTAGGTGTCAATTGTTGTGTGTTTGGTGTTTGGTGTTTGTCCACTTGTTTGTTTGTTGACCAAGGACACATTTGGGGTGATAGGCAGATTCAAGACCTGACCTTAGCTAAAAATATTATGCTTCGCTTGTATGGTAAGCGACATTGCAGTACCCAAGGAAATTAATGCTTCAGATAATGAGGATAGAAGCCCTATTGCTCTGAATAGTGCTGTTGAAGCAGAGAAGTCTGTGGAGACAAAGGGGAAAAAATCTTTCAAGGATGCCCTACGAGAAGAGGCTGCTATTGATATCCCCGTCGGAGCTAGTTTTATCATTTGCAGATATGGAGATCAGCTGGACCAAGGAGGCAATGGAGAAAGAGTTTTGGGAGAAAATGTTAAGCCCTATGCTGATGCTACTAGTCTTACCCTTGCTCCAAATGAAGAAATGTCTGAAGTTTTACAAAAAGAAGCAAGGTTGAAAAATGTTGGTATTTTGTTAGTTTGTTTGAACAAGAATGATTTGCCTTCCAGAAAAAAAAAATAATGACTGGGAATCCGCAGTTTGGGGAAAAAAACTAGGGCTTTATGCAGTTTTTTGTCATTCAATTCAACTTAGAGTGTTTCTTATTTTTTTAGAAACTCAAATATGCAAAGGAGGGCTATTTCTAGGCCTTTTTGGAACATCAGTTGCTCTGTTTGCACAACCCTACCATGGGTCCTGTTGGCCATTTCTGGCCCACATAGAAAATTCTTGCATGGTTTGATGAAACACGCAGAAAACACAAGTAGGCAGTTTGCTGAAACCAGATCTTGCACGTGCGGAAGAGTCAAAGAAAATGGTCAAAAGGGTTTGTTCACTTTTGTGCCACGATCATATGCGCCAAATCATAGGTCCTCCGCCGAAGCGTGAATGAAGTTATGCATGTGCGAAGTTAGCTCTTCAATCGGTTTTCACTAAGTTTCCTATACTTAGCCAAAAGAGTTCGACCGTCGCCAAGATGTCACATGGAACAAATATGGATCTGTCAACTTGGGCCTTCAATATCTTCACCTAGAAAGCTCACAGAACCAATGGACCAAATGGGTGTGTCCTTGACCTTAGGAACATATCTTGAAAGTTTGAGGCTTCCGAGACTTTTGCTATTTAAGTTATGAGCCTTTGAAAATGGCCCTGCAATGTGAGACGTTCACACCAACGTCAAAATTAAGGACAGAAGGAGACAGCCTTACTAAGCTTAAATTTGACAGTCATGCAACCGTCAATGATGGTCACGGGAGTGTCATTCGATGAAAGTGAGGATGTCAACATTAAGACTATGAACTAGCCGTTGGTTTTCAAAAAAAGTAGCTCCCAACACATTGACGTCCGCGTTGCGTCATACATTTGGATCTAACGGCGAGCGCCGGTCAAAGAGTCAGTGTTGTCAACCTGGAGTTGCACCCTAAATCGAAGATGTGCTGAAATGGCTAATCCTCTCTCCGGTTGAAACCATGGGATCTTCTCACGAGGGTGGGTGCCTCAATGGTGAGAACCTCTAGAGAAGGTTGGTTCTTGTAAGATGTATTAATGAGGATCTCTACTCTGCACTACGGACTACCATGTAAAAGGGAGAAAGAAACTTGAAGGGAAAATCCTACCTAACGACAGCTATACACCAGAATGTTGATCCACCCTACTTGGAACCTTGAATACCAATCAAATAAGGGAAAACGAAGACCTTACATTTCAATTGATCACTATGCATAAGTATTTCAAGAGAAGGTTCGATCCAATGACAAAATGTGAGGAAAAACAATGGAGAGAGGTCTGATACAAGACACTATGCAAGCACCTAACATCCATTTATAGCTTCAGCAAAAGACCTATAAAAAACTGAACATGCCTTGCATAACATGATAAAATAGCAACTAGGTACGAATCAGAATTTGGGAAGGGAGAGAAATCTACCACGTATGCAAATTACTGAATGAATGTACACTATGCCAGCACTTGAAATCTGAAAATACAGCCCTATTGATTACAGAGGTTATTGTTGACAATTCTTCCACAAGTCAGATTGTCTCTTGCCATTTAGAAAGTTCACGTCTCTAGCCAAGGAAGAAAGAATACATTGTTTTTTTTTTGGTAAGGGCTTTTGATACAAAAGGATGAATTCCTTCGGACTTTTGTCCGAAGGAATTGTTCATCAAAAAAGGCTTCTGCTAAGGACACAACTTCAAAGAAGTGCTAAGGACAAAAGTCCGCAGGGAATAACGAAGGAAAGAGCCTAAGACAAAGGGAGTAATTCCTTCGGACTTTTTGTCCAAAGGAATACTTTGGAGAATCCAAAAGTCCACCCAAAAAAGCCAAGGATTTATTCGGAAGGGTCATTTTCAAGAAACCCGAAGGGCAGGTACCCTTCGGAAGGGTCATTTTCAACAATCCCGAAGGGCACCTACCATTCGGGAAGGTATAGGAACAAATTCGAAACCCCTGCAAAAAACTCGGGTGCCCTACAATTTTTCCGACAAAGGCGCAGATGAGGGACAGAAGCCCTTGCGGAGGGCACTTGGTCGGTGACAGGACCACGCAACTTTCCCAAAGGACATTTCGAAGGCAGTCGGAGTTCAAAAAGAGAAGGATTAATTCCTTCGGACAATTCCTTCAGACAAAGTCTGAAGAAATTCAGAGAGGCCCGTGCCAAAAAATCCGACAGCAAAGTCCAAAACAGGCAAAAGAGCAAAGGCAAAGGACAGAAGGATTAATTCTTTCGAGCTTTTGTCCAAAGGAATTCCTTCGGATAAAAAGTCCGAAGAAATTCGGAAAGATTACAAGGAAGACAAATCCATGGGAAAAAGCCCGAAACAAGTGAAGACAAAGACAAAAACTCGACAAAATAAAGCCAACATAAAAGGGAGCGCAAAACAAAGGAAACCTTCAGACAAAAGTCCGAAGGAATTCCTTCAGACTTTTTGTCCGAAGGATTAATTCGGAAAATAAAGCCCGAGGCAGAGAAGAAGAAAATTCCGAAGGAAAGGTAATAAGCCATAAATCCGAAGGATTCCTTCGCAAAAGTTGCAAACAGAAAATTCCAAGGGAAATAAAGCCAGGGCAAAACAAAAGTCTGAAGGAACAAATTCGGCAAAATTGACAAGCATAAAGCCGAAGGAAATCAAAGGTAAAGTCAACAAAAAATTTCAAAGGAAATAAGAAGACTAAGGGGCTTGACAGGGAATAAGCCCGAGAAAATGCCAAAGGATGACGTCACGCAAGATGTCAAATTTTGACCGGGGAAGTAACCGTTGAAACGAAGCTAAACCCATAATTTTGAAAGAATTAAACCACAGGAAGTTGACCTCAGATAAAGCGACGGGAAGTTGAAAAAAGGCCAAATAGAGGAAAATATAGACCAGATATAGACAAAAATACATCCGAATATAGAATCTCGCCAGAAAAAGACATGAACAGGCAAACCAGAACAAGATAAAATACATGCAAGCAAGGGCTATTTTCGATCGACCAGTCAAAGCTTTAGTTGACTGGTTGTTGAAGTCCTGCTCATCTCCGGATCAACTCATGCATCCAAAGGTCCAACTCAGCTTCAACCGGAGTTCCAAACTCGAACGTCAAGTTGATTGTTCTAGATTTAGAGTTGACTAATTGTTAAACGCCACATCTACCAGGAGTTTCCCATGCAAAGGAGAATGATCTCTTCGTCCAACTCAGCTTATCAAACGGCCAACTCAGCCTTTCAAATGTTCCAACTTGGCATCGAGCAGCTCACGTAGAGTTCTAAAAATGACATTGGCGTAGATTTCCATGCAAAGAGAGGTGGGCAGTTCAAAACAAAGACAAGTTCACTTCCTCAAGCGCAAGAAGCTTCATGCAAAGACCAAAAAAAAAACATATTCTATCGAAAGGCCAAGTCAGCCTTGAGTTAATCTAAGTTAATCCTTCTCTTCAAATTTTTCAATGCCAATCTTTGGCTTTTGTAATTCTCTATAAGATGGCTTTCAGCCTTGATTAAAATAATCCCTCTATTGGCTAGACCAGAGTTTGTCATTGATGAGTTGTGTAACCTTTTCAATCAATAGAAGGATTGTACTTTCAGATTTCAAGTGTTGGCATAGTGTATATTCATTCAACAATTTACATAAGTGGTAGATTTCTCTCCCTTCCCAAATTCTGATTCATACCTAGTTGCTAGATTACTCTTATGCAGGTCATGTTCAGTGTTCTTTACGTCTTTTGCTGAAGCTGTAAGTGGATGTTAGGTGGTTGCAAAGTGTCTTGTATCAAACCTCTCTCCATTGTTTTCCCTCATGTTTTGGTCATTGGATCGAACCTCTTCATGAAATATTTATGCATAAGTGATTGATTGAAATCGAAGGTCTTTCTTTTCCCTTGTTTGTTCAAGGTTCCTGTTGACAATTTTTCCACAAGTCGGATTGTCTTTTGCCATTCAGAAAGTTCACGTCTCTAGCCAAGGGAAGAAGAATACATTGTTTTTGGTAAGGGCCTTTGCTACAAAAGGATGAATTCCTTTGGACTTTTGTCCAAAGGAATGGTTCATGAAACAAGGGCAAAGCCAAGGAAATAACAAATCAACAGAAGGGGAGCCCATTAAGCAAAGGAAGTAATTCCTTCGGACTTTTGTCCGAAAGTCTGAAGGAATACTTTAGAAAAATCCAAAAGTCCACCCAAGTCATCAAAGGAAAAGCCAAGACCCTTCGGAAGGGTCATTTTCAACAATCCCGAAGGGCACCTACCCTTTGGGACGGTACAGGGACGAATTTGGGACCTTTGCTAAAAGCCCGGGTGCCCTACAATTTTTTCAAAAGGGGCACAGACAAGAGCAACTAACCCTTGCGGAGGGCACTTGGTCGGCAATAGGACCACGATAAAAAAAGTCAAAGGGCACATTTCGAAAAAAACAAGTGAAGCCAAGGCACAAAGGAGACCTTCGGACAACAAGTCTGAAGGAATTCGGAGAAATTACAAGCCCAAAGACAAAAAGCCAACGGCAAAACACAAAGGCAAAGCAGAAGAAGGAAACCTTCGGACTTTTTGTCTGAAGGAATTCCTTCGGACAAAAAGTCCAAAAGAATTCGGAGAAAGGGCTGCGTAAAAAAGCCCGAGGAAATAACAGTCGAAGAAAAATTACGAAGGTAAAGGAAGATAATTCTTGCGGACATTTTGTCCGCGGGAAAATGACTTGGCAAAATGAGCAAATAGCAAAGGCAAAGGAAACCTTCGGGCTTTTTGTCCGAAGGAATTCCTTCGGACAAAAAGTCCGAAGAAATTCAAACAAGGCCCCTTCAATAAAATCTGAAGGAATTAAGCCGAGACACCCAAAAGTAGTGGTTTTTGGACTGTGCAGAAGAGGAAATAAGAAAATTTTGAAGGAAAAAATGCCAAAGGGTGACATCTTGCTAGCTGTCAAATTCTGACTGCGGGAAGTAACCGTTGAAACAGGGGGAAATCCAGAATTCCGAAAGCAAGGCCCAATGGAGGAAATATAGACCGGATATAATTATAAAAATAAATCTAAATATAGAATCCCGCCATAAATAGACACAAACAGGTAGACCAGAATAGGACAGGATACATGCAAGCAAGGGCTATTTTCAGGCACCGGTCAAAGCTTCAATTGACTGGTTATTGAAGTCCCACTCATCTCCGGGTCAACTCCACGCATCCGAGTGTCAATCGAAGTTCCAAATTCGAATGTCGAGTTGACTGTTCCAGATTTAGGGTTGACTAATTGTTAAATGCCGCATTCACTAGGAGTTTTCCATGCGAAGGAGAATGATCTCTTCATCCAACTCAGCTTACCAAACGGGTTAACTCAGCTTTCAAACGTTACAACTTGGCATCAAGCAGCTCACATAGGAGTTCTAAAATTAACATTGGCATGGATTTCCATGCAAAGAGAGGTGGGCGGTTCATAGCAAAGACAAGTTCACTTCCTCAAGCGCAAGAAGCTTCATGCAAAGACAAGGAGAAAATATATTTTATTTGAAGGCCTAGTCAGCCTTGAGTTAACCGAAGTTAATCCTTCTCTTCAGATTTTCAACGCCAATCTTTGGCCTTTTGTAATTCTCTATAAAATGGCTTTCAGCCTTGATTAAAAAGAATCCAATCCAATCTCTCTTGGTTAGACCAGACTCTACCATTGGTGAGTTGCGTAACCTCTTCGATCAATAGAAGGACTGTACTTTCAAATTTCAAGCATTGGCATAGTGTATATTTCATTCAGCAATTTGCATAAGTGGTAGATTTCTCTCCCTTCCCAAATTCTGGTTCATACCTAGTTGCTAGATTATCCTTGTGCAGGCCATGTTAAAGTGTTCTTTATTGTCTTTTGCTGAAACTGTAAGTGGATGTTAGGTGGCTGCAAAGTGTCTTGTATTGGACCTGTCTCCATCGTTTTCCCTCAGGTTTTGGTCATTGGATCGAACCTCTCCATGAAATATTTATGCATAAGTGATTGATTGAAATCATAGGTCTTCCTTTTCCCTTGTTCGTTCAGTGTTCAAGGTTCCAAGTTGAGTGGATCAAAATTCTGGTGTATCACCCCCTTAAAGTAGGATTTCCCCTTTAAGTTTTCCTTCTCCCTTTTCATGGTAGTCCGCAGCGTAGAGTAGAGATCCTCATTGATACATCATACAAGAACCCGCCTTCTCTGGAGGTTCTTCTCACCGTTGAGGCACCCACCCTCATGAGAAGATCCCATTGTTTCAGCCGGATAGAGGACTGGCCATTCCGTGCACGTCTTCGAATCAGGGTGCAGCTCCAGGTTGACAACAGTTTTTGGCATGCCCGGTGGGATCTATTTTAGCTAGTCTTGATGGAATTGCAGTTGTAGCAGTGTTCTTCAAGAAGTATTTGGTGATTCCAAGCTCAAGCAATTGCTCCTAATAGTTCAAGACAGTTTCCATGTAAGTCTATTTTTATTGCATTATCATGAATTAATTTTGATAGCTGTGTATGAAAAGAATTCCTATGCTATGTTTCCTTATCAGCCCAATGATGGATCATACCACCCTGGTCATGATACCTATGAGCCTTTCTATGAGCGTAATCAACCTTATCAAGAGTACTATCAAAGCTATGTTGAGCCTTATCAAGTTTCTCATGATCCTTATTATCAAGAGCATGACTCTTACCTTCCTTGTGAGTCATACCAGTCTCAGGACCGGATTTCATCTTCCCCATATGGCTATGATGTTGCATATGAGCAGTATTGCCTTCAAGAAAAAATGAATGAAATAGAGCTTAGAATACTAGCATATGCAAGAAAGGTTTGTTCTAACTCTCAATATGAGGAAGTGAATGGTTTATTTCGAAATGTGTCCAATGATCCAGAAGAGATAAATGGACTATGTATTCTTGTATTGGAAAAAATGGAGGCTTGGGAAAGGCAGAAATCGAATTAAACCAATTGTCTACAAAGGGCTATTGTGCTCCTTATTCTCATGAAGTTTTTAGCCATGCCTAATGTGTGCCAAGGGAGATTCCTAGTTGGAGTCAAGAGCCTATTCAAGTGACTATTCATGAGACTAAACCTTCCTATAGACCCATTACCTCACCAATCATCCCTCAAGCTCAGGTTGTCCAGGAGGACAAGCAGGTTCCATACTTTGATGAGGTAATGGCCAAATGGAAGGAGCAAAATACAGACGTCTTTAAGAATTTCTCTTTCCCTCCCCTCCAAAACTCCCTAGATAATTCCATTGCCCTCAAGATTCAAAAATCTGGCCATGATCAACCTCCCATGCTTCATTTTCCCTCTCAAACAAATGAATTTTATCACCCTCCCGCCATCCCCCTTACTCAGGAGGATCCTGTTCTTTGGAGGATTGAGAAAGAGGTTGCAGCTATAGGACAAGTCCTTGCAAAGTGTGAAAAAGATGCTCCAGATGTGTTTAAGGAAGGATTTCCTATTGATACTTCACTTGAGGTTGTAGTTGAGCATCCAATTATAGCTGAGAGTGAGAAGACTAATCTTGATGTAGAAGAACTTCAAGAGGAGCTGGTACAAATTGAAGTCATACATGGGCTACAAGTATCTCCTATTGAGAAGGATTCAGATAGCGTGACAGCTGATTCAGTTCAAATAGATCAAAATGAGGAACAAAAAGATGATGGGCAGCTGTACCTTGAACCTCTAAAAGAGGTTGAAGAGCTTTGTACAGATATGTTGGCTTTTGAAGAGCATGTTTATGAGAAATTTGATCAAGAATCACCTATTCAAGGTCACAGTAAAGATTGGGTTCCTGCTCAAAGCTCCTTGAAGAGCTGGATGAGCTTGCAGCAGTCAATAAGAAGGATGTGGTCGCTCAAAAGCCACGCATAGATGAGGTATCACTTGACATGGTGGTAGATGACAAGCAATCTGAAAAAAATCAGGAAGTACCTGGTGAGTTTGTCTTTGTTGGTGGCTGGTTTGCTGTTGATGACTCATTCAAGAAGATGCTAATACAGTTCGTAGACAAGGAAAATACCCCATCAAAGTTTATGACTAATAAACATCTTGCCTTGCAACTTATACCGTCTCTCGGAAGGAGTGAGTTCAAGAATTTCGCATATGATCCAGGCGGATCATGCTTTATCATGGTTAGCTAGGTTATGTTGTTTCTACTTTCCTCCAAGTGATGTTCAAGCACAGTTGTTTGCTTCAGTTTTGTCCAATAAGTGCTTGTTTGCACATTTGCTTCTTAGTTTTCTGCTTTCGTGTCTTTCCCTTTTTATTTAGGAGGTTACTACAACGATGATCAAAGCAGATTTTCAATCGGAAATCAGGTTCGCCATTTGGGAATTCGAATAGCATCTATACATGGTCTAAGTTCTCAAGCATAGCAGGCATCTGAGCCAGCTGAGTCGCCGAAAATGTTGACAATTCTTCCACAACTCGGATTGTCTTTTGCCATTTAGAAAGTTCATGTCTCGAGCCAAGGGAAGAAGAATACATTGTTTTTGGTAAGGGCCTTTGCTACAAAAGGATGCATTCCTTCGGACTTTTGTCCGAAGGAATGGTTCATGAAACAAGGGCAAAGCCAAGGAAATAACAAATCAATAGAAGGGGAGCCCATTAAGCAAAGGAAGTAATTCCTTCGGACTTTTGTCCGAAGGAATACTTCGGAAAAATCCAAAAGTCCACCCAAGTCATCAAAGGAAAAGCCAAGACCCTTTGGAAGGGTCATTTTCAACAATCCCGAAGGGCACCTACCCTTCGAAAAGGTATAGGGATGAATTCGGGACCTTTGCTAAAAGCCCGGGTGCCCTACAATTTTTTCGAAAGGGGCACAGACAAGAGCAACTAACCCTTGCGGAGGGCACTTGGTCGGCGACAGGACCACAGTAAAAAAAGCCGAAGGGCACATTTCGAAAAAATCAAGTGAAGCCAAGGCACAAAGGAGACCTTCGAACTTTTTGTCCGAAGGAATTCGGAGAAATTACAAGCCCGAAGACAAGTCCGAAGACAAAAAGCCAACGGCAAAACACAAAGGCAAAGCAGAAGAAGGAAACCTTCGGACTTTTTGTCCGAAGGAATTCCTTCGGACAAAAAGTCCGAAAGAATTCAGAGAAAGGGCAGCGGAAAAAACCCTGAGGAAATAACAGTCGAAGAAAAATTCCGAAGGTAAAGGAAGATAATTCTTGCAGACATTTTGTCCGTGGGAAAATGACTTGGCAAAATGAGCAAATAGCAAAGGCAAAGGAAACCTTCGGGCTTTTTGTCCAAAGAAATTCCTTCGGACAAAAAGTCTGAAGAAATTCAGACAAGGCCCCTTTAATAAAATCCGAAGGAATTAAGCCGAGACACCCAAAAGTAGTGGTTTTTGGACTGTGCAGAAGAGGAAATAAGAAAATCCCGAAGGAAAAAATGCCAAAGCTTCAGTTGACTGGTTATTGAAGTCCCACTCATCTCCGGGTCAACTCCACGCATCCGAGTGTCGATCGAAGTTCCAAATTTGAATGTCGAGTTGACTGTTCCAGATTTAGGGTTGACTAATTGTTAAATGCCGCATTCACTAGGAGTTTTCCATGCGAAGGAGAATGATCTCTTCGTCCAACTCAGCTTACCAAACGGGTTAACTCAACTTTCAAACGTTACAACTTGGCATCAAGCAGCTCACATAGGAGTTCTAAAATTAACATTGGCATGTATTTCCATGCAAAGAGAGGTGGGCGGTTCATAGCAAAGACAAGTTCACTTCCTCAAGCGCAAGAAGCTTCATGCAAAGACAAGGAGAAAATATATTTTATTTGAAAGCCCAGTCAGCCTTGAGTTAACCGAAGTTAATCCTTCTCTTCAGATTTTCAACGCCAATCTTTGGCCTTTTGTAATTCTCTATAAAATGGCTTTCAGCCTTGATTAAAAAGAATCCAATCCAATCTCTCTTGGTTAGACTAGACTCTACCATTGGTGAGTTGTGTAACCTCTTCGATCAATAGAAGGACTGTACTTTCAAATTTCAAGCATTGGCATAGTGTATATTTCATTCAGCAATTTGCATAAGTGGTAGATTTCTCTCCCTTTCCAAATTCTGGTTCATACCTAGTTGCTAGATTATCCTTGTGCAGGGCATGTTAAAGTGTTCTTTATTGTCTTTTGCTGAAACTGTAAGTGGATGTTAGGTGGCTGCAAAGTGTCTTGTATTGGACCTGTCTCCATCGTTTTCCCTCAAGTTTTGGCTTTTGGATCGAACCTTTTAATGAAATACTTATGCATAAGTGATTGATTGAAATCTAAGGTCTTCCTTCTCCCTTGTTCATTCAGTGTTTAAGGTTCCAAGTTGAGTGGATCAAACTTCTGGTGTATCGCCCCTTTTAGGTAAGATTTCCCCTTTAAGTTTCCTTATCCCTTTTCCACAGTAGTCCACAGCGTAGAGTAGAGATCCTCATGGATACATCATACAGGAACCAGCCTTTTCTGGAGGTTCTTTTCACCGTTGAGGCACCCACCCTCGTGAGGAGATCCCATTGTTTCAGCCGGATAGAGGACTGGTCGTTCCGTGCACGTCTTCGAATCAGGGCACAGCTCCAGGTTGACAACAATTCCAAGTTGAGTGGATCAATCTTCTGGTGTATCACCCTTTTTAGGTAGGATTTCCCCTTAAAGTTTCCTTCTCCCTTTTCCATGGTAGTCCGCAGCATAGAGTAGAGATCCTCATTGATATATCATACAGGAACCAGCCTTCTCTAGAGGTTCTTCTCACCATTGAGGCACCCACCATCGTGAGAAGATCCCATTGTTTCAACCGGATAGAGGACTGGCCATTTCACGCACGTCTTCGATTCAGGGCGCAACTCCAGGTTGACAACAGTTTTTGGCACGCCTGGTGGGACCACGAAAGAGTTCTTTACATAAAGTCTTCACAGCAGCGGAAGATATTCATTTACAGGGAGTTGAAGAGTTCATAGCATCATTCAGGCAATCTGTTCATGCCAAAGGCTACCACAAGATCAGCAAGCAAAGGTATTCTTTTTGAATTTGTAACTTATAAAAGAGCAAGGTCTAGGAGGGCAAATCCATATCCTCAAAGGGAATATTTATCTTCCCCTCATACTATTGTTCTATACACTGCAATCCCCACCATTCACATGGCCATAAGAAATCAAGTATTTGCTCCATTCAATAGGGGAAGTCCACTAAATCTAGCACAATTAGATGATATACCTGTATCTGCCCTCAAAAGTATTCCATTATTCTCAGGAAAAAATCAAACCCCTATTGAGCATATCCAGGATGTGGCTAATCTTTGTTCAGTTCATAATGTAGTTGAGGATAATGTTGCTATCATATTACTAGCTGCTTCTTCCAAAGAAAAAACATTACAGTGGTGTAGACCCCTCCCACTTAGATCAATTTCCACTTGGGATGAATTGGGTGATGCCTTGGTCAAACAGTTTGAGGACAAATCTGACCACTTATCTTTAGTTGAGCAATTAACTGCCATACAGAGAGTTCCTCATGAGTTAATGTCTGATTTTAATCTCAGATTTCAGAAGACATGGCACAGGATACCAGTTCTAATTAGGCCATCACCTGAATATGCATTTTTATATTTTTTTAAAGCTCTCAATTCTGATATTAGTGTGATGATACAGTCAATGGGTGGTACTACTTTGCCAGATGCTTATGAAGTTGCAATAAAGGCAAAAAATAGTCTGATTCAAGCAGGTAAGCTTTCTCCAAGACCTCCAATGCCCATATTACCAGAGATAAGTTCTTTACCAGCGCTTCAAGTTCTTCAAATTCCATCCTTGGCTCCAGTTCCAACACCTCAACGTCCTATTGCAACCTCTACTAGTCAATCTAGTGAGATAGGAGAATTGAAAATTTTGTTACAATCTTTTGGAAATGAAATAGTACAGCTCAAAAGACAACAATTTCAGTCAAATAGGCCTTATCAACAGCAAAATCAAAACAACTATCAGCCCTTCAAAGATCAAAGGTCTCGTTATCAAGGTTTCAGAGAAAATAGACCACCCTAACAAGCACAAGGGGCCATAACTCCAGCTAAGCCATATGTTGCTCTTAATCCAAATGCTCCTTCCACTTCAAAAGCCATTGTTCCAACACCACCTCAGAACAATTTGGTGCAGGATTCAGGTTGGCAGCCCTCAAACCTCAATGATATTCAAAACCAGAACTTGGTATCACCAAACAGCATCATGCCACAGATGACACAAGAGTTCTCTTTTCAAGAGGGTTAATATCAAGATACAGGTTTGGCATCACAAGGAGCAACCCAAGGGCAACCTGACGCTATTAATGTATATTGGCAGGTAGATGATCATGTTGCTTTTACTCAAGATGTTAAAACTAATGTTTCAAATGATCAAGTTGCAGCTATAACTGCCACCACCACATCACGAGGAACTGAGAAAGTTGGACAGGCGTGGAGCGTCAAGTTCAAACCTCTTACCACTCCTGTCTTTGCTGGTGTTCCATCCAGCTGCAGGGCTCCTTTAGTCATTTCTTCGTATTTGAGCCCCAGTTTATCCGCCATACATTTTGGCATTACTGAGATGCTTGCCCCACTATCAATAATGCAATTGTGCACCAAGAAATCTCCTATGACTAAGGATAGATAGAAAGGAGGAACCTTTCTTTCTTTCTTTACTTGGCCTGTTGTTGAAGGGTGCCCATTCATGATCAGAACATTATCGGCATTTGCTGGGACAGCTTGTTCATTTAGCCCGTGCAATTCCTTTTGCAGCATGTCATTTTGTCTCGGCATTGCCAATGAATCCCACAAAGAGATATTCATGTGTATCTTCTTCATCTGGTCTACCAGATTGATCTGAGAGTTGTTCCCTTTCAAATTTTCTTTGGGGTTGCTTGCAGCCTGAGGCGTAAGCCGAGGAGTTGAGGGAGAGTGTAATTGGTCCCCTGAAATTTGGAAATTTCTGGTTCACATGTGATGAAGAAGATGCTGCAGACGTTTGAGCAGCTGCCTGAGCTTCTTCCATAGCTCTCCTTTTGGACCTTGTGTTGGCTGCAACAGTCACCTTGATTGTCCGCATTGCCCATGTAGTTGACTGCACAGAATTCACCTTCCAGGTGATTCATGAGAGCGAAATCAGACTGAGCCAGCCTGTTGTCCATGCCATGTTGCAATGACGCCTCAAAGGTTGGGAATTGAGTGGCTGCCTGATTATCTTGTGCATTGGTGTATTGACCCGGCATCTCATTTGTATAAACAGCCTGATTTGACTGTATCCCATGGGTGAGCGATTTGGCTGTTCTTGTACCAAATTGTTTTGAACGGGCACCAGAGCCTTGGATGATGGAGCGCCTGGATAATAGCCTTGATAAGGTCTGGTTTGTGCAAATTGACCCTGTCCTTGATTGTAATTCTGGAAAGGGGGTCTATTTGCTTGCCCGAACTACTGATATCCTTGATCTGGCCGATTGCTTTGAGCTTGTTGCCTTTTGAGAGCCATTAGTTCATTGGTCACGCTTTGTAACAAGCTTTTGACTTCATGAAGGTCATTGGACGGAGTAACAGCTGACTTTTCTATGCCAGGCAGAAGAGCTAAAGTGGATGCAGCAGTCTGGACTGGAGGCGGCAATTCAAGGAAGAGCGGCATATGAGGTCTAGGGGCTATCTTTCCCGCTTGCACTAGGCAATTCTCAACTGCTATGGCTATTTCATAGGCAGCAGGCAACACATGTCCTCCCAGGACTATCATGACAGCAATGTCGTTGTTCAACGCTTTCAAATGATAGAGAAAAGCATAGCTTGGGGTCGGCCTTACCAAAATGGGGATTTTGTCCCATATCATCTGAAATCGAGTATTGAAATCCTGCATAAATTCGTCTGGAGCTCTCTGCATGGTGGTCAATTGCTCGGCAAGTGAGAGGTGGTCACTTTTCTCCCCGAATCTATTTGTTAAAAGGGTGCCCAATTCGTTCCATGTGTTGATTGAATTCATAGGCAGACTCTCATACCAGTTCAGAACCTTGCCCTTAAAAAACAACGCCAACAATCGGATGGCGATGTTTTCTTCAGTGACATTGTGAATATTGCATAGGTTGGCAATATTTCTGATGTGCTCAATAGCAGTAATAGGCCCTTCTCCATTAAAGGGAGACACACTCTTAAGGGTTGTACCTGGGATTGGGTCATAATGCAGAAGATTCAAAGGACTCTGACCATGAAAGGCCACAAATGGTAAAGCCATAGCTATGACAAGATTCAACAGGGGCCTTTTTGCGTAAGTGTATCTTATAACAAGTCTGGAAAAATGACTTGTTGAATAAGGATGAGTCCTTGCAAAACTCAGTCGCCTTGCTGAGTTTAATGGTAGTTCAACGAATTCAAAACGGACACCCTTAGTAGTAGATCGTGTGGTGACCTTAGGCATAAGGTGTCAAACTGATCCTTGGCTAGAGACTGATGCTCTTGATAACGGAGTCGCCAGATGCTGAAAAAATGGTTGATTTTTGTTGTAACAGGACCAGCATCAATCCTAAAACTTTTCTAAGTGTTTAAAAATTGGTCCCATCGGGTGTGCCAAAAACTGTTGACGCTGTGGATTGCACCCTTGACAGAAGGTTGAGCTTCTGTCTTCCATGCGGCACAATGGAGACTCCTATCTTGCCTGTGGGTTTGGCAAAATTGAGGGGAGAATCTCTAGATAAGGGCTAGCTCCCTTTGATGCATCTCTGAGTTATTCCAGTACAATTGCTAATATATATATTGGGGGGATGTTGAAAAGAGAGAAGGATTACTGAAAATAGAACCTAGATTAATATGGTGATGCACCAAAAAAGTTTGATCTACTCATTTACTCACACTTTATATTAGAAGAGGACATACATACACTTTATCTGCTGGAAAGACCAGACTGTAGGGAGCTCAACAGAGAGGCTTAATGAAGACACACAGAAAATGAACTTACCACAGGCGCTATAGAAAAACACACTGTCTAGTAACCCTCTTCTGCCTCTGTGCTCTAGATACAGCACTTCTTGTTACCTGCAAGAATGGTGCTTTGTCTATACCGGGTATGTTGGTATCAAACTTGTGAAAGCATTATGGAAAATGACTGAACACAAAGTTAATACTTAGGCACATTCAAAGATATATCCGGCCAAATAGAGGTAGAAAACGTATTCTATTGATTCAAGGTGAAAATTGGCAGGCTTCGCCTTACAAAATGAGAGATGTCTTCTCAAATGAGAGATTACAATATATATAGAGAAAGAGGAAGCAGTGGCACCCTTTTTTACAAGTGGCCCATGCTGCGTTAAAAAATATTGGGAAGAGGAAGTCGCTGAAAGAACATGCTGTGTCAGTTGCCAGTCTTGACTTTGGCGTTCAAACATTATTGTGAAAGCATGGGCCGTGCCCCTTTGTCTGTAAATAAGACCGCTTCTTAAAGACATTCACGCGGTTGTCTGCTCATCAATGCAAAGTTAGGAAAAAACAAGCCGCACCTTCACTGTTCGCGCTCTTTGATGACCAATTGGCGAAGACTGTTTCAACCGCTGGAATAACTCATTGTGCCGACACCTTTTGCCACCTGGACTGTTTTGTCTACTTCTGCACTTGGCTTTTGTCCCTTCCCAGCTTTTGTCTTTTCCTGGCTCTCTCGGGCTACTTTCTCGGCGGTCTCTTCCTTTTGGCCTTAAGCCCTTTGAATTCCTTCAGATTTGCGCTCAATCATTTAAAGATCAACGGTTACTTGACTGCCTCAAAGTTGACGTTCGCGCACCCATCGTGATTTGAAAGCCAACGGCTATTCCATCGTCGTGAATTTGACGTCTGCGGGCTTGTCACCCCTTTGTAATTCCTTCGGCTTCACTTTCCTTCGGCCTTTTCTTTGTTCGGGTCTCTGTCGTTGAACCCTCCCGAAGGGAAGGTGTCCCTTTGGGCTTGGAAAAAGGTCCATTTTGGCAACCGAGAGTCCCCAGCAAGGGCACTTGCCCTTCGAGCTCCTTCGGGCTGCCTTGGCTTTTCAATTCCTTCGGACAAAATGTTCGAAGGAATTCCTTTGGATATTTCATCCGAAGGAAATGTTCCCTTTATGTTTTGCCGCTTGCTTTCTTTCGATCGGGCTTTCCCTTCGGGCAAATTCTTTCGGACAAAATGTCCGAAGGAATTCCTTCGGACTTTTGTCTGAAAGAATTTGCCCTTGCCATTTTGCCGCGGATTTCTTTTCGAAGGGTTTTCTTCCGTTTGGTTTTTGCCTTGTGAATTTCTTCGGACAAAATGTCCGAAGGCAAGGGTAAATTCTTTCAGACAAAAGTCCGAATCCTTCAGGCATTTTGTCCGAAGGAATTATCTTTTGTCTTTTGCCTTGTCTTTCTCCGAAAGGAAACTCTGCCCTTTTTCTGCCTTGTCCACTTTGGTCCTTTTTTAAGTGTTTCATGCCCTCCGCAAGGGCACTTAGGCCCCAAGATGTCCTTCGGAACCTACTTGAACAGCCCCATTTGGCACCTTCTTGCCCTCCGCAAGGGCACTTGCCCTTCGGGCTTTTGAAAATGATCCTTTGGCCTTTTGAACTTGGTCTTTTTGCCGATTAAAAGCCCTCTGAAGCAAATCTGTTGCCCCTTTTGCGAACTGTATAGGCTGTTTCAAGCTTCCTTTTTAGCTGACTTTGAACCTTTCGATTGAACTTGAACCATTCTTTGGAGTTCAGCGGTTCAATGGTTCAAAGGTTCAATACAAAGTCAGGTTCACTCAGTGTCCTTTTGAATTCGATGCATCGTTGAACCTACTATTTGAACCAACCTCTTGAACCGACCATGGTTCAACAGTTCAATATTTCAATATTTCTAAGTTCAAAGTTCAAAGCTCTTGGAAAGATCATGTGACTGTTGGTCGGTCTGTGTAGTTCATTTCATACCATTGAACCCCCAACGTTGAACCACCCTTTTCAATTTTTTAGGAAATGCCTTCAAGTTTTGAAAATTTCTTCTGTGAAAACTCACCTCTTTCCCGCCTTGTTCACTTTCCTGAAGGTGGTTGCTGCCTTCCGCACGGGCACTGTGCCTTTGGAGCCTGTTGAAAGACTTGCATCCCTTTAGAACCAGCCCATTCTTTTTTGCCAAAAATAACTGTGCAAGGCAATCGCTCAAAGTAAAAAAAAAGCTCCATATTGAAACAAAACCTACAGGTCTTGGATCTCTCAACTCTTTATAAGACCAGGAGTATTGCAAAGGGAAAAAACACGATTGCAGCAAGGTGAAAACATTAAAGATTGGGACAGCAAGGAAACAAAAGGAAGACCGTTTTTTGGCCTGCAGGACCAAAAATGGTCAACAGTTAGCTGCTCGGCAAGCGAGAGGTGGTCACTCTTCTCCTCAAATCTATTTGTTAAGAGGGTGCCCAATTCGTTCCATGTGCCGATTGAATTCATAGGTAGAGTTCCATACTAGTCCAGAACCTTGCCCTTAAAAGACAATGCCAACAATCTGATAGCAATGTTTTCTTCAGTGACATTGTGAATATTGCAGAGGCTGGCAATATTTTTGATGTGCTCAATAGCAGTAATAGGCCCTTCTCCATTAAAAGGAGGCACACTCTTAAGCGTTGTACCCGGGATTGAGTCATAATGCAGAAGATTCAAAGGACTCTGACCATGAAAGGCCACAAAAGGTAAAGCCATAGCTATGACATGATTCAACTGATGCCTTCTTGCGTAAGTGTATCTTATAGCAGGTCTGAGAAAATGACTCGATGAATAAGGATGAGTCCTTGCAAACCTCAGTCGCCTGGCTGAATTTAATGGTAGTTCAATGAATTCAAAAGGGACACCCTTAGCAGCAGATCGTGTGGTGACCTTAGGCATAAGGTGTCAGACTGATCTTTGACCAGAGACTGATGCTCTTGATAATGGAGTCGCCAGATGCTGGGTTAATGATTGATTTTTGTTGTAACAGGACTAGCATCAATCCTAGAACTTTTTTGAGTGTTTAAAAATTGGTCCCACCGGACGTGCTATGGTCCTTGTTGACGTTGTGGATTGCACCCTTGATAGAAGGCTGAGCTTCTGTCTTCCACGCGGCACATTGGAGACTCCTCTCTTTCCTGTGGGTTTGGCAAAATTGAGGGGAGAATCTCTAGATAAGGGCTAGCTCCCTTTGATGCATCTCTGAGTTATTTCACTGCTACTGCTAATATATATAGTGTGGGGGGGGGTTGAAAAGAGAGAAGGATTACTGAAAACAGAAACTAAACTAATACAATGATGCACCAAAAAAGTTTGATCTACTCATTTACTCACACTTCAGACCAGAAGAGGACATAGATACACTTTATCTGATGAAAAGAAAGCTTAACAAGGAGGCTTAATGAAGACACACAGAAAATGAACTTACCACAGGGGTTGTAGGAGAACACACTGTCTGGTAACCCTATTCTGTCTCTGCGCTCCAAATATAACACTTCTTGTTACCTGCAGAAATGGTGATTTGTCTATACCAGGTATGTTGGTGTCAAACTTGTGAAAGCATCATGCAAAATGACTGAACACAAGGTTAATACTCAGACACAATCAGAGATATATCCAGCCAAATAGAGGTAAAACGCATTCTATTGATTCAAAGTGAAAATTTTGGCAAGGCTTCGCCTTACAAAATGAGAGATGTCTTTCTCAAATGAGAGTTTACAATATATATAGAGAAAGAGGAAGCAATTGCGCCCTTTTTTACAAGTGGCCCATGCTGCGTTTAAAACATTGGAAAGAGGAAGTCGCTGAAAGAACATGTTGTGTCAGTCGTCAGTCTTGACTTTGGCGTTTAAAGTTATATCAAATATTATTGTGAAAGCATGGGCCACGCCCCTTTGTCTGCTAACAAGACCACTTCTTAAAGACATTCACGCAGTTGTCTGCTCATCAATGCAAAATGAGGAAAAACAGGCCGCGCCATTCATTGTTTGCGCTCCTTGATGACCATTTCATAGGGACTGTTCCAACCGCTATAATAACTTTTCTGTCGACGCTTGCCTTTGCCACTTGGGTTGTTTTGTCCATATCTGTGCTTGGCTCCTTGGGCTCCTTTCTCGGCAGGTCGTTGAGTTCACTCTTGACTTTTGTCTTTTCCCAGCTTTTGTCTTTTCCTCGCACTTTCGGCCCTTAGGGTTGTCTTCTGTCAATCCTTTGGCTCTTCGGGCTCCTTTCTCGACGGTCTCTTCCTTTTGACTTCAATCCCTTTGAATTCCTTCGGATTCACATTTAATCATTTAAAGATCAACGGTTATTTCATTGCCGCAAAATTGACGCTCACGCGTCCGTCACCATTTGAAAGCCAACAGCCATTCCATCGTCCTGAATTTGACGTCTACGGGCCCGTCACATCTTTAGTAATTCCTTTGGCTTCACTTTCCTTCGGCTTTCTTTTCGAAGTGTTCCTTCGGACTTTTTTCCGAAGTATATCTCCCCTTTCTTTTCCTTTGTTCGGGCTTTTGTCGTTGAACCCTCCCGAAGGGAAGGTGTCCCTTCGGGGCTTAGAGAAAGGTCCCCCTTTTGGCAGCTGAGAATCCCCCGCAAGGGCAATTGCCCTTCGGGCTCCTTCAGGCTGCCTGGGCTTCTCAATTCCTTCGGACAAAATGTCCAAAGGAATTCCTTCGGACATTTTGTCCGAAGGAAATGTTTCCTTCATGTTTTGTTGCTTGTTTCTTTCGGTTGGGCTTTTCCTTCAGACAAAATGTCCAAAGGAATTTGCCTTGCCATTTTGCCACGGATTTCCTTCCGAAGGGTAATCTTTCGTTTGGCTCTTTACCTTTGTGAATTACTTCGGACAAAATGTCCGAAGGAATTCCTTCGAGCACTTTGTCCGAAAGAATTCACGTTGACTTCCTTTAGGTTTCCTTCGGATTTATTCCTCGGACAAAAGTCCAAAGGAAATCCTTCCTTTTGCCTTAGTCTTTTCCCGAAGAAAACCTTACCTTTTTCTGCCTTGTCCACTTTCCCAAAGGTGTTTACTGCCTTTCGCAAGGGCTGCTTGGTCTCCAAAAGTGTCTTTCGGACCCTGCTGAACGGTCCCATTTGCACCTGATTGCCCTCCGCAAGGGCACTTGACCTTCGGGGCTTTGTAAGAGACTTCCATTCCTTCTGGCCCATTCCCTTGTCAAAAGCTTGTCTAAGGCATTTGTTCAAAGCGAAATAAGCTCCATATTGAACCGAAACCTACAGGTTTGAGATCTATCAATTCTTTATAAGAACAGGATTTATTTCAAAGGGAAAATAGGCGTTTGCAGAAGGTGGAGACATCCAAGACTGACGGTTAAAATAGTATGGAAAGGAGACTGACTTTGGCCTGCAGGACGAAAATGGTCAACAAATTTGGCGATTCCCAGGGGAAGCATGCCTGCTATGCTTAAAGAAGACTGATAGTCTCAAAGTCCATTGGGCACGGAGTCAAAACACAGCGTTGAAAGAGTTAGCAACAACCTTGAGATATCCAAGAATCAATCATGAAGCTCTTACCCCAAAAAGGAAACAAAACACACACAAGATTAAGAAAACTACTAACATGTGCAAAAGCACTTAGGGAAAACAGAGAAAAGCAAGGAAAATATGTACATGATGGGAGAAGGCTTAGTGATAATGCTTAAGATGTATCCCATTAACTGGAATACGAGTTTTTCACCATCCAATCTAGAGAGTTGGAATGCATTGTGCTTCTTGCACTGAGTGATGACATATAGACCACTCCATAGGGCGTCGAACTTCGTGTGCTTTCCAGGCTTAGCTCGGTCCTCATACCATTTCAAGACGATGTCTCCTTCAGAGAAACCTTTTGACGAGGATCTCTTGTCAAAGTGCTTCTTCATTAGCTATTGACGGCTGGTGATAGAAGCCATAGCTTGATCCCTTGTCTCTTGAAGTTCCATCAGTTCACATAACCTAACCTCCATGTTGTTGCCTTCTTCTAATTGCAGCTAGTGAGCAAGGTCCAAAGCTGACAATTCAAGTGAAATAGGAAGTCTAGCTTCCCTTCCATACACAAGCGTGTATGGCAAATTGCCAACTGCCCTCTTTGGAGTGACCCTGTCTGCCCACAGGGCTGTTTTCAACTTGGCATGCCAAGTTCTCTAATTCTCCTCCATTGTTCTTTTGATAATCCTGATCAGATTCTTGTTGGTGGACTCAGCCAACCCATTCCCTTGTGGGTAGTAGTTGGAAGAAGTGCTGAGGTAGATGTCGTATCTCAATGCCCATTCACTCGTTTTGGTTCCCAAGAAAGCCAATGCGTTGTCTAATATGATGGTAGCTGGGACTCCAAACTTTGTCACTAGGCCTTCGTAGAAATCTAGGACTGCACTTTCGTTGGCCTCCTTCAAAGCAACAGCCTCTACCCATCTCGTGAAGTAGTCTGTGGCGGTCAAGACCCATTTGTGGCCAGCACTAGAGGGAGGATTGATCATCCCTATGAAGTCTAGGTCCCATTGCATGAATAGTTGTTCCACCTGAATAGGCTGTAGAGGCATTGCAGTCAGCCGCTGTTTCCCATCAAAGAGAGCACACTTTTGGCACTTTCGTATCTAGGCATGGGTGTCTCTGAATAAAATGGGCCAGAAGTAACCAGCTCTCATAATTCTTGCAGCTGTAAGCTTAGGAGCAAAGTGACCACCAGCTGGTCCATCATGGAACTCGGACAACACCCTGTCGACCTGACCTGGGTCTATGCACCTTAAAAGTAATCCTGAGAAATCCCTTCTGAACAACACTCCATCAATCAGGACATAAGGGAGAGATTGGAGTCTGAAATATCTCCTCCTGGTCCTATCAAGGCTCTGCGGGCACTCACCAGTGAGAAGGAAACGTCTCATGTCTGATGTCCAATCCTTCATGACTGCTAGTTCTTCTGTTGTGGCTGCATCATGAATTAGCAAACTATCCTCCTTCTGTTGTTTAAAGTCTGCAGCAAGGTGTTCACACAGGGATTTTCCTCTTACCAGCGTGGTGGTTTTGATATCCACGTCATATTCCATTACTTTAGTGATCCATCCCGCTCTCTTTTCATTCAGATCACGGTTGATCAAGAAATCTTTGATGCTGAGATGTGGCACCATGAGGTGAACCCTGCTGTTAGACAACATATGTCTGAATTTCTTCAGACTCCGTATGACCGCAAGGACTTGCTTCTCCACATATGTATACCTGACCTCAAAACCCTCTAGACCCTGGCTAAAAAATGCAAGCAGTTGTTCAAGGTTCTCATCATTCGCTTGGGTAAGCATAGCGGAGACTACCTCTTCATTTTTGAAGGTGTAGAGGTTGAAATCCATGGTGAAGTCAGGACTGATCAAGGTAGGACCTTGGGCGATAACCTGCTTGATCCCTTCAAAACTATCCTTCTTTTGCGCTGTCCACGCGAATTTCTCATCTTTCTTCAGCATAGAGGTCAATGGCTTGACTATCTCGACAAAATTTGGGATAAATTTCCTGATAAAATTTATTTTACCAAAGAAGCTTTGCAGACCCTTCTTATGCTTAGGCAAGGACAACTCTAGGATGGAGCGAACTCTTTCTGGATCAATGGTCAAGCCTTCTTTCGAAACCACATGGCCAAGGAGTTTACCCTCATGGACAGCGAACACACATTTCTTTGGGTTGAGAGAGATACTGAACTCTCTACATCTCTCAAAGATTTCTCTGAAGTGTTTTGTGTGTTGGCTCACTTCCTTAGAAAATACTGTCACATCATCAAGATATACCAGGACAATATTATTTATCAAGGCTTGAAAAGCCATGTCCATGGCTCGTTGAAAAGTGGTACCCGCATTGGACAGTCCAAATGGCATTTTTTGGTAAGCGAACGTCCCCCATTTGGTAGTGAAGGCTGTCTTGTATTGGTCACAGTCTTGCACCAAAATCTAATTATATCTTGAATACCCATCCAGGAGGGAGAAACGCTCGCTGCCTGTCACCATTTGGAGGATTTGCTCTATACTCGGGAGAGGATAATGGTCTTTCAAAGAGACTCTATTGAGGTCCCTGAAATCTACACATAATCTGATCTCCCCATTCTTTTTTCGGACAGGAACAAGATTGGCCAGCCAAGAAGAGTGTTTGATCAGAAATATGATTCTGGACTCAATCAGCTTGGTGAGTTCCTTCTGCATGAGAGGCTCAATCTTCGCGTTGACAGGCCTTTGTTTTTGCTTGATGGGCTTGGCGCCTTCCTCCAGCTCAATGGTATGTTGGGCCAAACTTGGGTCAAAACCCTTCAGGGCACTATACTCCCAAGCAAAGACATCAGAAAATTCTTGGCACAACAAGATGAAGGCCTGCCTTTCATGATCTGTACACACTTTCTCAAGTGCAAGTAGTTTATTCTTGAATATCTCCACTTTTTCATAGTTCTCCTTCATTGTTATGCTTGCGTTATCATTTTTCAATTGGTCATCCTCGTTAAAGATACTTTCGAGAGTGACCAAGCCTTTGGGAAGTTTATTGTTCTTCAGCTGAACAATCTGGCCGCCATACTGCTGTTGTAGCTTAGCCTGGTTTCTAGCAGCAAACTTAACTTCCTCTTGCAAGAAGAATGCTATTTGTTGATCGTTGTCAAACACCTGCCAGTTGGTGATGTTGTCAGGCACGGAGGGTCTGATTACCACTTCCAAATGGCACAGACTGTTGTTTCGGCCTATCTCCTTGGGGACATCGAATTGAGCACCAACTGCTGCTAGTCTGTCCGCTTGCTTATTCTGCTCTCTTAGAATAGAGGTAACATTGAAAGCAAAGAAACTTTCTACTTAGTCCCACACCCTGTGCTTGTAAGACTTAAGGAATTCTTGGTCAAATTTCGGCTTCTCACTTGATTTATGATCAGCTCGCTGTCCCCAAAAACCTGCAATTCTCTAATTCTTCTTTTTCTCGTCCACTCCAAACCATGGATGAGAGATTCATACTCTGCAACATTGCACGTGCAAGAAAATTAGAACCTAAAAGCCGAAAAGTATTTCTCCTGTGAGGGGGAAACTAGCACCACTCCCCCACCAGCTCCCAACTTGCTCCTTGAGCCATCAAAGAAAAGCTGCCATAAACCTAAGCTCTCTTGGCTTGCTTTCATCAAATTTGGTACAAAAATACCCTCTTCATGCATGCAATAAATCCCAAGGCCTACGTCTGCTATGAACTTATAAGGATCATGTTCAAAGTTGTCACTTCCTCATTCATCTAGGAGTAGGTCAGCAACTCCTTCAAAGGCAGAGGGCAGAGATTGATCCACTTGAAATTCTTCTTGATCAATAATGGCGTAGCTGACATTCGCCGCCTTGAGTGAGTACGACTCCAGATGATCTCTGTGGATTGGCTCCGACTCAATCTTGACCTTAGTCCCATATTTGGTTTTAAAAACTAGGTAGGACCAGTTTGCTGCTAGGTACCCCCTGTTTTGGATGTGAAATCCCTGGAAAAGCAAATGGCAAAGTAGGGAGGAATATCCGCCACCACCACGTCATGAGGAACTGAGAAAGTTGGACAGGCGTGGAGCGTCAAGTTCAAGCCTCTCACCACCCCTATTGTCTTTTCTGGTGTTCCATCTAGCTGCAAGACTCCCTTAGTCATTTCTTCGTATTTGAGCCCCAGTTTATTCACTATACATTTTGGCATTACTGAAGTGCTTGCCCCACTGTCAATAATGCAATTGTGCACCAGAAAATCTCCTATGACTAAGGACAGATAGAAAAGAGGAACCTTTTCTTCTTTCTTCACTTGGCCTGTTGTGGAAGGGTGCGCACTCATGATCAGAACATTATTGGCCTTTGCTGGGATAGCTTGTTCATTTAGCCCGTGCAATTTTTTTTGGAGCATGTCTTTTTGTCTCGGCATTGCCAATGAATCCCACAAGGAGATATTCATGTGTATCTTCTTCATCTGGTCTACCACGTTGATCTGAGGGTTGTTCCCTTTCAAATTTTCTTTGGGGTTGCTTGCAGCCTGAGGCGCAGGCCGAGGAGCTAAGGGTGTAACTGGTGGCCTGAAATTTGGAAATTTTTGGTTCATATGTGATGAATAAGATGTTGTGGACGTTTAAGCAGCTCCCTGAGCTTCCTCCATAGCTCTCTTTTTGGCCCTTTTGTTGGCTGCAACATAATCACCTTGATTGTCTGCATTGCCCACGTAGTTGACTGCGCAGAATTCACCTTCTAGGTGATTCATGGGAGCGGAATCAGACTGAGCCGACCTGCTATCCATGCCAGGTTGCAATGACGCCTCAAAGCTTGCGAATTGAGCAGCTGCCTGATTGTCTTGTGCATTCGTGTATTGACCTAGCATCTCATTTGTATAGACAGCGTGATCTTGACCATATCCCATGGGTGAGCAATTTGACTGTTCTTGTATCAGAGTATTTTGAACGGGTACCAAAGCCTTGGATGATGAAGGAGCCCCTGGATTATAGCCTTGATAAGGTCTGGATTGTGCAAACTGACTCTATCCTTGATTGTAATTCTAGAAAGGGGGTCTATTTGCTTGCCCGAACTGTTGATATCCCTGATTTGGCCGATTGCTTTGATCTTGCTGCCTTTTGAGAGCCACTAATTCATTGGTCACGCTTTGTAACAAGCTTTTGACTTCATGAAGGTCATTGGACGGAGTAACAACCGGCTTTTCTATGCCAAGCAGAAGAGCTAAGGTAGGTGCAGCAGTCTGGACTGGAGGCGGCAATTCAGGGAAGAGCGGCATATGAGGTCTAGGGGCTATCTTTTCCGCTTGCACCAGGCAATTCTCAGCTGCTATGGCTATTTCATAGGCAATGGGCAACACATGTCCTCCCATGGACTGTATCATGACAGCAATGTCACTGTTCAATGCTTTCAAATAATAGAGGAAAGCATAGCTTGGAGTTGGCCTTACCAAAATGGGGATTCTGTCCCATGTCTTTTGAAATCGAGTATTGAAATCTTGCATAAATTTGTGTGGAGCTCTCCGCATGGTGGTTAGCTGCTCGGTAAGCGAGAGGTGGTCACTCTTCTCCACAAATCTATTTGTTAAGAGGGTGCCCAATTCGTTCCATGTGTCGATTGAATTCATAGGCAGACTCTCATACCAGTCCAAAACCTTGCCCTTAAAAGACAATGCCAGCAATCTGATAGCAATGTTTTCTTCAGTGACATTGTGAATATTGCAAAGGTTGGCAATATTTTTGATGTGTTCAATAGCAGTAATAGGCCCTTCTCCATTAAAGGGAGGCACACTCTTAAGCGTTATACCTAGGATTGGGTCATAATGCAGAAGATTCAAAGGACTCTGACCATGAAAGGCCATAAAAGGTAAAGCCATAGCTATGACAGGGTTCAACCGGGCCTTTCTTGCGTAAGTGTATCTTATAGCAGGTTTGGGAAAATGACTCGCTGAATAAGGATGAGTCCTTACAAACCTCAGTCGCCTGGCTGAATTTAATGGTAGTTCAATGAATTCAAAAGGGACACCCTTAGCAGCAGATCGTGTGGTGACCTTAGGCATAAGGTGTCAGACTGATATTTGACCAGAGACTGATGCTCTTGATAATGGAGTCGTCAAATGCTGGATTAATGATTGATTTTTGCTGTAACAAGACCAGCATCAATCCTGGAACTTTTCTGAGTGTTTAAAAATTGGTCCCACCGGGCGTGCTATGGTCCTTGTTGATGCTGTGGATTGCACCCTTGACAGAAAGCTGAGCTTCTATCTTTCACGCGGCACAATGGAGACTCCTCTCTTCCCTGTGGGTCTGGCAAAACTGAAGGGAGAATCTCTAGATAAAGGCTAGCTCCCTTTGATGCATCTTTGAGTTATTTCACTACTACTGTTAATATATATAGTGTGGGGGTGTTGAAAAGAGAGAAGGATTACTGAAAACAGAGACTAAACTAATACGGTGATGCACCAAAAAAAATTGATCTACTCATTTACGCACACTTCAGACCAGAAGAGGACATACATACACTTTATCTGATGAAAAGAAAGCTTAACAGGGAGGCTTAATGAAGACACACAGAAAATGAACTTACCACAGGCGCTGTAGGAGAACACACTGTCTGGCAACCCGCTTCTCTCTCTGCGCTCCAAATACAACACTTCTTGTTACCTGCAAAAATGGCGATTTGTCTATACTAGGTATGTTGGTGTCAAACTTGTGAAAGCATCATGCAAAATGACTGAACATAAAGTTAATACTCAGAGATATATCCAGCCAGATAGAGGTTAAACGCATTCTATTGATTTAGGGTGAAAATTTGGAAAGGGCTTCGCCTTACAAAATGAGAGATGCCTTTCTCAAATGAGAGTTTACAATATATATAAAGAGGAAGCAATGGCGCCCTTTTTTACAAGTGGCCCATGCTGCGTTTAAAACATTGGGAAGAGGAAGTCGCTGAAAGAACATGTTGTGTCAGTCGCCAGTCTTGACATTGGTGTTTAAAGTTATATCAAATATTATTGTGAAAGCATGGGTTGCGCCCCTTTGTCTGCTAACAAGACCACTTCTTAAAGACATTCATGCGGTTGTTTGCTCATCAATGCAAAATGAGAAAAAACAGGCCGCGCCATTCATTGTTTGCACTCCTCGATGACTATTTCATAGGGATTGTTCCAACCGCTGTAATAACTCTTCTGCCGACGCTTCCCTTTGCCACCTGGACTATTTTGTCCATATCTGTGCTTGGCTCCTCGGGTTCTTTTCTCAGTGGGTCGTTGAGTTCACTCTTGACTTTTGTCTTTTCCCAGCTTTTGTCTTGGCACTTTCGGCCCTCGAGGCTGTCTTTTGTCAATCCTTTGGCTCTTCGGGCTCCTTTCTCGGCGGTCTATTCCTTTTGGCTTTAAGCCCTTTGAATTCCTTCGGATTCGCGTTCAATCATTTAAAGATCAACGGTTATTTCATTGCCGCAAAGTTGACGCTCGCGCGTCCGTCACCATTTGAAAGCCAACGGCTATTCCATCGTCCTGAATTTGACGTTTACGGGCCCGTCACCCCTTTAGTAATTCCTTCGGCTTCACTTTCCTTCGGCTTTGTTTCCGAAGTGTTCCTTCGGACTTTTTTTCGAAGGATATCTCCCCTTTCTTTTCCTTTGTTCGGGCTTTTGTCGTTGAACCCTCCCGAAGGGAAGGTGTCCCTTTGGGGCTTGGAGAAAGGTCCCCCTTTTGGCAGCCGAGAGTCCCCCGCAAGGGCAATTGCCCTTCGGGCTGCCTTGGCTTCTCAATTCCTTCAGACATTTTGTCCGAAGGAATGTTCCCTTCATGTTTTGCCGCTTGTTTCTTTCGGTCGGGCTTTTCCTTCGGACAAAATGTCCAAGGGAATTTGCCTTGCCATTTTGCCGCAGATTTCCTTCCGAAGGGTAACCTTTCATTTGGCTCTTTGCCTTTGTGAATTACTTCAGACAAAATGTCCGAAGGAATTCCTTCGGACATTTTGTCTGAAGTAATTCACAAAGGCATTCCTTCGGACATTTTGTCTGAAGTAATTCACAAAGGCAAAGAGCCAAATGAAAGGTTAATTCCTTTGGACATTTTGTCTGAAGTAATTCACAAAGGCAAAGAGCCAAATGAAAGGTTACCCTTCAAAATTCCTTCGGGCACTTTGTCCGAAAGAATTCACGTTGACTTCCATTAGGTTTCCTTCGGATTTATTCCTCGGACAAAAGTCCGAAGGAAATCCTTGCTTTTGCCTTAGTCTTTTCCCGAAGAAAACCTTACCTTTTTCTGCCTTGTCCACTTTCCCGAAGGTGTTTACTGCCTTCCGCAAGGGCTGCTTGGTCTCCAAAATTGCCTTTCGGACCCTGTTGAACGGTCCCGTTTGCACCTGACTGCCCTCCGCAAGGGCACTTGACTTTCGGGGCTTTGTAAGAGACTTCCATTCCTGCTGGTCTATTCCCTTGTCAAAAGCTTGTCTAAGGCATTTGCTCAAAGTGAAATAAGCTCCATATTGAACCCAAACCTACAGGTTTTAGATCTATCAATCATTTATAAGAACAAGATTTATTTCAAAGGGAAAATGGGCATTTGCAGAAGGTGGATACATCCAAGACTGACGGTTCAAAACAGTATGGAAAGGAGATCAACTTTGGCCTGCAGGACCAAAATGGTCAACAGTCCCACAGGTGGCTGAAAAAAAGGAAGAAACAAAATGATAAATTTCAAAGGTACCTAACAAGGTGGAAGGGGACATCATGTCCACGGCAACTAACCAGAAGAATGGTTCTATAAGTCATCCTACCTTTGTAAGAAAGAGCTCACAAATTTTATACCTTATGAATTTGTTGCAAGAGCATCCAAGGGGTACTGACAATCTTGCATCAACCAAAAAGATGTAGGTACGTGTTTGTGTAGACTAGTCAGCGTTCTTGATGTTTTGACATGGGATAAGATGATCCTGTTGGCAATTTGAGTATCATGGTATATAAGGACATTGTCTTAAAGATTGTCATTGATGTCATATAGGCAAACATTAATGACAAAGGCATAGTGATTCGGGTTTGTAAAGTCCATGTACTTCATTCGCTTTTACTTATAAAGTTTCATAGGTAAAGCCATGTCAAAAACCCGACTGGGTCAAGAGAATGTTGATCGGGTTTGTCTACTTCAATTGCTTTGACTCATAAAGTTTCACAAGTAAAGCAATCTCGAGAACCCGAACGGGTTTGGGTGAGTAAATCGGGTTTCCAAAATAACTTTACTTCATTCAATTTCATAAGCTAAGCAGTCTCAAGAACCCGAATGGGTCTAGCAGAGTTGATCGGGTTTCCGGAAGGACTTAACTGCTCTCATCTTTATAAGTTAAGCAATGTTGAGAACCCAAATTGGTCTAGTGGAGTTGATTGGGTTATCAAATGACTTTACTTCTTTCAATCTAATGAGCAAAGCAATGAGAAGAATCCGAAGGACAAGCGGACCAAACAAAGTTTTTGAAAGGACACTTTGAGAATTTCCGAAGGGTACTTTGCAAGAAGTCCGAATGGCAAGTGGACCAAACAAAGTTTCCGAAATGACACTCTGAGAAAGTTCGAAGGGTAAGTGGACCATTGAAAAAGTTCCGAAGGGATATTTTCAAAAAGTCCGAAGGGTAAGTGGACCATTGCAAAAGTTCCGAAGGGATCTTTTCATAAAGTCTAAAGCGTAAGTGGACCGTTGTAAAAGTTCCGAAGGGCAAGTGGACCATTGCAGAAAGTCCGAAGGGATCTTTTCAAAAGGCCGAAGGGTATGTGGACCCTTACAGAAAAGCTGAAAGGTATGTGGACCCTTAAAAAAAATCTGAAGGGCACTTAGACATTCCTTCGGGGAAATTGTCCGCAACAATTCCTTCGGGGAAATTGTCCACAACAATTCCTTCGGAGAAATTGTCTCGAAAATCCCTTGGCAAAAAGCCCGCAACAAATTGTCCGAAGAGAAAGGTCATTTGCAACTTTGCCAAAGGATAAAGTGTGGAAGTCTTATAGGGCATTCTCAAAGGGATAAGGCATGTTAAAGATCAAGCAAGTCTACAAGGATCAATGGTGCAAAAGTATTACAAGAATGCCGAAGAAAATGAGATCACGTCAACATGTCGGGTTTAGCGATACAATAGAAAGGGTAAAGGTCGAGCATATTCGAATAAATCGAAAGGAGCAAAAGCAATCCTGATATATAGGAAATAGCAAGATGCAAAAAGGAGCTTGATGGTTAGACTTGGCGCGAAGAAAGAAATCAAAGGCTCGCATTTAATATGTTCTCAACGAACAAGTGAGGGAACAGACAAAACCTGTAAATGATTACACAGAGCTCGAGATTGATCGATTCAGCCAATCAATTCTCGATTAAAGAAACGATGCAATTATGACCTGATTCCAGCACTTGCCAAAAATAGAAAAGAGAGTTGAACATTGCGGCGTGATGCATGAACCGAGACACGAAAAGGGTATATGTCAAATTCGCATTGAATAAAAAACCAGAAAAGGGGAGTTGAAGTGCGAAAAGAAAACGGTGCAGTTATGACCAAAATCCAACAGTTGTCAAATATAGAAAAGTGATCTAAGCATTGAAGTGTGATGTATGAATCGAGACACGGGAATTTGCATATGTCAAAGTCGCATTGAATGAGAACAAATAGCTAGAATAAGTTAAGAGGAGCTGAAGTGTGAACACGTTGTATAGATGAAACCCTAAAACTCAATGTATATACACATCTTATTCATTGTAAAGCCGTTGTTGTTGCAATTGATAGTGTTGTAGAGCAACTCGAAGAGTGTCACTTTGAAATGTATGTAGACACAGAGTGAAAAACAGAGCAACAGAGAGTGAGACAGAGGAAGAAAGAGCACACAAAGAATGTGCAGAGATTGAGCAGTTACAGACTAGACTTATAACAAAAAAATTGATCTGGATTCATTTGTGAATCCATCTTGTATTCTGAAGTTGTAGCTTCATAGTTCTGATTGGTTGGTGCCATCAAAAAACTGAGTTGGTGCTCAGTTAGGGGATTGGTGTCTCTTTAGGGAGTGGGTGCTTCCATAGAGTGGGTGCTCTTAAATGTAACCAGTGAGGTTAGCTAGTAAGAAATTTAACAGTGAGGCTAGACTAGAATAGTAGATTCTAACAACTATTTTCACCGTAGTTTTTTCTCTTTAGGTTTTCCATGTAAAAATCCTGAGTAATGTGTTTTTGTGTGTATGTTTAATCTCTGTATTTTTTCTTTGACTTGCATATGAATTTGTATTTACTCTAAAAGGTTTAAAAGAACTAGTTTTAGTTGATCTACTGATTCACCCCCCCTCTCAGTAAATAGTTGTGTTCAACAATTGATATCAGAGCCTAGGGTTCCTCAGAAAAAGCTTAACCGGCTCAAGTAGAATTTGGTCAGTGAACACAATGGCCAGTCAAAAAAGATCATCAAACAAAGCACCTCTCTTCGATGGGTCTAACTATGTTTTTTGAAGCATAAGAATGGAAGCATATTTGTCCTCATTAGGATTTGATGTATGGATGTCTATGGTAAACGGATACACAGCTCTTGCTGTAGCTCCTATAGATCAAGCTGCCAAGAAGGCATATGAAAACAATGCCAAGGTAAAGAATGTCATTCTTTGTGGACTGTCAAATTCAGAGTTTGTCAAAGTAATGCACTGTCAAAGTGCAAAACACATCTGGAACAAGTTGAAAAGCATCTATGAAGGAGATGACAAGGTGAAGCAAGCTAAGCTTCAAACGTACAAAGGACAGTTTAAAAGTCTTAAAATGAATGAAGAGGAGAAGATTGCTGACTACCTCCTCAAGGTAGATGAAATAGTGAATGCTATTAGAGGACTTGGAACAACAATAGAAGAATCAACTATTGTCAAGAAGGTTCTAAGATCCCTACCGTCAAGATATGACTCCAAAATCTCTGCATTTGAAGAAGCAAGAGATTTGGATAAGCTCACAGTGGATGAGCTGCATGGAACGTTTACAGCCTATGAAATGAGAATGGGAGAGACTGATACCATTAAAAGAGAAGCTGCATTCAAAGTAGCAAAGCAGGGAAAAGAAGAAACCTCTATGTCTGAATCTGAGGAGTTTGATGAAGAAGAAGCTAACTTTGTCAGAAAATTAAAAAGAGGGTCAAGAAAATACAAAGGTAAGCTACCATTCAAATGTTTTAACTACGGAAAGGTATGACACTTTGCTACCAAATGTCCTTATAATAAAAAGAACAATTATGAGCAAGAAGACAGCAGCAAAAAGGTGAAACCTCACTATGCAAAAAGAAAGAACTTCAAGAGCAAGAAAGGTTTATATACAAAAGAAGATAGTGACTCAGTGAAGGGTAGTGATAGTGATAGTTCGGATGATGATCATGACTGTGCTTTTGTAGCAAAGAGAAGAATTTATGTTCATGGCAGAAGAATCCACTCCCATAAATCAAGAACAGAACGAAGATGAAGATTGGGGTGAAGAAGAGGAAGGTGAAGTTGATCTAGAAGGCGAGCTGGTTTGTGCTCTAGAAGAGATTGAGAAATTAAGAAAAGAGGACTCAAAATAGAAGAAACTTGGGCAGAAGGAACTTGACAAATCTAATCAAATGATAGTGACTCTGAAAACTCAACTTGAGAAGGCCAAAAGAATAGAAGTACTTAAGATGGAACTACCAACAAAGTCTAAAGAGTGCATGAAGCTTGAGGAAGAAATAGTAGCTTTGAGGAAAGAACTTGAGAAGGCAAAAAGTCAAATAAATAAAAATCTAAAGTTGACAAAAAGATCAGACATTCTTAACGAATTAATCATTGGTCAGAAGCCTTCAAATGAAAAATCTGGTCTTGGATATGAGAAAGGAGATGGCTCATCAACTAGTACGTCGACCAATCTGTATGACAACTTCAAAATAGGAAGAGGCGCTAAAGCAAAGGAGAAGGTCAACAAAGACACTGCAAAAGATCCAAACCAAGAGAAAGTGAAGAGAAAAAATTTTGGGAAAAGGTCTGTAATCAAAGATGCAGAAGGATTTACTCAAGTGATAGACTTGAAGAAACAAAGGAGTATAAAAGGTAATCACACTGCACCAAAGAATTTTATGACCAGGTGTTATTCATCCTTTTATGGATATTGTTACAGCTGTAATCAGTTTGGTCATAGGGCCATTGAATGTAGAGTTGTTCCTCATAGAAGAATTAGTTTTGTAAGTAGAAACTCATTTGCTCCTCTGCTAAATTCAAGTTTCATGTGCTATAATTGTAATAATTTTGGTCATATAGCTAAGCATTGTAGGACTAACTTTGCTATGCCAAACGTAAACAATGTAAAGAAAGGCAAGTCTCCTCATGAGAACAAAGGTCCACAAATCACTAAGAAAGAAAAGAAAAAGATGCATGAGAGACCTAAAGAAATGTGGAGAGTGAAAAGTCAATCCTTGATAGCTCAAACAACACTCCATGCCAAAGAACAGAATCTGTGGGTAATTGATAGTGGATGCTCTAAGCATATGACTGGTGACAAGAGTAAGTTCACCAAGTTGAGCAAATGCAAAGAAGGAATTGTCAATTTGGGAGACAACACAACAATAAAAATCAAAGGCAAAAGAACCTTGCAAATTGATGGTAAGCTTCCTACACATGATGTTCTTTATGTAAAAGGACTGAAGCATAATCTGCTAAGTGTCAGCCAAATGTGTAACACTGGATACAAGGTCATATTTGATGCTGAAGGCTGTAAGTTAAAGAGATCTGGCAAAACAATTGCAGAAAGGAAAAGGACTGAGAACATCTACAATCTTGTTGAGGCAAACAATGATAGTTGCCTCTTAGGAAAAATTGATGAAAGCTGGTTGTGGCATAGAAAAATGGGACATGTCAATTTTGATAATCTAGTCAAAGTAAGTTCAAACAAGTGTGTAAGACATATGCCCAAGATAACCAAACCTGTGGATACTACATGCAGAGAATGTCAATTAGGCAAGCAAACAAGGGTCAAATTTCAAACAAAAGAATATGCGACTACAAAGCCTCTGCAATTAGTTCATACTGATCTCAGTGGTCCTACCCAAACAAGAGGATCAAAAGGAGTTTATTGCTTCGTGTTGTTCGTAGATGATTATTCAAGGATGACATGGGTAAGATTTTTGAAGGACAAACCTCAAGCTTTTGAGAGATTTAAGATCTTTAGAGCCATGGTTGAAAATGAAATGGGAAGAAAGATCAAATGTCTGAGATCAGAGAAAGGTGGGGAATTCACCTCCAATGAGTTCATAAAATATTGTGAAAAGCATGGGATTAAAAGGCACTACTCTACTTCAAGAACTCCACAACAAAATGGAGTTGTTGAGAGAAAGAATAGGACTGTTAAAATGGCTAGAACAATGTTGAAATAGGCCAAATTATCTGATGGATATTGGAGAGAAGCAGTCCACACAACAGTATAACTGTTGACGCAGTGGATTGCACCCGGGGCAGGACGCCTAGCTCCTGCCCTTCCACACACAACAATGGAAATTCCCCTCGCTTGTGGGACCGGCGAAGCTGGAGGAGAGAGTCTCTAGATAAGGGCTAGCTCCCTCTGATGTATCTTTTAGGCCCTGGTTTCTCCTACTGCTAAGAAATAAAATGAAAAAGGGGGGGGATGAAAAGGGAGAGAGAGCTGTTGAAAACAGAACCTAAGCCTAAAAATGAAAAGGTGATACACCAAAAAAGTTTGATCCACTCAGGCCCAAACATACACTTTTCACCAGGAAGAAACGCCCATACACTTCATCTGAAATGGGAAACTAATTTGTTTCAGTGAGTTAGGGGTCCGTAGAGATACAGGGTGGAAAGAACTACCAAAGGTGCTCTGCAACACACTTAGGCAACCTATTCACATGCGCCTATATTCCTGCTATAGACACTTCTGGCAAACCTGCAGAAAAGAGACTTCACAATGCACTAGACATGCTATAATCGATCTGTGAAAAGCATGAAAGACAATGACTTAACACAAAAGAACACAGACATATACTTTAAAGTGCAAGACCAGATAGAGGTAAAAATGCTAAGTCTTGATTTAAGGTAAAATCTGGCAGCGCTCTACTTTACAAGCCCTGAGAGATTTTTGGGCAGAGTTTTGCCTTAAGGCTGAGAGAATGGATCTTTTCTCAAATGAGAAGCTTTACAATATATAGAGAGAGGAAGAGAACTTGGCGATTTCTGGGAAAGACTTTGGCGCTCTTTTTGCAAGCTGGCCCATGTGCGCTCTAAGCCTTGGGAAGAGGGAGCCGTTTGATTGTCGGTTCTTGCTTTGACTTTGGCGTTCCAAATTAACGTGAAAACATGGCCACGCCTCTTTTCTGCAAACAGACTGCTCTTTTCCTGCAAACAGACTGCAATTTGTCCCCTCATAAATGCCAACTGGAGAAAGCAGGCCGCGCCGCTCACTGTTTGCGCCATTTGGTGACCATCTGGCAATAACTCGCCTCCTACTTTGTCTCTTTCTGCACCTTGTCTTCTTCCTGGTTTTTGTCTCTTTCTGGCTCCTGTCGCTGAGTTCCTTAGGCTGTTTTCTGCTTGCCTTGGCCACTTTCCGCTGATTTTCAAATAAGTGACACGTGGCACATTCCACTGTGAAATGGGCAGGACACGTGGCAGCATCCGCTTGACTCGTAGAAGCTTTAGGCACCCTTTGAAGGTCCTGTGGAAGAGGACATGTGTCGGCTTCCGCTTTCCTTAACAATTCGTCTAGGGCCCACCACAGTTCTCGCGGGACAAAAGAGAGAGACCGCGGATGTTGACACTTGTCGGCTTCTGCCGAGACTTGCAGGGGACACGTGGTACGTTCCGCTGCTCCTAGAAAAGCATGTCAAAGCCTTCCGCGGTTGCCACTTGGCGCCCTCCGCACTCTGGATTTTTCTAGTGTGAAATTGACGTTCGCGGGCCCGTCACAGTTTGAAAACCAACGGTTAGTCTATCTTCTTAAAGTTGACGGCTTCCGGGACGTCATCGTCCTTGGCAAATTCCTTCGGGCCTTTTCCTGCTTCGGCTTTTCTTCTTCGCGGGCTTTTCCTTTGGACAATTTTCTCGTGGACAAAAAGTCCGCGAGAATTGTCTCGGTTGCTTTGATTTCTTCGGAATTTTCCCCGGGTCCCTTTCTTTGGAATTTTCTCGGCTTTTTTCTTTTTCGCGGCCTCTCCGAATTTCTTTGAACTTTTTGTTCGAAGGAATTCCTTCGGACAAAAAGTCCGAAAGAAATCGTCCTTGTCCTTTGCTTTCGGGTTTCTTGTTTACAGTTTTTCCAAATTCCTTCGGACTTTTTGTCCGAAGGATTTCTTCCTTGCCTCTGCCGACCGCCTTAGAAAAATTTCCGAAAGAACTTACCCTTTGCAGATTTCACTTTGAAGTGTTCTCTGCCCTCTGCAAGGGCTCTTGAACCTGGAATTGCCCTTCGCAAGGGCACTTGTCCTTCGAGAGGCTTGAACCTTTGACGTTGAACCGCTCCTTTGAACCAACCGTTGAACCAATTGATTGAACCGGTTCAACGGTTCAAACATTTGTTGGACCGTTTGATGAACCAAGCCTGTTGAACCGTGCGTTGAAATTTGCCGATGAACCGAGGCATTGAACCGAGTGATTGAACCATCTGATTGAACCGAAGCAATGAACCAAGACGTTGAACCAATGCGTTGAAACAAGCCGATGAACCGTTTGATTGAACCAAGGCGTTGAACCTAGCTGATGAACTTTGTAGTTGAACCGAAGCGTTGAACCAAGGCATTGAACCGGTTCAATGGTTCAACGGTTCAAAGGTGCCAACCTTCCTTGTGAATTTCTTCAGACGAGAGCCCGAAGAAGCTTTGTAAAACTTTGGACTCTTTGAACTGGTTCCTCAACTGCAGAAAGACTACACCTGCAGAGTCCGTAGAAATTCTTGGACTTGTCCAAAATAAAAAATGAATTGGCCTAGAACAGCAGGGGTAGAAGGGGACCGATTTTTGGCCTGTTGGACAAAAAATGGTCAACAATAACTAAGGGTGAAAAGTGATAAAACACCATACGAACTGTGGTATGGAAAGCCTGCATCAGTTAAATGCTTCAAAGTGTTTGAAAGCAAATGCTACATCAGAAGAAAGGAGAACAAACTAGGCAGCTTTGAGTCAAGATGTGATGAGGGAATCTTTCTTGGTTACTCCACTCATAGCAAAGCCTATGTATGTTACAATAAGAGGCTGCATAAAATAGTTGAGAGCATCAATGTCAAGGTCGAAGAAGGATTTAAACATGTCAAACTTGTTGAGGAGATCAAAATTGAAGAATTAGAAGAAGCAAAAAATGAAGTAGAAAGTAGTGAAGAGGAAGAAAAGAGTGAAAGGGCATCTGCAAGGTTTGTTCAAAAGGAACATCCCAAGGAGCAGACAATTGGCAACAAAAATGAGGGAGTTCAGACTAGGAGAAGAGCTGTAATGAACAAGGAACAAATAAGTTTTGGTCTATTTTCAGAAATTGAGCCTAAAACCTTTAGTGAAGCCAGCAAGGATGAAAATTGGTTAAAAGCCATGGAAGAAGAACTGAGTCAAATAGATAAGAACAAAACATGGGAATTGGTTCCTAGACCCTCAAACAAGAATGTGATAGGAACTGAATGGGTTTACAGAAACAAACTCAATGAAGATGGAGCCGTCATAAGAAACAAAACCGGATTGGTGTGCAAGGGATATGCACAAGTAGAAAGCAAGATTTTGAAGAGGCATTTGCTCCAGTGGCAAGACATTTGCAATTTGATGACAAAGGTATGCTGGCTCTAGATTATTATGCCTGTCTATACAGAGATATGTCGATTTTTTATTGGTCTTTTAGACCAATGCTATATACATGCTCATCTGGAGAATCATGGAGTCAAAAGAGCTACATTTGAAGTGCCTGCATAGAAGCTTAGGCAAATATGCCATTGTCTAAGGGGGAGTCCCTCACAAAGTGTTCTAACCAGCCAGGTCCAAGGATTAGAATATACAGACAGTAAAGAAGCAGCCCGTCTCCATGATATGGCAAGGACTCTTTGTCATTAATCTCAAAGGGGGAGAAAGCAAAATGGTGAAGGAATAAAGAAGGGTAGTCATTCTGAGTATGTTTTGCCATCAATGACAAAGGGGGAGATTGTTGGCAATTTGAGTATCATGGTGTATAAGGAGATTGTCTAAAAGATTGTCATTGACGTCAAATAGGCAAACATTAATGACAAAGGCATAGTGATTCGGGTTTGTCAAGTCCATGTACTTCATTCGCTTTTACTTATAAAGTTTCATAAGTAAAGCCATGTCAAAAACCCAACTGGGTCATGAGAATGTTGATCGGGTTTGCGTACTTCAATCGCTTCGACTCATAAAGTTTCACAAGTAAAGCAATCTCGAGAACCCAATGGGTCTGGGTGAGTAAATCGGGTTTCCAGAATAACTTTACTTCGTTCAATTTCATAAGCTAAGCAGTCTCAAGAACCCAAATGGGTCTAGAAGAGTTGATCGGATTTCCAGAATGACTTAACTGCTCTCATCTTTATAAGTTGAGCAATGTTGAGAACCCAAATTGGTCTAGTGGAGTTGATCGGGTTTATCAAATGACTTTACTTCTTTCAATCTAATGAGCAATGCAATGAGAAGAATCCGAAGGGAAAATGAACCAAACAAAGTTTCTGAAAGGACACTTTGAGAATTTTTGAAGGGTACTTTGCAAGAAGTCCGAAGGGCAAGTGGACCAAACAAAAGTTTCCGAAAGGACACTTTGAGAAATTTTGAAAGGTAAGTGGACTGTTGCAAACGTTCCAAAGGGATCTTTTCAAAAAGTCCAAAGGGTAAGTGGACCGTTGCAAAAGTTCCAAAGGGATCTTTTCAAAAAGTCCAAAGGGTAAGTGGACCATTGCAGAAAGTCCGAAGGGATGTTTTCAAAAGGCCGAAGGGTCTGTGGACCCTTACAGAAAATCCGAAGGGTATGTGGACCCTCAAAGAAATCCCAAGGGCACTTAGCCATTCCTTCGGAGAAATTGTCCACAACAGTTCCGTTAAGGAAATTGCCTGCAACAATTTCGTCGAGGAAATTGTCCTCAACCGTCAAGAAAATTGTCCGCAACTAAAGCCGTGTAGAAAACCCGACTGCGTCAGGAGAATGTTGATCGGGTTTGCATACTTCAATTGCTTCGACTCATAAAGTTTCACAAGTAAAGCAATCTCGAGAACCTGAATGGGTCTGGGTGAGTAAATCGGGTTTCCAGAATAACATTACTTTGTTCAATTTCATAAGCTAAGTAGTCTCAAGAACCTAAATGGGTCTAGCAGAGTTGATTGGGTTTCTGGAATGACTTAACTTCTCTCATCTTTATAAGTTGAGCAATGTTGAGAACCCGAATTCGTCTAGGGGAGTTGATCTTGTTTATCAAATGACTTTACTTCTTTCAATCTAATGAGCAAAGCAATGAGAAGAATCTGAAGGGCAAGTGGACCAAACAAAGTTTTCGAAAAGACACTTTCAGAATTTTCGAAGGGTACTTTGCAAGAAGTCCGAAGGGCAAGTGGACCAAACAAAGTTTCCAAAAAGACACTTTGAGAAATTTCGAAGGGTAAGTGGACCGTTGCAAAAGTTCCAAAGGGATCTTTTCAAAAAGTCTGAAGGGTAAGTGGACCATTGAAAAAGTTCCGAAGGTTTCTTTTCAAAAAGTCTGAAGGGTAAGTGGACCGTTGCAAAAGTTCCGAAGGAATCTTTTCAAAAAGTCCGAAGGGTAAGTGGACAATTGCAGAAAGTCCGAAGGGATCTTTTCAAAAGGCCGAAGGGTATGTGGACCCTTACAGAAAATCCAAAGGGTATGAGAACCCTTAAAGAAAATTCGAAGGGCACTTAGACATTCCTTTGAGGAAATTGTCCGCAACAGTTCCGTTAGGGAAATTGTCCGCAACAGTTCCTTTAGGGAAATTGTCCACAACAATTCCTTCGGGGAAATTGTCCCAAAAAGCCCTTGACAAAAACCCAGCAACAAATTGTCCAAAGAGAAAGGTCATTTGCAACTTTGCCAAAGGATAAAGTGTGGAAGTCTTATAGGGCATTCTCAAAGGGACAAGGCATGTTAAAGATCGAGCAAGTCTACAAGGATCAATGGTGCAAAAGCATTACAAGAATACCAAAGAAAATAAGATCACATCAACATGTCAAGGTTTTACGATACAATAGAAAGGGTAAAGGTCGAGCATATTCGAATAAATCGAAAGGACCGAAAGCGATCTTGATATATAGGAAATAGCAAGATGCAAAAAGGAGCTCGATGGTTAGACTTGGCATGAAGAAAGAAATCAAAAGCCCGCATTTAACATGTTCTCGAAGAACAAATGAAGGAACAAACAAAACCTGTAAATGATTCTACAGAGCTCGAGATTGATCGATTCAGCCAATCAATTCTCGATTAAAGAAATGACGCAATTATGACCTGATTCCAGCACTTGCCAAAAATAGAAAAGAGAGTTGAACATTGCGACATGATGCATGAACTGAGACATGAAAAGGGTATATGTCAAATTCGCATTGAATGAAAAACCAAAAAAGGGGAGTTGAAGTGCGACAAGGAAATGACGCAGTTATGACCAAAATCCAATAGTTGTCAAATATAGAAAAGAGATCTGAGCATTGAAGTTGGATGTATGAATCAAGACACAGGAATTTGCATATGTCAAAGTCGCACTGAATGAGAACAGACAGATGGAATCAGTTAAGAGGCACTGAATTGTGAACATGTTGTATAGATGAAACCCTAAAACTCAATTTATATACATGACATCTTATTCATTGTAGAGCCACTGTTGTCATTGCCATTGAGAGAGTGTTGTAGAGCAACTCGAAGAGTGTCACTTTGAAATGTATGCAGACACAGAATGAGAGACAGAGCAACAGAGAGTGAGGCAGAGAGGAAAAAAGAGCACACAGAGAATGTGCAGAGATTGAGCAGTTATAGACTAGACTTGTAACAAAGAAATTGATCTGGATTCATTTGTGAATCCATCTTGTATTCTAAAGTTGTAGCTTCGTAGTTTTGATTGGTTGGTGACATTATAAAACTGAGTTGGTGCTTAGGGAATTGGTGTCCTTTAAGGAGTGGGTGCTTCCATAGAGTGGGTGCTCTTGAATGTAACCAGTGAGGTTAGCCAGTAAGGCATTTAACAGTGAGACTGGATTAGAAAAATAAATTCTAGTAGCCATTTTCACTATGGTTTTTTCTCTTTGGGTTTTTCACGTAAAAATCCTGAGTAATATGTTTTTGTGTGTATGTGTAATCTCTACATTTTTTCTTTGACTTGCATATGAATTTGTATTTCCTCTAAAAGGTTTACAAGAACTAGTTTTAGCTAATCTACTGATTCACCCACCCTCTCAGTAGATAGTTGTGTTCAACAAATCCATGGGAAGTATCATCACTCCAACACTTCAAGGGCATCAAGTGCATCAAAGAGTATTAGTTTTAGTCCATAACATGGTTCCAATTGTGTTGGTTGAGTCATTCAAGTTTCAATAGCATTAGGGAGATGGTTTCGTCTCTTGAAAGTGATAGGTTTTGGAATAAAAGCAAAAACATCATGTGTCATCCATCAAAAGTAGAATGTGATTGCATATTTGGATTACTCTCAAAAATTTAATCACTTTCAAAGAAAACAAAATCTCATTTCGAGTCCATATGCAAAAGATATGACCTCTGGAAGCTGTAGAGTTTTTCATAGTGACAAAACCACCAGGGTGATCTTCCAAGCTTAAGCGTCAATTACACAACCACCACTCTACATTAAGTGGCAGTTTCACCCACAAGGAATGCAAAAAACAAATTAATTGCCCATAATGATGAATTCTCAATTGTTGAGTGTTTCCAAGATGCTTGGGAGTTCAAAGAGGCACTCCAACAATTAGAGGTAGTCTTGAGAGATTCAAATCAATTGGTAAAAGAGTTGAGGAGAGTCATTTAGAAGGGGGACTTCACTGAGCAGAGCAAGTGAGAGAGAACTAATTTTCTAGGGGCTTGTAGGAAGAGTTTATGTATGCTCCAAGAAAGGAACAAAGAGTGTACCAAGCCCTGAGGGACTGAACTTGGTTGTATCTTCTTCATGTTATGTTCAATAAAGAAAGCAAGCATATGTGTCCCTCAAATCTCTGTAATATTGTCATACAATTCAATAAAGAGTGTTTTGATCTCAATATAAATGTGCTAAATCTGATTGTGTATGTCCAATTGTAAGAATGAGTCTAGGCTGAGGAGTGAGGCAGCCATTAAATTGGCCCCCTCATTCTAATTTTCATCGATTAGTTTCAATATAACAGTGTTTAATTTCAATTTAATACTCACAATTTTGATCCAAATCATATACTAATGCCAATGATGAAAGGCTTTTACTTGCCTTATGTCATGTCCCCCTTTTGGACATAAAAGTAAAAAGGACCCTTAGCCTTATTCTTTGGTGTTTCCCTTAGGCTAAGGGAAGAGGAACTTAAAAATGAAGCAATAACTCCTCTTCAAATTATATCAAGGTACTTTTTGGTTAAGTTGTTCTAATTTTAAGTTGAAAAGGGGGCCTTTTGAGTTAATGGGGCTCACATAGCCCTTAAGTGATTTTTAAAAAAAGTTAACTGTTGTCAACCTGGAGTTGCACCCTAAAACGAAGACATGCTGAAATGGCCAATCCTCTCTCCAATTGAAACAATGGGATCTTCTCACGGTGGGTGCCTCAATGGTGAGAAGAACCTCTAGAGAAGGCTAGTTCCTGTAAGATGTATCAATGAAGATCTCTACTCTGCATTGTGAACAACCATGGAAAAAGGAGAAAGAAACTTGAAGGGAAAATCCTACCTAATGACGGTGATACACCAGAATGTTTGATCCACTCTACTTGGAACCTTGAACACTGAATCAAACAAGGGAAAATGAAGACCTTTGATTTCAATTGATCACTATGCATAAGTATTTCATGAGAAGGTTCGATCCAATGACAAAAACGTGAGGAAAAACGATGGAGAGGTCTGATACAAAACACTTTGCAGCCACCTAACATCCACTTACAGCTTCAACAAAAGGCATAAAACACTGAACATGCCCTGCATAACATGATGAGCTAGCAACTAGGTACGAATCAGAATTTGGGAAGGGAGAGAAATTTACCACGTATGCAAATTGCTAAATGAATGTACACTATGCTACCACTTGAAATCTGAAAGTATAGTCCTTGTCCCCCAAAAATATCAATCTTTTTGGGAACAACCTATGAACTATTTTGGTTCAACAGACCAAAATCCTCTCTCCCCTTTTCAAGAATTTGCTCTGAGCATTCAAATTCCTCAATTTTCAAGCTTTTCAAAAATCTACGGACTCTGCAGGCCAAGTTCTATGGGCTTCGCAGGTTGATTTCTACGGACTTTGCAGGAAAGAAGCAAGCTCTCAACACTTAGGCGATTTCAAGGTTGGTTCAACGACAAGGTTCAACCAAAATGTCCATCGACAAGCTTCTAAGCAAGGATTGAACCATTGAACCATTGAACTGTTGAACCTTGAACCATTTTGGTTCAACGAGTTCAATGGGTTCGAAGGTTCAATGTCATCAGCAAGACTTAAGCGCATTTGTCAAGGTTCAAAGTTCAACCGCTTCAAGGTTCAACGGCTTCAAAACACTTATCAAAGAGAAAAAGGCTTGAACCATTGAACCACTTTGGTTCAAAGGTTCAACGGGTTCAATGGTTCAATAGGTTCAACGAGTTCACAGGGTCAAAGGTTCAACCAATGCTATGAAGATCAAAGAGCTTAGAAAGAACAAGGAAGTGACGGACAAAGGATGAACCAATGAACCGATTGAACCTTGAACCGAAAGAGTTCAAAGTTCAATGGTTTATGGGTTCAAAGGTTCAAAGGTGGCCTCAGTCAAGGAAAGAAGCAGCAAACAGGTGGTTCAACGGATGGTTCAACCAAGGAGCGGGAAAGCGATTGAACCAGGAAGCGATGTAACAAAAGAGATAGAATGAATCGATAAACCAATGAATCAATGTACTTTCAGCGGGTTCAAAGGTTTAAGGTTCAACATGGTTCAAACGGCTAGCAACCATTGACAGCCCCGCAGACGTCAAATTTAAAGTCAGGGAATATCCGTTGAAATTCAAATAAAGCGCAAAACTTAAAGGAATAACCAAGCGACTGATCAAAAAGATAGAATTCCTTCGGATTTGTTCAAAGGCCGACAGGGAACATTTCCTTCGGACTTTTTGTCTGAAGGAAATTATTAAGTGAAAGAGCCGTTAGAATTCTTTTGAAAGTATTTTTCGCGGGAAAAGGACTAAGGCAAAGCCCGAAGGAATTCCTTCGGACTTTTGTCCGAAGAAAATAAGCCCGACCAAAGGAATGCCCGAAAGGAAAAAACCTAAGAGCGGAGCGCTCCAAGTGTCATCGTCCGTGTGATTGCTAGATTACGCGAAACATGCCACGTGTCCCTTGAAAAGCTCGACGGAAGCCGCCAAGCATCAACATCCGCGGTCTCTCCCTTTCGTTTCGTAAAGACTGTGGTGGGTCCCCGATGAGTTGATAAAGTAAGCGGATGCTGCCATGTGTCATCTTCCGCAGGACTCTCAAAAGCGAAAAATGCCATGTGTCACTTGCTGAGATCAGCAGAAAGCGGCCAAAGCAAGAGGGAAAGACACGAAGGAATTGCTAAGGAGGATGACGGGCTTGAACGCATTCAAAGGCCAAAACGCCAAAGGGAAGAACTGCTGCTGGAAGAGCGTAAAGAGCCAGCAAAGCCGAGGATATAGCCCTGAGAGCTCAAATGCCAAGAAAAGACAAAACCAAAAAGGGAAAAGATAGCCCGAGGGCTCAAATCGTAGCAGAAAGAGGGAAAGGCCAAAATATCTTCAAGAGAGTTATTTCCAGTAGGTAAAACAGTGGATCAAGTAGACTCCCGAGCACGCCAAATCAAGGACGCGGCCTGTTTTTCCTTCCATGAAGTAATGGCAAATTAGACAGCTGCACAGACATCAAAAAAAAGACAAGACAGTCCATACTAAGGAAGAGACATATTAGAGGAATGGACACGCCATAGTTATGGCAATGCACTGTTCCCAGCATGGTCCCTCCAGACAGAACTGAAGGTGCATTGAAGGCATTCAATTCAGCATGGGTCTTTTTCATGAAAACAAGCACCCAAGTCTTTCTTGGAGCACTATATATTGTAATCTCTCATTTGTTACAAGGGAGATCTTCCGGTTACCAGAAGCAAAACTCTGCCCAAATTGAAAGGCATTACTGAGACTTTGAGCTCAAATTGTTCATCATATTTCTTTGTTTAAATCAGAAAGCAAGTTACTTTCAGACTTTGTGCTGTTATAGCTTGTATCATTCTAGGAGATTGTTCTTATGTCTATTTCTTAAATGTATTCTTGTTTATGCAATTTAACAAGCAGAGCTAGTGGAAGTGATAAAGGTGTCCTGAAGCCAGCTACTTTCAGACTTTGTGCTGTCATAGTTGTCTTCAGTGTGTGTTTATTTTTTGTTTTTGTGTAAAGGACCTTGGGACGACTTTGTGCTCCCATTGTTCTTCGTATTTCACTCTTAGGCAGTCAAAGTGGAGACTTTGTGCTACATCTTAGATTGATGGTTACTCTGTACTCTGTTACCAGGTCTTTGTCACTCCCTGAAAGAATTCTTGTTGTTTCTTGCAAGAACACTTCTGAAAGAAGAGAAGTACCTTCAGTGTCTTCACCAAAATTTTCTCTTTTGTTTATGAACATCATCTATGAAAGAAGAGAGATGGATGGTGTATCCTACCCCTGTGTGTTATTTTCAGCTTATATATATAGTATATAGTGCCTTTATACCTATAAGGAACCTCCCTTTGATGAGAGGAGAGATTTGTCCCCTTTGGATGTGCTAAACCTGCAACTTTGGACGACCAATCTTTCTATGCTGTGGTTGAAGAGACTTATTTTACTCACCAGTTAGCTGGTTGACAAAATATTCACCCAACAGTCGTATTGATTAAAGAGGTTACACAACTCACCAATGGCAGAGTCTGGTCTTACCAAGAGGGATGGATTTTACAAGGCTGAAAAGCCATTAATATAGAATATTACAAAAAACCAAAAGATTGGCGTTGGAAATAGGAGAGAAAGTTAACTCTTCATTAGCCCAAGTCCAAATTGCGTTGCATGAGTTTTCCAAATTTGTCTTTCCTTGACTTATACCTAGTTGTCTTGTATGAAAAATTCTTGGCATTGAAAAAGAAGAAGACAAGCTTTGGATACATGAAATCTACGAATAGATGTCTTGACTTGAAAACTAGTCAACTTCAAAACAAGAGTAGTCAAATACACTCGAACTGCTAGAACATTTGAAAGTCTCCCTTTTGCATGAAATCAATGCAAATGCCAAATTAAGAATTACGTTTGAACCGCCGGAACGTTTCAAGCTTTGAGACAAACGAGAGTGCATGCTTGGAATTTCTCGCTGTTTGAAATGTTCAACGCTTTGTCCATTCATCATGTAAGACAACTCTATTTTCAAAATTGAAGTATGTTTGCTTTCTTAAATGCATTCACTTCGTTGGAGTCACTCACGTTCATCTGTGCATTATCTTTGTTTATCCTGCCTTTGTCTTTATTATGTGTTTGTTTTATTCACTGTTCATGCTTATGTCCATGTTTAGTTCTGCTTTCATCTTTGCTCATGCCTCCATTTCTACGTTTGTCTTACTTCTTGTTCAGTTCTGGCTCAATCCTGTTTGTGCTTACGTCTCTATTCATGCTATTGATCATGCTCAGTTCACTTCGTGTTTTCTCTAGCTTTTACCGTGTTCTGCTATAATTCAGGATTCGGGCTTTATTTTAGTTTTCGTCCTTTAGACAAATTGTCCAAAGGACTTTGTCTCTTCTCTTTCCCAGGCTTGGCATTTCCTTTTCTCTTTTTTGGCCTTTGCTTACGCCCATGTCTTTTCTATCGGGCTTTCTGTCCCTCCCGAATTCTTTCGGACATTTTGTTCGAAGGAATTCCTTTCCTTGCCAGTTTTCCTGAATTTATTCTTTTAGGCTCTTATGTCTTGCCCTTTGGTTTTTTTTGGATTCTTGTTGACTTCATATTCCCGCGAATTTCATGTTTGACAATTATTCCAAAGGATTTCCTTCCTTAAATTTTCTCAATTACTTCTTTGCCTTTGTTTTTATTTTCTTTGGGTTTTTATCCTCCTGAATTCCTTCGGACTTTTTGTCCGAAGTAATTCGTCTCCTTTGGCTATCTTGCCCCGAAGGGCACTGAACTTTGCTTTTGTCCTTCGCTCTATGGAAGTGCCCTCCGTAAGGGCTTCTGTTTTCCAAAAATGCCCTTCGGAACTTTTGAAAGGGTCCTACTTGTTGTCAACCTGGATATGCGCCCTGAATCGAAGACGTGCATGAAATGACCAGTTCTCTATCTGGCTGAAATAATGGGATCTTCTCACGAGAGTGGGTGCCTCAATGGTGAGAAGAACCTCCGGAGAAGGCTGGTTCCTGTATGATGTATCAATGAGGATCTCTACTCTATGCTGCGAACTACCATGGAAAAGGGAGAAGGAAACTTTAAGGGGAAATCCTACCTAAAAGGGGTGATACACTAGAAGTTTGATCCACTCAATTTAGAACCTGGAACACTGAACGAACAAGGGAAAAGGAAGACCTATGATTTCAATCAACGACTTATGCATAAATATTTCATGAAGAGGTTCGATCCAATGACCAAAACCTGAGGAAAAACGATGGAGAGAAGTCCGATACAAGACACTTTGCAGCCACTACAGCTTCAACAAAAGACGTAAAGAACACTGACCATGACCTACATAAGGATAATCTAGCAACTAGGTATGAATCAGAATTTGGGAAGGGAGAGAAATCTACCACTTGTGCAAATTGCTGAATGAAATATACACTATGCCAACACTTGAAATCTGAAAGTACAATCCTTTTATTGATCGAAGAGGTTACACAACTCATCAATGGCAGAGTCTGGTCTAACCAAGAGAGAGATTCATGATTTTTAATCAAGGCTGAAAGCCATTTTATAGAAAATTACAAGAGGCCAAAGATTGGCATAGAAAATTTGAAGAGAAGGATTCACTTAGGTTAACTCAAGGCTGACTTGGCCTTTCAATAAAATATGTTTTCTTTTGTCTTTGCATGAAGCTTCTTGCGCTTGAGGAAGTGAACTTGGCTTTGTTATGAACCACCCACCTCTCTTTGCATGGAAATCCATGATAATGTTAATTTTAGAACTCTACGTGAGCTACTTGATGCCGAATTGGAACGTTTGAAAGGCTGAGTTGGTCGTTTGATAAGCTGAGTTGGACGAAGAGATCGGCTGAGTTGGTCGAAGAGATCATTCTTCCTTGCATGGAAAGCTCCTAGTGGATGTGGCATTTAACAATTAATCAACTCTAGATCTGGGACAGTCAACTCGACATTCGAATTTGGAACTTCAGTTGACGCTAAGTTGGACCCTCGGATGCATGAGTTGATCCGGAGACGAGCAAGACTTCAATAACTAGTCAACTGAAGCTTTGACCGGTGTTCGAAAATAGCTCCCGCTTGCATGTATTTTACCCTATTCTGGGTCTATCTATTCGTGTCTATTTCTGGCGAGATTCTATATTCGGATGTATTAATCTATATTTCCTTGGATATTCTGTTTTCAACTCTCCATCGGATTATCTATTTTCTATCCTCTTTTGCACAGTCAACCTCCATTACTTTCGGATTTCTGGTTGTCTCGGCTTAATTCTTCGGGCCTGTCTTCGGACTCTCCTATGGCAACTTTTGTCGGACAAATTGTCCGCATGAATTGTCCTGACTGCGGGCTTGATTTCCCTCAGCGTTTTCTTCCGCAGTATTCCTTCGGACTTTTCTCTTATTTCCTCTTTCTTTGCTCACTCCAAATTTCTTCAAACTTTTTGTCTGAAGGAATTCCTTCAGACAAAAAGCCCGAAGGTTCCCTTTGCCTTTGTTGTTTGCTCTGTCGGCCTTTTTGTTTAAGTCATTTTCCCACGGACAAAATGTCCGCAGGAATCATCTTGGTCTTTTCTTTGTTCTTCGGACTTCTACGTTGGGTTTATTTCCTCTGTGTCTCGTCCTTGGCTGTATTTTCTTCGGGTTTTTTTCCGCGGCCCTTTCTCCGAATTTCTTCGGAAAAAAAGTCCGAAGGTTTCCTTCTGCTTTGCCTTTGTTGAATTTAACTTCTCCGAAGCCCCTTTGTCTTTTGTCGTTGGCATTTTGGCTTCGGTCATCTTTCCTGCGTCTTCCGAATTCCTTCGGACAAAAAGTTCGAAGATCTCTTTTGTGCCTTCGCTCTTCGGCCTTCGAAATGTGCCCTTCGAAAAAGTTACCGTGGTCTTGTCGCCAACCAAGTGTCCTCCGAAAGGGCTCGTTTTTCTCCCTCAGTGCCCTTCGAAAAAAATGGCAATGGTCTTGTCGGGTTTTTTGCAGAGGTCCCCAATTCGTTCATGTACCTTCTCGAAGGGTATGTGCCCTTCGGGAATGTTGAAAATGACCCTTCCAAAGGGTACTTCCTTTAGGCTTTTTGTTGATTTGTTATTCCCTTGTTTCATGAACCATTCCTTCGGACAAAAGTCTGAAGGAATTCATCCTTTTGTAGCAAAGGTCCCTACCAAAAACAATGTATTCTTCTTTCCTTGGCTTGAGACGTGAACTTTCTAAATGGCAAAAGACAATCCGACTTGTGGAAGAATTGTCAACATTACCACCGACCAAGTGCCCTCCGCAAGGGTAAGGTTCTTCCAGAAGTGCCCTTCGGAAGAATGGAAAAGGTCCATTTCACCGACTAAGTGCCCTCCGAAAGGGTAGGTGTCCTTCGGAAAAATGGATTTTGTCCTTCAAAACTTTTGCCAAGTTCTTCTTCGTGTTTGAAGTGTCCCCCGCAAGGGCACATACCCTTCGGGGAAATTGTAAATGTCCCTTGCGAGGGGCACTTATGCGACGCATGATGTCCTCTGCAAGGGCTATTCTCCTTAAAACATACCTTTCGGAAGAATAATAAAGGCCACCTCGCTGCATAAGTGCCCCCCACAAGGACAGTTGCCCTTCGGGCTTTTTGAAGGACACCCACGCTTTTTGAAATTGTCCTTCGGATGAATTGTCTTGACTTGAAAACCATAAAGTGAACCAACCCGAAGGGTACATACCCTTCGGGACTTTTGAATTGGACCTTCTCAAAGGGCAGGTGCCCTTCAGGTCTTCTCAACTGTGCTTTTCCCTTTTTCTTTTGGACAAAAAGTCCGAAGAAAATAAACTTTGAACGACTGCCACTTAGTCATTTTTTCGGACTTTTACACAGTCCTTTGAGAGCTCTTTCTCTCGAACAAAATGTCCGAAGAAATAGTCCACCTCTTATATCCCGAAAAAATTCCTTGGGAAGACAAAATAAATAAACTTACAGCTTGTATGTCTTGGCTGTATTTGCACATTTGGCTGTAATCAAGCAAGCTCCTTGGAAACCTCTGAATGACTAAAATTCACCTAGCTGTAGATGGCCACTTGGATGGCTGTAAATGCTCATTTAAGGACCCCAAAACTGATTCACAAGACAAACTTGGCACCATAGCAAAGTTCTAAATGGTAGGGGTGACAATTTGCCCTGTGGGGGGCAAAATTGTCAACATTAACCTTATAACATTTTGCACTTTCCCTTTAAATGGAGCGCCAAACTTGAGAAGTAAGGTATATAAGGAGGATTGTGATTCATTTGAAAGGTTTGTGGATGATTTTGATAATTGAATTTGTAAGCTTAAGCACAAAAACACTAAACTTAGCCATTGAGGACAGATCCATTCAATGGAAGTTGGAGTAAGGACAAAAACCCTTACATTCAACAAGGGCATCCTCATTCAGGGGTTGCATTGAGCTTCATTGGTCTGATTTTACAGTATTTTCATCATTTTGGGCAATTTGCAGAATATATCATCTGCTAGGAGTGTGGTGACTTCATCCTTGACGGAGACGCCTTGGTTTGTGAGGCCATTTAGGGCAGCGAATCAAAGATTTTGGGGGCAGCAAGCTGTTTATGAAGGGTTTTCAGCCCAGCGACCAGGTTTGAAGGGTTTTGTAGACTCCTTTTGGATGGTGTTGGTTTCTAAGGGCAGTATTTTACTCTTTACAGCTGGGCGACCTCCTTTTTGGGGTTTGAATTGTTGTTTGCAGGGCTATCTGAGCCTATATGTCAGTTTGAACATTGTATAAAATTATTCTACTATTTTTCATGATATTTCACAACCATTGTTAATCCAAAAATTCAGGATATTGATGTATTTATGCTGCTATGATTTTCTGAGTATTTTGGTGAATACTTATCAGGGAATTTATTGATATTTATGCCCTAATTGTTCATTTCCAAAAGTCTAAATTTTGGCTAGGGTTTGGATCATTATTAATTAGAAATTCATATTTGTTTGGCTAGGGTTTGACATATTTAAATTGGAATTGGCACATGTGGTGTTAGGGTTTATTGTTTTGTTGTTAGGGTTTGTTGGGAAACCCCTTTGATTTAATTTCAGCCCTAAAAGGGATATTTCACCTTATCCATCGACAACTTGGGTATGGTATCATATTGTTTCAATACATCCTTCATTTTGAGAGCCACAAACTATATTTCCCTTATTTTTCCTACTATCATAACGTTTTGTTATGAAAGGACTCCATTTGGCACAATGCACACGTGATTTGCCATTCTTAACCAAAAATATGTTAATAATAATCTTGGTGCCCCTAGCTTTCACCATACTTATTCAAGAATAATATTTAGTCCTGAACCCGTATCTCTTAATATAATAATTAAAAATATCGCAGTAATTTCCATGGGAATATTTAGTGTACCTTTCTTTTCCACAAAGTATAATATCTCGTTTCTTCCTTATCTAGTGGGTTTAGCCGTTTTAATTGACTTCATTTTTTGCTTAATTGTAATTCACAGTTTATTGATAATTTAGCTAGAATAGTAATCATTGTTTTGTGTACATAACACATGAATTATTTACCTAAATCTAATTCCTCATCTTAATCCTTATTTTATTGCTACCTGTTTTTCCCTAATAGATTCTTGTCCATTTAGCAGCTGTCCCCATGCATAACTGAGTCTTATTTCTTTTACTGATTCCACCACTTCCTGCATTCTTTGTTTTCATATATTCATATCCATTTCATTCTTTTTGGCTTTTCTAGTAATGACCATAATACATTGAAATATCACTTTTAAAATAAACTAATAAGCTATGCAATTATCTGATTTCTGCACTTAGGAACAGCTGTAGCTTTCACAAGTAATCATTGACATATTCACAAACAATTGGCAAACATGAACCATTCATCGGCAATTCTACAAACAGTTGGCATACATAACCCAGTGCTGTTCTTACCACTAGACAATTTCACAAACAATTGGCAAACATACTAGGCAGCAACATACAATATTGTTATTCTAAACCCTTCTGAAATCGTTCATATTAAGGAGCTGTTTAACACTAATAACAATACTAAAATCCAGCTGATTTATTTTATTTAAATAAATCGAATACACATAAACTGATGAGATTATAAAGGAGTAACAATGGTGTGACAACAACCTCTTACTCATTGAACCCCCAGTCCAATTACCATGTACAGCAGTCAGCAATCTCCCATGGTGGTTGTGTCTGATGTGTAGCAGGTCACGTCAAGCTACAATGTATTATGACTGGCTTGTAAGATGAAACAACAGTATCCAAGGGGTTCGATCCGCGGTTGCGTGATGGCTGCAGCATACACGTGGTTTCCACACTTCTCAAATGATGGTGGAATGCAATACATGCCATGGCAGCAATTGACAATGTCCTATGAAGATTCCCAACAGATTTACGATGGTGTGCTTAGCCTTAGAATGAAATAAATTGTAGTTGCAGTATAAGTTTAGTCACATATAGGTTTTGTCGTACTTTCCTTGCCTAAGGGTGGTGCCTAGATGTGCCCAGCACATACACCATGATATTTGGTGGGAGAAATCAGAAATTGCATGTGATTTGGCAGCTTTTTGGAGACCTTGTGTTGCTGATCAGACTTCGTATCAGATCTGTATGCAAACAATAGTTTTGATTCTTCATTTTGGACCGTACCATTTGAGGAAGACATTGGTGATTTGGCTGGCCATATACCTCCATTGCTGGGCATGACCCTCCTAGAGCTAAGCGCCTAGGGTTTGGATGTCTCATTCTTCCATTTGTGGTGCCTAGGGCTGCACTTCAGCTGTGTTGGCTTTGGAAATGGGGTTTTGAAGACTTGCTTCATTTAGTGATGATTTTGTGAGCTCCTGTTCACTATAGCTACTTTCCAGACCTGCAAAGTTTCATACCAACAAATGAATATGTTTGAAATAGATATGTCATGTATTTTGATGAACTGGGTTGCTCTTATTTTTGAGAAAAATTGTTTTTTCAGATCAGAAATTCAATCTGGAATTTTTCAGCTGTGCGCATTTCTGAATATTATCAAATCTCTGAATTGTTTAATTGCTGCAAATTATTTCCTTTCTGTTCTTCATTTCAAAGAAACAATTTTGCATTGCATCTCCCTCTAAACATTCAAATTAGAAACACAAAGCGTATGAAACATGAAATGTAAAACACGGGGAGGGGGGGGGGGGCCGGGGGGCCGGGGGGATCTTACACAAGACTAGACTATCTTTAGACCCAAAAGACTATAGGGGCCTCCAACAAAGACCAACTCGTCATTACAAACATCACAAAGCATTCAACAGATCAAGGCGGAACAGAGGTTTGAGGTTTCACAAGGTCCAAAGCCAACAGGGAAGGGATTGAAGCTCCAAGAAAGCTTAGAGTTGAGAATTTTCAGAGGGGTCCAACACTTCTTCGAAGAAGTGGGGAGTGTTGGTCACAACACCTTTTAGACAAATATTACTTTTTGGCCCACTTAATAAATATTACTTTCTGGCCCCCTTATAATAATAATACATAAGTGTCATTTTTCCATGTTATAAAATAAAATAACTTTAGGACTTAAAAATATTGTTATTAAATTATTTCCGTAATTAAATAGTTAGAAAAGGGGACCTGACATATATTCCTCATGGTCCCAATCATCTTTTTTGACCATGTTGGCAAAGTTTGTTTTTGGACATTTTTTAACCATACGTGTAGTCTCCTAGGCCACATTCCGTACACAATTTTTGAGTGGGTTGTGCACTATTGGGACATTCTCTTGTTAAATCTCCCCATTTGCTACTTTTGCACCTTGAATAATGGGTCGCCCTTTCTGATTGCATCCTATAGGAGCTCTTGATCCAATGCTGCTACTGTTGTTACTTCATGATCTTTGATTTCTGTTGATAATAGGTACTTCTTGTGCCAACATGCACTACCAACTTCTTTTGGTTTTGTCTTTTAATTGATTTGAAAATCCTAGATATCATGTGTTTAAACTTTGCAAATTGAACAAAATTTTACAGCACATTCATCTTCTTGATGTCATTTTGTGATACTTTAGGCATAATATTCCATATTTTCTCCATACTAAATTTTTCTTCTTGCATCGATTTTTTGAACATTATTGCTACCATTTGTAGTCTAGGTCCTTCCTCACCATCAACTTTTAATTCTCCACATCGAATAGTTGTTCTACATCAAGCATACAGTTAGGGTCTTCTTCTATACGGATGTTGGTGCAATCTATAGGCTTTGTCAAAAACCCTTTCTTAATCCTCTTCCAAAACATTGTTTTTCAAATTCATCTCCAAATGATTTATATAACATTTTTGCTAGATCCAACATCCTGCTATTATAATCCTTAAAGGATTCTTGTGGCTCTTGTTTTAAAGATTGAAGTTCATTTATAATTTTTTCATTTGTATGTCGTTTCTGAAAATTTTTACAAACTTAAAGTTTCCCATCCCCTTTTCCTGTCATCAGTATGTTATGTCTCCAGCCCTTACCCCTGTTATTATCTTCACAATCCATGTTCGAGTTATGGAGTGGCTGACATGTAGTGTGCATAACACTAAAATAGTCATCTAATAGTTTATTATATTTACTCTCTCATGCTAGGTCAGCCTAATTAGGGACCTATGCGTTTCCCTAACCTAATAGTGGCTGTATAGGAGTGGGAGTTCATTTATGATCATTATTATGAAATTATCAGTGAGACATTGTCCCAAGTGGCATTGCTTTCCGAGTCTTCTGCTATCTTCATTGCTTATTGTCTAGATTCCTCTCTTCATTACTTTTGCATTATCTTATCTTATATTATATGTAATTGCACTGTATCTTCGTTACTTTGTTCTATGGAGGCTCCATCATTGAGCATTGACGTAGATAGAAAGAAAAAATATGAATTAATAAGATAAACTTAGGCATGGCGAGAACAAAAGATTTCTGGACGTAAGTACCTTCAAGAGACTAGAAGTGACTAGTGTTTTGCAAATCCAGGCGGTTACATTTGTTGGGAACTGCCAAAGCATGTACTTCAAATAGTCGCCAGAAACTGACCCTAAACCATCCAAATCTTGTGTTAAACAAACAATATAAAAGGTACCTTATTCTTCATTTTAAAATGATCCTTCTAAGGACTTTCCAAATCTTGAAACCTTGGCAACACAACAGATTTTTTATTTCAAGTAACAAGAAAATCAGGAGTTAGATGATAAAGATATCACAATAAAATACATATATAAATGAAGAATACATATAGAAAGATAAAATTTTGGGGGGACAACTTTCAAAAAATGTCTATTTTGTTAACTACCTACCATAACTTTCAAAGAGAAGGTAATAATCATTTCATCTAAATTATGAGAAATCCAATTGAGTTAGAAATATATTGTTATCTAATTATGTAAACCAATAAATTTTTTATTTTCTTGCTGCCATAGATGGCAATCGCTTTTTGAAATTAAGCACTGTTTCAATAACTAAATTAAAATGCAGAGACTTTGTAGACATGTAAAGTATATGACTAAACAATTGAATAAAGAATGAGTACTATGTCATGAATTGTGTTAAGAGTGAGAGAGGTCTAATTAAATCTTGTATAGATGGGTGGTTCAAACAGGTTTGGACTCCAGCCATTGCCCATGTTCCTCCTAGACTCCTATATATGTACACCACTCCTAGATGATAAACATCTTATCATGATATCTCTAATCATCAATATCAACCGTGTAATCATTTCATCATCTGATATATTCAATAAGACTAGTTGATGTGAATGTATGTTGTTCGAGTAATTCCTTTGTTCTATTGATCAATGTGATGAACTCGTTTCCTATTTCTACGTGATGTGTTCCTATACTAAAATGTGTTCTCTACATAATGTTCTTGTAGGAGAGTTAGTATTCATGTGAAGTTTTCCTCACACATTTATAGCACTATTGCCTCAGTTCAAACCCGTGTAACCTGATTTACATGATTGTGAAAAAAATATAATACAAAACTGGAAATTTTTTAAAACAAGTGAGAAGGTTGATCCAAAGGTTGGATCTGCGTTTGGTAGCAATGTCAGCAAACAAGTCCACTATTCTTTAATATGTAATTATGCCACTTGGATCACTTGTAACACTTCCTAAATAGTGGTTTCTCACATAGTCGCAGTCAAGAGGTTGATCAAAAATTACAAAGACATTTGCAGAGGCAGAATCAGGTCTAGAATGATCCGGACATTCTAGATGAGAAGATGTCAGTAGGTCCCTATTAGCAAAAAGAATATTTTTGTCAAAGGTAACAAAACCACCGGTTCCTGCAAGCGGCGGTTTCATAACCACCCTAGCTGTTGCAAAATCGCCAGTTCATGCAAACAACAATTTCAAAACTGCCTTGGCAGTTTTGTCATGTACAAAGCAACAGTTTCGCCTACGAACAAGAGACAGGGAGAGTAACAGTTGCAAACATTCCCGCTTTCAAAACTTGTTCACTTCAGTTCCTTTGGCGGGTTCCTTCCATAATGCACTTATGTTGGATTTTGGAGAAGGCAGAGGCAAAGAACATTGAGTGATTGAGTAGTGTTTGGGCATGAATCAAGCAGGTAATGTACTCAATTAATGTTCTCCTAGCAGGTTTTCTTGATTGTATTGGTGTTTGGAGTGCGGTGTGTATGAGAGGTGGTGTGTATGCAAGCAAGTAGCATCATTATGGATTTTGAACAAGTTTTACAGTAAATGTTGTTCATGAAGGCCATTACTAGCTACCCTGTAACTGATAAAGATATAGTGGAAATAGGAGGGATCACCTCACTCTTCTATAGTTTTCTCATCTTGAGTTTCTCCAAGGTAACGTGTGTCACTCTTCTGATGTGTCCGACTTCAGCTTTGCTTACCTTGCATACGTGTGTTAGCTCTTTTACGGTCCTATATTCTTTCAATTCAGTTTTTAGCACCATAAATGTAGTTTCATGTAACAAACAACAAGCTTTAGCAATCAAGTTTGTTAGACATAAAGGAATCATTGTGATCATGGATGGCATAACCGGCGAGTAATTGTCAATTGGTCGGTTACTCGTCAACAATTGTCTATGGTGAATAACCACCACTCAAAACTGCAGTTTTACAAAAAATTGCAAATTTTTTTGACCCGACGCCGGTTTTCTACCCACATTGCAAAAATGCGGGGTTCCCAGCAAAACATTGCAAAAACGCGGGATTGATGCGAAACATTGCAAAAAAGCTGCAAATACGCGGAATTTTGTCTTATAAATTGTCACAGACCCCCTCTCATTTCATTCACACAAGATTTGGAGCATTCAAGAGTGGATTGGAAAGAGAATTCAACAAAGTGATTTTCAAGTTAGTACATTTTTTTTTATAAAATTTCCAAGCATGTAAAGGAATTATAATTTAATTATAAATATGCTTGATAAAAATTTTAAATTTTAATATTCAAATTTGATGCATTTCGATCAAATTTCATGCATTCCGTTCAAATGCATTCCGTTAAATTTTAGTGTTTAGTATTTACAATTTATACCTATTTTTTATAATTTTTTATTAAAAATATTATTTTTTAATTGTTGGCGTTATAATTAATTTTCATGTATCATTATAATTTATTTATTGTTGTTTTTTAACCGTTATAGACTATAGTTTTCAATTTTTTCGTTAAATCAAAATGAATTTTAGTTTCCATTTAATAGTTTATCACCATAATTTATTTATCATATTTTAATTTGTATTAAATGTTTTTATTTTTTTATTTTTTAATGTTGTTTTCAACATGTTTGCGCTTTGCAGGTTATCCGTTACCAAACAATGGCATCCACTACCGCATCGAGGTCAAATTCAGTCAATGGTAGTCAATCGGCTTTCCCTACTACTTGCGTCGGTGCTTGGAAATATGCCACATGGGTTGAAACATCCCAGACGATTTCAATTTGCAATTTTTGCTCAAAAAAAATGTTAGGAGGCATAAATTGCATGCAGTACCACCTTTCATGCATTCTTTGCCACGAAGTCGTGCCTTGTCTAAATGTCACCGAAGAAGCAAAACGAGAGATGATTGCAGACTTTGCATTGTTGGATGAAAAGAAACTAGAGAGGGCAAGGATGCAAGCAGCCCTGACAACATCCATTGCTCCCACATTGATAGAGGAAGAAGCGACAATGATAACAGAAATTGTGGGCTCTACTCGTGGTCCATGCAAGTACCATGGCACATCTTCATCGGCTTTGACTCAGTTACACTCTTTTTTTGTGCCTAGAAACACACCTAGGACACAACTTTCACTGCAAGCTACAGGATGGAACAAGCAGAGGCATGCGAAAGCAAATAAAGCATGCGCAAATTTTTGGTACTTTAACAACCTTCCCTTCAACGTAGCGAGGAGCCCGTGCTGGGAATATTTGGTGACAACATTGACAATTGCAGGGAAAGAGTACAATGCACCCTCTCCAAAAGGCTTGAGTGGAAAATTACTCAAGAACAGTTGAAGATGCAAAAGTAATTGTCGAAGAACAAAAAAGGTTGTGGTGTAAGTTCGGATGCCCATTCAATCTGATGGATAGACGGATGAAAAGAACTGCACCCTCATCAACTTTTTGGCAGCTTCAAATGGTGAGCTGGAGTTATTTAAATCTATTGATGCATCTAGTAAAATAAAAAATGCATAAACTTTGATTTTGATGCTAGAGGAGGTTGTTTTAAAGGTGGGCATAGATAATGTTGTCCAAATTATCATAGAAAATGCAGCAACATATGTGGCGGATGGGAAGCTTCTCAGGGAGAGACATCCATCCCTCTTTTGGACACCTTGTGCGGCCTATTGCCTTGACCTTCTTTTGGAGGACAGGCAAACTTGATCAGGTGTGACCAGTTGTAGAAGAAGATAGATAAATCACAAAATATATTTACAATCACCCTTGGGTTCTCAACTTGATGAGAGAGCACACCAAGGGAAAAAAACTTGTTCGAGCAGAGGTTACCAGGTTTGCAATGAACTTTCTTACATTGCAGAGTATTTGTAGTTTGTTGACTCCTTTGAAGCAAATGTTTGTGTCATAAGCATGGGTGGAGTCATCATATTCCACAAAAGCTAATAGAGAGGTTAAGAAGACAGTTTCAGTGAGACTTCGAAACGAGAGCTACAAAGATCATCAAGGTGTCACATTTCGATTCCTCGCCAAGCAAACTATTTGATTATTCGTGGATATTTATAGTTGACAAATTTGATTTGGTTATTTTGACTGAGATTTAAGATATATGTTGTTATGGGATAGTAGAATATTGCTTAGGTTACATGATTACATTGTTATGAGTTAGTTGTAGTGTATATGTTTACATTACAAATATAATGATTTGTTATTTCAGCTATATTTTATAATGAACATATATCAAGATGTTATGATCTAACTACTTGCTTGTGAAGTTGACGCAGAAAAACTCATCCCTCAGAGCATGACGAAGGGAGAGCATCATCGGAGAGGGTGACGTAGATGGAGATATCGGAAGATGATAGAGAAATCGGCTAAAACCTGCACATACCACATTGGCTAGTGCATGTCAAATGTATAATAAATGGTTAGCATAATATGTTTTGATGCCGTTTACATTAAATAGTCGTTTACACAATGGATATTAAAGATCAATACCAATAGGTCTTGAGTACTATCATAAGTTAATAGTTGAGTTTTATTGACTTGAGTTGACTTGAATTTTTTAACACGTTATTTTTTCAGAATTCATACCACCAATCTTTGCATCTTCTGTAATGTCCCTTTTCCAAAAAAAATTGATTTTCCCGCAAACCCTTATATTGGAAATATTGAATTCTGACTTTTTATAAAAACCCTAATATAGAACCACAAAATTGTGAAAATATATGCTCAAACAAGTAGATTAATTCCAAATCTTCATAGAAACCATCATCAAAAAATATAGGAAATTCAATTTATTTATTTGAATCAAAAGTCTGATTTTTTTTATTTATTTAAAAACACCATTTATATTATAGAGAAATCAAAGTGTACATATTCTACTATGCCAGGCTTGAAAGATATTGGAGCCTGGGCAATATATAGAAAAGGATACATATTAGCATTAATTAGTACAAATCAAAATCAAGAAGCTTTCTCAAATCCCCTTGCAGCTTGGTCGACCATCACAGAGGAGGTAGACCATAACAAGTAAAGTTGTGGTTGTCGAGAGCCCAATTAGCCAACCCATCTGCTACTTTATTACTTTCTCTGGGAACATGGCTGAATTGGACATCTTGGAACTTGTCTTGCAACCTGTGAATTTTCCCCAACTCTCTTGCTACTTGCCAATTTTTATGATGAGCTCCCTCAGGATCAGATAACAAACTAACAATTACCTTGGAATCAGATTCAATTTGGAGTTTTTGCCACCCAATTTTCAAAGCCTCTTGCATCCCTTTGCAAACTGCTTTGATTTCTGCTAAGTTATTGGTCATATATCCCAGCTTTTCATCAAAGAAGGCTACAAACCTATCAAAAGATCTACCACTCAAAAGTCTGATTTTTGCATCAATTACAAACCTGAAAATTACAACTCAATATCACTAAGTCAATGAACAAAGTGATTGATTTTTTCATCCACCAAACCCTGTTGTAACTGAATTGTCAACCCTGGATGCAAGTCGCCACATCCCAAATTGCCTGAAGGGCTGCGTTGACCCTCAAAAAACTGACCCAATTAGTCACTCAGCCTTCCAAGGCTGCTAACTGGTTCGGCCACCTTCAAACTGCCCCAAAAGATTGCGTTCAGCCTATAATGGCTTTTCCAAACAGAGTCGCTGACCTTTCAAGGCTGTTAACGATGATTCGTTGCCCACCAAACTGCCCTAGCAGGGTCGCCACACTCCACAAGTGACCCCTAACTGCTGAAAGATGAATTTAGATGCAAATGTGACCTATGAATAAGGCCACTAGATGAGTATTTGAGAGTTTTCATCCTCGAATACTGAAGCTATTGAGGGTTTCCATCTCCACAAGTTGTGCTGCAAGCAATCATGCTTAACAAGAATTCAATTCATAGATAATAATAGATGGCCCCAAAATTAAATCTCCCTATCTCCCTTTATACCCCTTTCCCTCCAATCCTCCTCCAAGGTGGGTGCTCCAAATGGGAGGGAAAACAATTATTTGAAAGCAACCCCAAAATAGTTCTCAACTAAGCGCTGACATACATCACAATAGAAAGTCCCACTTCTTTATAAAAGATCAAATTAAAATAATTTGCCGACATAGTCACTTTTTGGCAACTAATACATATTATAATTTTTACTTTAAGTATTTAAAAATACTTTTTATTTTAATAATAAAATTATTTTAATCTAGAAAATGGGACATGACAATCTGCCCTTCCCAAAATTTGCTTGCACTCAAGCAAACACAAATCCGGATGCTCCAGTATCATTGTGCCACTGTAATAAATCATGTTGTAATGCCCATAGAGCCTGGAACCTGTACTTGTCAAGTGAAGCAGCTTGTACAAAAAAACACTATAGGATCCACTAGAATGTAATCTTTGCATTTTCTTACCCCAAATTGAAATTGTATGGCTGGAAATAAGTCATAACAAACACACCTCCCTGAACCTCATATCAATCAGCATTAGGAGGGTTGGGCTGATTGTCCCTAATAGCAGACAATTGCTACTAATATCATCATTCAAGAAAACTCTCCCAAAATACACAAATCCACAATTGTTCATGACTGAGAACAATAACTCATGATCTGAAATTATCGAAATCAATCACATGATAAGGGTATAGCTGTTGTTAAATTGATATTCCCTTCCAAAAATCAAAGGTGTAAAGGCTAGAAACCGCCTTGTACTAACTGAGACTACTTCAACAAGGGTGATGAGCTATAAACTCTTCCACCATGTGACCACAAACTCTTCCATGACTAAGGATAGACCCTCGGTTGTCTCTACACATTGAGTGCTTTGTGTTAAGTGATTTCTCTGACAATATACCTCTCTCCCCTTTGTGGCAATCATGCTTGGAACTCCAATCACTATACCTTGAAGTATTGCTTTCTTCTCTTCATCCTTGAATCCCATTTCATCAAATAAATATAACCAATGCATGCCAACACTTACGCTCGCCTCTTCTAGATTGTTGTCATATTGATTACCTTGGACTCCAATAGTTCTTATCATGATGCCCTAGATTATACCATTTGAAAAATGGTTCGGATCAGAATGTATGCTAGCTGATTGGTGGTTGTAACAATCATATGTTTCTCTGATGTTCTCCTCATTCAGCACTAAAGATGTTGGAATGTTTGCAATTAATGATCTCAATTTGTGAGACCTCCTATACACCACATCAACCAAAGAAACCCTTCCCATATTTATACGTTTGTAGCTGCTCAAAGAGGATATTCTCAGTCCCAAACATGAAATTATTAATAACTCATCGAGATTGTGATTACCATGATTACTTTGAACTCCACGAGTTCCTTCCATGCTGCCCAAAGTAAAACATGTAAGAGCAGTTGTCACCATCAGAACAACATGCACAAGGGCTGGGGGTAGATGCCTCTCCAATGCTTCTACACACTGATTACAATACTTTTCATCTACAACCTTGATTGTATTTTTTGCCTAATTATAGAGGTTCACCTCCTATATCTGTTGCTGTCATGTTTTCTAGATTTGCATATGGAAACCATGTTGTAGGCTGTCCAAACTGCAGCCTTTGTTGTCCTTGGCTTACAAAAGTATGAGCTACTTCTTCCAACAACTGACAAAGCCATTCTGAAGTTGTGACTGGACTGTGTTTTCTTCAATGCCTGGGGGCGACTTGGTTGCACATTAAAAGCTTGGCATGAAAACACGGCTGCACCTTCTATCGTTTGAAAACCAATCCTTTTATTGGTTTTCGTTAGAGACTATTTCAACTAAGTGCATTTACTCTTTTTGCTGACGACACCTGTGCCACTTGCCTTGGTCTAGTTGGTCCTTGGGTCTGCGCTTTTGACTTGTCATGCTACTTGAAACGTTTTGAGCTTTTACTTTATTATGTTGCATGGCCGTGTTCTGGGTTACCTACCTTGTTTTCTTTTACTTTGTTATTTCCCTTTGCCTTGGCTTTTTCCCTTTTGTCTTTAACCATTCGGGTTCTCAGGCGCGTGTTATTTCTCGGGCCTTTGTATTGATCTTTTCCATTTTTTGAACTTATCTGGGCTCTCAGGTCTTCACATTTCTTTGCTCGCTTCTTCCCTTTTTCCTTGTCTTTTCTTGCGGACGGGCTTGCCTTCGCCATGTCCTTCGAACATGTTATCCGAAGGATTTCCTTTCGTCTTTCTTCTGCCTTCGTCGGCCTTCGGGCTTTTGTTAATGTCGAATTTCTTCGGACAAAATGTCCGAAAGAATTCTCTTTTGGGCTTGCCTTTGCGCCTTTCTTTTGGCAGGCCTTTGTGTTGCGCTTTCCTTTGGAAAAAATGTCTGAAGGAATTCCTTCGGACATTTTGTCCAAAGGAATTCTTTCCTTTGATTGCTTCTTTTCCCGAAGGGCATGTGCCCTTTGGGCCTTTTGTCTTCGTCCTCTCTTTCTTAAAGTGCTCTCCGCAAAGGCTTCTCCCATCCAAAAGCACCCTCCGCAAGGGCAGGTGCCCTTCGGAAACTCTGAAAATGACCCTTCAAAAAAGTGAAAAGACTCATCTTTCTTGACCAAGTGCCCTCCGCAAAGACACTTACCCTTCGGAACTTTTGCAATTGCCCTACACGTAGTCGAAGTGCCCTCCGAGGAAATTCCTTGCCTTTGCGAGCCGCTTAGACTAAATCGGGTCTTTGGAAAGAACTTACTCATAAAGTTCCTTAAGTAAGGCCTCTTGACAAACCCGAATGTTTCGTCTAGACCCTTTCGGATTCTCCAATGCCTCTTGCTTTGGACTTTGGACCTGCTCCAACTTATGAAATTTCATGAGTAAGACCCCTCAACAAACCCGATTGCAACTGTCTTGACCCATTCGGGTTTCTGGGTTGCTTCTGCTTATAAGACAAAACAAGTCATTTGGAGAACCCGATTTGGTCTAGCAAGACCAAATCAGGGTTTGCAAGTGACTTTACTCATGAAATTTTCACAAGTGGTTTACAAAACCCGGAATGCACTATGGGGACCAAGTAATTGCATTTGTAAAGCCCGAAGTAGTTCCCCTTGACAAACCCGAAATACACTTGGTTAAACGAAATGAGGTAAATACTTGGTTTCTTCATGGAACAGGTCTGACAGGGAACCTTGATGAATGATTTTAGCCAAAACATGGATTGAAGACTTATGCACAAAAGAGGGGGTGCCAATTTTTTACTCTAAATGACCAAAAAATGGTCAACAGTAGGCAGTTGCGGTTTTGCACTAACCCGTTGCAGTTTTGCAGGAAAGTTGCGATTTTGTTGTGTATTTGCAGTATTGCACTGTGTGAAAAACATAAGAACCCACAAGCTAAATTTCAATTGTCATTTGCTCACTTGTTTTTAGCTTCTAAGCAAAACAACCCTCTGACAATTTTTGCAGGACCCAAAGACCAAGGAAAAACATTTTTAACACTAAGATTCAAACTCACATTTACATTTGGGGTTAAGAAATCATTTACTTGATTTGTTTTCATTTTTCAAAGTTCACAACTCAAACAATGTCAAGGGGTTAAACTTCATATCAAATTTCACTTGGTGCTCTAAAAAAACAAACTCACACTCTAGTTAAGTGCTCATAAGAGCTTTTATTTTTTTGATTGTTGTGTGTTTGTTTCGCAAACCAAGTGTAGCGTGTATGCTCTCCTCTCATCCCCTTTATAGAACTTGGGTGCATTCACTTATTGCTTCTATTGCTTTGTCCAAAGCGTGGAAGGAAAGTCGCTAAGGCACTCCCCAAAATCTGAGTAATTTGTGTGATCCCAAAACAACCCTAAAGTCCTACAATTTTTATTTCATACATCTTAGCTTGTGAGCAAGAGTTCATAGTCTCCCCACGAGTTCTCTAGGGAAGTGTTGCTTGAGAATTCATCTCCCAGCATAGCTTCAACCCCACTCTATGATAGGGGTATATAAATTGAGGTTGACTTACTGAGACGCTTGTTTAAGCGGTTAAACAAGCTCCGTTAGTAAGAGATTGCCTTAAAATGTAGGTTTAATTTGGACATCGCATTACACTGAGCAATTAACGGATGTAGTAGTTGTGAAAATGACAAGACCTTTTCACAACAAGCCGGTTAAAGCGTATCCAAATGACGTGTTATGCCCTAGTGTTAACCACACATATGAGACTATTTAAAACGTACTAAAATTAATAGTTTTTAGACAACCCCATTTGTCGCAGATATATTGTCAATGCAAAGCAAGTAGCCCAAAGTTCCATGTCGTCGTACGAACTTTTGAGAGAAGAGGGGCCTAAAAACCCTACTTTTCATGTGCATTTAAATTTTTGGATTAACAAGATTATTTCCTCTCAAGAGCTTTGGTTGGACATCTGGATCCAAGCCAACAGTTGACCTTCGACCAAAGTGATATGTCATCCCTTGGCCCTCTCCATAACAACCCGCTATACATTGAAGTTGTCATAACGCGGCACAAAGTCAAATGTATCCTCATAGACGATGGATCGGGCTTGAATATTGTGTCTCTAAAGCTTATCAAGCTTCTGGGATATCCAACCGCTGATCTATAGTAAAAAAATATTACTATCAAAGCCTACGACAACAAAGAACAAGAATCACAAGGCACCATAATCTTGCTAGTTATCGTTGGGACCTTGACCCATGATACACTTTGCCATGTATTGACCTAGATTTATCATATAATTTGCTCTTGGGTAGACCTTGAATACATGAAATTCGTACAATCCGTTTGACATTGCACTAGTGTCTCAAGTTATCACACTCAAGTATGGAGGTCACTATCAATGGAGATTTGCAGCCCTATGAACATTGCAAACACTAAGAGGCTGAGTACAAAAGTTACAACTACTGCTTTGGCCTGGATCCGGTTCCCAAAAAGGACAAAGACAAAGAAACACTTGTTGAATTACCAGAGGCCAATTGTATAGACCTTGATAGCCTAGCCTCATCTTCACATACTCCTTTAGAAATGTCTAATCATTTTACCATCTCGATCAATGGCCCAAGAGAGTATTTGACCCACGACACATTCCATATTGCTAAACTGCCACAGAACCCCAAGTCCTATGGAAGACCTAAAGCTAGGCCACCTTGCATGGAATGGCGATGAAAAGGAAACGACAAGCTTCATAGTCCACTTTTTATTTTCACACTGGTCACTGGCCAAGAAGAGGACCCACTTACCAATGATGAATCTTGGTTGTACAACAACAAGCTGATTGATTGCTACAAAAGTGCCAAATATCCCATCCCTAACAGGATCATGGAGAACCAAGCCTATGAAGGTGGAGCCTCATGCCAAATCAATAGGGTACTCTTGAGCCAATTTCTATGGCTCGGTACCAAAAAACTTATGGTCTCGTATTTAAACTGCATGGAGGTGACTCCACATATCTTATTCATGTTCCAATGCCAACATCTAGTGATGACGATGCCAACAGCGAAGCATAGTTCGATCCTAGCATTTATGAAGACCTTGCCAATACCAACCTCTTTGACCCACATATCTTTTGTATTTGTGGCATGGCCATCATTGCCATTAGGAGATTCAGATTCATCTTGTTTAAGAAAGGTTGAAGAACCAATCCAATCGAAGGGCTTTGCAGTTGCAGGCCAATTCACATCATTGCCAACCATTCTAGAAGATGGCTCGACTCTCCTCATAGAAGATACTACAGAAGTCAACATCGAGACTCCAGACGACCCAAAGTGGATTTAACTAGGTGCGTCCCTCACTAAGGAGGAACATGAAGTTTTTACAGCTCTTTTGAGAGAATTTGTTGATATATTTGCATGGGCCTACTCAAAAATGCCAAGTTTGGATCCTGCCTTGGTTGTACACCACCTTGTTGTACATCCTAATGCCAAACCTACGAAATACAAATTTTTCAAGATGCATCATCATATTTTTGTACTAGTAAAGAAAAAGTTGGAAAAACTCTTAGAAGCGAGATGCATCCAACTAATCGACTATTCAGAGTGGATCTCAAATGTTGTGTTTGTTAGTAAAAAACCAAAAGGAATCAAAATCTGCACTGATTTTAAAGACATCAACAAGCCCTGCCCCAAGGACGACTTTCCTCTGTCGAATATCGACATGATAGTTGACTCCACAATGGGGTATGAAATGCTTTCACTTATGGATGGATATTCAAGGTACAATCAAATCAAAGTCGCATCTGAAGACCAACACAAGACAACGTTCATCACTCCTTGGAAAACGTTTTGTTATCAGGTTATGTCATTCGGTTTCAAGAATGCTTGGGCCACATACCAAAGAGCCATGACCGTCATATTTCATGATATGATGCATGACATTGTTGAAGACTATGTCGACAACATATTGGGTAAATCAAAGACCCATGTCGATCATCTAGCCACACTACGAAGAATATTTGAGAGGCTTTGTGAATACAAGGTCAGACTTAATCCCAAGAAGTGCATCTTTGGTGTCACTTCAGGCAAACTGTTAGGCTTCATTGTCTCTCATCAGGGCATTGAAGTTAATCCTGCGAAAGTACAAGCCATTACCAAGATGTCGCCACCTTCTAATTTGAAGCAGTTTCGCAGTTTGCAGGGCAAAATCTAGTCTATCAGAGGCTTCATTTCGTAGTTGGCCGACAATTGCCAGCCTTCCACTCACTTACTGAAGAAGGGTGTTACATTTCATTGGGATGAAGAATGTCAAAAATCCTTTTAGCATTTGAAGGAATATCTTGCCAACCCACTTGTTTTGTTACCACCAATGCCAGGAAAGCCATTTCTAGTGTACCTATCTACCACAGACAAAGTCTTGGGGGCACTTCTAGCTCAACATGACGACAATGGGAAAGAGCATGCCATGTACTATTTAAAATGTACACTGATTGTGTATGAACACAACTATATGCCAATAGAAAAAACTTGTTTAGCTATGGTTTTTGCAACCCAAAAGTTGTGGCATTACATGCTTAACAACAAAACCATAGTTATTTTAAAAGTAGATCTGCTCAAATATCTACTATTCAAGACAATTTTACAAGGCCACATGGCTAAATGGATCATGCTACTGTGTGAGTTTGAGATCAAGTATGTCAGCCAGAAAGCTATAAAGGGACAAGTACTTGCAGATCAGCTTGTTGAAGCTCCCCTTGCAGATACCAAACCCCTCACTTTTCAATTCCCAGACAAGTCCATCATGACCATCATTGAAACACCTCTTGAGGAGCAGCACTGGAAGTTGTATTTTGATGGATCATTCACATCACATGGATCAGGGGCAAGCCTATTGTTTATTACACCACAGAAGGATCTTATTCTCAAATCATTCCATATCAGTTTTCCTTGTACCAACAACATGGTTGAATACAAAGCACTTGTTGCAGGGTTTCATGAAGCAATACATTGGAATATTCAACATCTTACGGTTTATGATGATTCTTAGTTAATCATCAATCAGGGTATAAACCACTTTCAAACCAAGTTGACAAGCTGGTGCCATACAAGGCCATGATCCATGTTCTCAAACAGTGTATCGCCGACGTACAATTTGAACACATACCTAAGGCCAGTAACAGGACAGTGGATGCCATGGCCACCATCAGCTCTTTGATCCGCCACACAGACAATGCAAAAGAATATCAATTCCTCATTGAAAATCTTTTAGTGCCTACTCATGAAACTTCGATTGTTGTGATGATCTGTGATATTGTTGGTCCCATGTCTATTTGGTATTCAGGCCTATATAACTACCTTCACAACCATATCATGCCACCAGACCTATCATGCAAACAACAAAAAGCCTTTACGCATCAAGCCTCTCGCTATACCCTGCTTGGCCCAACCCTTTATCATCAAAGCTTTGATGGAACTATGTTTCGTTGTTTAAATTTGGAAGAAGCCACATTAGCATTGAGAGAAGTTCATGAAGGAGTATGTGGAGCACACACTAGTAGGGCCGTCCTTGCCAAAAAGCTCTTAGGTACCGGTTATTATTGGCCAACTATGAAAGCAAATGCAACTACCTATCTCAAAAGGTGTGATAAATGTCAAAGGCATGACAATTTGATTCATTGCCCGGCCAAAACACTTGTTGTCAACATGGAGTTGCATCCTGAATCGAAGACGTGCTCAAATAGCTAATCCTCTCTCTAGTTGAAACAATGGGATCTTCTCACGAGGGTGGGTTCCTCAATGGTGAAAAGAACCTCCAGAGAAGGTTGGTTCATGTAAGATGTATCAATGAGGATCTCTACTCTGCGTTGCGGACTACCATGGAAAAGGGAGAAAGAAACGTGAAGGGAAAATCCTACCTAATGACGGTGATACACCAGAATGTTGATCCACTCTACTTGGAACCTTGAACACTGAATCAGACAAAGGAAAAGGAAGACCTTTGATTTCAATTGATCACTATGTATAAATATTTCATGAGAAAGTCCGATCCAATGGCAAAACTTTAGGGAAAATGGAGAGAGGCCTGATACAAGACACTATGCAGCCGCTTAACATCCACTTAAAACTTCAGCAAAAGACATATAAAACACTGAACATGACCTGCATAACATGATGAGCTAGCAACTAGATACGAATCATAATTTAGTAAAGGAGAGAAATCTACCACGTATGTAAATTGCTGAATGAATGTACACTATGTCAGCACTTGAAATCTGAAAGTACAATCCTTCTATTGATTAAAGAGGTTACTTTTGTCAACTTGGGGTTGCACCTTGAAACAAAGACGTGCTGAAATGGATAATTCTCTCTCCAATTGAAACAATGGCATCTTCTCACAAGGGTGGATGCCTCAATAGTGAGAAAAACCTCTAGAGAAGGCTGGTTCCTGTAAGATGTATCAATGTGGATCTCTACTCTATGTTGTGGACTACCATGGAAAAGGGAGAAAAAAACTTGAAGGGAAAATCCTACCTAATGACGGTGATACACCAGAATGTTGATCCACTCTACTTGGAACCTTGAACACTAAATCAAACAAGGGAAAAGGAAGACCTTTGATTTCAATTGATCACTATGCATAAGTATTTCATGAGAAGGTTTGATCCAATGACAAAAAATATGAGGAAAAACGATGGAGAGAGATCTGATACAAGACACTTTGCAGCCACCTAACATCCACTTACAGTTTCAGCAAAAGACATAAAACACTGAACATGACATGCATAACATGATGAGCTAGCAACTAGGTACAAATCAAAATTTGGGAAGGGAGAGAAATCTACCACGTATGCAAATTGTTGAATGAATGTACACTATGCTAGCACTTGAAATCTGAAAGTACAGTCCTTCTATTGATTAAAGAGGTTACACAACTCACCAATGGCAGAGTCTGGTCTCACCAAGAGAAGGATGGATTTTACAAGGTTGAAAAGCCATTAATATAGAAAATTATAAAAAGCCAAGAGATTGGCATTGGACATAGGAGAGGGAGTTAACTCTTCATTAGCCTAAGTCCAAATTGCGTTGCATGAGTCTTCCAAATTTGTCTTTCCTTGGCTTATACCTGGTTGTCTTGCATGAAGAATCCTTGGCGTTGAAAAAGAAGACAAGCTTTGGATGCATAAAATCTACGAATAAATGTCTTGACTTGAAAACTAATCAACTCCAAAACAAGAGTAGTCAAATTCGCTCGAACTGCTAGAACGTTTGAAAGTCTCCCATTTGCATGAAATCAATGCAAATGCCAAATTAAGAATTACGTTTGAACAGTCAAGACCGTTTTGAGCTTTGAGACAAACGAGAGTGTGTGCATGGAATTTATCGTTGTTTGAAACGTTCAACGTTTTGCCCATTCATCATGCAAGACAACTCTATTTTCAAAACTGAAGCATGCTTGTTATCTTAAACGCGTTCACTTCATTGGAGTCACTCACGTTATTATGTGCATGATCTTTGTTCATCCTGCCTTTGTCTTTATTCTGCATTTGTTTTATTCGATGTTCATGCTTATGTCCATGTTCATTTCTGCTTCAGTCTTTGCTCATGCCTCTATTTTTGCGGTTGTCTTACTTGTTCAGTTCTGGCTCAGTCCTGTTTGTGTTTGCTCTGGCGTTTCCCGTGTTCAGCTTTAATTCAGGATTCGGGCTTTATTTTAGTTTTTGTCCTTCGGACAAATTGTCCGAAGGACTCTCTGTTTCTTCTCTTTCCTAGGCTTGGCATTTCCTTTTCTCTTTTTTGGCCTTAGCTTACGCCCTTGTCTTTCCTATCAAGTTTTTTGTCCTCCCGAATTCCTTCAGACTTTTGTTGACTTCATATTCCCACGGATTTCTGTTTGACAATTATTTCGAAGGATTTCCTTAAATTTTCTCATTTCCTTCTTTGCCTTTGTTTTTTATTTCTATCGGGCTTTTTTCCCGAGTATATCCTCGTTGGACCTTTCCTTGAATTCCTTCGAATAAAATTTTTGAAGGAAATTCTTTTTCGTTTGAAGTGTCATTTACTTTTATGAAGGTGCCCTCCGCAAGGACTTCTGCTTCCTAGAATTGCCCTTTGGGCTTTTTTGATTTGGTCCTGTTAGTCACTTGGGTGCCTTCCGCAAAGGCAAGGTTATTCCAAAAGTGCCCTTCGAAAGAATTGTAAAGGTCCAGTTTGCCGACCAAGTGCCCTCCGCAAGGGCTTTTTGTCCTCAAAAGTGCCTTTCAAAACTTTTGAAAGGGTCCTGTTGTCAACCTGGAGCTGCGCCCTGATTCGAAGACGTGCACAAAATGGCCAGTCCTCTATCTGGCTGAAACAATGGGATCTCCTCACGAGGGTGGGTGCCTCAACGGTGAGAACCTCCAGAGAAGGTTCCTTCCTGTATGATGTATCAATGAGGATCTCTACTCTATGTTGCGGACTATCGTGGAAAAGGGAAAAGGAAAACTTTAAGGGGAAATCCTACCTAAAGGGGGTGATACACTAGAATTTTGATCCACTCAACTTGGAACCTTGAACATTGAACGAACAAGGGAAAAGAAAGACCTGTGATTTCAATCAATCACTTATGCATAAATATTTCATGAATAGGTTCGATCTAATGACCAAAACATGAGGGAAAACGATGGAGAGAGGTCTGATAAGAGACACTTTGCAACCACCTAATGTCCACTTATAGCTTTAGCAAAAGACATAAAGAACACTTTAACATGACCTGCATAAGGATAATCTAGCAACTAGGTATGAACCAGAATTTGGGAAGGGAGAAAAATCTACCACTTATGCAAATTGCTGAATAAAATATACACTATGCCAATAGTTGAAATCTGAAAGTATAGTCCTATTGATTGAAGAGGTTACACAACTCACCAATGGCAGAGTCTAGTCTAACCAAGAGAGAGATTGGATGATTTTTAATCAAGGCTGAAAGCCATTATATAGAGAATTACAAGAGGCCAAAGATTGGCGTTGAAAATTTGAAGAGAAGGATTCACTTCAGTTAACTCAAGGCTTACTTGGCTTTTCAATAAAGTATGTTTTCTTTTGTCTTTGCATGATGCTTCTTGCGCTTGAAGAAGTGAACTTGTCTTTGTTATGAACCACCCACCTTTCTTTGCATGGAAATCCATGCCAATGTTAATTTTAGAACTCTATGTGCGCTGCTTGATGCCGAATTGGAATGTTGGAAAGGCGGAGTTGGTCGAAGAGATCATTCTCCTTCGCATGGAAAGCTCCTAGTGGATGCGGCATTTAACAATTAGTCAACTCTAAATCTGGAACAGTCAACTCGTCATTCGAATTCAGAACTCCAGTTGAAGCTAAGTTGGACCCTCGGATGTGTGAGATGATCTGGAGACGAGCAGGACTTTAATAACCAGTCAACTAAAGCTTTGAATGGCGTTCGAAGATAGCCCCTGCTTGCATGTATTTTATCATGCTCTGGTCTGCCTGTTCATGTCTATTTTTGACGAGATTCTATATTCGGATGTATTTGTCTATATTTTCTCCCGTTTGGCCTTTTCTTAACTTCCCGTCGCTTAATCTGAGGTCAACCTCCTGTGATTTTAATTCTTTCAAAATTCCGGCTTTACCTTTGTTTCAACGGTTACTTCTCGCGGTCAAGATTTGATGTCTTGCAGGACGTCACCCTTAGTCTTCTTATTTCCTTCGGAACCTCTTCTCTGCATGTATTTCTTGCGGCTTTCTTTCCTTTAGCTTTATCCTCTGAAGTATTCCTTCGAACAAAAAGTCCGAAGGAATTCCTTCGGACTTTTTCCCGAAGGATATCTTCCTTCTCTTTTCCCTTTGCTCGGGCTTTTGTCTTGGTCGGATTTTTCTCTTAGTCATTTTCCCGCAGACAAAATGTCCGCAAGAATTATCTCGATCACTTCTTTTGGCCTTCGGAATTCTTCGGGTTTATTTTCTCGGGTTTTTTGCGTGGCCATTTCTCCGAATTTCTTCGGACTTTTTGTCCGAAGGAATTCCTTCAGACAAAAAATCTGAAGGTATTCATTCTCCGTTGCCTTTGTCTTTTGCCGTCGGCATTTTGTCTTCGGTCTTCTTTCCTGCATCTTTCGAATTCCTTCGTTCTCTTTCCCAAAGGAATTCCTTCGGACAAAAAGTCCGAAGGTTATCTTCCTTTGATGCGCCTTCGAGTGCCTTCAAAATGTGCCATTCGGAAAAGTCACCACGGTCCTCTTGCTGACCAAGTGCCCTCCGCAAGGGCTAGTTGCTCATGTCTGTGTCTTTTTTCGAAAGAATTGTAGGGCACCCGGCCTTTTTGCAAAGGTTCTGAATCTGTTCTCTCACCTTTCCAAAGGGTAGGTGCCCTTCGAGATTGTTGAAAGTGACCCTTCCGAAGGGTACCCTGCCCTTCGGAATTCTTGTAATGGACTCATTCCTTCGGCCTCTTGGTTTTTTCTTGAAAAAATTGCAACTGGTCTCTTGGTCGAAAGAATGACCCTTTGGCAAATTTGTGAACCCTTCAACTGCTTGAATAAATCCGTTCTTCCGTTTGGGGAAAAATTGTCAACAGGTCCTGCCACCGACCAAGTGCCCTCCGCAAGGGTATGTCTGCCTTCAAAAGTGCCCTTCGGAAGAATTGTAGGGCACCCGGGCTTTTTGAAACCGTCCTTCAAAACTTTTGTCTTGACTTGAAAACCATAAAGTAAACTAACCCGAAGGGTTACATATCTTTCGGGACTTTTGAATTGGACCTTCCCGAAGGACAGGTGCCCTTCAGGGCTTCTCAACTGTACTTTTCTCTTTTTCTTTCAGGGAAAAAGTCCGAAGAAAATAAGCTTTGGACAACTGCCACTTAGTCATTTTTTCGGACTTTTACACAGTGCTTTGAGAGCTCTTTCTCTCGGATAGAATGTCTGAAGAAATAGTCCACCTTTTATAGCCTGAAAAAATTCTTTGGAAAGACAAAATAACTAAACTTACAACTTGTATGTCTTGGTTGTATTTGCACATTTGGATGTAATCAAGAAAGCTCCTTGAAAACCTCTGCATAATTAAAATTCCCCTGGCTGTTGATGGCCACTTGGGTGGCTGTAAATGCTTATTTAAGGACCCCAAAACTGATTCACAAGACAAACTTGGCACCATAGCAAAGCTCCGAAGTGTAGAGGTGACAATTTGCCCTGTGGGGGGCAAAATTGTCAACAATTACACAACTCACCAATGGCAGAGTCTGGTCTTACCAAGAGAGGGATGGATTTTACAACGCTGAAAAGCCATTAATATAGAAAATTACAAAAAGCCAAGAGATTGGCATTGGAAATAGGAGAGAAAGTTAACTCTCCATTAGCCCAAGTCCAAATTGTGTTGCATGAGTCTTCCAAATTTGTCTTTCCTTGGCTTATACCTGGCTGTCTTGCATGAAGAATCCTTGGTGTTGAAGTGGACAGTGGCTAATTTTGGGTTGCTAAACTCTTATTATGCAAAAATGCTATGCCCACCTCTAAATATGGACTTCTTCTTGAGTTGTTTGATCATTTGAGAGCATGAGATATACAAGAGCATGCATGAAATTCATGTCATGTTAAAATTAGAACTCGAATTGAAATATTGGAAGCTAAGTTGGAACGTTTGAAAGCACGAGTTTGACCAAGAGATGAGCTTGACTTCAACAACCAATGAACTGAAGCTTTGACCAGTCAACCGAAAATAGCCTTTGCTTGCAAGGATTTCCACGTTGACTCTGTCTCTTGTTTTGGTCTGCGTGTTCGTGTCTTGTCTATTTTTGGCAGGATTCTATATTTGGATTTTCTTATCTACATTTAGTCTCGGGATTATCTTGTTCTAACTTCCCGCGGATTATGTATTTACTATCCCCTTTGCACAATTCTTTCGGAATTCTCTTGGCTAAGTTTTCCTTGGTCTTCTCCTTCGGATTTTATGTTGTGCCCCGTGGACTTTTTGCTATCTCTATCTTTTAATCTCTTTCGGACATATTGTTGGCTGTATTTTTCCTTGGACTTTTTCCGTTGATTCTTCTTTGGTTTAATTCTTTCCTTGGTCTATCTCCTATTGACCCTTCCTTTCATTCCATTCCCTCGGACTTTTCTGTTGACTATTTTTCCAAAGCTTTGGATTTTCTTGGCTTTTATTTTCCTCGAGTTTCTGTCTTGGCTTCATCTTAATTTCCTCAGACTTTTTCCTTGCCAATTTTCCCGAATTTATTCTTTTAGGCTCTTATGTCTTGCCCTTTGGTTTTCTTCAGACTTTTTGGAGGCTGCAAACTTTTTTGTCTTACCCACTATCTTATTTCTTTTCTTAGGATTTTTTGTTGACTTCATATTCCCGCAGATTTCCTGTTTGACAAGTATTCCGAAGGATTTCCTTAAATTTTCTCATTTCCTTCTTTGCCTTTATTTTTATTTTCTTCGGGTTTTTACCTATCTTCTATTTAGCCTTTATTCCCTCGGATTTTTGTCTTTCGGAATTCTGTCTTTCGCTGTATGGACATCATGCCCTTGCAAATATCACAAAGCATCTTTAATCTCCTCCGCCAACTAAGTGTTTTTCCCTGGCCGCTTGTATGTATTAAGTGATACAAATAACCCATGTGCATATATTTTGTAACCATTGAAAGACGAGACGGTGTTTGCAAGCTCCAAGAAATAATGACTCTGAACAGATATTTCATTGCAAAAAAATTTCCATGTTCTCCACTGTCAAATCTTGTTCAAGCAAGATCTTAATTGCCACTTCCGTTCCTCTCCACACACCATGAAAAACTTCTCCAAATGAACTGATGCCAACACGAGCCTCAGTTTTCAACTCAGAAGATTCAATATTCCATTCTGAAAATGGTAACAATGACTTGCACTCAAGTTTTTTTTAATCAATTGAACTGCCTGCAATGTTACTGAACTCAATTTGGTTGACTCATTTCTCTTAATCTCTCTTGGGAACAAGTGTAATGGTGCAGCCTCCTGAGATGATTTGTCAATACTCTTAACGGAACCAAATTCAACTTTTCCTTCTCTAGACATAGTTATTCAGTTGGCAGTACCAGTATTTGTTACCTGTGCTCACGCTTATGATCGCTTGCTTTCATCTGTAAATGAACCTACAGGCCTGGAGCTTTAAGACTATATGTGACATTTTGAATAGGAGATATGGCCTTTGAACTTGATGTAGGTGTCTTTTAGAATTTGCATGGCTGTAAGTGTCTATTTAAGGACCCCAAAAACTGATTTACAAGACAAACTGGTACCATAAGCAAAGTTCCAAATAGTAGGGTTGACAATTTTGCCCTGTGGAAGAATTGTCAACAACACTAAAACCAATGCTCACACCATGGCCATTTGCAACATGGAGACTCAATCTCATTGGAAAGATTAACCTTACCTCATCTAATGGCTATAAACACATCCTTACCACTATCGAATATTTTACTAAGTGGGTTGAAGCTATACCCCTCACTAACGTGACTGGAAAACAAATTTTCAAATTCATCTTCAATCATCTCATCTGTCGCTATGGTATCCCATCCGACATTATATCTAATAATGGTGGATCATTTAAGAACAAGAATGTCAAAGCACTCTGTACTGAGTACATCACTCAACATTTTTCTACTGCATGTTACCCACAAGGTAATGGCCAAGCAAAGGCATCCAATAAAACCATTGTCAACATCCTTAAAAAGATTGTCAATGATGTTGGTCGCGATTGGCACCTCCAAATCTTTTGCACCCTCTGGTCATATCGCACTAATTACCGTACTCGAACCAGGGCCACATCGTATTGCCTAGTCTATGGCACTAAGGCCATTCTTTCCATTGAGGTCGAGTTACCTTCTTTGCATATCTTGTTGAAACATGTCCTGGATGATGAAAATTACAGAGTAGCATGCCTGCAAGAGCTAGTTACTTGATGAAAAATGTATGACTGCTGTCAACAGCCTTCAAGCATACCAAAACACACTCCGTAGCCAATACAACCAATGGGTCAAACATAGAGAGTTCGAACTTGGAGATCTTGTTCTCAAAGAAAACCAAAAGAACACCACAGCCGAAAAGAAGGGCAAGTTCAAACCCAATTGGATAGGCCCATATATCATTGTTGCTAACTATGGCTCCAGAGCATACAGGGTCGCTACACCAGACGAAGATGAACTTGATGAGCCAATGAATATCATACACTTCAAGCATTATTTCGCTTGAAAGACCTGAAGTATTGTTTATGAGGCTTGTTTTAGTTGTACCGTAATATTGTCATCTTCCTTGGTACCTGTTGTCAATCTGAAATTGCACCCTGAAACAAAGATGTGTTGAAATCGCTAATCCTCTCTCTAGTTGAAACAATGGGATCTTCTCATGAGGGTGGGTGCCTCAATGGTGAGAAGAACCTCCAAAGAAGGTTGGTTCCTGTAAGATGTATCAATGCGGATCTCTACTCTGTGTTGCGGATCTACTATGGAAAAGAGAGAAATAAACTTAAAGGGGAAATCCTACCTAATGACGGTGATACACCAGAATGTTGATCCACTCTACTTGGAACCTTGAACACTGAATCAAACAAGGGAAAAAGAAGACCTTCAATTTCAATTGATCACTATACATAAGTATTTCATGAGAAGGTTCGATCCAATGACAAAAATGTTAGGGAAAATGATGGAGAGAGGTCTAATACAAGACACTTTGCAGCCACCTAAATCCACTTACAGCTTCAGCAAAAGATATATAAAACACTGAACATGCCCTGCATAACATGATGAGCTAGCAACTAGGTACGAATCAAAATTTGGAATGGGAGAGAAATCTACTGTGTATGCAAATTGCTGAATGAATGTACACTATGCTAGCACTGGAAATCTGAAAGTGCAGTCCTTCTATTGATTGAAGAGGTTACACAACTCATCAATGGCAAAGTCTAGTCTTACCAAAAACGGGATAGATTTTACAAGGCTGAAAAGCCATTAATATAGAAAATTACAAAAAGCCAAGAGATTGACGTTAGAAATAAGAGAGGAAGTTAACTCTTCATTAGCCCAAATCCAAATCGCATTGCATGAGTCTTCCAAATTTGTCTTTCCTTGGCTTATACCTGGCTATCTTGCATGAAAAATCCTTGGCGTTGAAAAAAAAGAAGACAAGCTTTGGATGCATGACATTTATGAATAGATGTCTTGACTTGAAAACTAGTCAACTCCAAAACAAGAGTAGTCAATTCACTCGAACTGTTGGAACGTTTGAAAGTCTCCCCTTTGCATGAAATCAATGCAAATGCCAAATTAAGAATTGTGTTTGAACCACTAGAACGTTCCGAGCTTTGAGACAAACGAGAGTGCATGCATGGAATTTTTTGCTATTTGAAACGTTCAACGCTTTGCCCGTTCCTCATGCAAGACAACTCTATTTTCAGAACTGAAGCATGCTTGTTTTCTTAAACGCGTTCACTTCGTTGGAGTCACTCACATTAGTCTGTGCATGATCTTTGTTCATCATGCCTTTGTCTTTATCCTGCGTTTGTTTTATTCGTTCATGCTTATGTCCATGTTCAGTTCTGCTTCAGTCTTTGCTCATGCCTCTATTTCTGCATTTGTCTTACTTCTTGTTCAGTTTTGGCTCAGTCCTGTTTGTATTTTTTCTGGCTTTTCCCGTGCTCTGTTTTAATTCGGGATTTGGGCTTTATGAAGGACGCTCTGTCTCTTCTCTTTCCCGGGCTTGGCATTTTCTTTTCTCTTTTTTGGCCTTAGCTTATGCCCTTGTCTTTTCTATCGGGCTTTTTGTCCTCCCGAATTCCTTCAAACTTTTGGTCCGAAGGAATTCCTTTGGACAAAAAGTCCAAAAGAATTCGTTTCCTTGCCAATTTTCTCGAATTTATTCTTTTAGGCTCTTATGTCTTGCCCTTTGGTTTTCTTTAGGATTTTGTTGACTTCATATTCAAGCGGATTCCCTGTTTGACAATTATTCTGAAGGATTTCCTTAAATTTTCTCGTTTCCTTCTTTGCCTTTGTTTTTTTATTTCTATCGGGGTTTTTTCCTGAGTATATCCTCCGTCGGACCTTTTCCTTGAATTCCTTCAGACTTTTTGTCCGAAGGAATTCCTTCGGACAAATAGTCCGAAGGAAATTCTTTTCCGTTTGAAGTGTCCCTTGCTTTTATGAAGTTGCCCTCCGCAAGGGATTTTGCTTCCCAAAATTGCCCTTTGGGCTTTTTGATTTGGTCCTGTTAGTCGCCTAGGTGCCTTCCGCAAGGGCAAGGTTCTTCCAGAAGTGCCCTTCGAAAGAATTGTAAAGGTCCACTTCGCCGACCAAGTGCCCTCCGCAAGGGTTTTTTCGCCTTCAAAAGTGTCATTCAGAAGAATTATAGGGCACCCAAGCTTTTTGATGGGCACCCAGGGTTTTTGAAACTATCCTTCGAAACTTTTGTCTTGACTTGAAAACCATAAAGTGAACCAACCCAAAGGGTACATACCCTTCAGGGCTTTTGAGTTGGACCTTCCCGAAGGGCAGGTGCCCTTTGGGTCTTCTCAACTGTGCTTTTCCTTTTTTCCTTCGAACAAAATGTCCGAAAAAAATAAACTTTGAACGAGATTGCCACTTAGTCATTTTTTCGGACTTTTACACAGTCCTTTGAGAGCTCTTTCTCTAGGACAAAATGTCCGAAGAAATAGTCCACCTCTTATAGCCTAAAAAAATCCTTGGGAAAACAAAATAAATGAACTTACAGCTTGTATGTCTTGGCTTTTGGCTGTACGTGATGCTTAGAAGAGGAGGAAAGCCCTTTCAAACTGTTGTAGATGGCCACTTGGGTGGCTGCAAATGCACATTTAAGAACCCCAAAACTGATTCACAAGATGAACTTGGCACCATAGCAAAGTTCCGAATAGTAGGGGTGACAATTTGCCCTGTGGGGGCAAAATTGTCAACAATACCATATCATATACCATTCTACCATACCTTCACCAAAGACCAACATTATTTTTACACTCCCTCCCAACCCTTTTGACCTTCGTTCCACTCCATTGGTTTTTCGATCACTTTCAATAATAGGTCATATCAAGTTTCAGCAGTTGATTCAGAATTATCGACGAAGGCAGTATCTTGGACCAATATGACAGTTGGTTTGGCAATTACATTCTCCATTGTTGTCACATTCTATTTCATTTTTAGTGTTACCACTTATAACTGCCTTTGGGCAAATTAGTATCATTGAGCTATACGATTGTTTACTAATTATAACCACTTATGGACAAATTAGGAGCAACATCTTTACCATATATTGTTGCATCACCCTGCCATTCTTCTACTATGTTGTGTCGTTTTACCTAAATTCGCAAACCTGCTGCTACCTAGTCAGATTCCTCCACTATGAAGGCGGAACTACAATGACTTGATGTCTCATTCGGGGACTATGTAGGCAGCACTCGATTCACATTGAGGTCAGCTCAGTCACCCCTTAGCAACACTCTCACCGTTTTGCAAACAACCTAACCACGCTCTCACTATTTTTCAAGTTGGACCATTTAGTATCTCGTAATTGTTGCTCGAGTTAAGATGCTTCAAAAAATCCTAAACATTTGTAAAAGATCTAAAAATCACAAAAATCACAAAATCATGAAAATTGGCTTAGAATCTCCACATGAGATATGAAGCTGTCAAATTTTTTTGGGATGGGCCATCTTGTTTGTTTAGTTTATTTCTAGAACACCTTGGTCTTTTTCTTGCCATTTCTAGGAGAACTACATCGGCCTGAGGTCCACATGAACTATGTATGTAGCACTTCGATACATGGGGTATCTCGAGTTAGCTCGGCCGCACCTTTATTTTTCAACCACTTCTTTGCCTTAAGGACCCTGGGACTCCTAACTATTTCAAAGTACATACTTGTCATTCAGTTTCCCCATCCTTGTTGGCCTTAAGCCTTACGCTCTTGTTGTTTTGCGAGTTCATGTTGTGCGCATTATGTACTCAACTTTGATACATTCATGCCCACTTGGCTTCACTTTATGCTCTCATTGTTTTTGCAAGTATTCTCTATTTCTCATGCACTCATCATTTTGTGAGACCATTCTCATTTTCCTCTACACATCAATCACATTTTCTTATCATTCATCTTCTTCTATTCCATATCCAGGGAAAACTACATTTATCCTGAAATTCATGTTGGATCTTGCATCCATGGAACTATGTAGGCAGCATCCACTTGCCTAGTGCATCTAGAGTCAACTCGACTACCCCTTCTTTTTCTTCTCTTCCCACTATTTTGTATGTTTGTTTTGTTGTCTCCTATAGCCTAGGGGCAATGTATGTCGTCTTGTGTGTCGTTTCCCTATAGCCTAGGGGCAACCTCGTGCCATTGTTCTTGTGTTGTTATACCTGTGTCGTTGCTGCCTAGCTTAAGGGTCACCCTGTCGCTAAGAATAACACCTCTACTACACATGCACAAACAATTTGTTTTATGTTTGCACTAACATTGTAATTAACCATTGTTTGTGTTTTTGTTGATTGTTTTGTTCACTTTTATGTTTCTTGATGTTTTGTTGTGTTTCTGTTTATTGGTGTTTTGTTTGTTTCCCTGTTTGTTTGCATTCATTGTTGTGCCTTGACTCAATATGTCTGCGTTCATTGGGTGATTCCTTGCGCATTATACTTAAGTCCATCCATATTCATATGTCAACGGTGTCATCATGGTTTTTATAGTTGGTTCATTGTTTTCACTTGTTTATTGGATCGCATGTCAGTCCTTCTGCATATTACGGCGAAGTTATCATGGTGTTCTATATCTTGGTGCTTACCATCATTTGCTACAGCAAAAATCAGCCCGGGGGATCTTACAAGCAATGATGTCGTGGTACTTCTCCTTGGTCACCTGACAAATTCCTAATTTATCCAATCATCTCCCAATTACAGAGTAAATAAATCATGAAATAAATTTACTCCTTGTTAATTAGGACGTGCATCTCCATACTAGCAAGTAGCCTGAATTCATGCCTATTCTCTATATCGGCTTACTCTTACTCCATGGGTACAAATTCAATATGTAAGTGTAAAAACCCCAATTGGTCTCTAACTGCTGAAACTATTTATCTCAAATTTTTGTTTTTTGTTTTTGCAAGTTTATAGTTTTTTTTTGGAATTTTCAAGGATTTTAAAACAAAATAACAAATACCGTATAATTATGAAACAAATTAAACAACTACGGCAACTTGTATTGATTTCACTATAAAATGACAAGTACAATAAATATATATATATATATATTTTTTGAGAAATGTTAGTGAAAGGCAAGTGATACAGCCAAATTAAAAAAACCTGATTCTGATTTGTAGACTGTTGTTTATAAACTGATATGCACTCGCAAAGAATGCAGTCTGTTGTAGCTGAAATTTATTGAAGAAGCGGCAATTTTACTGTTCACATGCACTGTTCACGTGCACTATTCACGCAAACTGTAGCAGCAAGAACAAAAGTTAAAAACTGATTATTAATGGCTGCCAATGATGAATCTTTAGGTCTACACTTGATAGTCCTTCAATATTTTTCAAACCCTTATGTTATTCCTTCATTTTTAGCACAACTCCAGAATGAAGCTCTCTTGAATGCCAAATTCAGTGGATATTTCACCACCTCAAATGGTTGCAACACTGAAGAATTGACACTCTCCAATGGCTAACTGAAATCAGAAACCCTTGGCTTCTTCTCCCAAATTCATATCAAATAAATATTAATTTCCCTTGATAATGAGAATGAGCTCTTAAGTCCCTTTTTATTTTTTTCTTATGAGTGCTCAGACACTTTCCTGGCCAATGTGGGATAAAAGATATATTCCTACTTTTAAATTATTCACTTAACGCACTTTATAATATTAAAGTGACTTTATTATTATAAAGTTACTTTATAACTTTATAATAACATTAAAATATTTAAATAAATCACTTAAGTCACTTAAACTTTAATATCTCTTGAAATACTTGTCTTATTGCTATGTCGTTTGAAATAGGAATCTCTCCTCATAATTCCCCATGTGACCAAATACACTTTCTAAAAATAGAAAGGGTCCTCAAGCAATCTCAACTCCGGATGCTGTAAAATCTCCTCACTCTCCCAAGTAGCATCCTCAACCGACATGTCCTTCCATTTGACCAAATACTCTCTGATAGTACGCCTCCTCAAATTCCTTTCCCTGAACTCAATGATAGCCTCAGGCACTAACACCAACTTTCCCTCATCATCCAAGGGAAGAAGCACTGTGGAAGAAACAATCTGATGTCCTAACGCCTTCTTGAGACGTGATATATGAAAGACATTATGCACTCTGCTATCTGCTAGCAAATCTAACTCATAAGCCACCTCTCCAAATCTCCTGATCACCCTGAAAGGCCCATAATAACGTGGCTTGAGTTTCTCGGCACCACTTTTTTTGAGAGTGGACTAGCGGTAAGGCTGCAACATCAAATATACCATATCACCTACCTCAAAAGCCCGCTCAGTCCTCTTATGATCAGCATACTGTTTCTGTTGATTCTGCGCCTTAGTGATATTCTCCTTAAGAGCCTTTACAATGTCCTGGCTCTCTTGTAATAAGTCACCAGCACTAGGCACTCTACTATTCTGATAGCAACAAATCCATGAAACCGGGTGCCTCATATCCATATAACGCCATGAATGGTGACATCTGGATAGACATGTGATAAGTGGAATTATAACAATACTCACATAGATATATCCACTTAATCCAAGCCTTTTGCTGCCCTGCTATGTAATTCCTGAGGTATCCCTCCACCCATTTGTTCACTATCTCTGTCTGACCATCTGTCTAGGGGTGGTAGCTAGTACTCAGAGTGAGCTCGGTCCCGCACAATCTGAACAACTCCTGCCAGAAGTGACTCATAAACCTGCTGTCCCTGTCGCTGACAATGCTCCGAGATAAGCCATGTAGCCTGAATACCTCTCTAAAGAATAAATCTGCCACCTGCGTAGCAGTGTATGTAGTAGTGATCGGAAAGAAGTGGGCAAAATTCGTAAGCCGATCAACAACATATATACAGTCTTTGCCCTGGGTTCTCGGCAGTCCTATGATGAAATCCATGGACAAACACTCTCACTTCCTGTCAAGAATCGGAAGTGGCTAAAGTAAACCTGCTGGATAAGAGTGCTCCTGTTTATTCTGCTAGCAAGTAGGACACTCTCTAACATATTGTAACTGTTGACAATTCTTCCACAAGTCGAATTGTCTTTTGCCATTTAGAAAGTTCACGTCTCTAGCAAAGGGAAGAAGAATACATTGTTTTTGGTAAGGGCCTTTGCTACAAAAGGATGAATTCCTTCGGACTTTTGTCCGAAGGAATGGTTCATTAAACAAGGGAATAACAAATCAACAAAACGCATAAGGCAAAAGGAAGTAATTCCTTCGGACTTTTGTCCGAAGGATTACTTCAAAAAAATCCAAAAGTCCCCCCAAGACCCTTCGGAAGGGTCATTTTCACTTTTTCCGAAGGGCACCTACCCTTCGGGAAGGCACAGGAGCAGATTTGGAACCTTGGCAAATAACCCGGGTGTCCTCCAATTTTTTCGAAGGGCAAAAAGGGAGAGCTACTAGCCCTTGCAGAGGGCACTTGGTCGGCGACAGGACCACAGTGAAAAGGCTGAAGGGCACATTTTGACAAGCAAAGGCACAAAGATATCCTTCGGACTTTTTGTCCAAAGGAATTCCTTCAGACAAAAAGTCCAAAGGAATTCGGAATACACAAGAAGAGGCCCATAGGAAAAACCGACGGCAAAAAATCCGAAGGCTTCGGAAAAGTTAAAAGGCAAAGGCAGGAAATGAATTTTTTCAGACTTTTGTCCGAAGGAATTCCTTCGGACAAAAAGTTCGAAGAAATTCGGAAGACTTGAAAGTCCACAGAAAAACACGTGAAGGCAAAGCAAAAAGAGACCTTTGGAACTTTTGTCTGAAGGAATTCCTTCGGACAAAAAGTCTGAAGAAATTCGGAGAAAGGGCCGCAGAGAGAAACCCGAAGAAAAAGAGAATTCCGAAGGACAGAGGAAGACCGAGATAATTCTTGTGGACATTTTGTCCGCGGGAAAATGACAAGGAGAAAACCTGACAAACAAAGTCCGAAGCCAAGAAGCGAAGAGACAAAGGAAAGATATCCTTCGGACTTTTGTCCGAAGGATTAATTCGGGGAAAAGCCCGCAGAAATTCAAATGACCGACGCAGTCAGGACAATTCGAGCGGACAATTTGTCCGACGGAAGTTGCCACAGGAAAGTCCGAAGACAGGCCCGAAGAATTAAGTCGGGACAACCAAAAATCCGAAAGTAATGGAGGTTGACTGTGCAAAAGAGGATAGAAAATAGATAATCCGACGAAGAGAATATCCGAGGAAATATAGATTAATACACGAATATAGAATCTCGCTAGAAATAGACATGAACAGGCAAACTAGAATAGGACAGAATACATGCAAGTGGGAGCTATTTTCGAACACCGGTCAAAGCTTCAGTTGACTGGTTATTAAAGACATGCTCATCTCCGAGTCAACTCCACGCATCCGAGAGTCAACCGAAGTCCCAAATTCGAATGACGAGTTGACTGTTCCAGATTTAGAGTTGACTAATTGTTAAAACGCCGCATCCATTAGGAGCTTTCCATGCAAAGGAGAATGATCTCTTCAACCAACTCAGCTGCCAAACAGTCAAACTCAGTTGATCTATTCGTCCAACTCAACCTTCCAAACGTTCAAACTCGGCATCAAGCAATTCACGTAGAGTTCTAAAATTAACATTGGCGTGGATTTCCATGCAAAGAGAGGTGAGCAGTTCATAACAAAGACAAGTTCACTTCCTCAAGCGCAAGAAGCTTCATACAAAGACAAAAGAAAACATATTTTATTGAAAGGCCAAGTCAGCCTTGAGTTAACCTAAGTGAATCCTTCTCTTCAAATTTTCTACACCAATCTTTGGCCTCTTGTAATTCTCTATATAATGGCTTTCAGCCTTGATTAAAAAAAATCCAATCTCTCTTGGTTAGACCAGACTGCCATTGGTGAGTTGTGCAACCTCTTCGATCAATAGAAGGACTATACTTTCAGATTTCAAGCATTGACATAGTGTATATTTCATTCAACAATTTGCATAAGTGGTAGATTTCTCTCCCTTCCCAAATTCTGGTTCATACCTAGTTGCTAGATTAACCTTGTGCAGGTCATGTTAAAGTGTTCTTTATGTCTTTTGCTAAAACTGTAAGTGGATGTTAGGTGGCTGCAAAGTGTCTTTTATCAGACCTCTCTCCATCGTTTTCTCTCATATTTTGGTCATTAGATCGAACCTCTCCATGAAATATTTATGCATAAGTGTTTGATTGAAATCATAGGTCTTCCTTTTCCCTTGTTCGTTCAGTGTTCAAGGTTCCAATTTGAGTGGATCAAAATTATGGTGTATCACCCCCTTAGGTAGGATTTCCCCTTTAAGTTTCCCTTCTCCCTTTACCACGGTAGTCCGCAGCATAGAGTAGAGATCCTAATTGATACATCATACAGGAACCAGCCTTCTCTGGAGGTTCTCACCATTGAGGCACCCACCCTCGTGAGAAGATCCCATTGTTTCAGCCGGATAGAGGACTGGCCATTTCGTGCACGTCTTCGAATCAGGGCGCAGCTCCAGGTTGACAACAGTAACACCTCAGCTTTGAGCCCTTTCCAAGAAAAGCGCTCACGAATCTGCCGATAGGTTTTATAAAAGCCTGGATGTCCTGCCATAGGTGAGTCATGATAAACTCTCAACACCATCCTCCTCACCTCTGACCCTAGCGCCAAATAAATGCACCCTTTGTAAATGATGAGCTCATTCACAAGGCTGAAATCACTATCCTGAATCGATCCATCTATGAATCCTGGTGCCCATGTATCCTTTGCATACTCTGCTAGGATCAAATGTCTCCAGTCCTCTGAAATATTTGTCATCAAACTTAGGTGGGATCTTCGTGACAAGGCATCTGCTACTACATTTTGTGTCCCCTTGAAATAGGTATTATCAAAGTCATATGCCTGTAATTTACTTACCCATTTCTGCTGCCTATCATTAAGATCTCGCTGCCCTAGGAAATGTTTTAGGCTATTGTGGTCTGTTTTTATGCTTAATTTGTTGCCCACTAAATATTGCCTGGATTTGGCCAAAGCATGCATGATGGCCAACATTTCCTTATTATAAATGTTGAAGCTCCTCTCAGGTCCCCTGAGCTTCCTACTCTCATACACAATCGGGTGCTTGTCCTGCATAAGCACCGCTCCAACGCCCTCACCAGATGCATCACAATTAAGCTCAAATGGCTTACTGAAATCTGGTAATGCTAGCATTGGACAAGAAGTCATCAACGTTTTGAACTTATCAAAACACTCCTATGCCTCAGGAGTCCACAAGAAAGCCCCCTTTCTCATCAAATCCGTCAAGGGTGTTCCATGCCTGGAATATCCACTCACAAACCTCCTGTAGAACCCACACAACCCCAAAAATCCTCTCAACTGTGTTAGGTTCACTGAAGTAGGCCACTCAACAATAGCACAAATCTTTTCAGGATCCATGCATACTCCTTGTGCACTGATAATGTGACCCAGATATAATATCTCTGATAATCCCAATCACATTTGGACTCCTTTGCATACAAGGACTCCCTGCTCAGGATGCTCAACACAGTGTCTAAGTGCCGCACATGCTCATCACATGTCCTACTATACACTAAGATATCATCGAAGAAGACTAAGACAAATTTCCTCAACTGACACTGAAAGACCCTGTTCATCGTGGACTGAAAAGTAGCAGGTGCGTTAGTTAGCCCAAATGGCATAACTACGAACTCAAAATGCCCACAGTGACATCTGAATGCCGTCTTCTCTATATCCTGCTCTCTGACCCGGATCTGATGATACCCTGATCTCAAATCTATTTTGGAGAAGAAACATGCTCCATGAAGCTCATCCAATAACTCATCAATCCGTGGAATGGGGTACCTGTTCTTTATTGTCCTCTTGTTCAGGACCTTATAATCAATGTACATCCGAAGTGTACCATCCTTCTTCTTCACCAGCACTATGGAAGAAGCAAAAGGAGACTTGCTAGGTCTGATATGGCCCATGGCAAGTAACTCCTTGAATAGGTTAATAATGTGCTCAATACCTCTATCCGGAGGTCCACCTGGTGGCATCTCGCTGAAAACCTTATAGTGCTTAATCCTCAGCTCTTGTATGTCTGGATGATACTCTGATTTTTGTTGTCCCTATGTTGGCATAACGGTACAATGCACTACCCACTCAGCCTGGTCATGCTTCAATAAGCTCTCCATGCGCCTACAAGACATCATCCTGAACTCAGTATCTTGGATGGCTTTCAATATGTGAGTTTTCCCATCCGCCTGAAACTTCATCTCCATCTCTCTAAGATCGAGAGTAAATACTCCAATATCATGTAACCAAGTCATTCCAAGTACCAAATCTGTGTCGCCCATATTCACCACATAGAAATCAGCCTTGAAGTCAAAATTGTTTATCTTCAAGGGTAAACATGTGATCTTCCTATCACACTTGAGGATATAGCCATCAGCTACCCTCACTCTCAGACCCTCAAACTGCTATGTCTGAATCCCAGGCCTCTCAACTAATATGGAATCAATGAAATCATGTGTGGCACCTGTATCTAGCAGAGTGATAATTCGCTGCCCAGCCAACACTCCTCTCATCCGGAATGATCCCTCCTGTTGTACACTAGTGAGACGGGCCTCCTTAAGCCTACCTTCAACCTTCTCTTCATCGGTAGACATTTGCTTGAGTTTTTCATCATCTAAACTTTCCTTTTGTTCACTAGATTCCCCATTTTCAGTTTGCTGGTCCGAATTTTCAGAATCGGAATCCTCATAGTAAGCCCACATAACCATGTTTGCTTTCCCCTTTGGTCTTAAAGGACAGTCATGGTTCATGTCATAGGTCCTTCGCAATAAAAACAGAGTTTTTTCTTCCTTAAATCATTTAATGTCTCTCTATCCAAGGGAGCGAATGATTTATCTTTATTTTCAGCCTTTGTTTCATTCCTCTCAGGTTTTCTGAAGAATGGTTTGTTGTCTTTGCTAGATGATGCACCCTCTGACTGAAATTTATTTATTGGGGCTGTTTGTTCCATACTTCTAGCCTTCTTAATTGCTTCTTGCAAATTGAATGGATCAAAGGCTTTTACCCAACCCTTCAGTGGTTCGGATAATCCCTCGGTGAACAAAACAACCAATCTCCTATCTGAGATATTTGGCACCATAACGGATAGCCTCTGAAAGTCACTAATGAAATACTCCAATCCCCCTGTCTGTCTCAACTGTGCCAACTCCCTGAAGTAGACTTCTGGATCCTTCTTATCAAATCTCTCTACCAACCTATCCATGAAGCCCTGGTATGAAGTCACCTGGTTATGTTGTAGGGTAACCATCCCATGGTACCACCAATCATGTGCAGCTCCCTCTAAATGTAGTGTGGCATATTTTATTGCCTCCACTTCTGTCATAGATCTCAGTGCCAGAAAAGTGTCAAGCTTGTGAATCCAAGCCTGCATTGTCATCTTGCTACTACCATCAAAAGTAGTCAAAGAAAGCTTGCCTGTAGCACGTTTTAATTCATTATTCTGGCCACGAGGTCTCCTATCCTGTCTCACTGCCCTGTAATGCTCTCTCCTCTGATTAACAAACCTCTCGAATGTCATCCTCTCTCGCACCTTTGGAGCTAATAATTCCCATTCGTCATTCACAGCCATGAGGATATCTACGAACATCTCCTCTCCTGTTTCTTCTGTAGGTGCTACCTCAGGCTCATCTGTAATGAAGGTAGGACGAGTAGGCCTGTCTGCTGTCTTGGAATGCAACCTATGAGTTCTAGGTGATCCCACTGCACCCCTGTTATCCCCTTGCTCCTGATTCTATCTATCCTGTGGGTTATGTGCTCAACCATGGTGGTGAGTGCCTACAAGCCCTGAGCCATCTACTGCTGTCCTGTAACCATTGCTCTGAAAAATTCTCTTATTTCCTGATCCTCATTCATGTTGCCTCAAGGTGGGCTACCCTCACGCCTGTCACCCATGGTGACCGGCTGTGGTTCTAAAACCTATTCGCCTTCAAGTAAGGCTCTCCTGCATGTATAATACCTGTGTGAACCAACCTCCTCTGGCGGCATGTAATAACTAAACCCTCAGGATGGCAGGATTTAGCTCTGATACCAATGTAAAAACCCCAATTGGTCTCTAACTGTTGAAACTGTTTATCTCAATTTTTATTTTGTTTTTGTTTTTTCAAGTTTATAATTTTTTTTTGGAATTTTCAAGGATTATAAAACAAAATAACAAATACCGTATAATTCTGAAACAAATTAAACAACTACGGCAACTTGTATTGATTTCACTATAAAATGACAAGTACAATAAATACTTTTTTTTTTTTTTTTGGAGGAATGCTAGTGAAAGGCAAGTGATACAGCGAAATAAAATAAACTTGATTCTGATTTGTAGACTGTTGTTTATAAACTGATATGCACTGACAAAGAATGCAGTTTGTTGTAGCTGAAATTTATTGAAGAAGCTGCAATTTTACTGTTCATGCGCACTGTTCACGTGCACTATTCACACATACTGTAGCAGCAAGAACAAAAGCTAAAAACTGACTATTAATGGCTGCCAATGATGAATCTTTAGGTCTGCACTTGATAGTCCTTCAATATTCTTCAAACCCTTCTGTTATTCCTTCATTTTTAGCACAAATAGAACTCCAGAATGAAGCTCTCCTAAATGTCAAATTCAGTGGATATTTCACCACCTCAAATGGTTGCAACACTGAAGAATTGACACTCTCCAATGGTTAACTGAAATCAGAAACCCTTGGCTTCTTCTCCCAAATTCATATCAAATAAATATTAATTTCCCTTGATAATGAGAATGAGCTCTTAAGTCCCTTTTTATTCTTTTCTTATGAGTGCTCAGACACTTTCCTGGCCAATGTGGGATAAAAGATATATTCCTACTTTTAAATTATTCACTTAACGCACTTTATAATATTAAAGTGACTTTATTATTATAAAGTTACTTTATAACTTTATAATAACATTAAAATATTTAAATAAATCACTTAAGTCACTTAAACTTTAGTATCTCTTGAAATACTTGTCTGATTGCTATGCCGTCTGAAATAGGAATCTTTCCTCATAATTCCCCATGTGACCATAATACACTTTTTAAAAATAGAAAGGGTCCATCTCTATTACTCCTAACTTACTATACATAGTAAGTATGGCAAATGGAGTCCAAATGATATCGAATGAAGGCCAAATCCATAAATCCCTGAATGTTGGGGATGAATCAATCCTCAGAAGACCCTCTAACCATCCTCATTAGCCTACGAGGGTCCAATAATAGGCTAAACCACAGCCAGACTAAGGTATCTAGCTAGAAGGGGACATCACAGTAAGCCCCCTTTTTCAATTGGTCATATTGTTCCAAATTGCAGTGCCAATAATTATAACCGCATTTGGGCAAATCGTTGTGTTTCGATCTACCTGAATGCTAATGATTGTAACCGCCTTTGGGCAAATCATTGTGTTTCGATCTACCTAGATGCTAATGATTATAATCGTCTTTGGGAAAATCATTGTCATTCTCCTGCCCTATAAGGGCATGTTTTCATTATGCTAATGATTATAACCGCCTTTGGACAAATCATTATCTTTTTACCTCACGATGCTGATGATTATAACCGCCTTTGGACAAATCATCCTTTTTATCTGCCCAACTAGGACATCTCACTGTGTCATTGATTCTAACCACCTTTGGGCAAATCAATCTTTTTTCACCCCCTTTTCCTTTTGGTCCCATCGTTTTTCTTCTTTTGAGGGACAGATCGCCAACCTTCTTTACCAATGGCTCCCTCGAGGGGGCATCTGGGGCTCATCCATCCCCTGTTGGGGCATTAGGCATTAAAGACCTTTTCATTCTTTGAGAAAACGTTACTGTGTCTATAGCTTGCAATGCCTTCCCAAACCAGGGCAAACTGTAGACACTCCATTTCGGTCACAACTGACTTCTGACCAGATTTCAGACTGATTTCTACCAAACAGTGCAAATTAAACCTAGGAATCCCTAAACGTCCCAATTTTGTCTGCACATCATTCATTAGTGCTCAAAATCATGTTAAGGCATCCTTATTTGGGGTATTATCCCGTACGCAACAATAACCTCTCATGGATTCATCCCCAGTCACCTTCTGACCTAACAACTGACAGTTTGGCCTATAGACCCATTAAGCGAGACACTTCAACAATTCCTAAAAGAGCTAAAATGCTAATCAAAATGAATCAACTAATTAAACCAGATTAAATGCTTAGCTAAATAATCCATTTGCAATTAATGATTATCTAAAAATAAAAATTCAAAAATTCAAAATATCAAGCTTATTCATCATTGCTTTTGTAAGTTGTCAAGCTCTCCCAAAATATCTAGCAGATATCTAATTTGTGAGCTATGCCTATTAATTGAAAATCATAATTACATGCCACCTCCTTAACTCAACTGGAGTTAGCCTCAACTCACCTAGGGTCAGTTTGAACTCATTTCATGCTTAATTTTAACATAATTCAACTTGGGTGAGAGTTAACTTTGGAGGCTACAAATAGGTCTCACATATTGATCTTTAAGCTATCTTAGTGTAAAGTTATCATACTCAAATACATGCAAACGCCTTTTTAGTGCAATGTTATTGTGTCAAAATACCTTCAAAAAGCTTCATTGGAGTGTTACCATGCCAATTTCATAAGCCAAGCTAAGCTAAACCAACCAACATTACCAAGGTGCCAAGGAGATGTGGAGCAATGGAGCTTCATTGACAAAGATTTCTTGAGCACATAGCCGAGCAAGCCAACTCCACAAGCGGTTTTGGAGCTACAAGGAAGGTAAAAAGAAGTTTTCTTTTGTTTTCTAGTTGTGTTTTCATTGTGTACTTGTTACATATGCTCTCCCTAGTGTCTAGGCTAGAGGTGTTAGTGTTTAGTGTGTTTGTTTTGATTGGATTTTATTGACTAACACTATACTAATCTCCCCTTTATGGATTCTTTGATCACATTTATCACATCCTCCGCACTTGTCTGCAATGTAGCTGATTTCATTTCCACACTAGGATTCACTTTGGTTGTTGATGATGGATCAATAAAATTTGCCCCATATATGTGATCTATGCCCTTATTTTCCGCTGAACTCTTTGAACAATCAACAAATGGTGTTTTCCCCTTCACAATCTCTTCCTTGGCTTCCTCAATCTTTTGTTCTTTTTTTTTATTAGGAGCGTTTGGGCGGTTTGCCTTGACACAACCATCCTTCCAATGCTTGGAAGATTGATAGGAACTTCTAGGGCTGTTTCTATTGAAGATCCTTCACTTTCCACTTGCATGGTGGATTCCTTTATGGGCTGCTCACTAACATCTTTCAAACCTAAATTATCTTGCTTCCTGATTTCTTCCTTGGAATCCTTTTGAAAATTTTGATTTCCATCTTTCTTCTTCAAACTTCTATTTCTATTTTTTGTATATGCCTCCAATAATTCTTCAAAGGTATTATAAAACATGTATACATCAGCCTTCTTATCATATTCATCAAAAATAAAAAGTTTGACCACATCTCTATCACACTGCTATTCTAACCATGCTTCCTGAATAGCATCATTCTTCTACGTTCTTCTAAGTGACTCTAGGTTTTATAGCTGATAAAAACTACTTCAAAAATTGATTCTTAATATCTTGGCTTTTTGTCTGTACTTCTTGTCTTGCTTTTTTGTTCATTTCTTCAATACGATCCCTAGCTTTTTGCTTCCCTTTCTGTATTCGTATCCACACCTCTTGGATGGGATCTATGTATTCTTACTTTGGTAAGAACTTAGTGTTATCAACCTGGAGCTGCGCCCTGATTCGAAGACGTGCGCGAAGCAGCCAGTCTTCTATCTGGCTGAAACAATGGGATCTTCTCACAAGGGTGGGTGCCTCAATAGTGAGAAGAACCTCCAGAGAAGGCTGGTTCCTGTATGATGTATCAATTAGGACCTCTACTCTACGCTGCGGACTACCATGGAAAGGGAGAATGGAAACTTAAAGAGGAAATCCTACCTAAAGGGGGTGATACACCAGAATTTTGATCATACTCAACTTGGAACCTTGAACACTGAACGAACAAGGGAGAAGGAAGACCTTAGACTTCAATTAATCACTTATGCATTAGTATTTCATGCAGAGGTTCGATAACTAAAACCTGAGGGAAAGCGATGGAGAGAGGTCTAATAAAAGACACTTTGCGGTCACCTAACATCCACTTACAGTTTCAACAAAAGACAATAAAGAACACTTTAACATGACCTGCACAAGGATAATATAGCAACTAGGTATGAAACAGAATTTGGGAAGGGAGAGAACTCTACCACTTATGCAAATTGCTGAAGAAATATACACTATGCCAATGCTTGAAATCTGAAAGTACAATCCTTATTGATCGAAAAGGTTACACAACTCACCAATGGCAGAGTCTGGTCTAACCAAGAGAGATTGGATGATTTTAATCAAGGCTGAAAGCCATTATATAGAAAATCACAAGAGGCCAAAGATTGGCGTAGAAAACTTGAAGAGAAGATTCACTTTGGTTAACTCAAGGCTTTACTTGGCCTTTCAATAAAATATATTTTTCCTTTTGTCCTTGCATGAAGCTTCTTCGCTTGATGAAGTGCACTTATCTTTGTTATGAACTGCCCACCCCTTTTTTGCATGGAAATCTATGCAAATGTTAAATTTAGAACTCCATGTGAGTTGCTTGATTGCCGAGTTGTAGCATTTGAAAACTGAGTTAACAGTTATTTAAGTTGAGTTGGACGAAGAGATCATTCTCCTTCGCATGGAAAGCTTTTAGTGAAGCAGCGTTTTAATCAATTAGTTAACTCTAAATCTAGAATAGTCAACTCGTCGTTCGAACTCGGAACTCCTGCTGAAGCTGGATTAGATCTTCGGATGTATGGGCTGAATGGAGACGAATAGGACTTTAATAATCAGTCAACTAAAGCTTTGACCGTTTATTCGAAAATAGCTCTGATGTTCGAAAATAGCTCTTGCTTGCATGTATTTTGTTCTAATTCTGATCGTGTCTATTTCTGGCAGGATTCCGTATTCAACTCCGTCAGATTATCTGTCTTCTATTCTCTTTTGCACAGTCGGCCTCCATTTATTTCGGATTTCTTGTCTCTTTGGTCTCAACGGTTACTTCCCGTGGTCAAAAATTGATGGCTTGTGGGACATCACCAGAAGTTGTCGTATTTCCTTCGGCTATATTCCTTCGGGTTTTTTCCTGCGGTCTTTTTGTCCCTGTGGTCTTCCAAATTTCTTCGGACTTTTTGTCCGAAGGAATTCCTTCGGACAAAAGCCCGAAAGAATTCATTTCCTTTGTTTTTTGTCTTAGTCTTGTTTTTCTTCGGATTTATGTCTGCTCCAAGCCTTTCCAAATTTCTTCGGACTTTTTGTCCGAAGGAATTCCTTTGGACAAAAGTCTGAAAGAATTCATTTGTTTTGTCTTTGCTCTTTGAAAGGTCCTTGGTCTTCTCTGTATATATTTTTCCGAATTCCTTCGGACAAAAAGTCCGAAGGATTCCTTACCTTGCCTTTCCTTCCGAAATGTGCCCTTCGGGATTTCAAACGTGCCCTTCCGCCGACCAAGTGCCCTCCGGCACTGACCAAGTGCCCTCCGCAACCGACCAAGTGCCCTTCAGAAAAATTGGAGGGCACTCGGGTTTTTTGCAAAGGTCCTTGAATTTGGTCTTGTGCCTTCCCGAAGGGTAGGTACCCTTCGGGAATATTGAAAGTGACCATTCTGAAGGGTAGGTGCCCTTCGGAATTCTCGAAATGGACTTTTCCTTCCTCCGCAAGGGCTGTTTGACCTCTAAAAATTACCTTTCGGCAAAGTTGCAAATGCCCTTTTGTTTTCTTCTAAGTGTCGGGAGAGTCCATAGAAATCCTGCTGAGTCCGTAGAAGTGACCTGCAGAGTCCGTAGAAATCCTTTGCAGAGTCCGTAGAAATCCTCTTTTGGTCAAGGAAAACCATGTGAACTTTCTAAATAGCAAGAGACAATCTGACTTGTGGAAGAATTGTCAACATTCTGGCGACTCAACTGGGAAGCATGCCTGCCATGCTTGAGAACTCAGACCATGTGTAGACGTTATTCGAATTCCCAAATTGTGAACCTGATTTCTGATTGAAAATCTGCTCTGATCATGGCTGTAGTAACCTCCTTCAAAATAAGAAGGGAAACACATGAAAGTAGAAAAACTAACTAAAAGCAAATGTGCAAACAAGCACTTATTAAACAAAACTAAAGCAAACAACTGTGCTTTTACAGCACTTGGAGGAAAGCAAAAAATAATTAAATATGTACATAGAATTTTGCTCTTTAATAGCAATGTTTCAGATGTATCCCATTTACTGGGATTGGAAGCTCTTGGCCGTCCATCTTAGCAAGTTGGAAGGCGTTGTGGGATTTACAGCTGGAGATCGTATATGGGCCACTCCAAAGTGAATCAAACTTTGTGTGCCTTCGTGGTTTGGCCCGATCCTCATCCCACTTGATGACTAAATCTCCTTCTTTAAAGCTTCGTGAGGAAGCTCCTTTGTCGAATGTCCTTTTCACCTGTGCCCGATGACTCTCCATGGCTAGCATGGCTTGATTTCTTGTTTCTTCCAGCTCCATAAGTTCTGCATACCTAATATCCATAGGATCGTTTTCTAATAATTCAAGTTGATGCATTAATTCTAAAGCTGGAAACTCGAGAGAGATAGGTAACCTTGCTTCCCTACCATAGACCAGCTTGTAGGGAGAGTTGGCTATTGACCTCTTGTAGGTAATCCTATTAGACCATAGTGCTGACTTCAACTTGAGGTACCATGATCTCTGATTGTCCTCGATAGTCCTTCGTATGATCCTCAAGAGGTTCTTGTTTGTAGACTCAGCAAGGCCATTTCCTTGTGGATAATAATTTGATGAAGTGCTGAGATAGATTCCATGTTGGACTGCCCATTGGCTGATCCTAGATCCCACAAAAGCCATTGCATTGTCAGAAATAATGGTTGAAGGGACTCCAAACCTAGTGACCAAACCTTCATAGAAATCAAGGACGCTAGTTTCGTTTGCCTCATTTAATGCAACTGCTTCTGTCCAACGTGTGAAGTAGTCCGTAGCTGTTAGAATCCACTTATGCCCTGAACTGGAAGGAGGGTTAATAAGACTAATAAATTCTAATCCCCACTAGACAAATGGCTGATCTACTGTAATTGGTTGTAGGGGCCGGGCGTGCCAAAAACTGTTATCAACCTGGAGCTGCGCCCTGATTCGAAGACATGCGCGAAGCGGCCAGTCTTCCATCCGGCTGAAACAATGGGATCTTTTCACGAGGGTGGGTGCCTCAATAGTGAGAAGAACCTCCAGAGAAGGCTGGTTCCTGTATGATCTATCAATTAGGACCTCTACTCTACGCTGTGGACTACCGTGGAAAAGGGAGAATGGAAACTTAAAGGGGAAATCCTACCTAAAGGGAGTGATACACCAGAATTTTGATCCTACTCAACTTAGAACCTTGAACACTGAACGAACAAGGGAGAAGGAAGACCTTAGACTTCAATTAATCACTTATGCATTAGTATTTCATGCAGAAGTTCGATCCAATAACTAAAACCTGAGGGAAAGCGATAGAGAGAGGTCTGATAAAAGACACTTTGCGGCCATCTAACATCCACTTACAGTTTCAGCAAAAGACAATAAAGAACACTTTAACATGACCTACACAAGGATAATATAGCATCTAGGTATGAAATAGAATTTGGGAAGGGAGAGAACTCTACCACTTATGCAAATTGTTGAAGAAATATACACTATGCCAATGCTTGAAATTTGAAAGTATAGTCCTTATTGATCGAAAAAGTTACACAACTCACCAATGGCAGAGTCTGGTCTAACCAAGAGAGATTGGATGATTTTAATCAAGGCTGAAAGCCATTATATAGAAAAATTACAAGAGGCCAAAGATTGGCGTAGAAAAATTGAAGAGAAGATTCACTTTGGTTAACTCAAGGATTTACTTGGCCTTTCAATAAAATATATTTTTCCTTTTGTCCTTGCATGAAGCTTCTTCTCTTGATGAAGCACACTTATCTTTGTTATGAACTGCCACCCCTTTATTGCATGGAAATCTACGCAAATGTTAAATTTAGAACTCCATGTGAGTTGTTTGATTGCCGAGTTGTAGCGTTTGAAAACTGAGTTAACAGTTATTTAAGCTGAGTTGGACGAAGAGATCATTCTCCTTCACATGGAAAGCTTTTAGTGAAGCAGCGTTTTAATCAATTAGTTTACTCTAAATCTGGAATAGTCAACTCGTCGTTCGAACTCGGAACTCCTACTGAAGCTGGATTAGATCTTCGGATGTATGGGCTGAATGGAGACGAACATGACTTTAATAATCAGTCAACTGAAGCTTTGACTGTTTATTCGAAAATAGTTCTTGCTTGCATGTATTCTGTTCTAATTCTGATCGTGTCTATTTCTGGCAGGATTCCGTATTCAACTCCTTCGTCGGATTATCTGTCTTCTATTCTCTTTTGCACAGTCGGCCTCCATTTATTTCGGATTTCTTGTCTCTTTGGTCTCAACGGTTACTTCTGCGGTCAAAAATTGACGGCTTGTGGGACGTCACCAGAATTGTCGTATTTCCTTCGGTTATATTTCTTCAGGTTTTTTCCCATGGTCTTTTTGTCTCTATGGTCTTCCGAATTTCTTCGGACTTTCTGTCCGAAGGAATTCCTTCGGACAAAAGCCTGAAAGAATTCATTTCCTTTGTTTTTTGTCTTAGTCTTGTTTTTCTTCGGATTTATATCTGCTCCAAGCCTTTCCGAATTTCTTCGGACTTTTTGTCCGAAGGAATTCCTTCGGACAAAAGTCCGAAAGAATTCATTTGTTTTGTCTTTGCTCTTTGAAAGGTCCTTGGTCTTCTTTGTATATATTTTTCCGAATTCCTTCGGACAAAAAGTCCGAAGGATTCCTTACCTTGCCTTTCCTTCCGAAATGTGCCCTTCGAGATTTCAAACGTGCCCTTCCACCGACCAAGTGCCCTTCAGCACCGACCCAGTGCCCTCCGCAACCGACCAAGTGCCCTTCGAAAAAATTGGAGGGCACCTGGGTTTTTTGCAAAGGTCCTTGAATTTGGTCTTATGCCTTCCCGAAGGGTAGGTGCCCTTCGGGAATATTGAAAGTGACCCTTTCGAAGGGTAGGTGCCCTTCGGAATTCTCGAAATGGACTTTTCCTTCCTCTGCAAGGGCTGTTTGACCTCTAAAAATTACCTTTTGGCAAAGTTGCAAAGGCCCTTTTGTTTTCTTCTAAGTGTCGGGAGAATCCGTAGAAATCCTGCTGAGTCCGTAGAAGTGACCTGCAGAGTCCGTAGAAATCCTCTGCAGAGTCCGTAGAAATCCTCTTGGTCAAGGAAAACCATGTGAACTTTCTAAATAGCAAGAGACAATCTGACTTGTGGAAGAATTGTCAACACTTAGGTCGCCAATCCATTGTAGATCTGAAAATTATGTTAGCTTTCGACCCTACATGCTATCAAGATCAAGCTCTGATGCCACTGTAATGTCCCTTTTTCGAACAATTCAAGACAATTTGGGTTTTCCAGCAAACCCTTATATTGGAAATATTGAATTCTGATTTTTTATAAAATCCCTAACATAAAACCACAAAATTCTGAAAATATATACTCAAGCAAGTAGATTAATTCTAGATCTTCATAGAAACCATCATCAAAAAATATAGGTGTTGATGATTTAAAATTGCGCTTGATTCTAATCAACAACAATGGGAAGTTTCAAGATGTGGGACTTGCGACTTGAAACAACCTCCAAATTTTAAAGAAGCTGGTTCTTCTCTATATTAAGTAGATACTGGGAAAAGGGATAGGAATTTAAATCAGAAACACAAATACAAGAAAGGACATCTAATCTATGGCGATGCACCTAAATGTAATTCAACCTTAATCCTGAGCACAGTGAGACTATATGTAGGATTCATTTACATTTAAGAGCAAACAAGTGAATGATCAATGTAAAAGATGGAAACAATAGAAACAGAGGCTCACAGCATAGACTACTTTTGCTGTGATACAGAAAATGTCAACAAAGGCATAGGGTTCAATCTTCTTATTTGAATTTTCCAGTCATATAAGAGGCGCAGAAACACGTACAGTTATATAAACTTTTCAACTCAAGAAAACGAGACAAAAGCAAATGACATTCCTAATCACAGCTCTAGAAAGTCTACAGCGTAGACTACTTTTGCAAATGACACAGAAAATATCAACAAAAGCATAGGATTCAATCTTTTTATTAATTCTCCATTCACATAAGAGGCACAGAAACACGCACAGTTACATAAACCTTCCAACTTGAGAAGATAGAACAAAAGCAAATGATATTACTCGTCACAGCTCTAGAAAGTCTAAACTCTTTACAATAATTCTCTCTCAAAATTTTCTCTGCTAATTCCTCCCCCTTTTCTGGTGATCTCTACACCCTTATTTATAGCCTTGGATTCACTCCGGATTGTCTGCTTGTTCCCAATCGAACGGCCCAACTGAAATCTAACCAAACTGGCAGTGTCTAACAGAAGATATTTTATAGATTCTGAAACGCTTTGTCTTCTGGCAGTTCATTGGCTGAAACAGATTACAGGACGCTCCCTTCTCTTAAACGCTAGATAACACTTAGCCAATTCTTTGAAAATCTTCCTATTACTTAGGAGACACTGGAAAATGACACTTGGCGTGTTCTGCAGCACCTATTGAAGACACGCGGCACTTTCCGCATAACTTATACTCTTTTGTGTCTTTGCCCAGGAATGTTCCGCCTTTGACACTTGTCGCTATCCGCTTCCTCGAAACTTCAACAGCTTAAAATAAAATAAGACCCACAGCATTTCTTACCCGAATAACTTTAAAAGGGACACAGGGACAGGTGTCAATCTCCGCTGCTTGTATTAAAGGACACATGGCAATCTCCGCTGCTTGTAGCTACCCTTTTAGAAACCTGCAGAAGATGACACGTGACGGTCTCCGCTTTACTCTGTTTATACCATAGAAACAATTTGGTCTCATTTCACATTTACACGGATAGCGACACCTAGCGGCTTCCGCTTACTTAAGAAACAAAACTTGGGACCCACCATAGTCTTTGCTATATCAGTGAAGCAAAATGAAGATAATTCGGATTGCGACACGTGGTGGCTTCCGCTCTCTTTTGCTGGCATACGTGGCATCTTCTGTTGCTTTTAGAAAAGCAACATTGAGACCTTCCGTGACTGCCACTTGGCGCTTTCCGCTTGATCCTGATACTTAGCTTGTTAAACCTTTTGCTGAAAAGAGATGAAATGCGGGTGCCAATATGAAACCACGGATGATGACACTTGGCACGTTCCGCTGAGTTGCTATGAGATACGTGGCCCATTCCGACCAACTCATAGAAAGTATGGAAGGTATCTCGGACGACGACACTTGGCAGTTTTCGCTTGAGAAAGGATGCCTCGGAAGACGACACTTGTTAGCTTCCGCTTTACTTCAACACTTAGATAAAAAATGAATCAAAAGGAAAATAGAGCCCATGCTCTATTTCAAAACTCCGCCATCTCGGACCAAAGTATGCGAAGACAAAATTTCGCAGCGCGCAACTGAAAAATAGAATGAAAAGTAGAGTAAATTTATTACTCTACAATAGGAAATTTAGTTTATTTATTTGACTCAAAAGTCTGTTTTTTGCATCAATTACGGACCTGAAAATTACAACTCAATATCACTAAGTCAATGACCGAAGCAACTGACTTTTTCATCCACCAAACCCTGCTGAAACTGAATTGTCAACCCTACATGCAAATCGCCACTTCCCAAACTGCCTGAAGGGCTGCATTGACCCTCAAAGAACTGACCCAGCTGAGTCGCCAACCTTCCAAGGCTGCCAACTAGTTCGGCCACCTTCAAACTGACTCAAAACATTGTGTTCAGCTTCTAATGGCTTCTCCAAACAGAATCGCTAACCTTCCAAGGCTGTCAACGATGATTCGCTGCCCACCAAACTGCCCTAGCAGGTTCGCCACACTCCACAAGTGACCCCTAACAGCTGAAAGATGAATTTAGATGCAAATGTGACCTCTGAATAAGGCCACCAAATGAGTATTTGAGGGTTTTCATGCCCGAATGTTGAAGCTAATGAGGGTTTTCGTCCCCACAAGCTATGATGCAAGCAATTGTGCTTAAAAAAAAAATTCAATTCATAGATAATAATCAGTAGCCCCAAAATCAGATCTCCCTATCTCCCGTTATACCCCTTTTCCCTCCAATCCTCCTCCAAGGTGGGCGATCCAAATGGGAGGGAAAACAATTATTCAAAAGCAATCCCAAAATAGCTCCCAACTAAGGGCTGACTTACATCACAATAGAAAATCCCCCTTCTTTACAAAAGATCAAATTAGAATATGTTGCGGACATAGTCACTTTTTGGCAACTAAGACATTATTATTTTTATTTTAAGTATTTAAAAATACTTTTTATTTTAATAATAATATTATTTTAATCTAGAAAAGGGGACATGACATCTTCATTCCAAAAAATATAGGCATAGGATAATCAAATGTTCCCCAACTTAGCATTACATCCTAAGTTTGATTGTGCGCACATCACTTCATGCTTAAACACCTTTCATGGCTTGATGTCTCTTTTTTATTGTTGGCCTCAAGGTATTTGTAGTTTTTTTAAATCCTTTTTCAAACATATGGATTTTAATTTTTCTGTAAGGTTTAATCGTCATTATATGTTTTAATAAGAATTTAAGCTTTAACAAATAAACTTATATATGTAACTCTCGTTTCCTTTGTTTTAGTTTTTTTTAAACTTATTAATTTTTTTATGTTTTAGTTTTTTCTTTTGATATGACCTACATTGAGGAATTCAGTTTTAATTATTTTTAAAATTTACTCAAAGTTTTAATAATTTAGTTTTCATAAGGTTTCTTAAAACCCTATCTTTTCCTTTTTTTTAACAAAAACATCATTTTGGGGCACGACTCTACAGCCAGAAAACACCTATGGAACCTAAGAATAGTCCATTGTGAACATAATGTTATGGCATAGGCAACGGAATCACTTGACAGAAACTACTAAATAAATAAAGTACCGATGACTAAAAGTGGTGGAAACCGTAAGAAGAGGATCTCTGATGGTAGATATATGATGCTCATAACCATTTCCTACAGGATTACATTGGACCAATCTGTAATGCAAGTTTAATGATTGTATACCCGAGTTGATTGACTCGTTTTTTAATGCACACCAACCCTGTAACATTATTTGTTATCCTGTGTTTCAAGAATACAAGGAAGTAATCCTTATTACTTAGCATGCTGTCTTGCGACCAATTTTGATCAGTTTAGGAAGGATTGATCACAAGCTTAAAATAGTAAAAATAGACTGCAAAATGGAGGATTAAAGATAGAAAAAAAAGTTCACTAAAAACGAAGAATTACAACAATTAACATGCCACTAATGTAGTCCATTTACGTGAACACCCCATTCGCTGAATTACTACTCCTCTTCTCTTCTTTCCAAACAATCTTTATGCATGCACATGTTAGAAAATCTCATTAGTATATAAAGTGGATACCCTTGGTAAGAGAAGCTAGGCTTTTCAATCATACACGCTAATTTCATTTGACACACAAGAAGAAAAACTCTTAAGAGTATCTGGCATTAGCCTGTGCTAAATATATGATTTAGCTTTTTTTATATGGGGGAACCTTTGCCCATTTCACTTTGGATATTGACAAGAGACAACAAATCTTTTAAATGATGTGATAACATATGGCTTCTAAATTAAGATGTGCACACATGAAGCTAACTGGTCATGCTTTTGAGAACGAATCTAATGAGAAAATACATTCACCTGGATATCCTGCAGGCAAGATAAACTCCTTTACAATGCTTGGAAGACGAGGATGTTGGATGGCCATAAGAATTCCATTTCTATTGTGAGATATCATCTCCTTGTGTACCTCATCCACTATTTGTACCATAGAATGCCTGTCTAACACATATCTGCCAACCTACTAATGAGAAGAAAGAACATTGATGCATAGAGTGCTTGTACTACACATCTACTTCCCCTTCTGTTTGAAAGCATCAAAACTTTACACCTTCTAAAACGCATCTCTACTTATTCCATACTAATAAACAAATTTATAAAGGATATTATTTGTAGTTGTTATTGCCTAACAAACATTTCAACCACCCTACCCTAGATGTCCAAAAATAATGTAAAACAATATTAGCAAGTGGAAGAGAAATAAATACAGATGGTTTAAAGCCAAGTAATCAGTAATTGCTGTTATTAAACAACTTGAAAACAGAGAAGCTAACTAATCTACCATTTGCAGTTAATCACAAAAGTGTTTATATGTTTTTAGGAAATAAGCCCATCGTGAAGTTACCTGAGATGAATGTACCTATAAATTATCATAAAAAAAGGAACATAATGAAGTAAGAAAAAAATAGTCCAAGAATAGAACCTAAGAATAGCATAATTATTTGAAATTCCATGACTAGAAAAGATTATATTGAACTAAGCCTCTGTAGTACGGTTTCATTTGATATAGAAACACAACATATGTTTCCATGCTATACTACTAACTGTTGTCAACCTGGAGTTGCACCCTGAAACGAAGACGTGCTGAAATCGCTAATCCTCTATCCAGTTGAAACAATGAGATCTTCTCACGAGGGTGGGTGCCTCAATGGTGAGAAGAACCTCCAGAGAAGGCTGGTTCCTATAAGATGTATCAATGAGGATCTCTACTCTGCATTGCGGACTACCATGGATAAGGGAGAAATAAACTTGAAGGGGAAATCCTACCTAATGACGATGATACACCAGAATGTTTGATCCACTCTACTTGGAACCTTGAACACTAAACAAACAAGGGAAAAGGAAGACCTTTGATTTTCAATTGATCACTATGCATAAGTATTTCATGAAAAGGTTCGATCCAATGGCAAAAACGTGAGAGAAAATGATGGAGAGAGGTTTGATACAAGACACTTTGCAGCCACCTAACATCCACTTACAGCTTCAGCAAAAGACATAAAACACTGAACATGACCTACATAACATGATGAGCTAGCAACTAGGTACGAATCAGAATTTGGGAAAGGAGAAAAATCTACCACGTATGCAAATTGCTGAATGAATGTACACTATGCTAGCACTTGAAATCTAAAAGTACAGTCCTACTATTAATTAAAGAAGTTACACAACTCACCAATGGCAGAGTCTGGTCTTACCAAGAGGGATGGATTTTACAACGCTGAAAAGCCATTAATATAAAAAATTACAAAAAACCAAGAGATTGGCGTTGGAAATAGAAGAGGAAGTTAACTCTTCATTAGCCCAAGTCCAAATTGCGTTGCATGACAAAAACTATTGTCAACCTGGAGTTGCATCTTGAAACGAAGACATGCTGAAATGGCTAATCCTCTCTCCAGTTGAAACAATGAGATCTTCTCACGAAGGTGGGTGCCTCAATGGTGAGAAGAACCTCCAGAGAAGGTTGATTTTTGTAAGATGTATCAATGAGAATCTCTACTCTGCGTTGCAGACTACCATGGAAAAGGGAGAAAAAAACGTGATGGGAAAATCCTACCTAATGATGGTGATACACCAGAATGTTTGATCCACTCTACTTGGAACCTTGAACATTGAACAAACAAGGGAAAAGGAAGACCTTTGATTTTCAATTGATCACTATGCATAAGTATTTCATGAGAAGGTTCGATCCAATGACAAAAACGTGAGGAAAAACGATGGAGAGAGGTCTAATACAAGACACTTTGCAGCCACCTAACATCCACTTACAGCTTTAGCAACGGACATATAAAACACTAAACATAACCTGCATAACATGATGAGCTAGCAATTAGGTATGAATCAAAATTTGGGAATGGAATGAGATCTACCACGTGTGCAAATTGTTAAATGAATGTACACTATGTCAGCGCTTAAAATTTGAAAGTACAGTACTATTGATTAAAGAGGTTACACAACTCACCAATGGTAGAGTTTGGTCTTACCAAGAGGGATGGATTTTACAAAAAACCATTAATATAGAAAATTACAAAAAGCCAAGAGATTGGTGTTGGAAATAGGAGAGGAAGTTAACTTTTCATTAGCCCAAGTCTAAATTGCGTTGCATGAGTCTTCCAAATTTATCTTTCCTTGGTTTACACCTGGTTGACTTGCATAAAGAATCCTTAGCGTTGAAAAAGAAAAAGACAAGATTTGGATGCATGAAATCTACGAATAGATGTCTTGACTTGAAAACCAGTTAACTAGAAAACAAGAGAAATCAAATTCACTCAAACTATTGGAACGTTTGAAAGTCTCCCCTTTGCATGAAATCAATGCAAATGCCAAATTAAAAATTACATTTGAACCATCGAAACATTTCGAGCTTTGAGACAAACGAGAGTGCGTGCATGGAATTTATTTTGTTTGAAACGTTCGACGCTTTGCCCGTTCATCGTGCAAGACAACTCTATTTTCAGAACTGAAGCATGCTTGTTTTCTTAAACGCGTTCACTTCATTGGAGTCACTCACATTAGTCTGTGCATGATCTTTGTTCATCCTGCCTTTGTCTTTATTTTGCACTTGTTTTATTCGTTGTTCATGCTTATGTCCATGTTCAATTTTGCTTCAGTCTTTGCTCATGCCTCTATTTTTGTGTTTGAATTACTTCTTGTTCAATTCTGGCTTAGTCTTATTTGTTTTTTCTCTGGCTTTTCCCGTGTTCTGCTTTAATTTGGGATTTGGGCTTTATTTAAGTTTTCATCTTTTGGACAAATTTTCCAAAGGACTCTCTGTCCCTCCATCATTTTCACTCATGTTTTTGTCATTGGATCGAACATTCTCATGAAATACTTATGCATAATGATCAATTGAAAATCAAAGGTCTTCCTTTTCCCTTGCTTGTTTAGTGTTCAAAGTTCCAAATAGAGTGGATCAAATATTCTGGTGTATCACCGTCATTAGGTAGGATTTCCCCTTCAAGTTTCTTTCTCTTTTTTCCATGGTAGTCTGCAACGTAGAGTAGAGATCCTCATTGATACATTTTACAGGAACCAGTCTTCTCTGGAGGTTCTTCTCACCATTGAAACACCTACCTTCGTGAAAAAATCCCACTGTTTCAACTGGAGAGAAGATTAGACATTTCAGCACGTCTTCGTTTCAGGATGCAACTCCAAATTGGCAACAGTTTTTAGCACACCCGGTGGGACAACGAGAAAATTCTTTGCATAGAGTTTTCGCAACAACAGAGAATATTCATCTATATCCAGTTGCATAGTTCATAGCACATTCAAGCAATCCATTCATGCCAAAGGTTACCACAAGATCAGCAAGTAAAGCTATTCCTTTTGAATTTGTAACTTATAAAAGAGCAAAGTCTAGGAGGGCAAATCTATATCCTCAAAAAAAATATTTACCTCCCCCTCATCCTATTGTTCTAAACACTGCAATCCCCACCATCTAGATGGCCGTTAGAAATCAAGTGTTTGCTCCATTCAATAGGGGAAGTCCACTGAATCTAGCACAGTTAAATGACATTTTTGTATCTGCCCTCAAAAGTATTTCATTCTTCTCAGGAAAAAATCAAACAACCCCTATTGAGCATATCCAAGATGTGGCTAATTTTTTTTCAGTTCATGATGTTGTTGAAGATAATGTTGCTATTACATTGCTTGCTACTTCTTTCAAAGGAAAAGCATTACAGTGGTATAAAACCCTCCCACTTAAATCCATTTCCACCTGGAATGAATTGGGTGCAGCCTTAGTCAAGCAGTTTGAAGACATATCTGATCACTTATCTTTAGTTGAGCAATTAACTACCATACAGAGAGCTCCTCATGAGTTCATGTCCGATTTTTATTTCAGATTCCAGAAGACACGGACCAAGATACCGGTTCTGATTAGACCATCCCCTGAATATGCATTTTTGTATTTTTTGAAAGCTCTTAATTCTGACATTAGTGTGATGATACAATCAATGGATGGTACTACTTTGTCAGATGCTTATGAAGTTGCAATAAGGGCAGAAAATAGTTTGATACAAGCAAGGAAGCTTTCTCCAAAACCTCCAATGCCCATATTTTCAGAAATAAGTTATGCACCAGCCCTTCAAGTTCCTCAAATTCCATTCTTGGCTCCAATTCCAGCACCTCAAGTTCCTATTGCAGCCCCTACAAGTCAATCTAGTGAGATAGGAGAGTTGAAAAGTTTGCTACAATCTTTTGGAAATGAAATAGTTCAGTTCAAGAGGTAGCAATTTCAGTCAAATAGGCCCTATCAACAGCAAAATCAAAACAACTATCAGTGCTTCAAAGATCAAAGGTCTCCTTTCAGGGTTTTAGAGAAAATAGACCACCCTATCAAGCACAAGGAGCCATAACTCCAGCTAACCCATACGCTGCTCTTGATCCGAATGCTCCTTCCACTTCAAAAACCATTGTTCCAACTCCACTTCAAAATAATTTGGTGCAGGATTCAGGTTGGCAGCCCTCAAATCTCAATGATGCTAAAAAACAAGCCTTGGTATCACAGAACATCACCATGCCACAGATGACGTAAGAAGAGTTCCTTTTTCAAGGATGTCAATATCAAGATACAAATTTGACATCACAAGGAGTGACTCATCAAGATCAAGGGCAGCCTGATGCTATTAATGTAAATTGGCAGGTCGATGATCATGATGCTTTTACTCCAAATGTTAAAACTAACGATTCAAGTGGTCAAGTTGCATCTATAACCTATCAGAGAACTAAAAGAAGAGTTGTTGATGAAGCCCACACGATAGCAAATACTTCAAGTACTCCTAGTATTGTTGCTAAAAGTACAAAAGAGCAGTTTGCTGCCCCCACAACCCAAAAAAATCAGAATATAGAGGTTAATAAAGTGCAGCAAATACCTCTAATTCGTGAGCAGCAAGTACCACAGAAAGTGCAATCAAAGGTTAGTGCATCTCAATTCAGTATTGTAGATCAAAGAAAAAGTCTAACATCAGCGTTAGCATGTGGGATTCTCCTTCAATTCTAGGGCAAAAGGATAAACTCATTCAATAACTTTTGGCGCTTGAATTGTTTCCAAAACCGATTGAGAAAGAAGGTGTTGTCTTGACAAATTCGGATCAGCGAACTACGCAACAGGTGCAGCAAAAAGATAAGATGTCAAAGGTGGACAAAACTGAGGTAAAATCAAAGAAAACTCATTTTTATCTTTCTTTGATAGGGGGTGATACTTTGGTTCACAATTGTATGGTGGATAGTGGAGCTAGCAGTACAGTAATGCCCAAACAGATGGCAAACAAGCTCGGCCTTGTTTATGAGCCAAATACTAAAGGGGTATTGCAGTTGATGGTTCACCAACAAAGACGGTAGGCATTATCAAAGATTTGAAATTGACATTACATGCTTGTCCTAACGTTACTATTCAACAGGATGTTGTAGTGGTGGACTTGCATCTTTATTTTGCTATATGCCTTTCAAGGGACTTCACCTCAAATATTGGGGGATATTTATCAACTGATTGGACCTATTTGTTGTTCAGACCCAGGTATGGTACAACACTTGGAGTAAAACAAAAATAAACTATGTACATAGAGCTTTGCTCTTCAATAGCAATGTTTCAGATGTATCCCATTGATTGAGATTGAAAACTCTTGGCTGTCCATCTTGGCAAGTTGGAAGATGTTGTGGGATTTGCAACTGGAGATCGTGTATGGGCCACTCCAAAGGGAATCAAACTTCGTGTGCCTTCCTGGTTTGGCTCGATCCTCATTCCACTTGAGGACCAAATCTCCTTCATTGAAGCTTTGTGAAAAAGCTCCTTTGTCAAACGTTCTTTTCACATGTGCCTGACGACTTTCCATGGCTAGCATGGATTGATTTCTTGTCTCTTCGAACTCCATAAGCTCTACATCCCTGATTTCCATAAGCTCATTCTCCAACAACCCAAGTTGATGCATTAGTTATAAAGCTGAAAACTCAAGAGAAATAGGTAACCTTGTTTCCTTACCATATACTAGCTTGTATGGAGAGTTGGCTATTGACCTCTTATAAATGATCCTATCAGTCCATAGCGCTGACTTCAACTTGAGATGCCATGACCTCTGATTGTCTTCAATAGTCCTTCGTATGATCCTTAAGAGGTTCTTATTTGTAAATTCAGCAAGGCCATTTCCTTGTGGATAGTAGTTCGATAAAGTGTTGAAATAAACTCCATGTTGAACAGCCCATTGGCTGATCCTAGATCCCACAAAAGCCATTGCATTGTCAGAAATAATGGTTAAAAAAACTCCAAACCTAGTAAGCAGACCTTCATAGAAATCAAGAACGTTAGTTTCGTTTGTTTCTTTCAATGCAATTGCTTCTGTCCAACGTGTGAGGTAATCCGTAGCTACTAGAATCCACTTATGCCCTGAACTCGAAGGAAGATTAATGAGACCAATAAAGTCCAATCTCCAGTAGACAAAAGGTTGATCCACTGCAATTGGCTGAAGGGGCAGGGCTGCAAGTTTAACTTTTCCTACAAACATAGCACATTGTTTGCACTTCCTCACCCATGTATGGAAATTGTCAAATATAGTAGGCCAATAGTACCCACCTCTCATGATTTTAAGTGTTGTAGTTCTTGCGAAAAAGTGTCCTCCACCAAGTCCATCATGGAATTATTCAAGTAATATTTGAGTTTGGCTTGGTTCCACACACCCTAGTAACATTCCATTAATATCCTTTTTGAACAAAACACCGTCAATGAGCAAGAATGGAATTGATTGCAATCTAAAATACCTTCTTTTTGAAGCACTTAGGTGAGAAAGGAAAAAACCATTTTGCAGATAGCTTACCAAATCACGAAATCAGCTGGAAGGTGAGGTGTGAACAGCAGCAATCTCTTCTTCATTTGACACTAAAACAGCTTCATTAGTTTCTTGCAAGTCCTGAGCTAGATACTCACAAAGTCATTTGCCTCTAACCAGCTTTGTAACCTTAATTTCTACGTCATATTCCATTACTTTGGTTATCCAACCAACCCTCTTCTCATTTATGTCTTTGTTTAGAAGAAATTCTTTGATGCTTGGATGAGCAACCATTAGATGTATTTTATTAATAGACAAGTGCCTAAATTTTTTCAGAGATCTTACAACTGAAAGGACATGCTTTTCAACAAAAGAATACCTTGTCTCATACTCCTACAAGCATTAGCTGTAGAAAGCTATTGGCTGCTCCAAATCTTCATGATTCTGTTGCAACTTGACCACTTGAATCGTTAGCTTTAACATCCTGAGTAAAAACAACATGATCATCTACCTGCCAATTTACATTAATAGCATCACGCTGCCCTTGAACTTGATGAGTCACTCCTTGTGATGTCAAACCTGTATCTTGATATTGACCTTCTTGAAAAGAGAACTCTTCTTGTGTCATCTGTGGCATGGTGATGTATTGTGATACCAACGCTTGGTTTTGAGCATCATTGAGATTTGAGGGTTGTCAACCTAAATTCTACACCAAATTATTTTGAGGTGGGGTTGGGACAACGGCTTTTGAAGTTGAAGTAGCAGTCGGATCAAGAGCAGCATATGACTTAGCTGCAGTTATGGCTCCTTGTGCTTGATAGAGTGGTCTATTTTCTCTAAAACTCTGATAAAGAGACCTTTGATCTTTGAAAGACTGATAGATGTTCTGATTTTGCTGTTGATAGGGCCTATTTGACTGAAAATGTTGCCTTTTGAGCTGAACTATTTCATTTCCAAAAGATTGTAGCAAACTTTTCAACTCTCCTATCTCACTACCTTATCGAGTAGGCGCTGCAATAAGAACTTGAGGTGCTAGAATTGGAGCTGAGGATGGAATTTGAGGAACTTGAGGAGCTGGTACAAAACTTATTTCTAAAAATATGGGCATTGGAGGTCTTGGAGAAAGCATACCTGCTTGTATCAAACTATTTTCTATCTTTATTGCAACTTCATAAGCATCTGGCAAAGTAGTACCACCCATTGACTGTATCATCACACTAATGTCAGAATTAAGAGCTTTAAAAAAAACAAAAATGCATATTCAGGGGATGGCCTAACCAAAACCGGTAACCTGGTCCATGTCTTCTGGAATCTGAGATTAAAATCGGACATGAACTCATGAGGAGCTCTCTGTATGGTAGTTAATTGCTCAACTAAAGATAAATGATCAGATTTATCTTCAAACTGTTTAACTAAGGCTGCACCCAATTCATTCCAGGTAGAAATGGATCTAAGTGGGAGGGTTCTATACCACTGTAATGCTTTTCCTTTGAAAGAAGCAGGAAGCAATCTAATAGCAACATTATCCTCAACAACATCATGAACTGAACAAAGATTAGCCACATCTTGGATATGCTCAATAGGGTTTGTTTGATTTTCCCCTGAGAAGAATGGAATACTTTTGAGGACAGATACAAGAATGTCATCTAACTGTGCTAGATTCAGTGGACTTCCCCTATTAAATGGAACAAACACTTGATTTCTAACGGCCATCCGGATGGTGGGGATTGCAGTGTTCAGAACGATAGGATGAGGGGGAGGTAAATATTCTCTTTGAGGATATGGATTTGCCCTCCTAGACCTTGCTCTTTTATAAGTTACAAATTCAAAAGGAATACCTTTACTTGCTGATCTTGTGATAACCTTTGGCATGAACGAATTGCCTGAATGATGTTATGAACTCTACAATTGGATGTAGATGAATATCCTTTACTGCTGTGAAAACTCTATGCAAAGAACTTTTTCGTGGTCCCACTAGGCGTGCCAAAAACTATTGTCAATCTGGAGTTGCACCCTGAATCGAAAACGTGCTGAAATGGCTAATCCTCTCTCCAATTGATATAATGAGATCTTCTTACGAGGGTGGATGCCTCAATGGTGAGAAGAACCTCCAGAGAAGGTTGGTTCCTGTAAGATGTATCAATGAGGATCTCTATTCTACGTTGCAGACTACCATGAAAAAGGAAGAAAAAAACTTGAAGGGAAAATCCTACCTAATGACAGTGATACACCAAAATGTTTATCCACTCTACTTGGAACCTTGAACACTAAAGCAAACAAGGAAAAAGGAAGACCTTTGATTTCAATTAATCACTATGCATAAGTATTTCATGAGAAGGTTCGATCCAATGACAAAATGTGAGAGAAAACGATGGAGAGAAGTCTGATACAAGACACTTTACAGCCACCTAACATCCACTTATAGCTTAAGACAAAAGACATATAAAACACTGAACATGACCTGCATAACATGATAAGCTAGCAACTAGGTACGAATCAAAATTTGGGAAGGGAGAGAAATCTACCACGTATGCGAATTGCTGAATGAATGTACACTATGCCATCACTTGAAATCCGAAAGTACAGTCCTATTGATTAAAGAGGTTACACAACTCATCAATGGCAGAGTCTAATCTTACCAAGAGATTGATGGAATTTTACAAAGCTGAAAAACTATTAATATAGAAAATTACAAAAAGCCAAGAGATTGGCGTTAGAAATAGGAGAGGAAGTTAACTCTTCATTAACCCAAGTCCAAATTGTGTTGCATTTGTCTTTCCTTGGCTTATACCTGGCTGTCTTGTATGAAGAATCCTTGGCGTTGAAAAAGAAGAAAAAGACAAGCTTTGGATGCATGAAATCTATGAACAGATGTCTTGACTTGAAAACTAGTCAACTCCAAAACAAGAGTAGTCAAATTCACTCGAACGACTAAAACGTTTGAAAGTCTCCCCTTTACATGAAATCAATGCAAATGTCAAATTAAGAATTACATTTGAACCCTCGAAACGTTTCGATCTTTGAGACAAACGAGAGTGCGTGCATGGAATTTCTGGCTGTTTGAAACGTTCAACGCTTTGCCCATTCATCATGCAAGACAACTCTATTTTCAGAACTAAAGCATGCTTGTTTTCTTAAACGTGTTCACTTCATTGGAGTCACTCACGTTAGTTTGTGCATGATATTTGTTCATCTTGCCTTTGTCTTTATTTTGCATTTGTTTTATTCGTTGTTCATGCTAGCTCAGTCCTGTTTGTGTTTTTTCTGGCTTTTCCTGTGTTCTGCTTTAATTCGGGATTTGAGCTTTATTTTAGTTTTCGTCCTTCGGACAAATTGTCCGAAGGACTCTCTGACTCTTCTCTTTCCTGGGCTTGGCCTTTCCTTTTCTCTTTTTTGGCCTTAGCTTACGCCCTTGTCTTTTCTATCGGGCTTTTTGTCCTCCCGAATTCCTTTGGACTTTTTGTCCGAAGGAATTTGTTTCCTTGCCAATTTTTCCGAATTTATTCTTTAGGCTCTTATGTCTTGCCCTTTGGTTTTCTTTGGACTTTTGTTGACTTCATATTCCTACAGATTTCCTGTTTGACAATTATTCTGAAGAATTTCCTTAAATTTTCTCATTTCCTTCTTTGCCTTTGTTTTTTATTTCTATTGAGTTTTTTTCTCGGGTATATCCTCCATCGGACCTTTTCCTTGAATTCCTTCGGACTTTTTGTCTGAAGGAAATTCTTTTCCGTTTTAAGTGTCCTTTGCTTTTATGAAGGTGCCCTCCGCAAGGGCTTCTGCTTTCCAAAATTGCCCTTCGGTCTTTTTGATTTGGCCCTATTAGTCGCCTAGGTGCCTTCCGCAAGGGCAAGGTTCTTCCAGAAGTGCCCTTCGAAAGAATTGTAAAGGTCCACTTCACTGACCAAGTGCCCTCCGCAAGGGCTTTTTGTCCTCAAAAGTGCCTTTCGAAACTTTTGAAAGGGTCTTGCCACCAACCGAGTGCCCTCTGCAAGTGTATGTCTGCCTTCAAAAGTGCCCTTCGGAAGAATTGTAGGGCACTCGGGCTTTTTGAAACTATCCTTTGGAACTTTCATCTTGATTTGAAAACCATAAAGTGAAGCAATGTACCCTTTGGGACTTTTGAATTAGACCTTCCCGAAGGGCAGGTGCCCTTCGGGTCTTCTCAACTGTGCTTTTCTCTTTTCTTTCGGACAAAAAGTCCGAAGAAAATAAACTTTGAACAACTGCCACTTAGTCATTTTATCGGACTTTTACACAATCCTTTGAGAGTTCTTTCTCTCGGACAAAATGTCCCAAGAAATAGTCCACCTCTTATAGCTCGAAAAAAATCCTTGGGAAGACAAAATAAATAAATTTACAGCTTGTATGTCTTGGCTGTATTTGCACATTTGGTTGTAATCAAGAAAGCTCCTTGGAAACCTCTGCATGACTAAAATTCACCTGGCTGTAGATGGCCACTTGGGTGGCTGTAAATGCTCATTTAAGGACCCCAAAACTAATTCACAAGACAAACTTGGCACCATAGCAAAGTTTCGAATAGTAGGGGTGACAATTTGCCCTATGGGGGGCAAAATCGTCAACAGTACAAAAATTAGATTTGATACCTCTAACCCTCCAACAATTATGAAATGATTTTTATATTGCAACCACTAATTTGAGAAGTCAAAATAGTCACTCAAAAAGCTAAAAATCGGAATTCGGTAATTTGTTAATACAAAATATAGCTGAAACTCCATAAATTCATCTCTTTTAATTACTTCCTATAAACTCAGAATTCGGTAATTTCATATTGTTGCAAGTTGTATTTTCCACCATTCCTGGACCTGCACATGGAACAAACACATTAAGAAAAATAAGTGTTTAACAACAGACTTTCAATCACTTCATCATGACTTATAGACATTATATTAAACCCCCTTCTATGGTTTGCATTTTCCTTGCACTTTCCGATTCTAAAATGGATTCGCAAGGGTTCATTTATGTTGTCCCAAGCATGACTGTAGCATGGCATTTTCTTCCTCAAAATCAATCATGTAGTGGCTGGAAACTCACTTGTGTCAGTTACAAACACCCCCATAATGACAATGGGTGGGAAATATATCTCCCATGTGACAAGATTTACCTTTATGGTGGTAACTTTTGGGTGAAACCAGCTGGAAAGGTGAATAACATCAGTCCAAATATTGAAAACAGCTCTCATATTGACTCTTGGGTCAAGGTGTTTGTTAACCATTTTTGTGATCTCCCAAGCTGTACCTCTTAACAAAGAGCATGGAATAAAATGTATGTGGGCTGTACAATGGTTGTAACAATCATAAATTACTCGAAATTCCTCCCCAAACAGCAATGTGTCAGTTGAAAAATTTGTACTTGAGGACCCCATATGGTGAACCCTACCACACACAACATCAAGCAAATGGTTCTTCTTCATATCATGGCTATTACACTGTGTTTTCCCATTTGCAATTTGATTTGCAAGGGCTGGAAATCATCTTGTAACAGCGGTACATGCCCCAAGATTGACTAACGGTTGGTAAGTAACTGGAAGCTCTTTTATGACTATCAAGGCAGCCAATAAAAGAAAAGTATAGCAGCTGTCATATCGAAACTCTTTCACAATTTCACTTAACATGTTAGAAGCAACTACATCCTTGGCTTCATCCATCATGATAGGCAATTCCCAATCTCTATGAAGGGTAGAAACATAACAAAAAGTCGTCATTCTGAAAAATATACCAACAGCTACATTTCTTTCCTTTTTAATAATAGAATCACAATTTTGGATTGCCCTTACCCCATTATGTGGCTCACTATGTAGATCCAAGGGAGACTTCAATTCCTTGTAATCTATCCCCTTCTAAGCTTTTTGCATTGCATCTTCATGCATGCCTTGAGCACTAATGACTTGGCCCAAGTGTGTGGCATCAAACTCCCATGTAGAAATTTTGGCATGTCTATTAATTTTGGGCCAAGTATCATCATGATATGACTTCTGTTTTGAAACTTTGGATCTAAAACTTATCGAATGATGAGCTCCCCAAGGGACTTGGCCTCCTCTAAAAGCTCTTCCCATCCTCTTTACCGTGACCACTTGAGGAGCTCCATTGGCTATGTCTCAAAGTACAACTTCTTTGTCATCAAATCTGAATTCTATTTCCATGGTTTGATAGTTTTGAGTGAATTCGCCAAGAGAATGCCACTTGTTGACCATTTCTGGTCACCATGAATAAGCAGCATCCTTTCCAAGCTTCAAGCTTCAAGTGCAGGCACGCGGGATTTCCAAATTTCAATCAAAATCCACGAAAAATGGTTAAGTTTTTTACTTGGCAAAATTTCAAGAAAGGAAGGTCTTCGGGCCTTTTGCACAAAAGCAGTCGGAAAAGATGTTGCGAAGTCTTTGGACTTTTGTTCCAAACATAAATTCTAAAGACCCAAAAGACAAATCGATCTTCACAAGAAGATGAGTTAGAGAAAATGTTAGCAGAAATTGCGAAGCCAAATGCTGAAGCTTAAAGGTTCCGAGCAGAAGTTGCGAAGAGAGGAAGCCTTTGAAACATTTGGCCGTTTTTTGACTTTTGAAAAATGTAGCCGTTTCTTCAACTTCCCCCCCCCGATCCACGTGTCACTCTCATGGCGGTCCCAGGCCAATTCGAAAAACTTTCATGCCTTAGTCGATTTTATTAGATGTTTGCCCAACAGGTTGCTTCCATGTGTCGCAATTCTGACGACCTGGAGCCCAACGATGTCCGTACAATGTTGAAGCCCCCGAGTAAGCAGGTTAACGAGATGATGCCATGTGGCATCATCCCGCCTAAACTTGATATAAACAAGCTGAGCAGGGACAACAATTGTGGCAAGGCTCCGATCCAATCAAATTCGCAGAGCCCAGGGTTTATAGCCTAATCAGAGGACACATGGGCACCTATCAGCGTAAGCTCCTCCCGAACTGATAGGCGCAGACTAACACCAACAGGCAACCGACCAATGAGGAGTCCCCCAGGGGATCCTCTTGTCAGATCTCAAGGAACCTAAGCCCCCGGATGTTGATCAACTGCCAAGTGGCAAGGCAAGTTTCCACATCAACAAACAGTGGGCCATAGTGTAGCGAAGAAGTGAGGAACAACCACATGGCAAGGACTCGATAGCGCCTAGGACACATTGGCTATGTTGCCAACAAGGCATGAGCCTAAATATGACGACACGTATGGCCGTCAAAACCATAAAAGACTGAGACTGGACTACATATCCAATTCGATTCAAAGATCAAGTGGTTGATCAATTCCCCAGGAAATGATCAGCAAAATGGCAGAATTCAATGTGAAATTAAGCAGCGGCACCCACCAAAGTATGGCATGAACATTGGGGTTAAGCACGAAACATACAGGACAAGGAAGAGTCTTAAATGTTAAAGATGGCGTTGAAATCTGTAGGGTGCGGCATTGAAGGTAAAAATGACAGAATTAAACAAAATCCTCCAAGGCATGCAATCCCAAGAGATCTCCAATTGCATCCCTATAAAGGAAGTGTCCAAGTTTAGTTGAGCAATTAAAGATTAATTGTTGCACAACCAATGAGAAAAAAGGACAAGCTGGTAGATGCAAGATCGAGGCAATCACCACCATGCCTTGAGGACGCAATCAAAATTCCCATTGATTTTGGCCATCCCTATTTGACCGGCAGATGGATCATGTGTCCCAAGGTTTGATTTTCATTTAATTCCTCCAGTTGTATTCTCTATTGTAATCAATGACCTGTAGACTTCCTGTTGCCTATAAAAGCCCGAGTCTTACATTGTAAAAGGGTCGACATTTTTTTAACACAATAATGCTGCCGCAACTTGCCCTCCAAGAGCCCTTTACCGCTTGAACCTTGCATTTTAATGAGAATTGATTTCACCTCCCTTCATTCTTTTGTATTCTGTGTGCATTTGTGTTTGTTGATCTTTGTCTGTGGGTAATTCTCGCCCCTTTCATTGTTGTCCATTCCAAGCACCTCTGTGCGAAGTGTGGAATTCATTTGCAGGTAATATTATGTGCATATTCAGGTTTGTGTATGCATTGCATGTGGACTGTCTATCATCCCTCTCAGTGCTACACTGTGTTTCCACACCTCTATATGAAACACTTATGCGATTGAAGCGTCCATTTTGGAGTCTGTGTGATATTTCCTTGTTCTCTGCAATTTGTAGTATGTTTTTCAAACCCTGTAGACTGGTTCTATCTAGTCTTGGTGCATCACCATTTTTATATTTCAGCAACTCCCTCTCTCCCTTTTCCCCCTCAAAAGGTTTTAGATTTGGGATTAGCTGTAGATTTCCTTTCAGCTCTTTTAGGCTTGCATGTTGATCTTAAATCAGATGCACATAGATTAGAAGGAAGCCGATCTTCTCTAAAGGTTCATCCCAAGCAGCACAAGGGTCCCACAACCTTGGGGATGTTCCATTGTTCCACTGAACCAATTCTTCCAATTCAACGAGTGCACAATTCGAGTGACAATAGTTTCTAGCATGCCCGGTAGGACCTAATCAAAAATTTAACCAAGAGTTTGGTGTTATTCTTGGTCAGTAGTTTTGAAGACACTATACATAACACCTAGCAACTCCAAGCATTTCTGGTTTGCAAAGATCAATTCCTCATCTATATGCCAAAACAAACGAGATCATCTTCAAGAGGTATTGATTTTCATTTCATTGAATGGTCTGCACCTTCTAGAAGAAGTAGAGATAGGTTATCGTCATCTCAAGTTAGGAGGGTTAGACAAACACCTAGAGCTTAGTATACCCCTCCTTTTGGTAGATTCCCCCAACCTAGGGAGAGGTTATTTCCTATTCCCTTCATGGTTGTCCAAAGAAACTAGTTGTTTATGCCCTTTAATGGAGGCAACCCTCTAGCTCTAGCTCAGTATGATAATATTCCAATTTCAGCACTTAAAACCCTGTCATATTTTTCTGGTAAGAATGCAACCACCCCTATAGAACACATACAAGATATCGCCAATTTCTATTATGTCCATAATATCACCGAAGATAATGTAGCAATCAAGCCACTTGCCTCTTTTATAAAGGGAAAGGCCCTCCAATGGTACAGAAGTCTGACACCCAATACCATTCACAATTGGGATGAGCTAGGAGAGCAATTGTGCACGCAATTTGAAGACGAGTGACCATTTATCTCTGATGGAGCAGCTTACCCCCATTAAGAGAACCCCACATGAGCTGATGGTTGATTTTAATTTCAGATTCCAAAGAGTCTGGAACAAAATCCTACCCTCATTTAAACCATCTCCAAATACTACATTTTATAATACTTAAGGGCTATAAATAGTGATATTGTTGTAATGGTCCACTCAGTGGAAGGAGTGATACTCCCTAACACATATGACATGGTTGTGAGGGTTGAGAATTGCCTAATTCAGGTTGGAAAGATTGTTCCTAGGCCTCCCTCTCTATTTTCAAACGTCAATCTCTTGGCTTTTTGTAATTTTTTATATTAATGGTTTTTCAGCCTTGTAAAAATGATCCCTTTCTTGGTAAGACCAGACTCTGTCATTGGTGAGTTGTGTAACCTCTTCAATCAATAAAAGGACTATACTTTCAGATTTCAAGTGCTAGCATAGTGTACATTCATTCAGCAATTTGCATACGTGGTAGATTTCTCTCCCTTCCCAAATTCTGATTCGTACCTAGTTGCTAGCTCATCATGTTATGCAGGGCATGTTCAGTTTTTTATGTCTTTTGTTGAAGCTGTAAGTGGATGTTAGGTGGCTATAAAGTGTCTTGTATCAGACCTCTCTCCATCATTTTCCCTCACGTTTTTGTCATTGGATCGAACCTTCTCATGAAAAACTTATGCATAGTGATCAATTGAAATCAAAGGTCTTCCTTTTCCCTTGTTTGATTCAGTGTTCAAGGTTCCAAGTAGAGTGGATCAACGTTTTGGTGTATCACCGTCATTAGGTAGGATTTCCCCTTCAAGTTTCTTTCTCCCTTTTCCATAGTAGTCTGCAACACAAAGTAGAGATCCGCATTGATACATCTTACAAGAACCAGCCTTATCTGGAGGTTCTTCTCACCATTGAGGCATCCACCCTCGTGAGAAGATCCCATTGTTTCAACTGGAGAGAGGATTGGTCATTTCAACACGTCTTCATTTTAGGGTGCAACTCCAGGTTGACAACAGCTACCACGCTAGTTTGTTTGCTTCAAGAAAAACCAATATGCTACTTAGTTGGAACACCATACACACTTAGCTTATAATAAACATTCTCAATTAATAAAATCTTGCAGGCCATACAACTAAAATAAGGAGAAAGAAAAAAAAAAAAAATTCCAGGCTCTGATACCAATGACAGGGCGAATCATATTCGGAATGGCAATGAAATTCTTAGTTCACGATTCAGATTGAAGAGGAAGCAAACAATACATTATAAAGCCAAAAATGTGACTAATCACTTCACCTACCAAGAAGTCCATTCATATACCTACGGGACTCTTGAGCTGCACACAAGAAGACAAAATAAAAGTGCAACTACTCCTAGGAATTAGGAAATATTATCTAAACTAATATTACACGTGGTAAATTGTGCAGGGCAAATACTCATCAGTTTAACTCGTAGGGATATTTTTTTAAATACTCATCAAAAACGCATCCAGAAGGTCAAAAACACGTCCAGAACATTCCAAAACCACAACAAAAACACAAAATTGTCCTTTTTAAGTTGTCAAGTATTGTCGAGTATTGGCAAGCATTTTCTAACTATTCAATTGCCTTTGCCAGGCAAGAATAAAAACTGCCGTATGACAATCAAATGGACATCAAATTTAAAGTTGACGATTTTTATTAACATCTCGCACTATTACATTCCACCACCATTCCCCAGCTGCCATTGTATCTTATGCCTATCAATGTAGTAAATTCAATAACATAGGTTCAGTTTTCTAAGTCTCAGGAGTCATAAAAATAACAATTTGTAACATATATTTCTAAATTCATTACAACTACCAGTAGGCATAAGACAACCACGACTATCAAATATCAAGTATACATTGAACTAAAGAAAAAGTGAAACAGTACCTTTTTGTAGTTCCATTATTGTATCTCTCCAGCACTAGAGTCCTTGAAACTCTGAGAAATACAATGAGAAATCAATAGGAAGAATTAAGACTAACACGCACAACCAAATAATCATCATAGTTAAACTTATAGTGATTGTAGTTAATATTCTAATCACAAATCAATCATTGCACTAACTACTGACGAATTACAATGTGCCTTGTAATTCTAGCAGTTTGAAAAGGAAACATTCAAATGCATGAAAGGTTATTAAGAATACTATAATGCATCTAATTTCTAAAATTTAAATTGATATTACAGTATGTATGGATATATGTAAACATACAAATATGACGATTTTCAAAGTTGCTCTACACAATAATAACATGTCAAGTCTTTCACAAAAATAAGACACTGTCAACGTGCAATCCTACTTGTGATACCATTGAAATAAGAATACAATTACTCAATAGACATATCATATATACATTTATATGCAAAGATATGTTTGTGGTAAGAGACCTACTCCACACAATAAATTGCATTAACGATCAAGTTATTCAAACATATAAATCACTATAGCAAAAAGTTCATAGACGTCCTTGGGGGTGCTAAACTCAACAACAATGAACAATATGGAATGAACACAAACCCTCAATGCAATATAACGTGGTATACAATCATCATAACAAATAGAGAACACAATACAGATTCTTCATTGATAATATACATGATGTACAATATGCAACCTTGAACTATAATGGACACTAACTGAAATCCATACCAAGTCCAATACACCCAAATCATATATAAACACCATACTCAACTGAGGTCCCTGTTGACAATTCTTCCACAAGTCAGATTGTCTCTTGCCATTTGAAAATGCACGTCTCTAGCCAAGGAAGAAAGAATACATTGTTTTTCTTTGTTAAGGGCCTTTGCTGCAAAAGAATGAATTCCTTCGGACTTTTGTCCGAAGGAATGGTGTTCGTCAAAGAAGGCTAAGCCAAGGAAATGACAAATCAACGGAATCCCTTCGGAGAATCCAAAAGTCCGCACAAAAGGCAGGTAAAAGCCAAGGAAGTACCCTTCGGAAGGATCGTTTTCAACATTCCCGAAGGGCACCTACCTTTCGGGAAGGCATAGGACCAAATTCAGAACCTTAGCAAAAAGCCCGGGTGCCCTACAATTTTTCCGAAGGGCACATTCGGAGGAAAAGGCAAGGGAAGATATCCTTCGGACTTTTTGTCCGAAGGAATTCAGAAGACACAAGGAGGGACCAAGAGAAGAAAAAGAAAAAAGACAATGAATTCTTTCGGACTTTTGTCCGAAGGAATTCCTTCGAACAAAAAGTCCGAAGAAATTCGGACAAAGGCCCGTACAAAAGCCGACGAAAGAAATCCCGAAGAAATTCGGAAAAGTTGCAAAGCAAAGGCAAAGGCAGGAAAAAGAGACCTTCGGACTTTTTGTCCGAAGGAATTCCTTTGGACAAATAGTCCGAAGAAATTCGAAGGGCCACGGGAAAAACCCAAAGAAATGCGAAGCCAATAAAGTCGAGAGAAAGAGAAGTCCGAAGGAAATTGCCAAGCAAAGAATTTCGAAGGAAATTGCCAAGCAAAGAATTTCGAAGGAAATAAGAAGACTAAGGATGACGTCTCGCAAGACGTCAAATTTTGACCGCAGGAAGTAACCGTTGGAACAGAGGTAATGCCAGAATTTCGAAAGAAAAGGCCAAACAGGTAAAAATATAGACAAATACATCCGAATATAGAATCCCAACAGAAATAGACACGAACAGGGAGACTAGAATAGGACAGAATACATGCAAGCAGGAGCTATCTTCGAATGCCGTCCAAAGCTTCAGTTGACTGGTTATTAAAGTCCCACTCATCGCCAGATCATCTCACGCATCTGAGGGTCCAACTCAGCTTCAATTGAAGTTCCAAATTCAAATGTCAAGTTGACTGTTCCAGATTTAGAGTTGACTAATTGTTAAACGCCGCATTCACTAGGAGTTTTCCATGCGACTCGGCATGATCCCTTCGTTTAACTCAGCTTTCAAACGCTACAACTCGGCATCAAGCAGCTCACGAAGAAGTTCTAAAATTGACATTTGCGTGGATTTCCATGCAAAGAGAGGCGGGTGGTTCATAACAAAGATAAGTTCACTTCATCAAACGAAGAAGCTTCATGCAAGGACAAAAAGGAAAATATATATTATTGAAAGGCCAAATAAAGCCTGGAGTTAACCAAAGTGAATCCTTCTCTTCAAATTTTCAGCGCCAATCTTTGGCCTCTTGTAATTTTCTATATAATGGCTTTCAGCCTTGTTTAAAAATCATCCAATCTCTCTCTTAGTTAGAACAGACTCTGACATTGGTGAGTTGTGTAACCTCTTCAATCAATAAAGACTGTACTTTCAGATTTCAAGTGCTAGCATAGTGTATATTTCTTCAGCAATTTGCACAAGTGGTAGATTTCTCTCCCTTCCCAAATTCGGATTCATACCTAGTTGCTAGATTATCCTTATACAGGCTATGTTAGGTGTTCTTTATTGTCTGTTCTTGAAGCTGTAAGTGGATGTTAGGTGGCCGCAAAGTGTCTTTTATTAGACCTCTCTCCATCGTTTTCCCTCAGGTTTTAGTCATTGATCGAACCTCTTCATGAGATATTTATGCATAAGTGATTGATTGAAGTCTAAGGTCTTCCTTTTCCCTTGATTGTTCAGTGTTCAAGGTTCCAAGTTGAGTGGATCGAACTTCTGGTGTATCACCATCTTTAGGTAGGATTTCCCCTTTAAATTTCCTTCTCCCTTTTTCATGCTAGTCTGCAGCGTAGAGTAGGGATCTTCATTGATACATCATACAGGAACCAGCCTTCTCTGGAGGTTCTTCTCATTGTTGAGGCACCCACCCTCGTGAGAAGATCCCATTGTTTCAGCCAGATAGAAGACTGGCCATTTCATGCACGTCTTCGATTCAGGGCGCAGCTCCAGGTTGACAACAATTTTTGGCACGCCCGGTGGGACCACGAAAAGAGTTCTTTACAGAAAATCTTCACGGCAAAGGAAGATATTCATTTACAGCCAGCGGAAGAGTTCATAGCATCATTCAGACAATCCGTTCATGCCAAAAGTTACCACAAGATCAGCAAGAAAAGGTATTCCTTTTGAATTTGTAACTTATTTTCGAGCAAGATCTAGGAGGGCAAGTCCATATCCTCAAAGGGAATATTTAGCTCCCCCTCATCCTATTGTTCTAGACACTAAAATCCCCACCATGCAGATGGCCAATAGAAATCAAGTATTTGCTCCATTTAATGGAGGGAGCCCACTAAATCTAGCACAATTAAATGATATACCTATATCTGCCCTCAAAAGTATTCCATTCTTCTCAAGAGAAAATCAAACAACCCCTATTGAGCATTCCAGGATGTGGCCAATCTTTGTTCAGTTCATAATGTAACTGAGGATAGTGTTGCTATCAGATTACTAGCTACTTCTTTCAAAGGAAAAGCATTACAATGGTATAGAACCCTCCCACTTAGATCTATCTCTACTTGGGACGAATTGGGTGTTGCCTTGGTCAAACAGTTTGACAAGTCTAACCACCTATCTTTGGTTGAGCAATTAACTGCCATACATAGAGCTCCTCATGAGTTCATGTCTGATTTTAATCTCAAATTTCAAAAGACATGGCACAGGATACCGGTTCTAATTAGGCCATCACCTGAATATGCATTTTTATATTTTTTGAAAGCTCTCAATTTTAATATTAGTGTGATGCTACAGTCAATGGGCGGCACTACTTTCCCTGATACCTATGAAGTTGCAATAAGGGCGGAAAATAGTCTTATTCAAGCAGGGAAGCTTGCTCCAAGACCTCCAATGCCCATTTTTCTAGAGATAAGTTCAGCACCAGCGCTTCAAGTTCCTCAAGTTCCATCCTTGGCTCCAATTTCAGCACCTCAACGTCCTATTGTAGCCTCTACTAGTCAATCCAATGAGATAGGAGAGCTGAAAAGTCTGTTACAATCTTTTGGAAATGAAATAGTACAGCTTAAAAGGCAGCAATTTCAATCAAATAGGCCTTATCAACAGCAAAATCAGAACAACTATCAGCCCTTCAAATATCAAAGATCTCCTTATCAGGGTTTCAGAGAAAATAGACCACCCTATCAAGCACAAGGGGCCATAACTCCAGCTAAGCCATATGCTGCTCTTGATCCAAATGCTCCTTCCACTTCAAAAGCCATTGTTCCAACTCCACCTCGGAACAATTTAGTGCAGGATTCAAGTTGGCAGCCTTCGAATCTCAATGATTTTCAAAACCAAGATTCAGTATCATCAAACAACACCATGCCACAGATGACACGAGGAGTTCTCTTTTCAAGAGAGTCAATATCAAGATACAGGATTGACACCAGAAGGAGTGACCCAAGGGCAGCCTGATGCTATTAATGTAAATTGGCAGGTAGATGATCATATTGCTTTTACTCAAGATGTTAAAACTAACGCTTCAAATGATCAAGTTGCAGCTCTAACCTATCAGAGAAATAAAAGAAGAGCTGTGGGAGAAGCTCAAGCAGTGGCAAATACATCAAATACTCCTAGTACTATTGCTCAAGGTACGAAAGAACAGCTTGCTGCCCCCACAGTCCCAAAAAATCAGAATGTAGAGGTTGGCAAAGTGCAGCAAATACCTCTAATTCGTGAGCAGTAACACAAAAGGTGCAATCAAATGTTAGTCCATCCCAATTCAATATTGTAGATCAAATGAAAAGGTCTAACGTCAATATTAGCATGTGGGATACTCTTTCAATTCCAGGCCAAAAGGACAAACTCATTCAAGAGCTTTCAGCTCTTGAATTGTCCCCAAAATTAGTAGACAAAGGTGTTGTTTTGACCATAGTTACCATGCTCGACCGAACATGGCTCATGTTCGGTTCGAACCGAACAAATGGCATGGACCGAATTTGTGCGGTCGAACTTGACCGAATAACCTTTTTTTTTTCCGAACCCAACCGTATATAAATAAAATAAACATTTAAGTATAAGTTTACATGGACATCTAGTTTCTTATACTTTAAGTTATATTTTATTTATATACTTTCAGGGTGTTTGAGAGGGGTTTCAGACCGCTAGGAGCTATAATGCAAATTCTAGGTTTTGGAGGATCCTATCATATTTCAGAGTTAGTCAGATTCCAGGGTTTCAGGGTTTCAAACTTAGCCATATTTCAGGGTTTCAAGATTTCAAGGAGACATCATAGGAGGTATGAAGGCTGCATGAAGGGATGTATGCGTGATAGCATAGTATGAAAATATCTCTCGCAAAGTGCCACAAGCCGATCCCACCCCATTCCCAGTGCACCCCTTAAGGCATGCACTCTGTGAGATTCAATGCACCAATGAGCCCTTGTGAGAGAAAGTGTCAGTAAATGATAAAGTTGAAAAATAATGGGAGTGGCATTCATGATTTTGTGGGCAATCGAGATGATTTATTCTAGATTTGAATGTACATTTTGTCTTTGAAGTAATGAATGAATGAATGAACGCTAGTGCTAGTGCTAGTTTTGATTTGAAGCTGGGTTTGATGTTGCAAATGTTTGAAACTTAAGTTCTATATCAATTTTGAGCTTAGGCTCTAAACAATGAATATTTTGCTATCTGTTAATGTAATTCAAGTTTGAAATTCTTATGCATTTCTCATTTTTGCAAGTGTTAAACTTAAATTAATGTTCATTCCTTAGTAGATTGAAATATTTTGCATATATATATATAATTCCGAACTTCCGAACTTACCGAACCGAACTTTATATATATATATATATAATTCCGAACTTCCGAACTTACCGAACCAAACTTTGTTGAAAATTCCGAACTTACGAACTTTTTCCCCCTTCTGAACAAACCGAATTTTTCGAACATGGTAACTATGGTTTTGACAAACTCAGATCCGCCAACTAAGTAGCAGGTACAGCAAGGAGATAAGATATCAAAGGTGGACAAAACTGAGGTAAAAGTAAAGAAAACTCCCCCTTTTTATCTTTCTTTGATAGTGGGAAATACCTTAGTTCATAATTGTATGGTGGATAGTGGAGCCAGCAGTACAGTCATGCTTAAACAGATTGCAGACAAGCTCGGCCTTGTTTATGAGCCAAATACTAAAGGGGTACTGCAGTTGGATGGTTCACTCGCAAAGACGGTAGGGATTATCAAAGATTTGAAATTAACATTACATGCCTGTCCTAACGTAACTATTCAGCAAGACGTTGTAGTAGTGGATCTATCTCCTTATTTCGCCATGTGCCTTTCAAGAGATTTTACCTCAAAGATTGGGGGATATCTATCAGCTGATTGGACTTACTTGTTGTTCAGAACCAAATATGGCACAAAGGTAACAATTCATTCAGAACCTATTGCACGTTTTCACATGAAACTTTATACGCCAAATGTGGTCAATACAAATTGTATCATTTCAGATGAAGTAGTGCACACTAGTGATGTAGAAAAGGACTCACCTTTGGATGGAGTTCCAGATTTATTTCTTGATGAGTGGGCTTCCACCTTGCATGAGCATGATCCCTACAAGCTGATTGAAGAAGAAGGTCTTGGTGTGTATTGTCTTCATGAGAACAATGTGCCAATCCCAGCCATGGTCAAAGAGGGCGAACCTAATGAAGGCTTGTGGCAATTATACTTCGATGGATCAAGAAATAAGCATGGGACAGGAGCTAGAATGATGTTCGTTTCTCCTACGAAACAAAGGTATTTCTCATCTATTAAATTTCAGTTTGGCTGTTTAAATAACGTTGCTGAATATGAAGCACTAGTCCACGGTTTGCAATGGGCTAGGAAGATGAAAGCAAGTTGTCTACAAGTGTTTGGAGATAGTGAACTCGTAGTTCACCAAGTAAGAGGCTTAAATGTATGCAAGAATATGTTGCTTAAATCTTATAGACATAGCGTATGGGATTTACTTGAAGATTTTCAGACTTTTAATATTCAGGGAATACCAAGAGATAGAAATAAACATGCTGATAGGTTGGCTGCTGTTGGGGCACAATTTGATATCCCAGCTGACGTTAAAAGTGACATTTCTCAGTCACATATAAATATAGTCGTAAGGCCTTCTATCCCAGATAACCAAGAAAATTGGCAGGTATTTGAAAGTGACAATCAAATTGTGAGATTTTTACAGGAAGAAGCTGAGTTTTCTCCAAAAAATCAGGCAAAACGCTTACAGTAGTATGGTGATCAGGTTGTGCAGTTGAAAACCAATAAACTACCCAAGGGATTGGTTACCCTTGAAAATATTTTCAGTGAAGAAGATGAACTAAAGAAAGAGAAACCAGCCTTGTCAACAAAGGAAGAGCACTATGCCAATGTAGAGATTGTAGCTGGTAAGATTTTGAAATTGGGCAAGGTATGCACTCCACTACAAAAGAAAGCTTTCGTTGAATTATGCCAAAATATTGCTAATATATTCGCATGGCAGTATAGTGATCTCAAAGGGTTTGATCCAAGTTTGGCTCAACACACTATTGAGCTAGAGGATGAAACTAAATCAGTACGACAAAGACAAAGGCCAATCAATCCAAAGCTTGAGCCTTTAATGAAAGCTGAGCTTCACAAGCTTATAGAATCGGCTATTATATTTCCAATCAAGCACTCAACTTGGGTGGCGAACCTCGTTCCAGTACGGAAAAAGAACAGTGAGATTCGTTTGTGTGTTGATTTCCGTGACTTAAACAGGGCCTCGCTGAAAGACCACTATCCATTGCCATCAATGGAACAAATGTTACAACTTGTTTCAGGTTCAGAGAGGTTTTCCTTATTGGATGGGTACAGTGGCTACAATCAGATTTTGGTCAAAGAAGAGGACCAATTCAAGACAACTTTCACAACTAAGTGGGGAACATTCGCATACAGAAAGATGCCTTTCGGGTTGTCCAATGCTGGAGCAACCTTTCAGAGAGCCATGGATATGGCCTTCCAAGGCCTTCTTAACAAATTTGTGCTTGTCTATTTAGATGATATAACAGTATTCTCAAAGGATGCAGAAGATCACATGTTACACCTCCAGCATGTTTTTGAAAGGTGTAGGCAATTTGGGATGTCCTTAAATCTCAAAAAGTGTGTATTTTCAGTTCACGAAGGTAAGCTTCTTGGACATGTCGTTTCAAAGCACGATTTAAACATAGATTCTAAAAGGATTCAATCCATTCTTGCACTCTCCTTGCCTAAGAGCAAAAAAAGCTTTGCAAAGTTTCTTTGGAAAGATCAATTTTATAAGGAGATACATTTCAGATTTTGCTACTATAGCTAAACCACTTACAACCATGTTAAAGAAAAATCAGAACTTCTGCTGGTCCAAGGAGGGAATAACAGGGTTTGAAGATGTTAAGAAAGCCATAGCAAGTGCCCCTACGCTCTTGAATCCAAATTTCAAGAAAGATTTCATTATGTATACATATGCTAATGTGGACACCATTTCAGGCATTCTTATGCAGCAGAACCATGAGGACTTGGAACAGCCAATCGCCTTCTACAGCCAAGGCCTGCAGGAGTATGAGACAAGGTACTCTTTTGTTGAAAAACACATCCTTTCAGTTATAAGATCTCTGAAGAAATTTAGGCACTTGTCTAATAATAAAAGACTTCTAATGGTTGTTCATCCAAGCATCAAAGAATTTCTTCTGAACAAAGACATAAATGAGAAAAGCGCTGGTTGGATAACCAAAGTGATGGAATATGACACAGAAATTAAGATCACGAAGCTAGTTAGAGGCAAAGGACTTTGTGAGCATCTAGCTCAAGACTTACAAGAAACCAACGAAGTTGTTCTAGTGTCAAATGATGTAGAAATTGCTACTGTACAGACCTCACCTTATGGTAAGCTATCTTCAAGAAGGTTGTTACCCTTCCCACCTAAGTGTTTCAAAAAGAAGGTATTTCAGACTGCAATCAATTCCATTTTTGCTCATTGACGGTGTCTTGTTCAAAAAGGATATCAATGGAATGTTACTAAGGTGTGTGGAGCCAAGCCATACTCAAAGATTACTTGAAGAATTCCATGATGGACTTAGTGGAGGGCATTTTTCTACTAGGACTATAGCACTTAAAATCATGAGAGGTGGGTACTATTGGCCTACTATATTTGGTGACTGCTATACATGGGTTAGGAAGTGCAAACAATGCGCTATAATTGTAGGAAAATTTAAACTAGCAGCCCTGCCCCTACAGCCAATTACAGTGGATCAACCATTTGTCTAGTGTGGATTAGACTTTATTGGTCTCATTAACCCTCCTTCCAGTTCAGGACATAAGTGTATCTAACAGCTACGGACTACTTTACACGTTGGACAGAAGCAGTTGCATTAAAGGAAGCAAACGAAACTAGCGTCCTTGATTTCTGTTGACAATTCTTCCACAAGTCAGATTGTCTCTCGCCATTCGGAAAATTCACGTCTCTAGCCAAGGAAGAAGAGTACATTGTTTTGGTAGGGTCCTTGCTACAAAGGATGAATAACCATGTTTGCGCATCGCATGTAAAACAACCTCTGCCTTTTCAAACAGTCCAGATATGCAATATGTCTCATCAAGTAGAACATATGTATCTTCAGTTGCAACCCAGGGAACCTGTAACATCCTCAAGTAGATCATCCCATGTTTTATGTGAAGGTTGTAATCGAAAACTTTCAACATGTTATGAGCCTTGGGGCTAAGTATTGGAACCACTCCACCAACAAAGCTTGTACCATAAATCCACCCACGTCCTTTTGTTGAACCACCTAGGAAAAAATCCGAGAAACTAAACCTGCATGATGTTGCCTTTGATCTTGTGCTGTAATTGAAAGTGAACCTACAAGCCTGTAGGTTAACTTCAAGGATGGTTGTAGCTATTAATTCTTCATTGGCTCCTATACACCTCACAAAGTCGTTCCTTCTATAGGGCTGGAGCTTTAAGACTGTATGTGACATTTTGAATAAGGGATATGGCCTTTGAACGTGTTGTAGGTGTCTTTCCCTCAAACAGATTGCATGCTTTATATGATGGTTGTAGATGGCTCCTTGGGATTTGCATGGTTGTAGGTGTCTTTCCGAATTTACATGGCTGTAGGTGTCTATTTAAGGACCCCAAAAAACTGATTTACAAGACAAACTGGTACCATAAGACCATCTTCCGAATAGTAAGGTTGACAATTTTGGCCTGTGGAAGAATTGTCAACCTTACTATTCGGAAGATGGTCTTATGGTACCAGTTTGTCTTGTAAATCAGTTTTTTGGGGTCCTTAAATAGACACCTACAGCCATGTAAATTGGTAAAGACACCTAAAACCATGCAAATCCCAAGGAGCCATCTACACTGTGGAAGAATTGTCAACATTTCTGGCGACTCAGCTGGCCCAACATACCTGCTATGCTTGAGAACTCAGATCATGTACATGCTATTCGAATTCCCGAAACAATGATAAACTTGATTTCTGACTGAAAATCTCCTCTTGACCATGGCTTAAGTAACCTTCCTCCAAAATAAGAAGGGAAACACACGAAAGCAGGAAAACTAACTAAGAAGCAAATGTGCAAACAAGCACTTAACGAAAAAAACTGAAGCACTCTACTGTGCTTGAACAGCACTTGGAGGAAAGCAAAAACAACTATGTACATAGAGCTTTGCTCTTCAATAGCAATGTTTCAGATGTATCTCATTGACTAGGATTGGAAGCTCTTGGCTGTCCATCTTGGCAAGTTGGAAGGCATTGTGGGATTTACAGCTAAAGATCGTGTATGGGCCACTCCAAAGGGAATCAAACTTTGTGTACCTTCCTGGTTTGGCTCGATCTTCATCCCACTTGAGGACCAAATCTCCTTCATTGAAGCTTTGTGAGGAAGTTCCGTTATCAAATGTTCTTTTCACCTGTGCCTGATGACTTTCCATGGCTAGCATGGTTTGATTTCTTGTCTCTTCCAACTACATAAGCTCTGCATACCTGATATCCATAGGCTCATTCTCCAACAACTCAAGTTGATGCATTAGTTCCAAAGCTGAAAACTCAAGAGAAATAGGTAACCTTGCTTCCTTACCATAGACTAGCTTGTAGGGAGAGTTGGCTATTGATCTCTTGTAGGTGATCCTATCAGCCCATAGAGCTGACTTCAGCTTGAGATGCCATGACCTCTGATTGTCTTCAATAGTCCTTCGTATGATCCTTAAGAGGTTCTTGTTTGTAGATTCAGCAAGGCCATTTCCTTGTGGATAATAGTTTGATGAAGTACTGAGATAAACTCCATGTTGGACAGCCCATTCGCTGATCCTAGATCCCACAAAAGCCATTGCATTATCAGAAATAATGGTCGAAGGAACTCCAAACCTAGTAAGCAAACCTTCATAGAAATCAAGAACATTAGTTTCGTTTGCTTCTTTCAATGCAATTGCTTCTGTCCAACGTGTGAAGTAATCCGTAGCTGCTAGAATCCACTTATGCCCTGAACTCGAAGGAAGATTAATGAGACCAATAAAGTCGAATCCCCACTGGACAAAACGTTGATCCACTGCAATTGGCTGAAGGGGCAGGGCTACAAGTTTAACTTTTTCTACAAACATAGCACATTGTTTGCACTTCCTAACCCATGTATGGCAATTGCCAAATATAGTAGGCCAATAGTACCCACCTCTCATGATTTTAAGTGTTGTAGTTCTTGTGGAAAGTGTCCACCAAGTCCATCATGGAATTTTTCAAGTAATCTTTGAGTTTGGCTTAGTTCCACACACCTTAGTAACATTCCATTAATATCCTTTTTGAACAAAACACCGTCAACGAGCAAGAATGGAATTGATTGCAATCTGAAATACCTTCTTTTTTAAGCACTTAGGTGAAAAAGGTAAAAACTATTTTGCAAATAGCTTACCAAATCATGAAACCAGCTGGAATGTGAGGTGTGAACAGCAGCAATCTCTTCTTCATTTGACACTAAAACAGCTTCATTAGTTTCTTGCAAGTCCTGAGCTAGATGCTCACAAAGTCCTTTGCCTCTAACCAGCTTTGTAACCTTAATTTCTACGTCATATTCTATTACCTTGGTTATTCAACCAGCCCTCTTCTCATTTATGTCTTTGTTCAGAAGAAATTTTTTAATGCTTGGATGAGCAACCATTAGATGTATTTTATTAATAGACAACACGTGCCTAAATTTCTTCAGAGATCTTATAACTGAAAGGACATGCTTTTCAACAAAAGAATACCTTGTCTCATACTCCTGCAAGCCTTGGCTGTAGAAAGCTACTGGCTGCTCCAAATCTTCATGATTTTGCTACGTAAGAATCCCTGAAATGTTGTCCACATTAGCATACGTATACAGAATGAAATCTTTCATAAAATTTGGATTTAAAAGCATAGGAGCACTTGCTATGGCTTTCTTAACATCTTCAAACCCTGTTATTCCCTCCGTGGACCAGCTGAAGTTCTGATTTTTCTTTAATATCGCTGTAGTGGTTTAGCTACAGTAGCGAAATCTGAAATGTATCTCCTTATAAAATTGATTTTTCCAAAGAAACTTTGCAAAGCCTTTTTGCTCTTAGGCAAGGGGAGTGCAAGAATGGATTGAATCCTTTTAGAATCTATGTTTAAACTGTGCAGCTTACCTTCATGAACTGAAAATACACAATTTTTGGGATTTAAAGATATCCCAAATTGCCTACACCTTTCAAAAACTTGTTTGAGATGAACCATGTGATCTTCTGCATCTTTTGAAAATACTGTTATATCATCCAAATAAACAAGCACAAACCTATTAAGAAAGCCTTGGAAGGCCATATCCATGGCTCTCTGAAAGGTTGCTCCAACATTAGACAAACTGAATGGCATCTTTCTGTATGCAAATGTCCCCCAATTAATCATGAAGGCTGTCTTGAATTGGTCCTCTTCTTTGACCAAAATCTGATTGTAACTACTATATCCATCCAACAAGGAAAACCTCTCTGAACCTGCAACAAGATGTAAAATTTGTTCCGTTGATGGCAATGGATAGTGGTCTTTAAGTGAAGCCCTATTTAAATCACGGAAATCAACACACAAACGAATCTCACCATTCTTTTTTCGTACTGGAACGAAGTTCGCCACCCAAGTTGAGTGCTTGATTGGAAATATAATAGCTGATTCTATGAGCTTGTGAAACTCAGCTTTCATCAAAGGCCCAAGCTTTGGATTGATTGGTCTTTGTCTCATTGGTTTAGTTTCGTCTTCTAACTCAATAGTGTGTTGAGCCAAACTTGGATCAAACCCTTTGAGATCACTATACTGCCATGCGAATATATTAGCAAAACTTGTGCATAAATCAAAGAAAGCTTTCTTTTGTGGAGTGCATACCTTGCCCAATTTCAAAATTTTACCAGCTGCAATTTTTACATTGGCATAGTGCTCTTCCTTTGTTGACAAGGATGGTTTCTCTTTCCTTAGCTCATCATCTTCACTGAAAATATTTTCAAAAGTGACCAATCTCTTGGGTAGCTTATTAATTTTCAGTTGTACAATCTGATCACCATACTGTTGTAAGTGTTTTGACTAATTTTTTAAAGAAAACTCAGCCTCTTTCTGCAAAAATCTCACAATTTGATTCTCAGTTTCAAACCCCTGCCAATTTTCTTGTTTATCCGAAATAAAAGGCCTTACAACTACCTTTATATGTGACTAAACAATGTCACTTCTTACGTCAGCTGAAATATCAAATTGTGCCCCAACAACAGCCAACCTATCAGCATGCTTATTCCTATCTCTTGGTATTGCCTGAATATTAAAAGCCCAAAAATCTTCAAGTAAATCCCAAACTCTGTCTGTAAGATTTAAGCAACGGATTCTTACATATATTCAAACCTCTTACTTGGTGGACTACAAGTTCACTATCTCCAAACACTTGCAAACAATTTGCTTTCATCTTCCTAGCCCACTGCAAACCGTGAACTAGTGCTTCATATTCAGCAACGTTGTTTGAATAGTCAAACTGAAATTTAATAGAGGAGAAATACATTTGTTTTGTAGGAGAAATTAACATCATTCCAGCTCCGATCTCATGCTTATTTCTTGATCCATCAAAATATAATTTCCACAAGCCTTCATTAGATTCGTCCTTTTTGACCATGGCTGGAACTGGTGCATCGTTCTCATGAAGACAATACACACCAAGACCTTCCTCTTCAATCAGCTTGTAGGGATCATGCTCATGCAAGGTGGAAGCCCACTCATCAAGAAACAAATCTGGAACTCCATCCAAAGGCGAGTCATTTTCTATATCACTAGTTTGTAATATTTCATCTGAGATGATACAATTTGCATTGACCACATTTGGCGTATAAGGCTCCATATGAAAACATGCAATAGCCTCTGAATGAATTGTTACGTTTGTGCCATATCTAGTCTTGAACAATAAATAGGTCCAATCGGCTGATAAATATCCCCCAATCTTTGAGGTGAAATCCCTTGAAAGGCACATAGCGAAATAAGGAAGCAATTCCACCACTACGTCCTGCTGAATAGTAACGTTAGGACAGTCATATAATGTCAGTTTCAAATCTTTGATAATGCCTATTGTTTTTGTTGGCGAACCATCCAACTACAATACCCCTTTAGTATTTGGCTCATAAACAAAGTTGAGCTTGTCTGCAATATGTTTGGGCATCACTGTACTACTAGCTCCACTATCCACCATATAATTATGAATCAAAGTATCACCCACTATCAAAGAAAGATAAAAAGGGGGAGTTTTCTTCGTTTTTACCTCGATTTTGTCCATCTTTGATATTTTATCTCCTTGCTGCACTTGTTGCTTAGTTGGCAGATGTGAATTTGTCAAGGCAACACCTTTTTCAATCGGTTTTGGAGACAATTCAAGAACTGAAAGTTCTTGAATGAGTTTATCCTTTTGCCCTGGAATTGAAAGAGAATCCCACATGCTAATGATGATGTTAGACTTCTTCATTTGATCTACAATACTGAACTGAGATGCACTAACTTTTGATTGCGCTTTTTGTGGTGCTTGTTGCTCACGAATTAGAGGTATTTGTTGCACTTTACTAACCTCTATATTCTAATTTTTTTGGGTTGTGGGAGCAGCAAGCTGCTCTTTTGTACCTTGAGCAATAATACTAGGAGCACTTGAAGTATTTTCTACTGCTTGGGCTTCCTCAACAGCTCTTCTTTTAGTTCTCTAATAGGTTATAGCTGCAACGTGACCATTTGAAACGTTAGTTTTAACATCCTAAGTAAAAGCGACATGATTATCTACCTGTCAATTTACATTAATAGCATCAAGATGCCCTTTGAGTCGCTCCTTGTGATGTCAAACCTGTATCTTGATATTGACCCTGTTGAAAAGAGAACTCTTTTTGTATCATCTGTGGCATGGTGATGTTCGGTGATACTAAGTTCTGGTTTTGAGCATCATTGAGATTTGAGGGCTGCCAACCTGAATCTTGCACCAAATTATTTTGAGGTGGGGTTGGAACAATGGCTTTTCAAATGGAAGGAGCATTCGAATCAAGAGCAACATATAGCTTAGCTGGAGTTATAGCTCCTTGTGCTTGATAGGGTGGTCTATTTTCTTTGAAACCCTGATAAGGAAACTTTTGATCTTTGAAGGGCTGATAGTTGTTCTGATTTTGCTGTTGATAGGGCCTATTTGACTGAAATTGTTGCCTTTTGAATTGTACTATTTCATTTCCAAAAGATTGTAGCAAACTTTTCAACTCTCCTATCTCACTAGATTGACTAGTAGGGGGTGCAATAGGAACTTGAGGTGCTGGAATTGGAGCCAAGGATGGAATTTGAGGAACTTGAAGGGCTGGTACAGAACTTATTTTTGGAAATATGGGCATTGGAGGTCTTGAAGAAAGCTTACTTGCTTGTATCAAACTATTTTATGCCCTTATTGTAACTTCATAAGCATCTGGCAAAGTAATACCACCCATTGACTATATCATCACACTAATGTCAGAATTAAGAGCTTTAAAAAAATATAGAAATGCATATTCAGGGGATAGCCTAATCAGAACCGGTATCTTGGTCCATGTCTTCTGGAATCTAAGATTAAAATCGGACATGAACTCATGAGATCTATGTATGGCAATTAATTGTTCACCTAAAGATAAGTGATCAGATTTGTCTTCAAACTGCTTGACTAAGGCTGCACCCAATTCATCCCAAGTGGAAACGGATCTAAGTGGGAGGGTTTTATACCACTGTAATGCTTTTCCTTTGAATGAAGAAGCAAGCAATCTGATAACAACATTATCCTCAACAACATTATGAACTGAACAAAGGTTAGCCACATCCTGGATATGCTCAATAGGGGTTGTTTGATTTTCTCCTGAAAAGAATGGAATACTTTTGAGGGCAGATATAGGAATGTCATCTAACTTTGCTAGATTCAGTGGACTTTCCCTATTGAATGGAGCAAACACTTGATTTCTAACGGCCATCTAGATGGTGGGGATTGCAGTGTTTAGAACGATAGGATGAGGATGAGGTAAATATTCTCTTTGAGGATATGGATATGCCCTCCTAGACCTTGCATTTTTATAAGTTACAAATTCAAAAGGAATACCTTTACTTGCTGATCTTGTGGTAATCTTTAGCATGAACGAATGACCTGAATGATGCTATGAACTCTGCAACTGGATGTAGCTGAATATCCTCCATTGCTGCAAAAACTGTATGCAAAGAACTTTTTTCGTGGTCCCACTGGGCGTGCCAAAAACTATTGTCAACTTGGAGTTGCACCCTGAATCGAAGACGTGCTGAAATGACCAATCCTCTCTCCAATTGAAACAATGGGATCTTCTCACGAGAGTGGGTGCCTCAATGGTGAGAAGAACCTTCAGAGAAGGCTGGTTATTGTAAGATGTATCAATGGATCTCTACTCTGTGCTGCGAATCTACCATGGAAAAGGGAGAAAGAAACTTGAAAGGGAAATCCTACCTAACGACGGTGATACACCTCAATGTTGATCCACTCTACTTGGAACCTTGAACACTAAATCAAACAAGGGAAAAAGAAGACCTTTGATTTCAATTGATCACTATGCATAAATATTTCACGAGAAGGTTCGATTGAATGACCAAAACATGAGGAAAAACGATGGAGAGAGGTCTGATACAAGACACTTTGCAGCCACATAACGTCCAAGTACAGCTTCAGCAAAAGATATATAGAACACTGAACATGACCTGCATAATATGATGAGCTAGCAACTAGGTATGAATCAAAATTTGGGAAGGGAGAGAAATCTACCACATGCAAATTGTTGAATGAATATACACTATGCCAGCACTTGAAATTTGAAAGTACAGTCCTTCTATTGATTGAAGAGGTTACACAACTCACCAATGGCAGAGTCTGGTCTTACCAAGAGAGGGATCCAATTTAAGGCTGAAAAGCCAACTTATATAGAAAATTACAATAGCCAAGAGTTGGCATTGGAAAAATAGAAGAGAGGCTAAATCTGTCCAACTCAGCGTTTACAAAAAGTATATATGTCTTGCATGAAGCTCCTTGGCGTTAGAGGAAATGGACGGTGGGTTTGTTGAAAGTCAAACTCTTATCATGCAAAATGCTACGCCCACCTCCAAATATGGACTTCCTCTTGAGCCGTTTGATTGTTTAACAACTTTCCTTTGCATGAAATCAACGCAAATGTCAAATTAAGAATTACGTTTGAACCGTCGGAATGTTTCGAGCTTTTGAGATAAGCAAGAGTGCGTGCATGGAAATTCTTACTGTTTGGAATGTTCAACGCTTTCCCTGTTCATCATGCAAGACGACTCTATTTTCAGCACTGAAGCGTCCTTGCTTTTTTTTTAAACGTGTTTACTTTGTTGGAGTCACTTCACGTCAGTCTGTGCATGATCTTTGTTTATCCTGCCTTTGTCTTTATTCTGCGTTTGTTTTATTCGTTGTTCATGCTTATGTCCATGCTCAGTTCTGCTTTAATCTTTTCTCATGCATCTATTTCTGCATTTGTCTTTCTTCTTGTTCAATTCTTTTGCGGAGAAATTGTCTGCCGGAATTGTCTCTCTTTCATTTCCTTCAGACAAATTGTCCGAAGGAATTGTTTCCTTCTTTTTCCCCGAATTAATTCCTTTTATATGCCTTAGGCTTTCTGGTTTTCAAATTCCCGTGGGCTTTATGTTTACTCTCATTTCCTTTGGATTTTCTGCGGACTTTTTGGAGCTGCAGACTTTTGTCTTGCAAATTCTCCGAAGTATTCCTTCGGACTTTTTGTCCGAAGGATATCTTCCTTCAATTTAATTTCCTTTGCTTTATGTCTTCTCGTACAAATCTTCCAAAAGAATTCTTTCTGACAAATTGTCTAAAAAAATTCTTTCGGACTTGTCTTTTCCCCGTACGGGTATTCTCTCTCTTTCTGCTTCCTCTGTGCCCTTCGGAACTTTTGAAGGGTCCACTTCACCAACCAAGTGCCCTCCGCAAGGGCTTCTATCCTTCTTGAATTCTTTCGAAACTTTTGAAGGGTCCTGCCATCAACCAAATGCCCTTCGAGAAAATTGGAAAGGTCCACTTTACCGACCAAGTGCCCTCCGCAAGGGCCGGTGTCCTTCTTGAATTCTTTCAAAAATTTTGAAGGGCCCTGCCACCGACCAAGTGCCCTTCGGGAAAATTGGAAATGTCCACTTTACTGACCAAGTGCCTCCGCAAGGGCTGGTGTCCTTCGAAACTAGCTTTTCAGAAGAATTGAAGGGCACCCGGGGTTTTGGTAGGGCACCCAGGCTTTTTGTAACCGTCATTATTTTGTTCCTATTTCTTTGTTGACTGCGGGTTTTTGTTTGCAAATTCTCCGAAGGATATCTTCCTTTAATTTCCTTTGCTTTGTGCATACTTCTAACCTTGCTTAAGGCATTAATTAATGTATTGTATGCAGTAACCCTATAAGAATAACCATGTTTGTGCATCGCATGCAAAACAACCTCTGCCTTTTCAAATAGTCCAGATATGCAGTATGTCTAAACAAGTAGAACATATGTATCTTCAGTCGCAACCCAGGGCCCCTATAACATCCTCAAGTAGATCATCCCATGTTTTATGTGAAGGTTGTAATCGAAAACTTTCAACATGTATCGAGCCAATTTATGAGCCTTGGGGCTAAAGCATTGGAACCCTTCCACCAACAAAGCTTGTACCATGAATCCGCCCACGTCCTTTTGTTGAACCACCTGGGAAAAAATCCGAGAAACTAAACCTGCATGATGTTGCCTTTGATCCTGTGCTGTAATTGAAAGTGAACCTACAGGCCTGTAGGTTAACTTCAAGGATGGTTGTAGCTATTAATTCTTCATTGGCTCCTATACACCTCACAAAGTCGTTCCTTCTACAGGGCTGGAGCTTTAAGACTGTATGTGACATTTTGAATAAGGGATATGGCCTTTGAACGTTTTGTAGGTGTCTTTCCCTCAAACAGACTGCATGCTTTATATGATGGTTGTAGATGGCTCCTTGGGATTTGCATGGTTGTAGGTGTCTTTACGAATTTACATGGCTGTAGGTGTCTATTTAAGGACCCCAAAAAACTGATTTACAAGACAATCTGGTACCATAAGACCATCTTCCGAATAGTAAGGTTGACAATTTTGGCCTGTGGAAGAATTGTCAACAAGCCTAAGTCTTATGATGACGCAAAGGGAAAGAAGGAATGGGAAAGGGCTATGCAAGTAAAGTATGATGCCCTAGTGAAAAAACATACATGGGATGGTGTTGAATTACCATAAAAAAAGAATCCCATTGGGCAGAAATGAATGTATAAAACTAAGTGCAATACTGATGGATCCTTGGAAAAATATAAGGCGAGGTTGTTGGCAAGGGGTTTTCCCAACAAGGAGGGTATAGATCATAAGAAGACCTTTACTCCGATAATAATGATGGTAACTATCAAGTTGATTTTAGCCATTGCATTAGAATTTGGTTAGGAACTCTACCAAATGGCCGTCAAAAGCATATTCCTCGATGGGGATTTGGAGGGGGAAGTGTATATGACTCAACTGCAAGGGTTTGAATCTGCTTGTAAAGAACACCTTGTGTGTAAGTTGGTAAAGATTGTTACAGTTTGAAGTAGGTTCCACGAGCTTGGTATATCAAAATTGATCTTCATCTTACTAGTTTGGATTCAAAAGAATCCCTTTTGATCCAAAACTATATGTCAAGAGTTCAAATGATGACATGGTTAATCTATTGTCGATGTGGATGATTTAATCATCATGGACAACAAGACCAACACAATTCGACAAATAAAATCATATTCGTGCTCTATTTTTAACATGACAGATTAAGGTCTCTTGCATTATTGCCTAGGAATAGAGTTTTGGCAAACTAATGATGAAGTTTTCGTTTATCAAATGAAAAGTGCCAGAAATTTGTTGAAAATTTTGTGTAGATGATTGTAAGCAGGTATCCACTTCCATGGAGGGTGATCCAAAGTTATCGGCCAATAGTGACTCACAAGGGGCCAATGAGTCACTTTTTCAAAAGTTGGTGAGTGGCTTAATTTATTTTACAGCCACAACGACTGAGCTCAATTTTGTTGTGAGCTGTATTTCCAAATTCATGAGGGAACCAAAGATGGATAAATTGGAGAACGTCAAAACAAAATCTGAGATGTGCACAAGGTACAGCAGAATTCGGTTTTTTGGTATGGTTGGAGTGATCATTTTCAGCTTGTTGGTTTCACTAATGTTGATTGGGAAGGTTCAACAGATGATACGAAATATACAGCAGGATATGCTTTTAGCCTAGGATCAGAAGTTGTTTCATGTGCTAGCAAGAAACAACAAACAATAGCTCTTTCCTCCACTTAAGTAGAATATAAAACTGCTGTCCTTGTAGCCTGTGATGCAGTTTGGTTGAGAAGGTTACTTGCATAAAAGTTTTGGATCTAAAAAAACACTTTAAAGGAGGAAAATCTCATCTTGGAGACTAGCAACTGGGGAGTGATGGTTTCTAAGGCAGACTATTTCATCTGGAAAGGAGCAACTCTCTTACGACTGAAAAACTTCCTAGCAAAACCAACAAGCTTACAATACAGGTAGTTTTTTACTATTCTTTATTTAGCAAGAAAATAGCCTGCATATTTCCTTATCAAATGTCGGTACATGATTAAATGGGAGTCATCCTACCTTATTTCAATGTTATGTGCTGAAATCGGGCTCAAAATGAAAAAGGATTATATGCTTGTAAAAGTTACCACATTCTTCCTGCTTTCTCTATTTATATGCAATATTTTATTCTCATTAATTATAGTTATGATGGCTGAAATCGAGGTTCATCTCACTATCATGAAATGGATTGTTCAATCTGCTTGATTAGGTGGATTGTGTAACCAAATCTTACCCTGATTTTGCATACTACGAAAAGGGCCATTTTGATTTCTTTCGCTACAGACTGATTTCTTGTCATTATTATGGGTAACCATATCTCTAATGGTTGTCCGTGATTAAAAAGGGCGCTAATTTACCCCTCGTCTATTTCTTTCAAGCGTGTATACTCCTTGGTCTGGTGGATATTATCAAAATCTTTCATTTCATTTCAATCATTCAATTTATTCATAAGTTTTTGCCGTTGCTATGTCTTTTTTATGATATTATAGTCCATAGTTGCTTGGTTCATGTGTGATCTATGGGCAAGACAATTCATCATCTAAGCAATTTCATTTGATGTCCTTAACCTAAGAATATTTTGGTATTATTTTTTTGATATGTGATGGGATTATGAACTTAAGGTTTACATGTTTGATTTCAACATGCAGAGTAGACCATTCAAAATAAATTCCCTATCATTGAGTCATGCATACAATGTGAGAATGAGGGGAGACAGTGAAAATGAATGCATGAAGTGTGTATGCTCTTATATTCAAAATAATTTGAGCCTCTTGGCCCTGCCTATGGTACACTACTAACAGAGGTTTTGTTGCGCATTAGTACTTATATGCATGCATGTGGCTCACTAATTTCCAGTTTAATTTGATTTTGCAACACCTGGAGTGGGATTAGTCTTGAAGTTGATATCAACGAGTCACCTTTCATTAACACTGTTATTTTCAGCTTCCCTGTTGCAATGCGCAACACCCACTAATCTTCTCTGCTTCTGCTCCTGCATCTGCTTCTGGATTTTCACGCTCTGGCTCAAGTACACTTTATTAAAAGAACAAATGGTGGGAATTGCCATTGCCATCGATTTTGCTTTCAGGATTCCAGCACTAAAATATATAAATTTGTAGAGAGACGACCAAATCGTCCTGCTACATGTGCAGATAGGAATAATATATTAATATTAGAATGGGCATGAGAGCGGGCCACGTTGTACATGATACCCACATATTACATATTTTATTTATATATATTTAAAATAGGACACACCTCGATGGGGGAATAACGTGTCGGGAAGACCGGTTAAAACATGAAGAGCCCATAGAATATGTACAGCTATTTAGTAGAATGAATTAATTTCAGGGAGATATTATAAATTATACAAAAGTTAGTTAGTTAGTTAATCAAAACAAATTAAATGATTAAATATAAAATTTATGGAATTTTCTAAATTTTTAATTATGCAATTTAAAAAATTCAACAAATATTATCATTATGATATTATAAGTTAAATTATTAAAATTTAAAAAATATTAATATAAATATTAAAAATGTAATTCACGTTTAATCAATACAAATTTTATCTTAAAAATTGATTATATTTATCATTTAAATTAGACTGAACCTTAATTATATATTGAGATTATTATCTAAAGGTTGAAATTATTTTGAAAAAGTTTTAAATAAAGGGGTCACCTTCTATTCTTATCAAGTATATTTGTACAAATTTACCCTGCCAAAATCTGACAAAAGCTTCACTTATTCCATCATTGTTTAATCAAAACATGCATGGCGTAAGGGAAGATGTCGTAGGAATGATGTCGCGATATTGATGAAGACTCCAAGCTCTATATCCGAGTCAAACAAATATGTATGCTGACAAGATAGAGAGATCGAAAAGGAAGGTAAATATATTATTTGTCTTCTTTGTGCTTGTTTATCCCTTCTTTGTCCTTCTCTAATCTGAAAACAAGCACTTAGATTTTAGATTTTTATGTATTCAATATCAATTTCATACTAACAAGAAAACTAACTCCCTCATACTTGTGTGTTTATAGAACTGTTGTAGCATAGAATTGCACCCTTGTGGGTGAGTTTTTCAGGGTTTCTCACTCCCAGCTACAATATTGCAGCAACCTCAGGTGGTGGGTATCCTATAGTGAGGTTGAACCTCAGGAGAAAGTCGGCTTCCTCTTAGCAGATCACCTAAACTAATGTTTCTGCTTGGAAAAGAGGTAGAGACGGGGTATAGGGTAACTAAGAGAGCTAAATGGGTGATACACCAAATTGATTGATACTCACATAAGCATGAAATAAACACTAATTCAGCATAAGATAATTCTTGCTCACACAACCTCACAAACTAGTTAATTTGCATAAGTGTTTCATAAACTAGGCTCACCAAACAATATATGAAGCAAAGAGGAATTCCAAAATTCACGTGGAGCATCCATTAATGGCAGAAAGAGCTCAAGTTCAGACCTGCAACTAAATTAAAAACACCTAAAAATAGGCAAGAAAGAAGGACAATGGACATGGAAGAACACTTCTTCACAAGACCATCATGCACCAGTTTGCTAAGCACAATTTAGAGGCAAGAGATAGGCAAAAATTGATCTTCATTGCTTTAAAAGGTCTTTCTTAAAAATTTTGACAAGATTTTTCTTGTCAAATGAGGATATATCTTTCTATGGGGAAGCCAATGAAGATATATATAAAAAAATGAAGAAGAAAAGAGAAGAGGCAAGTAAACAAAATTCAATAAATAAGATCCAACCACCCTCCCTGAATTCTCACCCACATTTGGGTCAATTAGAACTAATCCTTCTTCAACAAATTGACCACCATTAGCTCCAATAGTCTTCAAGCCCTCCATTGGTTGAGAAACACACTAGAAGACAAGAACTTGTTGAGGATGATGATGTCATGATCCACTAAAAAGAAAAAGTCTAAGAACATTTTTAATGCTTGAGCTACCTTTTCTAATCACCTGATCTTCATCTTTCACTTCCACGCCATCCTTCACTGTCTTGCACATATAAGGACAAAATCTCCATAATTTTGAATATGGACTGAGTCATGTTGCCTCTAAATTGAGCAGTTGTTTGTCAGAGATGATGGCCATGTCGAAGGATGAGAGCTTTTCCATTAATTATATACACCAGCTCCTGCTTTGAAGCCTAGGCCAAATCTTTTTTATAAATGGAAAACCAATTTAAGGACATTGGTTTTCCTATATCCATTTATGTCAATACAAGTCTATAGATAGCGTAGCTTCTTTTAATCTTTTTAAATGCCAACAACTACTTGTAGGGATTCAAATTTTGACATTTGTGGGCCCGTCATGAATTCCTTCAGACAACTTGTTTCGCCCATTTTCTTCAGACAATTCCTTCGGAAGAATTTTTTTAGACTTCTCTCCTGAAGGGATTTTTTCGGCACTTTGAGATGAACCTTTCTTTCAAACAATTTGCTTAGACCCTTCCCACGAATAATTTGTCCGAAAGAAATCATGTCTTCTAATTTTTTGTTAAGGATCTTTCAGATTAAATGAAATGGACCCTTCAGAATTCTTGGAAAGCTCCTTTTACTTTGAAAATACCCTTTGAAATTCTTGAAAAGCTCCTTTCGGAACCTTTGAAATGGCCTTTTGGAAAAAGTGTTTGGCTCTTTGCGAAGGGAAAGTACCCTTCAGATTTTTTAACGGACCATTAGAATTTGAAAATGCCTTTGACTTCTTGCTTGTTTGAAAAGTCCCTTTGGAAAAATGCAAGATACCCTTCGAGACTTTGAAAAATACCCTTTCCCCAAGAAAAGAGTCTTCAGAACCTTTCTTTCAGATAAATTGTCCGAAAGAATTCTAACACTTAGTCAAAAACAAAATTCCCAAGAGAAGAGAAATACTTAGTCCCTTACAAAGTCTGAAAGAATGAACACCAAATATTTAACCAAAAAAAAGACTTTACACTTAGTTTTTTGGCTTGCAGGCTTATCCTTGAACACTATTGTTGGATCCTTAGAAAACCTTGCTTGGACCCTCTCTATTTTCAAATGTTGGATCCATTTCTATGCCTTTGATCCACTACCTCATCAAACCATGCAAGAGTTTTATATGTGGACCAAAATGGTCAGCATCTTTGGTGGATCACAGAGGTTGCATGCTTATTGATGCAAAAGAACCTAGACCATGTTGCCTTGTCTAGTCCATTGGGTATGGAGTCATTAACTTCTAAAATTGAGCTGATCTGAAACTGAATACAAGGATCACCCTTTTTGGAACATCTTCTTGAAGCAACAAGGACAACAAGAACAAAATAAACACTGTGCCCAAGGCACTTAGGGAAGGGAAACACATAACTAAAAAGATGTGCACAAGGCACTTAGGAGAAAACATGAAAAACTATACAAAAAGTATAATAGATGCAAACTCTTCTAGTAGCAAGGCTTTAAATGAATCCCATTGATTGGGATGGGTAGTATCTCTCCATCTAGTTGGGCCAGTTGAGAAGCATTATGTTGTTTGCATCCATGGATTAAATTAAGACCACCCCACATGCTGTCAAATTTGGTATGGTTGCCTGGCTTGGCCTTGTTTGAATCCCACTTGAGGACTAGATCCCCTTCTTTGAAGTCCCTTGTTATGGCTCTCTTGTCAAAGGCTTTCTTGACTTAAGCTTGATGTGATTCTAGTGTTTTCATTGCAAGGTCTCTCATTTCTTCAAGCTCCATGAGTTCTGCAAGTCTCACATGTATGGGTTCATCTTCCATCAACTCCAGCTGATGGGCTAGTTCTAATGCAGGCAATTCATGGCAAATGAGCAACTTGGCCTCCCTTCCATATACTAAGACATATAGAGAATTGCTAATGGCAGCTTTAGGAGTCACTTTGTCAGCCCACAAAGCTATCTTTAATTTGGTATGCCATGTCCTTTGATTCTCTTCCATAGGTCTCCTGATGATTCTTAACAAATTCTTATTTGTGGACATAGCCAGTCCATTTCCTTAAGGATATTAATTAGAAGAGCTACTAAGGTAGATGCCCATCTTGATAGCCCATTCACTTGTTTTTTGACCAATGAATGCCAATGCATTGTCAAAAATGATAATGGATGGAACATTAAACTTGGTCACAATGATGTCATAGAAGTCTAGGACTGCACTTTCATTAGCTTCCTTTGATGCAATGGCTTCCACCCATCTGGTGAAGTAGTTAGTTGTAGTAATCACCCACTTATGCCCCGCACTTGATAGATGGTTGATCACTCCTAAAAAATCCAAATCCCACTGCATGAATGGTTGCTCTACCTAAATTGAGTTGAGAGGAAAAGTTGCTAATCTTTACTTACCCATAAAGAGGGCACATTTTTGACACTTTCTTACCCATGCATAAGCATATTTGAAGAGGTTAGGCCAAAAATAACTAGCCCTCATTATCTTTGTTGCTGTGGTTTTATGTGAAAAATGACCTCCTGCAGGTCCATCATGGAATTGCTCAAAAAGCTTAATCACTTGGTCATTATCTATGCACCTTAGGAGCACTCCATTGAGGTCATTTATAAATAAAACCCCATAAACCAATGCATAAGGTATGGATTGAAGTCTAAAATACCTTCTTTTTGCCATGTCTATACCTTGAGGGCACTCACATGTTATAAAAAAAACATGTCATAGCCTAGAGCCAACTAGTGTGAGGTGGAGGTACATCTATTTGTGAGTTATCTTGTGTTACCAAGATAACCTCTTTGTCTTCATGAAGGTCATCGACCATATGCTCACACAAGCCTTTACCTCTTACTATCTTAGAGACCTTGATCTCCACGTCATACTTCATGACCTTGGTAATCCAACTAGCTCTCTTTTTGTTCAAGTCTTTGTTGATAAGGAAGTCTTTCACTCCAGGGTGAGACACCATAAGATAGATTTGGATATTAGAGAGTATTGGCCTAAACTTTTTAAATATTCTTACTCCGGCAAAGACTCGTTTTTTCACAAAAGTATACCCCGCAAGCCCCTCAAGCCCCTGACTAAAAAATGTTATTGGCTGCTCAAGTCCTTCACCATTTTTTTCCATCAGCATAGCTGATATATTATCAATATTAGCAAAAGAATACAATATGAAATCCCTTGAGAAATCAAGATTCATGAGTGTGGGTGCTTAGGCAATGGCTTACTTGATAGCTTCAAATGTTGATTTACCTTCATTTGACCAAGTGAACACTTAGTTCTTCTTCAGCATAGCAGTGATGGGCTTGACCAAGTTTGTAAAACCAGGTATAAACCTTCTCAAAAAATTTATTTTTACAAGGAAACTTTGGATTGCTTTCTTATGTTTGGGTAAGGATAAGGCCAATATGACACTTATTCTATCAAGATCAATAGTTAATCCTTGTTTTGAGATAATATAACCCAAGAGTTTGCCCTTGTGGAAAACAAACACATATTTCTTGGGATTCAAAGAGATCCCATACTCTCTGCATCTCTCAAATATTAACCTCAGGTGGTCTATGTGTTTATTGGCATCTTTGGAGAAAACTGTGATGTCATCCAAGTAGATCAGCACCATTTGATTCAACAATCCTTGAAGGCCATGTCCATTGCTCTTTGAAAAGTGGCCACAACATTTGATAGGCCAAAAGGCATATTTTGGTATGAATACGTGTCCCATTTGGTGGTGAAGGTAGTCTTGTACTGATCTTCTTCTTTTACCAATACTTGGTTGTAACTTGAATATCCATCCAAAAGAAAAAAACATTCTGACCCTGCATCTATTTGAAGAAGTTGCTCCATGGATGGTAGAGGATAATGATCCTTCAAGGAGACTTTGTTCAAATCTATGAAGTCAACACACAACCTAAACTCCCTACTCTTCTTCTTTATAGGCACCAAATTGGCTACCCATGATAAGTGTTTGATGGGAAAGATAATCTTGGATTCAATCAACTTGGTTAGCTCTTTCCTCATAAGCTCTTATATTTTGGAGTTGATGGGCCTTTGATTTTGCCTCACAAGCTTATCATTATCCTCTAGCTCTATGATATGATGGGCTAACTTTGGATCAAAACCTTTTAGGTCACTATATTCCCAAGCAAATATGTTTGCGTATTCCTAGCAGAGTGCTATGAAAGCATGCCTCTCAAACTTGTTGCTTACCTTCCTGAGCTTGAGGAGTTTGTCTTTGAAGATGAGGACTCTCTCATAGTTTTCTTCATTGGTTGAAATTACCATATTTTCTTTTCTCATATGGTATCCCTCATGGAAGAGGCCCTCAAGTGTAATCAGTCCTTTAGGAAGTTTGTTAGACCTTAGTAGAGCAATTTGATCCTCATACTGATGTTGAAATTTACCTTGGTTCATTGAGGAAAACTCTGCTTCTTGTTACAACAAGTAAGTAATTTGTTTTCCATTTTTAAAAACTTGCCAATGGACTTCATCATCTAGAACTTATGGCCTTACCACCACCTTGATGTGTGGTTGAACCTTGGTCTCTTTTAGCTTACTTGGGATGATGAGCTGAGCTCCCACAACTGCCAACCTGTCAGCATGTTGATTATGGTTCCTTGGCACTACTTGGATGTTGAAGGCTTCAAAATATTCAATTAGATCCCACACTCTATTTTTGTAAGACCTCATCAAAGGATTCTTTGTAATGTTCAAGCCTCTAAATTGGTTCACTATAAGCTCACTATCCCCATGTGCTTGCAACTGCTTGATTCCCTTCTTACTGGCCCAATGGAGGCCATGGATTAGGCCTTCATATTCTACTACATTGGAAGAACAACTGAAAAGGAACCTATAAGAAGAGAAATACCTCTCATCTGAAAGGTAAATTGACATTGCCCATGCGCCTACTCCATTTTTGCTTCTTAAACCATCAAACAACAACTTTCACATACCATTAAGGTCTTCTTTAGGTCCAATGAGGGAAGGCATGAGTTGATTTTCTTCATGTAGCAAATAGACACCCATGTCTCTTTCCTCAACACCTTCCAAGGGGTTGATAAATTAATTATCCCCCCATAGCTCATCCAAGAACAAATCTGGAATCTCCTCAGGATAAATATTTAGTTCTTGACCATTTACAAATTTGTCTTCATCAAGAATAGTGCAATTGAGGTTTGTGTTATCTAGTTGATGGGGCTCAATATGAAATTGTGCCATGGGATTAGCCTTGATTGATACCTTCATTCCATACCTCATTTTGAATGCCATGTATGACCAATCTATTGAGAGATAGCCTCATATCTTCACTGTGAATTCTCTAGAAAGGCATAATGTAAAGTGAGGAGTTACATCAAGGATCAACACATCTTTAACCACTGAGACACTAGGACAAGCATGGAGGGTCATATTCAAATCCTTGATGATACCATATGGCTTTGAAAAATTATCGTCAAATTGCAAAAATCCCTTGGTATGTGGCTCATATTTGAGGTTTTGTTGATCAGCTATGGACTTTGGCATTATCGAAGTGCTAGGTCCACTATCTACCAAGCAATTATGCACTAAGAAGTCACTAATGACTAATGAAATGTAGAAAGGAGGAGGTTTGACCACAATAATTGACCTTTCTCCCATAGGACCCTTGGCCGCATTAGTGAGGACCTCAGCTTCTTTGCTTGGTTGTTTACCTGTAGTTGTTGTAACACCTATATTGGACAAACCTTCTTGAAGGATATCCACTTGACCAGGCATGGAAAGCATGTCCCACATTGGTATGCTCACATTTGATTTCTTCATTTTTTCAACAATGTTGATTGGTGTACAACTAACGTTTGCCTAAGCTTTGGGAGCCACTACTATTGTTTATTGAATTTGTGAGTCTTGTGGATCTGAACCTTTCTCTCGATTTTGATTCTTAGGAGGTGTTGGGACCTTTGGAGTGATAACAGGCTCATTAGGCTTAGACAATAAAGGAGTGATAACAGGAGGTTCTTTGACCGCCTCTTGATTACCATATATATTTCTTCTTTTAAACCTTGTATTAGCTACCACTAGAATGTATGCTTGGCTAAAACTAGCCTGTTGATTGAGTGTATATCACTCTTCTTGCTCACTGATGATCATTGTAGCATTAAACTGGTTTGGTACCTAATCAAATCCTTGGTCCTGTGGAGATTGTCCTAGTTTTTTCATCATGGGGATCTCTATGTTTTGAGCCACAAGAGCTTGATTGTATCCATAAGCAACAGATTACTTCCATTGGTCATTGAATGCCTAGTTAAAACCATTAGTTGGGATAATGGATTGCCCAAAAGATTGATTACAAGGTATGGTCCCTTCAGCCTCTTGAGCCATATTATTTTGAATAGGAACCAAGAAGTTGGAAGAGTCTATGACATTTGGATTTAGCTGCTTTATCTAGCATAATTAGGTTGTCCTTGTCCTTGCTCACGATTTTGGTTTTGGAAATTTCCCTTGAAGGGTGGTCTATTCCCTTGATAGGATTGTTGTTGAGTTTGATACAGATCCTAATAAGGTTTATTGAATTGAACTTGCTACATTTTAACATTTATTACATCATTTCCTATGGATGGGAGCATGCTCTTAAGTTCTAGGTAGTTTTTCTGCTCTTGGGAATCACTAGATCCACTAGTAGAGGCCTTCTCTTGCTTGGGTGAAGGTATAACGACAATTATTGGTGTTGGAATAATAACATCAAGTGGGGAAACAACTAAAGGAGGTGGTCTAATATTAGGGAAAAGAGGCATTGGGGGCCTAGGAGTAAGCTTGTTGACCTAAAATAGATAATTTTTAGCTTTGATAGCCACCTCATAAGCATTTGGTAATATATATCCTCCCATAGATTGGATCATTACTGCTATGCCATTGGTTAGAGCCTTCAAATAGTATATGAATGCAAAGTTAGGGGATGGTCTAACAACGGCTGGAATTCTATCCCAAGTGTTTTGAAATCTTATGTTGAAGTCTTACATAACTTCATGAGGAGCTCTCTTGATTGTGGTCAACTATTCTGCTAGTGACAAATGATCACTCTTGTTTGCAAATCTCTTACATAAGGTTGTTCCCAACTGATCCCATGATTGAACAGAGTTAGAAGCTAAACCTCTATAGCAATATAAAGCCTTTCCCTTAAAGGATGCAGCCAATGGTCTGATAGCTACATTTTCTATTATGACATTATGGATATTGCAAAAATTGACTATGTTTGTGATGTGTTTAGTAAGAGTTATAGCTTGGTCTAATTTGAAATATGGGATGCTTTTGAGGGTTGCTATTGGCATATGATCATATTGTGTTAAATTTAAAGGAATTTGACCGTTGAACCCACAAAAGCTATTTGGGGAATCATGGTAGCAAGAGGGGCTAACAAGGACCTTCTTGCATAGGTATACCTCACGATGGGTTTAGGAAAATGATTTCCTATGTATGGGTGAGTATGGGTGAACCTTAACCTTCTTGTTGAGCTTAAAGGCGATTCAATAAATTCAGAAGGAATACCTCTATAAGTTGATCTTGTTGTCACTTTTGGCATGAAAGATAGTTACTGTTCTACCACTAGATAGTTGAGTGTTCTTCGGAGTCCCCAGATATTGAATGATGGAAGCTATAATTGCTGCAAATTGATCAAATCAACATCAAACTTGACCAATATTCTTTGAAAATAGTCCCATCGGACATGCTATAAATTATTGTAGCATAGAATTGGACCCTTGTGAGAGAGTTTTTCAGGCTCTCTCACTCCTAACTATAATATTGGAATAGCCTCAGGTTGTGGGTATCCTGTAGTGAGGTTGAACCTCTGGAGAAGGTTGGCTTCCTCTTGGTAGATCACCAAAACTAATGTTTTTGCTTGAAAAAGAGGTAGAGATGGGGTATAAGATAACTAAGAGACCTAAATAGGTGATATACCAAATTGATTGATACTCACATAAGTATGAAATAAACACTAAGTTAACATAAGATAATTCTTACTCACAAACTAGTTACTTTGCATAAATGTTTCATAAACTAGGCTCACCAAATAATACATGAAGCAAAGAGGAATTCTAAAATTCACACCAAGCGTCTATTAATGGCAGAAAGAGCTCAAGTTTAGACCTGTAACTAACTTGAAAACACCTAAAAATAATCAAGAAAAAAGGACAATGGACATGGAAGAACACTTCTTCACAATACCATCATGCACCAGCTTGCTAAGCACACTTTAGAGGCAAGAGATAGACAACAATTGATCTTTATTGCTTCAAAAGGTCTTTCTTAAAAAAATTTATAGGGTTTCTCCTTGTTAGATGAGGATATATCTTTCTATGGGGGAACCAATTGAGATATATTAAAAAAAAGGCAGAAGAAAAAAGAAGAGGCAAGCAAACAAAATTCAATAAATAAGATCCAACCACCCTCCATGAATTCTCACCCACATTTGGGTTAATTAGAACTAATATTTCTTCAAAAAATTAACCACCATTAGCTCCAATAGTCTTCAAGCCCTCTCATTGGTTGAGAAACACACTAGAAGACAAGAACTTGTTGAGGATGATGATGTCATGATCGACTAAAAAGGAAAAGTCCAAGAACATTTTTAATGCTCGAGCTACCTTTTCTAATCACCTGATCTTCATCTTTCACTTCCATGCCATCCTTCACTTGTCTTGCATGTATCAGGACAAAATCCCCATAATGTTGAATATGGAATGAGTCATGTTACCTCTGAATTGAGCGGATATTTGTCAAAGATGATGGCCATGTTAAAGGATGAGAGCCTTTCCATTAATTATATACACCAACTCCTGCTTTGAAACCTAGGCCAAATCTTTTCTATAGATGGAAAACCAATTTAAGGACATTGGTTTTCCTGTATCCATTTATGTCGATACAAGTCTATAGACAGCGTAACTTCTTTTAATCTTTTTAAATGCCAATGACTACTTGTAGGGGTTCAAATTTTGACATTTGTGGGCCCATCATCAATTCCTTTGGACAACTTGTTTCGGCCATTTTCTTTAGACAATTCCTTTGGAAGAATTTTTTCGGACTTCTTTCCTAAAGGGATTATGTTGGCACTTTGAGATGAACCTTTCTTTTGAACAATTTTCTTAGACCCTTCCTGCAGACAATTTGTCTGAAAGAAATCATGTCTTCAGATTTTTTGCCAAGGATCTTTTGGATTAAATGAAATGGACCCTTCAAAATTCTTGGAAAGCTCTTTTCACTTTGAAAATACCCTTCAAAATTATTGAAATGCTCCTTTTGGAACCTTTGAAATGGCCTTTCAGAAAAAATGTTTGGCTCTTTATGAAAGGAAAGTACCCTTTAGATTTTTTGAATGGACCATTGGAATTTGAAAATGCCTTCGGCTTCTTACTTGTTTGAAAAGTCCCTTTGAAAAAAAGCAAGATACCCTTTAGCACTTCAAAAAATACCCTTTCCCTGAGAAAAGAGTTTTCGGAACCTTTCTTTCAAACAAATTGTCTGAAAGAATTCCAACAATTAGTTGGAAACAAAATTCCCTAGAGAATAGAAACACTTAGTCCCATACAAAGTCCGAAAGAATGATCAAGAAAGACTTAACCAAAAAAGAGACTTTGCACTTAGATTTTTGGCTTGCAGGCTTCTCCTTGAACATTATTGCTGGATCCTTAGAAAATCTTGCTTGGACCCTCTCTATTTGTAAATGTTGGATCCATTTCTATGCCTTTGATCCACTGCCTCATCAAACCATGCAAGAGCTTTATATGTGGACCAAAAATGGCCAGCAAGAACCTCATTCCAAGTTCTTATGTTAAATGTGGATCCTTGTTATAGGTTTATACCTAAAAGGTGGAGCCTCGTATCATGATCGTATGTAAATATTAAAACTCTAAATCAATCATTATATATGGATTTTATATTCAAAGTACTTACATAGTACCATCATTATCCATCAATAGATATAGAAAAGTGCACACATGAACAACATATATGCTAAAAAATATGATCCATTTGTACCTTAATGTAATATAGATTTCTATAATCTATATATTACTATGTCCAATATGATAAACTTGCTCATTCTAACACATCTAACGTGATAAATATGTTCACTCTAATCGATCTAATCTATCTCATAATTTCATATAATATATCAATTGTCTCCCATGATCTTGTAAAATTCCCCGCATATGCCTCACATATTTTAAATGTATCAATATGTCCCAATCTGAATCACAACATATCGTAGTTTGAATCACAATGTCTTAATTTATCTTGTTTATATCATAACATCTAACTCAAAATATAAACCAATTATTTGTCAAAGCCTAAATTTATATGACAAGCACACTAACATGTATCTTTTCAAAGTGAGGGTTAAAGCCTTAGAATCATTAACCTCAAAATAAAAGAATTGTATGCATCGAATTACATATAAAATATATAAGCATGTGTGTTGACATGATAAGATTATGTCATCATATAAATATTTGATCATTCATGCGCATACGAAATATGTAGCCCAAGGCATACAAATGTCATGTTAAGTAGATTTAACAATTAACCACACAATAATAATCATTACAATAATAAGTACTTAGTAAGGAGATGCACGAAAGATGCATGATAGTAATCACAGAATCACACACAATTGTAGGAATGCATGATAGAAATCATGGCATCTAAAATAAATGGATGAATACATGATAACAATCATACCACCACAAGCTTAAAAACCTTTAAGACATGCATGCAAATATGAAGCCAATGTCATGATCATGATTCACAAAAGAACAAAAAACATGACTTGAATCTAACTCCAATCTTACCTGACATAGATAATATGGCCATGATACGGACTAAAGGATCTTCAACATAATTGATTCATGATATGACAACATATAATAAATTCACTGATATAAACATCCAAGATAACACTCAATGTAACACACATTAATGTTCATATAATGTTAACAACCATCAATGCTCACATAATAAAACATATAATGGTGACACATAGAAGATGCGATGTTACACACAAGAATCATCACACAATGTAATACACATTCAAGGATCACACTATGTAACATACATCAACATCAACACATAGATCAAGCACTGATACTTTATAGAAGCAAGTAATGTCATCATCAAATCATAACAAGCTAGAAAATACATGTAATATATCACCCTAAATAGTATATGCAAGAGGAATGCATGTGTAATCATTTTAATTAACTTGACATGATAAATGTAATGGTCATAAAAAGATATACCCTATAGAATGGACCAAGATGTACCTAGTTGGGCATGCCCCTAATGTATAGAGTATCCCCTATATGCAATGAATATCTCGCATCTAAATATCTATGTATCATTTGTAACTTGTATGTCTTGCATCTCACTCATGTATACCATGAAAGGCATGTGTGTATAAAACATATAAGTAATCTATCTTGATTATGATAAAAAGTTTAATTCAATTAGGTAACATTCAAAACATGTCATGCATAGGCCCTGATTTTTTTTTATATTTTAATTTTTTTTTTTTTTTTTAAATTTTTGATATGAATGAGGTGAATCTCATAGTACTAAGATGGCATCCAAGGGATGAAAAATTCAAATGGAAAATTTAGTGATAAAGAAATCATGTCTAGATATAGAATCTCATCAAATGTCCATATGTCATCATTATTATCATCATATCTATGTGTGTCCACCACCTTCATTGTAATGTCCCCTTTTCAAGATTAGAACAATATTATTATTTACAATAAAAAATATTCTTAAATACTTAATAATAATATGTCTAAGGGATTTATGTCAGCCACCCCTTTTCTATTTTTTATTACAACTTAAAAAGGGGATTTTAGAGCATGGGTTAACTTAACCCTTAATGGAGATAAGGCATGATATTTTAAAAACTATTCTAACTCTCCCTCCAAGTGGAGCACCTCTTTTTGTGAAATGTTTTATGAAAAACAAGAGTATAAGAAGTGAAAAGATAATCATTTGAGAGATTACCATGTTTTTGCATAAAATTTATGAGTTTGAGCATGTTTGCTTAACTTTCTACCTTGGAAGATGAAACCCTTCTTTGGTAAGTGAAATTAGGGACAAAATTCCTTAATTTTAAAACTACGACAGCTTCACATAGGAGTTGTATTAAGCTTTAACATTATATTTTTTTCAATATTTTTAGCTTTGGAAGGGTGGAAACTTCACCCTATAATTCGGTGATTACTTTTGAGGGTGGTGACTTGATCCTGGAGGTTGGTGACTTGCGTTAGAGGCCCTAATAGGGAAACAATCATTGATTTCAAGTTTGAAGACCACTTTGATAAGGGTTGCATTGGATTTATTGGTTTTAAAGACCCCATTTAGGGCTATGTGGAGTTGATAATCAGGAAAATTCTTCATTTCCTATTGGGAAACCCCCTTTTGGGGTGTAATTTGGGATTTTATATGGCTATCATAGCCTAAAACACATTGTGGAATATTTAGAAATATTCTACTATTTAATTTCTATTTTTAATAATATTTTCCAGCTCTTTATACCAGAAAAAATCATTAAAAGTTAGGTATTGTTGGAAATATTGTCATTGATGTCAAAGGTTTAACATTATTGGTGATAAAGGCCCCATTGCATTTAATATTGTTTGTAATAAATATATCTTGGCTAATATGAGTTAAAATTTATTTAATATTAATGAATATATTTTTGGTTGCATATGAGACAAAAGAAGGGTCCATGGAGAAGTCAAAGAGCCACGGGGTAAAGACAAAAGAAGGATGGGACGCATTTTCCCATGAAGAGTCATCTTGGGGAATACCAAGAGTCACCAAGTGAAGACAAAAGAGTAAGGGTGCAATTTCTCATGAAGGGACACTTTGAGGAATACGAAAAGTCACCAAAGATAAGGACAAAAGTGGGAAGGACATTTTTGGTCATGAAGGGTCACCACATGACTTTTCAAAGGCTTGGATATGAAGGGTCATCCAAGATTGGTGCCATTTTCCATGAGGATTGAAGGGTCACAAATGGGGAAGGCCAAAGGTCATTTGAAAAGCTATAAATAAAGGCTTGAGAAGCCATTTGTAATATGAGAGATAGAGGTTGATTTGATATTGTAATATCTAGCTTAGAAGAGCAATTGTGAGAGATGAATATGATTTGTATTTATTATATCTAGCTTAGAAGAGCAAAGGTGAGAGAGAGGAAGGAGATGTTGTATTGATCTATCATTTGTTGAGATAGCAACATTGAGAGATAGGTGTGTGGTATACACAAAGGGGTTGGTGCTCTTGTGGGTTGGTGCTCACGAATAGTAGCTGAGTTGGTGCTCGGCAAAGGGGTTTGAAGCTCCTGTGGGTGGGTGCTCACGAATTGTAGCTGAGGTTGGTACTCGGCAAAGGGGTATGGTGCTCCTGTGGGTTTGTTCTCACGAATATACTTGAGATTGTTCTTCGTGGTTTTTCCCACATTGGGTTTCCATGTTATATCTGGTGTCTCTCTCTATCTTGTGTGATGTTTATTGTTTGAGTTTTATTGCATATCTTGAATGTTTGATTAAGTGGAATTTGATAAAGGGAAAGTTTTATAAGATATATAATATACTGATTCACCCCCCCCTCTCAGTATATTCTGTGCTTAACATGTATTTATATTTCTACAATTTCATAATTAATTGACATATATTGGGCATGGTTTTAAGGGTGTTGGAGCCCAAATTGCTCATTGGAAGCATTTAGAAATTTATTGGCTAGGGTTTGAATATTTAATTTAGTAATTTGTAATTTTGACAATAAGGTTTGTAAGTGAAATTTTAGAAATACATAAGCTGTGTTAGGATTTGTGATGTTATTTATAGGGTTTGTTGGGAAATCCAAATCTCTCTAATGTAGCCATAAAGGGGACATTAAAATACTATTAAAGCCTTTTCTTGGTCAGTTGTTGGGTTTAAATTGTCTACAATGGATTGGTGACTTAACTTTTTACATAAGGAGGAAACATAGAACCAATTCAAAAGGTGGGTATAAAAATACCAATAGACAAAAAAAGGAAAAATTTTGAGGTCGCCAAAATCCTTGATGAGTATCAAGGGATGGTTGATCATCTTAAGTATTTAGTCTCCTTTGATGAGTTCTTGAAGTTGCATGAAATGATGAACTAAAGTAAAAGAGGGTTATTTGCTTACATAAGAATGTTGCAAAAGGAAGAGGAGAATAATTCTCAAAGTGTGATGAGAAAAGAAAAAGAAAATTGGAAAGAGGGAAAGTTAAACCCTTATAAGAATTCCAAGGAAGGAATCAGAAAACAAGAGAATTCAAACTTGAAAAAGGTTAGTGAACAACTCATGAGGGCATCTGCCATGAAAAAGGGTAGTGGGAGAAATTTTCTAGCCCAAGAAGAAGTGCCATTGGCTACTTGCCCTAGGATTTCAATGCAAAAGAAGGGTCTAAATCACACATGTGAGGCAAAACTTAATGTTCTCCCATCCATAACAAAAGTGGATACCAGGGTTGGAAGGAACCCAACTACTTTGCAAGCCAACACGAAAGAAGTGATACAGACCCAAAAGAGGTGTGAGTGTTAGCTAAGGAGAGTGAAAGAGGTGAAATTGATATCTATTCAATCAAATTAACACTTAAAATAATTTAAGGAGAAGGGTAGGCAATTTGATTACAACGCAATGTATGAAAAAAAAGAGTCATACTTCACATTTATTATGTTACACCATGCCATTTTAGATTTCTTCTTATCATGAACAATGTACTAAAAAGGATAATAGGTTCAAGGATGCAACTTGAAACAAAGGGCATATTGATACTTCTATTCAAATTCCAAAGTGCATTGACATATGGGACCCAAGTGATATATAGACATAGTTGATAATGAATTTCAACATAATGAAAGCAATGCATAATGACCTCTTTCACACATGTAAGGAGGAGGATGCTATTCAAAAGTTAGTTTAAGATGAAAAAGAAAGGTTGACCGAGCTATACATATTGATTGGAAATCCTCTACCAAAAGGCATTTTGTTGTTTGTTGTGACTGTTTGTGCACCACATAACACTTTGCAATCATACAAGTACCATGTCAAGCTAACTTTGGGAACAATAAAAAGGGGGTCTCATGAGATGTTAATTTTTTATTTTGGCCAATACATGAAGGATACACATCTTCCTGCAATATTTTAATCAATAAGATGTAATTTCAATTAAAGTTATGATGGGGAATAACATGTTGGCAAAGGAAAAGATTCAAAAAGAGTATGCAAGGGAAATAGAAGTCAATTGGGTTAAATTCAAGGATATAATTGATCTAAAAAAACAAGTTTAATCCAATAAGGCAAAGCCATTTGAAGTTAGAGGCTAGTCTAATATGAGAAAAAAAAGTTGAAGGGTAAGAGGATGGAAGCATGCTAAGGGCACCTAAGTTGAAGGAGTGCCATGAAAAGAAGATTACAGCTGAGTTTTCCATATATGATTTTACTTCAAAGGACATGGAAAATATGGTGAAAACAACATATACTAAGGCACTTGAAGAAGTTTTTGAAAGATCCAATGCAGAAGAATAAGAGCTGACAATTTTGGCCCGACAAGGGGTACCTAAATTCATTACAAGGAAGGAGAAAATGGGCATCCTAACTTCCATTTATGTTTTATTTTCTAACTTGTTGATAAGTGTAGCTAAATATAAGGCTCCAAAGAACCATGTAGAAAAATATAACAAAGAGCGATCATGTGTACTTAAAAATAAGGGTGGATAAAATAAGAAAGAAGATGGCAACTATGGAGAAACCATGTCTTGTTATTTGAAAGGAATTAGAGATGAGGTAATTATGGATCCCAGGGTGGGAGGTGTTGAAGATATCCCAACAAATCTTCATCTAGAAAGGTAAGGTAAACAAACTGAATACAACCAAAGGTATGAAAGTGTTTTGAATTTGTTGCTTCTTACTATGTCATGGGGGGGGTGTTGTCATCATGGGCAATGTATGACAAAGGCTGACCATATGTCAAGTTTGATGTTCTTTTATACATCATGACAAGGTTTTGGTAATCATGGGAAGCAACATGAAGATGAGGATATAATGAAGAACACTTAGAGGGGCAAGAGCCACATGGATTCTTTCATTTTAGTTCCTAATTGCTTATACATGAAAGTTTGGGATTCAGGTGCTCTAGGGAGATATAAGAAGGGTAAGTTTTCAAAAGTGTTCGATGTTAATTTTGTAAATAAATTCTTTAATGTATTCATTTTTCTTGAAGGAATTTCTATGAAATTCCCTAAGAATTATGATGATCACCCTAACACAATGATAAAGAATCAATACTCACGACCTTTTGGCAATTTGGCCTCTTAGGCCACATGCCAACCCTTATAACCAAAAACTCACATGAGAACCCCTCTAATCTCATCTATAGTATCTAAACTTGTCATGTATTATGAATGCTTCTTAAAATTATTTAACATTATTATAGGTGTCATGGAGTATGCTTGTAAGCTCATTATGTCATGGTTATTTGGAGGTCTATTGGTGGTGTGCTAGATCATCATGATGTTCCTGGAGTGAGAGTGGAAGTTTCAAGAAGTTTTTTAAGGTCCAAATAATGGTCTTAACCCTATTTGATAAGATTAAGATCATTTAGCAAATATTAAGGTAATTTGGATAAAATGAGGTTTCTAATCCTTATAGTTTTAAACCGATTTAAGCCTTTTCAAGAAGGGGAAACCTTGCTAATGGTATGTAAGGGTGTTTAAAAATTGTTTGAGGTCATAATATGAAGATAAATAGTGTGTTTAAGGTCATTATTCATGATATACTCATCTAATCCCAATTAGCATCTCAACTTGCCCTTAGAAGCCATCAAATACCCCTCAAATCACTTCATTTGAGTTTATTTACATTAAAAACCTTGGAAAGGGGGTAGTGTTTTTATTAAATTACATTATAAGGGATTGAAAAGGTATTATTCTCATTATATGTTCATGGATATGCATTTCATATCCTACAAAGTGCCTTTTAAGACCCATTTCTACTCCCCACCCACCAAGTGGACCCCACATGTGCCAAAATGTGTCTCTCCAACTTATCCCTATCATATCTCTTACTTTAAAGTGTTAGTTACTTCATGTTTTCCCTCTTCTCATCCTTTAATGGTAGGTCAATGCTTGAAACAAAGTCCAACAAACAATGCTTCATATTCAATGGTATTATTTGTGCATGGAAAGCCAATGTGAAAAGCTTTATAAATAAGAATTACCTATAGTGTGATGAATAATAATCATACTCCTAAACCATGTGATGTGAAAGAACCATCAAAATAGAGTTTCCATTAGTTACCTTCAGTTAGAGTTATAATAGACTCGTCAAGAAACTGTACTATGATAGAAATAGAATCTTGCATAAGTCCTTTAGCTAGTTGATCAACTAATACTTGTCCTTTAATTTCTTTTTGATGTGTGTACTCAATATTAAAATCACTAAGAAACATGACCCATTTTGTCATTCGACCTATGAGAGTTTATTTTTACAATACATACTTCAAGGTATCCACTTTAGAAATCAACAATGTCTTGTTATTCAACATGTAGTGTAAAAGCTTCTAAGAAGTGAAAACTAGTGCAATGCATGTTTTTTCAGTTGGACTATAGTTTTATTCACAAGACACTAATGTTATACTAAAATATTAAACAACTTATTCTTTCCATTGATTATCATGCTGAGTAAAGAGTGCCTCTAAGGTGTTATCAGTTGTAGATAGGTATAGTAACAATGGCTTTCCTAGCATAGCTGGAACAAGTACATGAGGATTAGCTAAATATTGTTTAAGTTGATCAAAAACCTCTTAGAATTCTACATTCCATTTAAATTTAATGCCTTTCTTTAGTAGATGAGTTAATGTATGACAATGATCAACAAGTTGAGAGATGAAATGTCTAATAACCTAGATTTTTCCTTGTAGACTACGTAGTTGTTTCAAATTGAAAGGAGATGACATTTCATTGATTGATTGAACTTTGGCTGGGTTGACTTCAATACCTCTATGATAAATAATGAAGACTTATAATTTGCCAGACATAACCCTAAAAACACATTTATTAGGGTTGGGATGCACTTTATATTTTTGAATCCATTCAAATATTTTATGCAACACTATTGGATGCTCTACATGAGCTCTTGATTTACCTAAGATATCATCAACATAGTCTTTGACAATATCATGCACAAGATCACGAAACATGAAAATAATTACTCATTGATAAGTGGCACCTACATTTTTCAAGCCAAATGGCATGAATTGATAATAGAATGTGCCCCAAGGGGTTGTAAATGTTGTTTTAACTTCATCTTCTAGAGTGATCTTAATATGATTATAGCCTAAAAATCCATTCATGAGAGATAACATCTCATAACCCCCTGTTGAATCCACAATCATATCTATATTTGGTAGTGTAAAGTCATATTTAGAATAATATTTATTTAGATCTCTAAAATTTGTGTAGATTTAGATGCCAATTGGTTTCTTATTGACAAGAATAATGTTGGAAATCCAATCTATATATGGAGTGGGTTTGATGAAAAATACTGCTAGTAAATTTTCTAGCTCAACTTGGACTAGGATATCAATCCATGGATGCATATTTCTTAACTTCTACTTAATAGGCTTGACATTTGGATGCATGACTAAATGATGAATAACTAATGATAGATCTAGACTTGACATATCTGAATAAGCCCAAACAAATATATCAATAAACTCCATAAGAATAACAATAAGTAATTCACATTCCTCTATAGTGAGGGACACACCAAGCTTTATTATCTTTGGATTATCATATGTACCGATATTAACCTTTGTCATGTCTTCTATTATAAGCATGGAACCATTGTCCAAAATAATAGGAATAGAGGGTAATTGATCATCAGACTTAGAAAGTGAGCTTTTAGATGGACTTGTGTAGGAAGAATCAGAATCAATTCCTTCAGGTAATGGCCAATGAGTTACCAAGCATGGATTATTTAATACCATACGCTCAAATTCATCATGATCTTTAGGATTGAATTCATCACTATATGATAGATAGGGACTTGTGTACTCTTGAGCTTCCAATGAGGGAGAATGAGCTTCCTCATCCAATGGCACCTCAAATAGGTTTTCACGAATGGACTCATCTTATTCTTTTATTTTACCATGATCCAAAAGTGCCTCATAAATATTTTCTCTTAAAGATCTTGATGTTTCATTTTTATTTTGACTTAGAAAGTTCATTTTCTCCCTAAAGTGGGCCACATGATCCAAAGTGAAGACAAATCCTTGTTATTGGTCACCTATCGGTAAACTGTCTCTTAAGCCCAAGAACTCTAATAGTTCTTCATTGGAGAATTCATCAAGAGTCATATCATTGCCTTCTTAGTCCCAATCAATGAGGTCAAGATATTGAAGGGTAAGAAGAATGGTAGGAACAACATAAATGGTAAGAAAAGAGAAGGAATCAAACAAGTTAGTGTTAGAAAGCTTATTATATATAATATAATAGGACTTTATGTTGCTGCTAGGAACATCATCATTTAGCACACAGGTTATACCACTTTCAGGATATTTGGGGACTACCCTATATAGATTTTATCCTAAACCTTTTTTATTTGAATTTTCTACAAGAAGAATAAGATCTAATCAACCTTATTCTTTTTACCTCAATCCCTTGCCTTTATAAGCATTGTGATCCATAATTCTATTTAGGATAGGGTATTTTTTACTCTGAAAATAAGGAGCTAGATCCTCATTATACAACCACGACTCTTCTTCTAGTTTCAAATCTTCTTGATTAAAATCCTTTCCTAGAACAAACAGAAGAGGTTTATTAAGAGAAAATGTTTTCCTTTTCTTACACCATTCCATCTTAGGTCATCCATAAGACTTAGGTGATCTAGGTAATTTGGCCACATGAAAACATCTTCCATATCATACGTGTTAACACCTTTGTGATAGATATTAAAATGGGAGGAATTTAAGGAGGAGAAAGGTGCTTTGAAAGAAGAAGCAAGGGTATCATGATCTAAATAATTGGATTGAGGTGGCTCAAAGATTACTTGTTTGTCCTTTTTGATGGGATTGATAACACTATGACAATAAGTATACTAGCGACCTTTTATTTCTAAATGTTTGCAATATTGATATGGTTGCAAATCTCTAAGAATAGTCACCTGCATTTCAACATGAGGAAACTTAATGCTTTGATGAAGAATATAAATCACTACATGCATCTCATGAATCCATGGATGACCAAGAAGGAGATTATATAGTATATCAAGATCAATTACATGACAAAGGTTGCTATAAATAATGAACCCAACTTGAATGGGCAAGGAAATGGTTCCTATTGATTGGCATTTAGTATTATCGTATCCCTTGATAGTAATAGTATCATTCTTTAGATCCACTAAAGTATAACCCAAACATTATACTAGTTTTAGTGGAATAATATTAAGACCTGATCCATTGTCGATGATTACTCTCATGATCTTGTGGTGAGTAATTATAACCTCAATTTATAAAGAATTAGTATGAGAAGACCCTAGAGGTTACTTATCATTTTGATTAAACACCAATTGTAGACTAGGAGACAAGATTTTGACCATTACTTGAAATTTATCTAATGGAATATTGTTTGGCACCTAAGATAGACTCAAAATATCATATAAGACATCTTTATGTAGTTAAGAGGTACATAACATATCCAAAATATAAATTTGTGTTGGCATATTATTCAATTGATGCACAAGGTCATATGGCTTATTGACAGGTGCATATCCAAGCTTGGACTAATATTGGACCAAATTTGAATGAGAAGGTAAATTAGGATTGGTAGAAGAAGGTACAAGACCTTGAATGGTGATCTTAGCATATCGAGCTATAATAACACAATCTTGATTGGGAATAGAAATACTAGAGTTTGAAGCATAATAGATAGATCTTGGAACATTAACTCACAAACAAGAATAATAAGGAGCAGGAACTCTTAAAATAGACAAACCTAATCTTATAATAGAGAGTTTGCTTGTTGGGAGTTTTAGGAGTGGGGATAAATATTAATTATGTCTACATGATGTTCCATGATATGTCCCACTACATTATAATCAGAAGGGGTAGCATTGTAATCAACATTAAGAGTTTGGGAATCCTCCTTCTAATTATGATTGTTGTTTGGTTGACGTTGTTATTATTGTTACTCCTTGTTGTTATGCTGAGGGAAAAAGTTTTGGTAAATCCCCATATTTTAGCCAAAATTGGAGTATGAAGCATTATTCAACTCAATTTATCCTTTTTCAATCATGTCCTAAATGAGATGTCCTAATTATACACATCTATGAATTGCATGTCCTTTGATTCAATGATGTTCATAGTTTTCATTATCCCTATACCATTTTGGTTTAGGTTGAATCTCATCAAAAGGTTTTGTATTTGGATAACCAATCATATTCATAGCAAGTAGCTTGTGAAACACATTCTCTATAGGCTCTCCTAGATTAGCAAATGGTCATCTAGTAAACTACTTTATTTGAAGAGGTTGCCATTGCAAAGCAAGAGGTTGCATTGTGATGCCTTTTGAACGAGTGGAGGCTATATAGCTTAAACATGTCTAGCCTTTGTTACTCCATTTCCCACCATATTCTTATTATGATTGAAAGGCTTGGAATTATTTTCTATAGTTTCTAGATTTGGAGTAACATGTTATTTTTAATTCTAGTTTTGAATGGGAGATTAGTATTGAGAGTGGTTTTAACTTTGTGCATAGATTTTAATTAATCCCTGTGATTTAGAGCCTTCTCTATCTAAACACCTTAGCAATGACATCATCAAAAATTTACAGACTCTATAATATGAGACTAAGTGCCAATTTTGAATTCAAATTTGTCATAAAAATATTTTCCAACTTGGTGTCAGGAAGTACATTGGGGAATCTACTAGCTAGTGTGTACCATCTTTGAATATATGTAACAAAGCTCCCTCCTCTTTGTTTAATAGCACAGATGTCAACCATGGTTAACTCATTCACAATGCTATACAAAAAGTGTTTAATGAACTTCTATGACAAGTCATAACAAAAGTGGTAATGAAACCTTTTGGTAGATGGGTAAACCACTAGAAAGACTAACAAAACTTCATGAAAACAATAAAATTAGGAAATTATATTATAGCTGACCTCTTGATAAACAACACAAAATAGGCTAAGGTGGTCTCTTGGGTCACCTTTTCCTTTATACTTATCAAATGTTGGGATCTCAAAATGAGATGGAACTAGTATTAGAAAAATACTTGAATCAAATGGATATGAATATATATGATCCAATTTGTATTTTCAACTTTGATTTCTAGCTTATAATCTTAATGTTGCATCTTTCATAGCCTGTAATTCCTAATAAAAAGCAATATTTTGAGAAGAAACTGGGGCATTATTTGGTTGAGAATGGAATTGGGAATTTATTGAATTTGTGGGAACTCTTTAACCTAACCAATTAAAAGTATTATTTCTATTTCTAGGGTTTGATTGGCTAGGTGGGATTTGGTGTTGGTTTTGATTAGAAGAAGGAATGGATACAAATTATTGTGTAGGTGGAAGCTGGTATTGATTGTTGTTGGACTATGGGATGGAAATATGTTGTTGCATAAGAGTAAATTATTGTGTTTGATTAAGTACTTATTACTAAATGACATGGATTTGTTGTTAAGTATAAGCAACTTATTGGACTAAGGGAAGTCTTCACTGTGTGTTGGAATAAACATTGGCAAAATTGCATTGGGGGATATGGGAGTTAGAAGGAATGTTTTATATAGGTACTTATTGGATCCAACTTGATCTTTGTAACTATTTGGATGGAATTTGGACATATGAGATTTGACATGTGGGATTACTAGCCACTTGGCGAGGATTGGGATACATTTTTTGGAGATCTTCTATAACTGGTTGTAAAGTATCTTTGGGTGTAAGTTGCTCAAGAATAATGACTATCTCAATATTGGGCAATGGTTCAATGAATGTATCTTTGCTTGGATGTTGAATTCAAGGATTATTTCTTAAATTAAGTACCAAATTAGAAAGGTCACTAAATATTTTATGCATTTATCATACTTGGGCCAAGATGTTGGGTGAGGTTTGGGTTAATGCTCCAAGTAGATCCTTACCTTTTCTAAACATTGTTGGATTTGTGGATACTTGAATAATTAGGGGATCATGACTAGAAGATGGTTCTTCATCATTCCATTTAGTAATTTAGATAACACTTGGTGGTGTTGACGTTTGACATATGTTTTCTAAAAGAGAATCATGAGGATCTTTGACACCCAACTCTAATAAATGCATATATATGTCTTCTCTATTATCAAATAATGTTGCTCAAATTTAGTTTGAAATGGATCATACATAGGTTTCACTTCCTCATACATATTTTGGTGAACTTACACATTTTATAAATTGATAAAATCCTCGTGCTCATGGGGAGAAGTAGGTTGATATGTGAATGGATCAATTTGACCTTAAGCCCAATCATTCTCAAATAACATTATAAGCCATACTGCTTCATGTGTAATGAGGCATATTGGACATGAACTTTGTAATAGATCAAGATGGGAATGGGAAACTATGACAATTAGAGATTGATGCAATAAAAATTGGATTTGAAGAGAGTTGTGTTGAAAATAAGGGAATAAAATGGAATCTTGATTGGAAATGACCTTAGAATCAAAAACTTAGGAATAAAAATATAATAGGTTCAAACTCACACATACATAGTAACATTATAATTTCAAATAAGAGAGGTGTGGTTTGAGACATAATTTGGACACAAGTGGTAGAAAGCACTAATTTAAACTCAGAATGTGGACAGAGTAATGGTATAATTTCACACAAATGAGGTATGTAATGTATGGGTTTTGAACAAGTTTAGAACAAGAACACAAATAGGGTAACGATACACTTTCACACAAAGAGGGTATGAAATGTACAATTTTGGACCAAGAAAATGGACAAAATAATTCCTTTTTGTGTAGGTGTATGAAAATTAAGACAAAGTTTTGACACCACAATCAATCAAGTTAATACTCAATCTATCGACCCTATTTTAGTGACTAATGGGATTATTCCACATTCACCAAGTCTTTTGATAGAATTTCCTTAAGAGAGGATAAAATTTAAGATTCATTAAATAAATCATTATAGTTATTGGTAGGGTTTTTACACCCCCTTCTCTCAAAAGGTTTTTACATAAAATATATCTTTGGGGTTTGTTAACCTTTGCATCCATGCATCAATGAATGTGTTGTAGCTAAAGAGTTAAACTAATGTTTTTGAGGGCTTTCTAGATGGTTTTGATATACCTTGTGGTACATGGGAATTTTAGAACTATCTATCAATTATATATGACATCGTGCAATATATTTACCAAAGGATCTATTCCCTTCACGACCACTTCAACCATATGATTTTAGTGAATTGTTAATGATGATATCAGGCTCTAAGGGACCACTAGCTAAGATACAACTGGCATATCCCCAATTTGTGTACCCCATCAGATAATGGGGTTGGTATGATTCTATGTAATTATTCCTTGGTCATCGCACCCTAAAGACTCGTGAGAAGATAATGACAACCCAAATGTTGAGCCAAAATAAAAAATAAGGTATTATCATTCTGATTCATGGAACTCCCACTAAGGGCAAGTGAAGATCATAATAAAAAAAAATTAGGATTTAAAACAAATAGGATTTTTATATTTTTGAATCATCCAAAAGGGGAGAACATACATGTAAAATATCCCTACAACACACTTAAGAAGCAATAAAGAATATTTGCATGAAATGAAAAAGCTTTAACAAAAAAGCAAGTTTTCGTAAAGCCCTAAATGAAATATGACTTGATTTTTAAGCACCAAAATGAGATGTGAAATGATTTTTAAGCACTCAAAACTAAATATGAATATAAAATATTTGTTTGAATTAATCACCACACCCTTTTTAGAATCTTTAAGCAAACAAAGTAGTTTTGTTTGGTGGGTCTTTGGCAAATGAAAATATCTAAACAAAATGTCAAAAGTAATAATGACTATTTTAATGATAAATTTTAAAATATAAATCATTTTTTATGAAAGTTTTATAGGTTTTTAATAGGATAAATATTTACACACTTGCAAAAATTAAAATCAAAATAGATAATAGATCTAAAGTTATGATTATTTTATCGATCATTTTTAGCTAAAAATAAAATCAGAAATAAAAGGCAAAATATAGTAAATTGACCATAATTTTATTAATACACTTCAATTTTCAATGAAAATTTTAAATTTTTTTTATAGGATATACACACTTCTGGAAAAATTTAGATTAAAATATATAATAGATCAAAAGTTATGAATATTTTACTAGTAATATTTAGCCAAAAATAAAAGGTGATAGTAATTTTCAATAAATTTAAATCAATTTCAATAAATGTTGATAGGATAAATATCAACAACCTTAAAAATAATCATATTAAAAAATATATTAGATCAAAAGTTACAAATATTTTACCGGTTATTTTCTTAGCAAAAATCATATTTTCTTGAAAGGAAGATTACTAAAGAGGCTCAAAAGAAAGGTGCGGGTTGATAGTCCCACTAGGCATGTCATGTGTGTCATTCAAAATACATATTAGCTATATTTTCACCATTTTTAGTTTTTATTAATCAAGAACACAAAATAAATGAAAACAAGTTTTAGAGCCTAAGACCTCGTGAGGAATACAAAGGTTAGTCAATAATGCATTAGATTCAAACTAGAAACATGCAAACCTCCATTAAAGAATTATTTGTATGGGATATGGCTCAGATGTAGTTTCAAAATGTTCTTTGTCAATGTTAATTATTTAAGTAAATTTCCATTGAAACTATAGATCATGTTGCACTTGATCAAGAATTTGGGAAGATGATGCACAAAGAGACTTGATAATTTGATAGCACTTCGTTGTCGGAATTGAGCATGATAATTATGATGCAAATGGGTGTATATATAATGAAATTAGTTAGTGAGGACTCTTACTATTAAAATCAAGATGAACGGTTACAAATGAATCTTCAAATATGCACATAACACATGGATCATTGATGTGAGCCCTTCATCTCAATCAAGATGAAGGGTGGAAAATGATCTTTGAAAATATCAAATGAGAATTAATATAAGCCATTCATCTTGTTTCTAAAATACAAAGTGGAGAGTTGTTCCCAATAAAACACATGGATAACCAATGTGGGCCCTTCATATTGTTTCCAAGATGAAGGGTTGAGAATGATTTCAAACAAGATTCATTGTGCACCCTGCATCTTGTCTCCAAGATGAAGGGTGAAGAATAATCTTACATATTAATTCACTTATCAATTTAATTAGCTCACAAAAGAATATCCATAGGATCTGAAGATTTTTTATTTGCATGAAGATGTCCATTTGGAGGGGAAAAGAGGAATTTATTAATTGGGAGATTTTTATAATTTTATTTACAATAGAACCATAATTAGAAGAATGATTTTGAGAAGGGGAATTAATAGAATTAATTGATCGTAAAAGGGGGGAAATTAATGGAATTGACCAAAATAAAATAATTGACTAGAAAAGTGACCATAATGATAATTGAATAGATAAATTAACTAGAATGATGATTTAATATAGAAAATAACGAAGAATAACATGATTGAATAGATAATTTGACCAAGAATAACATGATTGAATAAAAAAAGATAATTAAACAGATATAATACGATAAATTGGATCACTTAGAGATGGTCTGAGATGAATTTGAACCCATATATTAGACGAGCAAATGATATTAGACTAGATTGTGTGAATTTACGGGAATTCATTCCATTTTAGAATTTGACATGGAAGTGATAAAAAGGTAGTGTCTACAATAAGGACCCAAGATGATAGTGTAGCGAGATCTAGAAGTATAGATGGAGTTTGATAGGACCTCAAGAGACATGAAGAGGATCCTCATAAATAAATTCATTCAAGAAGACCTTGTAGTCTGGTTGATTTAGTAAAACCTCTCCTCACTCACCAAAATAAGAACATCTATAGGAGAAGAGATTAGTAGAGAGCTCATGGAAGTGGATCAAAGACTTAGAAATGGATCAAACATTTGAAAATAGAGAGGATCCAAGCAAGGTTTTCTAAGGGTCCAATAGCAGTGTTCAAAAATAAACTTGCAAGCCAAAAGCTAAGTGAAAAATCTTTTATTCAGCAAAGTCTTTACTTGTTCATTCTTTCAGACTTTGCGAGGACTAAATGTTTATTTTCTTTTGGGGCCCTTTTTGGCTAAGTTTTAAGTGTTGAATTATTTCAGACAAGTTGTTCGAGACAAAGTTTCTGAAGGGATAATTCTTTCGGACAAAATGTTCGAAGCAAAAGACAAAGACTGAATTCTTTTAGGGAAATTGTTCTGCAACAATTTCTTTGAAGACTTTTTTTTTTGGGAGAATTATTTTGGACATTTTGTCTGAAACAAAAGACCAGAAGGATTTTTGTTTCAGAAAGTGTACCAAAGCAAAAGTTTTGAAAGATATATTTTTCAACGCAAAGTGGCCAAGACAATTTTTTTGAAGGGATTTTCTTGGGGAAATGATCCAATACAAAAAATCTGAAAGGAATTTTCAAATTCTTCTGAAGGGCACTTTTCTTAAGTCAAAAAGCCAAAAGAATTTTCTAAGGGAGACATTTGCTTTGGGAAAATTATCTAAGACAATTTTTTGAAGGAAGATTTCTTTTGGAATTTTTGTCCTGAAGCAAAGGGTTTATTTTCAAGAAAGCCAAAGGAAAAAATTCCAAAGGAATTCCTTCAGAAGGAATTCATTCAAAAGGAATTCCATCAGAAAGAATTTCTTCAGAAAGGAGTGCCAAAACAAAAATCCGAAGGGACTTTTCAATTTTCTCGAAGGGGATGTTCCTTTCAAGAAGGTTCATTTCTAAAAAAGGCAAAGGGTCCTTTCCCTTCAAAAAGGTACATTTACAAGATTTTTGAAGGGGCATTTTTTCAAATGCTGAAGGACACTTTTCTCAATAAAAAGGAGCACTTACAAAGCTGACGATTCATTTCAAATAACCAAAGGACATTTACAAAAATTTTGAAAGGTTATTTACCTTTCGAAAGGGGCATTTTTGAAGTCCCAAAAGATACTTTTCCTTCAAAAAGGTTACTCTTCCAAAGGACTTTTCAAAATTTAAAAAGTCATTCTCAAAAGTCCAAAGTTTAATTCCTTCAAAAAAAGTCCACAGAAATTGTTCAAAGCAAAAGGACCAAAAGAAAAAGTCTTGCAGGAAAGTATCCAAAGGAAACATGATGTTCATGCTAGTGTCAAAGTTCAATCTCATAAAATAGCTGTTAGGATTCAAATATCCCATGACACACCCATAAATTTCAAAATCTAAACCCCTACAAGAATCCATTTGGATTTGTATGGACTTACATTGACATAATGGGTATAGGAAAACCAATGTCCTTAGATTAATTTTCCACCTATAGGAAAGATCTAGTCTAGATTTCAAGGTAAGAGTTGGTAGGTGAAATTAATAGAGAGGTCCTTATCTTTTGACATGGCCAGCATCTCTGAAAAATAGTTGTTCAATACAAAAGTAGCATGGCTCGATCCAAATTTAGAGTTATGGGTATTTTGTCCTTATACATGAAAGACAAGTGAAAAATGGTGTGGGAATGAAGGGTGAAGATTAGGTGATTAGAAAAGGTAGCTCGAGCATTAAAGACATTCTTGGAGAAGTTCTTGTCTTCTAGCATGTTTGCTAATCAATGAGGGACTTGAGGAGATTTGTGGTGATCTTGGATGGTTCATTTCATGGTCAAGGTAGTTGTATGCTCTGAATGCAAAAGAATTTAAGGACATAGTAGTGGTTGTAGCCACTTATGACCCCTATCTCTTTTTTCTCACATAAGCCCCCTCTTTTATCATCCTTTTTTACTATATATATATATATATATATATATATATATATATATATATATGATTTTGATCCTAAAAAGAGATCCCTCAATTGGTGATAGAGTTACTCTATCAAAATTGCCTTGTAAACACTCTCTTGAAGTCATGAGATGAATTTTTTTATTCTGGTTTGAATTCAAGTATACATTATTTGAGTTTAACTTGCAAATGTATGTCCCTTTTCATCATCTATAGATTCTCTACGTATCTTGATTTAATTATTTTGGTTCCTTGTAGGTTGTGTGAAGTGTTTGACATTGGTCCTTCTCTTGAAGTATCACAAGTTTATAGTGTTTCATACAAACTTATTTCTTTCTATCCTTCAAATTGTAGAGTTTTCCTTCGATCTCCACACAAAATACTTGTGCTTGTGGCCTTGAGATAGGATCAGATTGATTTGTGTCTTGGTTAGGTTTGTTATTAGTTGTTAAGGTTTCTAGGCTAAAAGTGGATCATTTCATATTATAGTACATCACCATCCTTAGCTTAAATTTCCATTTCATGTTATCCTTCTCTCCCTTTTCCTTAGTCAGTAGTAGATTTTAGTGCGGGAAACAAGTTGAAGTGAAGAATCTAAGGAGCTAGTCTCATTAAAAATCCTAGAGGTTCAACCTCACTATAGGATACCCACAACCTGAGGTTGTTCCAATATTGTAGTTGGGAGTGAGAGAACCTAATAAATCCTCCCACAAGCATGTAATTCTAGCCTACAATAGTTTTTAACACACCTAGTGAGACCCTTTTGAGGAATATTGGTTAATTTTGATGCTAGTTTGATCAATTTGTAGTGGTTATAGCTTTCATCTTTTAGTATCTAGTGACTCTAAAGAACATTTAGAAATATGGTGGTAGAACATTAACTATCTTTCATGCCAAAGGCGACTACAAGATTAGCTTCTAGAGGTATTCCTTTTGAGTTTATTGGACTCCCCTTAAATTTAGTCAAAAGGTTAAGGTTCTCCCATGCTCACCTATATGAAGGAAACCATTTTCCTAAACCAGTCATGAGGTGTACCTATGCAAGAAGACCTTTGTTAGCCCCTTTTGTTACCATGATTCCCCAAAGAGATTTTGTAGGCTTAAATGGCCAAAGTCCTTTAAATTTGCCATAATATGATCCTATGCCAGTAGCAGCTCTCAAAAGCATCCCATATTTTATAGGAGACCAATCCATAACCCCTACTAAACACATCAATGACATAACCAATTTTTGCAATCCTCATAATGTCATTGCAGAAAATATAGATATTATACTGTTAGCTATATCCATTAAGGGAAAAACTTTAGATTAGTATAGAGGCTTAGCTCCTAATTTTATTCAATCATGGAATAAACTAGGAGAGGCCTTGTGTAAAATATTTATAGACAAGAGTGACCATTTGTCACTAGCAAAATAGCTTACCACAATTAAGAGAGCCCCCCATGAAGTCATGCAAGATTTCAACACAAGATTCCAAAAAGCTTGGGACAGAAATATAGCCTCTATTAGACCATCCCCTAACTTTGTATTCCTATACTATTTGAAGGCTCTAAATAGTGATATAGATGTAATGATCCAATCCATAAGAGGGGACATATTGCCTGACACTTATGAGGTGGCTATTAAAGCATAAAATTGCACTGACAAGCTTACTCTTAGGCCCCCAATGCCTCTTTTCCCTAAAATTAGACCACCCCCTATGGTTATTCTCTCACTTGATGTTATTATTACAAATCAAACAATTGTTTCTATACCTTCACCTAAGCAGGAAAAAGCCTCCACTAGCGGATCAAGTGATTTCCAAGAGCAGAAAAACTACCTAGAACTTAAGAGCATGCTCCAATCCATGGGAAATGATGTGGTAAATGTGAAGAGGCAAAAAGATCAGTTAAATACAACTTAACAAGATCCATATTATCCTCAACAATAGTATTATCAAGAAAATAGACCACTCTTTAAAGGAAATTTCCAAAACCAAAACCATGAACAAGGGCAAGGACAACCTAGCTACAATAAGCAAAACAACTATAACCCAAATGTTGTAGGCTCTTCCAACTCCTTGGTTCCTATTAAAAAAATATTGCTCAAAAGGCTAAAGGGACCATACCTTGGGATCAATCTTTTGGGTAATCCATTATCCCAACTAATGGTCTTAACCATGCCTTCAATGACCAATGGCAGTAGGCTGTTGCTTATGGATATAATCAAGCCTTAATGACTCAAAACACAGAGATCCCCATGATGATAAAACCAAGATAATATCCATAATACCAAGGATCTAATTAGGTACCAAACTAGTTGGATGATACACTGGTCATCAGTGAGCAAGATGAGTGCTATGCACTCAACCAGTAGGCTAGTTTTATCCACACATATATTTCAGTGGTAGCAAATACAAGATTCAAAAGAAGGAATGTGAGTGACAACCGAGGAGCATTCAAATAACCTCATATCATTACTCCTACATTACCTAAGCCTAATGAGCCTACTATCACTCCAAAATTCTTAACACCTCTTAAAAATTAGAATCAAGGGACCCATTTTGATCCACTAAACTCACAAATTCAATAAACAATAGTAATAGCCCCCAAAGCACAGACGAAGGTTGGTGGTCCACCAATCAACATTGTTGAGAAAATGAAGAAGTCAAATGTGAGTTTGCCTATGTGGGACATGATTTCCATGACCAGTCAAGTGGACATCCTTCAAGAAGGTTTGTCCAAGATAGGTGTTACAACAACTGCAAGGAGACATCCAAGCAAAGAAATTGAGGTCCTCACTAATGAAACCCAATGTCCTATGGGAGAAGGATCAAGTAAGGTGGTCAAACCTCCTCCATTATACATTTCATTAATAAGTGGTAATTCCTTGGTGCATAATTTATTAGTAGATAGTGGAGCTAGCACTTCAGTAATGCCAAAGTCTATAACTGATCAACAAATATGAGCCACATATTAAGGGAGTTCTGTAGCTTGATAGTTTTTCCACAAATCCATCTGGTATCATCAATGAATTGATATTTACCATGGATGCTTGTCCTAATGTTTCAATGGTTTAGGTTGTGTTGATCCTTGATGTAACTCCTTGCTTTGCGTTATGCTTTTCTAGAGAATTCACAACCAAAATTAGGGGTTATCTAGCCATATATTGGTCCTACATGGCTTTTAGAACAAGGTATGGGACCAAGGTATCAATCAAGGTTGAGCCCATGGAACAATTTCACATTAAGATCCATTAGCTAGATAGCATAAAACTCAATTGTACTATCTTTGATGAGGATGAATTTATAATTGGTCAAGAGCTGAATACTTATCCTAAGGAGATTCTAGACTTATTCTTGGACAAGTTGTGGGGGGATAATCAATTTCTCAACCCTTTGGAAGGTGTTGAAGAAAGAGACATGGGTGTCTATTTGCTACATGAAGAAAATCAACTCATGCCTTCCCTCATTGGACCTAAAGAAGACATCAATGGTATGTGGAAGTTGTTATTTGATGGCTAAAGGAGCAAAAATAGAGTAGGTGCAGGGGCAATTCTAGTTTCCCCTTCAGATGATAAGTATTTATCTTCTTATAGGTTTCATTTCAGTTGCTCCTCCAATGCATTAGAATATGAAGACCTAATCCATGGCCTCCAATGGGGTAGTAAGAGGGGAATCAAGTAGTTACAAGCATATGGAGATAATGAGCTTAGAGTAATCCAAGTCAGGGGCCTAAACATTATGAAGAATCCTCTGATGAGGTCCTAAAAAAATAGAGTATGGGACCTAATTGAATATTTTGAAGCCTTTAACATTCAAGCTATGCCAATGAATCAGAAATAACGTGCTGATAGGGTGGCAACTATGGGAGCCCAGTTTGATATTCTAAGTAAGCTAAAAGAGGCCAAGGTTCAGCCACATGTCAAGATGGTGGTGAGGCCATCAGTACAAAATAATGAATCCCACTAGATAATATTCAAAAATGACAAATAAAAAGCTTGTTTCTTACAGTAAGAAGCAAAGTTATCCTCTGCAAAATAAGGTAAATTTAAACAATAGTATGGGGAGCAAATTTTACAATTAAAATCCAACAAGCTTCCTAAGGGATTGGTCACCCTTGAAAGTATTTTCCATGAGGGAGAGCATATGAGGAAAGACAAGGCAGTGATGTCAACTGATGAGGAGAATTATGAAAGAGACCTCATTTTTAAGGACAAACTCCTCAAGCTTGGGAAGGTAAATAATGAGGCATAAAGGCATGCTTTCATTGAATTTTGTAAGGAATATTCAGACATATTTGCTTGGGAATATAGTGACTTGAAAGGTTTTGATCCAAAGTTATCCCAACATACTATAAAACTAGAGGATAATGCTAAGCCTATGAGGCAAAAATAAAGGCCCGTTTACCCCAAAATAGAAGGGCTTATGAGGAGAGAGCTGACCGAGTTAATTAAATATAAGATTATCTTTCCCATCAAGCACTCATCAAGGGTAGATAATTTGGTGTCTGTAAGGAAAAAGAGTGGGGAGATTAGGCTGTGTGTTGAATTTAAAGATCTGAATAGGGTCTCCTTGAAGGACCATTACCCTCTTCCATCCATGGAGTAACTTTTTCAAATAGTTGCAGGATCAGAATGTTTTTCTCTTTTGGATGGATATTCAGGTTACAACCAAGTATTTGTAACGAAATAAGATCAGTACAAGACTTCCTTCACCACCAAATGGGGCATGTATGTGTACCAAAAGATGCATTTTAACCTATCAAATGCTGGGGAAAATTTCCAAAGAGCCATAGACATGGCCTTATAGGGATTTCTAAATCAAATGGTGCTAGTCTACTTGGATGACATCACGGTTTTCTCCAAGGATGCCAGTGAACACATGGACCACCTGAGGTTGATCTTTGAGAGATGTAGAGAGTATGGGATCTCTTTAAATCCCAAGAAGTGTGTGTTTAATATGCATGAAGGTAATTTATTGGGTTATATTGTCTCAAAATAAGGATTAGCTATTGATCTTGATAGAATAAGTGCCATCTTGGTTTTATCCTTACCTAAGCATAAGAAGAGACTCCAAAGTTTCCTTGGGAAAATAATTTTTTTGAGAAGGTTTATACCTAGTTTTGCAAACTTGGTCAAACCCATCACTGCTTTGCTAAAGAAGAACTAAGTGTTCACTTGGTCAAATGAAGGTAAATCAACATTTGAGGCTATCAAGCAAGCCATTGCTTGAGCACCCACACTCATGACCCCTAATTTATCAAGAGATTTCATATTTTATGCCTTTGCTAATATTGATAATATATCAGCTATGTTGATGCAAAAGAATGGTGGACTTAAGCAACTACTAACATTTTTTAGTCAGGGGCTTGAAGGGTATGAGGTGAGGTATACTTTTGTAGAAAAACAAGTCCTTATAGCAGTAAGAACCTTTAAAAAGTTTAGGTCAATGCTCTCCAATAGTAAAATCTATCTTATGGTGTCTCATCCTGGAGTGAGAGACTTACTTCTTTGCAAAGATTGAATGAAAAGAGGGTTTGTTGGATTACCAAGGTCATGGAGTATGACATGGAGATGAAGGTCATTAAGTTAGTAAGAGGTAAAGGCTTTTATGAGTATATAGTTTATGACCTTCATGAAGACAAAGAGGTTATCTTGGTAACACAAGATAACTCACAAACAAATGCACCTCCACCTCACACTAGTTAGCTCCAAGATATGACACGTTTCATGATAATATGTAAGTGCCCACAAGGTATGAACAAGGAAAAGAGAACGTATTTTAGACTTTAGTCCATACATTATACATTGGTTGATGGGGTTTTATTCAAAATGGACCTCAATGGAGTGCTCCTTAGGTGCATAGATAATGACCAGGTGACCAAGCTTTTGGAGCAATTTCATGATGGACTTGTAGGAGGTCATTTTGCACCTAGAACCATAGTAGAAAATATAATGAGGGCTGGTTATTACTAGCCCAACCTCTTCAAAGATGTGTATGTATGGGTACGAAAGTGTCAAAAGTGTGCTTTCTTTATGGGTAAGCAAAGATTAGCAACCCTTCTTCTTAACCCAATTCAGGTAGAGCAACCCTTCATGCAATGGGGGCTAGATTTCATAGGAATGATCAACCCTCCATCAAGTACATAGCATAAATGGGTGCTTATTGCAACCGACTACTTCACTAGGTAGGTGGAATCCATTGCATTGAAAGAAGCTAATGAAGGTGCAGTCCTAGACTTCTATGACAACATTGTGACCAAGTTTGGTGTTCCATCCACTATCATTTATGATAATGCATTAGCATTATTTGGACTAAAAATGAGTGAATGGGCTCTCAAAATGGGCATATACCTTAGCACCTCTTCCAACGATTATCCTTAAATAAATGGACTGACTGAGTCCACAAATAAAAAATTGTTGAATCATTAGGAGAACTATAAAAGAGAATCAAAGGACATGGCACAAAAATTAAAGACAGCCTTGTGGGCTGACAGGGTGACTCCTAAAGTTGTTATTGGAAATTCTTCATATGTCTTAGTATATGGAAGGGAGGCCAAGTTGCCCATTTCTATTGATCTACCTATACTAGAACTAGCCCATGAGCTGGAGTTGATGAAAGATGAGCCCTTGCATGTGAGACTTGTAGAACTCATTGAGCTTGAAAAAATGAGATACCTTGCAATGAAAAAACTAGAATCACATCAAACTCAACTCAAAAAAGCCTTTGACAAGAGATCCATGGAAAGGGACTTCAAGGAAGGGGATCTAGTCCTTAAGTGGGATTTAAACAAAGCTAAGCCAGGCAACCATACCAAATTTGACAGCTTGTAGAGTGGTCCTTATTTGATCCATGGATGCAAAAAACATAATGATTTTTAGCTGGCCCAACTAGATGGAGAGATACTACCCATCCCAGTCAATGGGATTCATCTAAAGCCTTTCTATTAGAATATTTTGCAGCCATTATATATATTATACATTTTGTGTAGTTTTTCATGTTTTCTTCCAAGTGCCTTGTGCACTTTCCTTTTCAATTGTGTGTTTCCCTTCCCTAAGTGCCTTGGGCACAGTGTTTGTTTTTTTCTTGTTGTCCTTGTTGATTTAAGAAGAGGTTCTAAAAAGGGTCAGCCCTGTATCTAGTTTCAGACTAGCTCAATTGCAGAGGCTAATGACTCCATGCCTAATGGACCAGACAAGGCAACATGGTCTAGGTTTTCTTGCATCAACAAGCATGCAACCCCTATGAATTGACAAAGTTGTTGGCCATTTTTGGCCCACATATAAAATCTCTTGCATGGTTTGATGAAATAGTGGATCAAAGACTTAGAAATGGATCTAAAATTTGCAAACAAAGAGGATCCAAGCAAGGTTTTCTAAGGATCCAACAACAGTGTTCAAAGATAAACCTACAAGCCAGAAGCTAAGTGAAAAATCAGTTGTTTAGCTAAGTCTTTACTTGTTCATCTTTCAGACTTTGTGGGGACTAAGTGTTTCTTTTCTTTTGAGCCCCTTTTTAGCTAAGTGTTAAGTGTTAAATTCTTTTGAACAAGTTGTTTGAGACAAAGTTTTCAAATGGATAATTATTTTGGATAAAATGTTTGAAGCAAAATATAAAGACTGAATTCTTTTAAGGAAATTGTTCTACAACAATTTCCCTGAAGACCCTTTTTTTTTGGGAGAATTGTTTCAGACATTTTGTCTAAAACAAAAGGCCCGAAGGATTTTTCTTTTGAAAAGTGTACCAAGCAAATTTTTTGAAAGATATCTTTTTCAAAGTGAAGTGGCTAAGATAATTTTTTTGAAGGGATTTTCTCAGGGAAATGGTCCAATACAAAAACTCTGAAGGGCATTATCAAATACTTCTGAAGGGTACTTTTTCGAAGTCAAAAGGCTAAAGGAATTTTTTGAGGCACACATTTCTTTCGAAATTTTTATCCTGAAACAAATGGTTTATTTTCAAGAAGGCTGAAGGAAATTTTTTTGAAGGAATTCCTTTAGAGAGAAGTGCTGAAACAAAAATCTGAAGTGACTTTTCAATTTTCCCAAAATGGATATTCCTTTTGAGAAGGTTCATTTTCAAAAAAGGCAAAGGGTCCTTTCCCTTCAAAAAGGTACATTCACAAGATTTTTGAAGGGGCAATTTTTGAAATGCTGAAGGGCACTTTTCTTGGCAAAAAGGAGCACTTTCAAAGCTAACGGTTCAGTTCAAATAACCAAAGAACATTTATAAAAGTTTTGAAGGGTAATTTCCCTTTATAAAGGGGAATTTTTGAAGTGGTTGAAAGATAATTTTCCTTCAGAAAGGTGACTCCTCCAAAGGACTTTTCAAAATCCAAAGGGTCATTCTCAAAAGTCCAAAGTTTAATTCCTTCAGAAAAAAGTCCACAAAAATTGTTCAAAGCAAAAGCCCTGAAAGAAAAAGGTCCACAGGAAAGTTTCTAGAGGAAACATGACATTCATGTTTTAGATTAAGGTAAAAACAGGTTTTGAAGGGACCCCGAAACCCTTTGACAGAATTAAAAAAGATAGATCAATTACAAGCGCCAGGATAAGCAATCCTTAAGCCTACTAAAAACTAGCAGCAAAAATAGGAAAAACAGGGGCAACATCATTATCCATTTTATATTCCGCCCCCTAAAATTCCAAATAAAGATTTTCTATTTATTTTTGAGGGGTAAAATCTAGAATAGTTGCCTGCCTACCATCAGCAATATTCTACTTACTTTCTAACTCTCTATTCTTCTTTGCGGATCTTCTTCCCGGTTTGTCTGGACAGCCAACATCCGGTTTCACTTTTAAACCCTGTTCATCTCCTTTTCCAGATTTATCCATAGTAGAAGTTGGATGTTTCGCCTTCATTTTCTAGTCTTTTTTGCTACTTCTTGTTTCAACCCCCTTTGTAATGGTCTTTTTTATCAGCCCTTTTCTTTGGTTTAGAAAGTGCTTTATGTTTTTTCCATTATCATATACGTTTAGCTCCTTCAGAGGGGAAGCATTCTCAACCTGAATCTCCCTGAACTGAGATAAAAGAGGATCTCCCTCCTCTAATTTATTTTCAACTTCATCCAAGAATTTTCCTTCCTCCAGCTCAGTTTTGTCTTCTTCATCTCTCCATTGGTCTTCTATCTTTTGACAACCAACGATTTGTTTTGATAAATCTATCAAATCATCTATTCTTTGTTCAGGAGTTGTGGTTTTTGATTGCAGCCCATATCCTTCTTGCTCAGAATTTTATTTCTCAACACCAAACTCTTCATCCGCCTCTGATTGTGGAGCTTTGGGATCTTCAATAGAAATCTCTTTCTCCTCCTCAGCATGCAGAACTTTATTATCTTCATTGTTCTTTAGTTCTTATTGATTATTTTCTTTGGGTATCCATACTTTCTTGTGTTGAACCTTGATCTTTCTGTCATCCAAAACACTGCTTGAATAATTTTTTCTTTTGTAAGGACAGTTTCTGGCCTAATGCCCCTATTTTTTACAAACATAGCAAGAATTGGGCAAATCTTCAAAAACAAACCTTTGAGTTTTTTTGCCATGCTTAGAAATTAAATCCACTTTTTTTGGGAGATTATTCAAATCTGCTACTTTAACATAAAGTCTGGCATGTTGAAGTTTGGATCTGGTAGCCGTTGCATTATCCAATGCCACTAGTTCACCAAAAGCGCTGGCTATACCTTTAAAAATGTCCTCATGCCAAAACTCTAATGGGAGGCCAGTAAGTCTTACCCAAATGGGAGTGTTTAAGAAGAAAGAATCTGATAGATCCATGTTAGGCTCCCATTTTTTAACAGTTAAAGAACATTTGCCAAAAGACCACGGTCCTCCACACAGAACCATATTCATGTCCTCTTTACAGTTGAAATTAAACAAGAAGAATCCATTCATGTTAGTATCAAAGTTTAAGCTCATAAAATAGCTGTTGGAATTCAAATATCCCATGACGGGCCCACAAACATCAAAATATGAACCCTTGGAAGTAGCCATTTGGATTTTTATGGACTTACATCGACATAAATGGGTATAGGAAAACCAACGTCCTTAGATTGTTTTTTCACCTATAAGAAAAATCTAGTCTAGGTTTCAAGGTAAGAGTTGGTAGGTGAAATTAATGAAGAGGTCCTCATCCTTCAACCTGGCCATCATCTTTGACAAACATCCATTCAATACAAAAGCAACATGGCTCGATTTACATTCAGAGTTATGGGGATTTTATCCTTATACGTGCAAGATAAGTGAAAGATGGCATGGGAATGAAAGGTGAAGATCAGGTTATTAGAAAAGGTATCTTGAGCATTAAATATGTTCTTGGAGAATTTCTTGTCTTCTAGCATGTTTTCTAATCAATGAGGGGCTCGAGGAGATTTGTGGTGATCTTGGATGGTTCATTTCATGGTCAAGGTAGTTGCATTCTCTGAACTCAAAAGAGTTCAATTACATAGTAGTGGTTATAGCCACTTATGACCCCTCTCTCCATTTTCTCATGTAATCCCCCTCTTCTGTCATCCTTTTTTGCTATATATATAGGCTTTTGAGTCTAAAAAGAGATCTTTCAACTGGTGATAGAGTTACTCTATTAAAATCACCTTGTAAACACTCTCTTGAAGTAATGAGATGAATTTTTTTGATTCTAGTTTGAAGTCAAGTATACATTATTGGAGTTTAACTTGCAAATGTATGTCCCTTTTTATCATCTGTCGATTCTCTACATATCTTGCTTTAATTATTTTGGTTCCTTGCAGGTTGTGTGAAGTGTTCAACATTGGTCCCTCTCTTGAAGTGTCACAAGTTTATAGTGTTTTATACAGACCTATTTATTTTTATCCTTCAAATTGTAGGGTTTCCCTTCAACCTCTACACAAAATACTTATGCTTGCGGCCTTGAGATATGATCAAATTTATCTATCTTGGTTAGGTTCATTAGTAGTTGTTAAGGTTTCCAAGCTAAAAGTGGATCATTTCATATTATGGTGCATCACCATTCCTAACTTATATTTCACTTTCATGTTATCCTTTCTCCCTTTTCCTTAGTCAGTAGTAGATTTTAGTGTGGGAAACAAGTTAAAGTGAAGCATCTAAGGAGCTAACCTCATTAAAAATACTAGAGGTTCAACCTCACTATAGGATACCTTGATCAACACACTACAAAGGTTGATGTACCAATAATAGATCATGAACCCCTACTACCTTGATGAACACACTAAATTTTTTTAGAATGAGACAATATCAGACAAACTCCACCAAAGATACTCTTACTGCATAAGTATTTTGTATGGAGGTGTAGAAACATAGTGAAGCATTGAGAGGGATGAAGGTTATACATAAAAAATACCTAAATAGACCCAAGTGTGTATAAAATGACCTACAAGTGAGTTCCAAGTTTTGCATAGAGGTGATAGGAATGGACAACAATGAGAGGGGTGAAATTACCCATAGACAAAGACCAACAAACACAAATAACACACAAAATACAAGAAGAATGAAGGGAGGTGAACTAAATTTTCATTAAAGTTCAAGGTTAAACCAATAGAGGTTCTCCTATAGGGCAATTTTTTCTAGCATTTATGTGCTAAAAAAATCCTCTTTTACAATGATAAATTTGCCTGCTTATATAGGCAATTGGAGAGCTCATGATCATTACTCTATCTCACCAACTATTGGGGTAGTTACAATATTAAATAATGATTGAAAAGTGGCTAAGATATTATGATAAGTTAAGACATGTCCATGCTCTTCATTCTTAGAAGTGACACCCAGTGTCAGTAGTCATATTTACATTAAAGTCCGTAGACTTGTCAAATCAATGCACCACTCTAGCTGTAACATTGACCAATTTAATTATATACTTCTCCAATTATAAATCAATATAATCATAAATATTATATTCTCATATTTAAAACTCAAAAAATGACATAAAAAATGGATCCACGGATCAAAATATATGGTTAAAAAACCAACACACAGTCGCATAGTCACATCAACACCTTCAAAACATGGAAAAATGAAAAATCATAGCATCAAATATAAGAAAACCCCATCATATCTTATATCACCAAAAATATCATGAAAATATTGTCAAAAGAGTATTTTTAGTTGTTTTAAATGATTAAAATAACCCTCACGACATGCCCTTTAAGTATTTTTTGGTAAAAAGCTGAGTGATAAATCTTCTCAGAAAGGTCACTTCACATCATCATAACTTTTCATTTGAGACTCAAGAAAATACAAAACTAAATGCATTAGCTTCTCATGACATTAGGGTACAACCATGAAATTTTTTATAAAATTTATACTTCATTTGTTCCTTCATAATGGGAATAAAAAATGCTCACTAGGTAGATTTGAAAACTAGAAACACAAAAAATTGACTAAGTACAAAATCAACTCAGAAGCCAATTTTCACAGCTATGCATTTTGTATGTGGAAGTGAATTTTCTATGAAAATTTTACCTGCATATTATCCATAAATTTTGATACCATCACGTTAAATTTGAATGCATTTGGACCTGATTTGGCCCTACGTAATGGTGTTTGAAAAGTGTTGCATAGGCTAATTTGGAACTTGGAAACACAAAAATCTATGCACCAGGTAGTTTTCATGGCTATATATATTTTAAGTGAATAATTATTTTATGTGACCAATTTCACCATTGTATTCACCTAACATTTTAATACCCTAATACAAGTTTTGAGGGGAAATGAACATGATTCATTCATGCAAAACTTGTCCCAAAAAGCACTTTGTAGGCTGATTTTGTGCAGAGAGTTCAACTTTAACAATGGATCAAGGTGAATTGAAGAGTCAACATTATTGGTAACCTATGTGGGCCACTAGTATATTAATAAAATATTTAGTAACCTTAAGCAATCCATTAGACATATATTTGTAGAAGCATCCAAGACTCTTCACATTCTGAAAATGCAAGACATCTGTAACCTGCTTGGCCTTGCACCTGAGCCAATATTTTGAAACTAAAAGCACACCTCCACAAAATGAGGAAATAAAACAACACAAAATATGCCATAAAAACTTAGATGAAAGTTTAAACTACTAAAATCTATTTATAATGTGTGTTCAGGCACTTGAAAGAAAGAAAAAACATCTAACCTACCCTAAACTAACCAATGAAAAGGCCATCTAAACAAAGCCATTGACTGGTTGGAAAAAATATCTGCCATTTATTACTAATATAACATGATTTAAATTCTTGAGGGAAACCAAAAAAATATGGATAAGAAGTGAATAGTCAACAAATTGGCGATATACTTTTCTAATTATAAGAACATAAAGAAACTCACTTACCCAATCCAATCGGCTAAACATAAAATTGTCTTGAAGTGGATATGCAAGTTAATCCTGCTCTTTTTGATGCTCAATTTTGTGCTTTGAATTAAGCACATGTGATGGTTCCTTCTTTCTATATTCCAATTGATCTAGGTACTTCATAGGGTACCCTCTTGTCAAGACAACGTTTGAGCAATCAAAATTTTCCTCCCTTATGCATTTTGCTTTTCCATCATTCTACTGATTAGGATGCATTGCCCAAGTGATTAAGTTAGGAACACATCCAATTCCTTTTTTTTTCTTGTTTCTCATGGTTTTCCCCTTTAATAGATGACAATTTAATGTTAATGCTCAAACAAAAGTCCTTTAGCTCATCCTAAAAAAAATCTTCCTCCAACTGCTCTTCACTCTTTTGCATGAGAGGCTTCATTACAACTTCATGACTGATCTCATCTTCTTCCATATTGAATGGAAGCTCATTTATCCAAGATATTTCCTCATCATCACATGCTTATGCATGGCCCTGATGCATAGGCTATTTTTGTTCATACTCTTCCTATAACAACTCTAAATTTTATTATTTAGTTTCACAAAGAGGGATTCCAACAATGATTTTCTCATCATACTCACTTGAAATATCCTCTTCCTCATTCAAATAGCCTCTACTTGCCTTCTATACAATTGGTCCTCCTTTGAAAAGGGAGATGGTGGGGGGGCAAGAGGTTTCAAATGATACAGAGGGAGGGGATTTTACAAGGTTGGGCATTATGAAGTTAGGATGCATGGTCCAAGAAGGCTGCCATGATTGCACTTGGGGTTTTTGAGGAGAAATGGGGGTAGTCTCTTTCAAGGAAAGGGGGCCTCTAAAACATGTAACCTTAAAATCAGGGGATTTACTTTAAAATGTAAAGGATTTATCTTGCCTAAAGCTAGGAAATGGAAGAGTGGAGGTGGTTGGTTATGATTTAATTTATTGCATTTGTGCAAGTAACTTATGCATCTTCTCTTCCTTAGCTATGATCTGCCTAGCCAAACACTCTTCTTCATATATGAATTGTTCCATCACCTCCTCCTACCATGTGTAAGCTTGATAAACAAGCTCTTCCTACTGCCTACTATACTCATCTCTTTCAATCTCCATCATTTGTCACTAAAAATCAAGATATATATTGTTGATGCTTTTTTAGGGTTAATTAGGAGGGTAATAATACAGATTGTGAGCAAGGTATTCTTCTTGATGTTGGTCATAGGTAAGAATAGGTTTACAAGAAGTCTAAACTGGGGTGGGAGGGAGGTGATTATTATAAAAATGAATATATTCTACTATGATAGGGCCATTTAGAATAAAACCAACAACATTTTCAATTTGATATGGATGGTAGGAAGGAATAGAAAATGCATTTTGATAAGGATGAGGGTAAAAAGCATATTTTACATTATAACTTGACATATTAAAGAATTCAAATAAGGGATAATCAGGTCTATCTTTTCAATAATAAGCACATAATAACATAGTCACTAGGTGATTAGATTAATTCAAAAGAATGGAAAAGACCAAGAATATCACCTAAATCTCGATCTTTAATAATATTTAAGAGCTTGGGCTGATTAAACCAATATATTTGATCTTTGGAGTTACCATGGTGTTGAATAAGCTGCCCTAAATGATAAGATGCATTGAATAACACACCAAAATCCTTCAATGGATGATGTAAGGATCATCAAATTGGGTCCTATCGGGCGTGCCAAAAACAGTTATCACTTAAACCTTGCACCCATTGAATTGAAAGAATCAATTCAGTGAGACAATGGGAACATCCCCAATGTTATGGGACCCTTGCACTTCTTGGGATGAACCTCTGGAGTAGGTCAGATTCCTTCTATTCTAGGTGCACTGGTTTAAGACTAATGCATAAACCTAAAGAGTAGAAAGGTAAATCTATTGCTAATCTAAACCTAATATTTTAAGGGAAAAGGGAGGAAAAAGGTAAGATAGTGATAAAATAAATAAAATATGATGCACCAATAATATATCAAGTGCCCTTATTGCCTTGATGAAAACACTACAATTTTTTGAGAATGAGATAATATCAGACAAACTCCACCAAGGATATTCTAAATGCATAAGTATTTCATATTGAAGCATGAGAACATAGTGAAGGGTTGAGAGGGATGAAGGTTATCCATAACAAACACATGTATAGACCCAAGTTTGCATAAAATATGACCTACATGTGAATTCCAAGTTCTACATAGAGGTGCTGGAAATGGACAACAATGAAAGGGTTGAATATTACCCACAAATAAAGATCAACAGACACAAATAACACACATAATACAAGAAGAATGAAGGGAGGTGAACTTAATTTTACTTAAATTTCAAGGTTTAACCAATATATTTGCTCCTACAGGGTAAATTTTTGCAACATTTTTGTGCTAAAAAAAGTCTTCTTTTACAATGATAAATCTGCCTACTTATATAGGTGACTAGAGAGCTCATGGTCATTACTCCATCTCACCCACTATTGGAGAAATTACAATACTCAATAATTATTTGATAAGTATCTAATATATTTTGGGAAGTGAAGACATGTCAATGCTCTGTATTCTTGGAAGTCACATCTAGTATCAGTATCCATCTTTGTAATAAAGTCTGTGGACTTGTCAAATCAATGCACCACTCTAGTTGTAACATTGTCCAATTTAATTATACACTTATCCAATTATAAATCAATTCAATCATAAATATAATGAATTCAACTTTCTGAGGCAATAAACAGAATAGAAAACATAGTCGTGGATCAAAATATATGGTTAAAAACCAACACATAGTTGCACAATCACATCAACACCTTCAAAACATGGAAAAATGGTAAATCACAGCATCAGATATGAACAAAACCCATCATATATTGTATCACCATAAATATATTTAAAATATGCTCAAAAGTGTATTTTTAGGTTTTTGAAATGATTAAAATAACCCTTGTGACCTGTCGTTTGAGTATTTTTTGGTAAAAAGTTGGCTAAGTGATAAATCTTTCCAAAAAGGTCACTTCACACCATCATAACTTTTCATTAGAGACTCACACAGATGTAAAACCAAATGCATTACCTTCTCATGAAATTAGGGTAAAATTATGAAAATTTTCATGGAATTTAGACTTTATTTGCTCTTGTGCAATGGGAATCAAAAGTGCTCACTAGGCAGATTTGAAAACTGGAAACACAAAAATTTGACTAAGTACAAAATCAACTCAAAAGCCAATTTTAGATGTTGTACATTTTGTACATGGGAGTGAATTTTATACAAAAATTTTACCCAAACATTTTCACCATATTTGGTTACCATCATGTTAAATTTGAAGTCAATTGGACCTAATTTGGCCCTACATAATGGTGTTTGAAAAGTTTTGTGTACTCTGATTTGGAACCTGGAAACACACAAAAATCTGCACATTAGGTAGTTTTCATGGCTACATATCTTCCAAGTGAAGAATTATTTTATTTGACCACTTTCACCATTATATTATTCTGACATTTAATTACCCTAATTCAAGTTTTGGGGAGAATGAACCTGATTTAGTCATGCAAAACTTTTCCCAAAAAGCACTGTATAGGCTGATTTTGCATAGAGAATTCTACTATCACAACAGATCAAGGTGACCTGAAGAGTCAACATTCTTAGTGAACTTTGAAAGCCATTTCCTTGATAAAAAAAAATTCAATATCCTTAATCAATCCATTTGGCATGGAGTCATAGAAGCATCCAAAACTCCTCACATTCTGAAAATACAAGATAGTTGCAACCTACCTAGATTTGCACCTGAGCCAATCTTTTGAAATTGAAAGCACACCTCCATAAAATAAGGAAATTAAGAAACAAACTATGCCATAATAACTTAGAGGAAGGTGTAAACTATTAAAATTTATTTACAATGTACACAGGCAATTAGAGGAAAGAAAAAACATCTAACTTACCCTAAACTAACTAATGAAAGGTCCATCTAAACAAAGCCACTGACTGGCTATACAAAATAACTTCCCTTCCTTACTAATCTAATATGCTTTACATTCTTGAGCGACACCAAAAAATATGGAGGAGTGAATATTCAACAAATTTCTGATATACTTCTCTAATTATAACAACATAAATAAACTCACCCAATCCAATTGGCTAAACATAAAATTGTCTTGGAGTGGATAGGCACACTGATCTTGTTATTCTTGATGCTCAATTTATTGATCTAAATTAATAAAAACATGTGATAGTTACTCCTTGTTGCATTTAACTAAGCTAGGTACCTGATAGGGCACCCTCTTATCAAGACAAATTTTGAGAAATCCGAATTGCCCTCCCTTATGCATTTTGCTTTTTCATCATTCTGTTGATTAGGATGCACCTACCCAAGTGATTGAGTTGGGAACACATCCACTTCCTTATATTATTCTTATTGCTCATGTTTTTCCCCTTTAATATATGATGGTTTAATATAAATGCTTTAATGAAAGTCTTCTAGCTCATCGTAAAAGAAATCTTCCTCCAACTACTCTTCACTCTTCTGAATGAGAGGCCTCATTATAGCTTCATAACTAACCTCATCTTCTTCCATACTGAATGGAAGCTCATTTATCCAAAAGAGTGCTTCATCATCTCTCCCCTATGCATGGCCCTAATGCATAGGCTAGTTTTGTTCATTCTCTTCCTGTAGTGACTCTAAAATTTCTAATTTAGTTGCACAAAGAGGGCTTTCAACAATGATTTCCTCATCATACTCACTTGAAATATCCTCCTCCTCATTCGAATGGCCTCCACTTTCCTTCCATACAACTGGTCCTCCTTTGAAAAGGGAGATGGTGGGAGGGCAAGAGGTTTCAACTAGTGTAGAGGGAGGGGATTTTACAAGGTTGGGTATTGTGAAGTCAGGATGCATGGTCGAAGAAGGCTACCATGACCATGTTTGGGGTTTTTGAGGAGGAATGGGGGAAGTCTCTTTCAAGGAAGGGGGGATTTTGAAAATTGGAACCATGAAATTAGGGGATTTCCTTGAAAACATAGAGGATTTATCTTGTTTGAAGCTAGTAAAGGGGGGAGTGGAGGCAGTTGGCTACGATTCAATTTCTTGCATCTATGCAAGCAACTTATGCATATTCTCTTCCTTAGCTACAATCTACCTAGCCAAGCAGTCTTCTTTATATCTATGTTATGCCATCACCTCCTACTACCATGTGTAATCTTGATAAACAAGCTCTTCTTAGTGCCTACTATACTCATCTCTTTCAATCTCCATTAGTTATCGCTAAAAATCAAGCTATATATCACTAATGATTTTTTAGGGTTGATTAGGAGGGTAATAATGCAGATTAGGAACAAGGTATCCTTGTTGAGGCTGGTCATAAGTGTGAATAGGTTTCCAAGAAGGCTAAACTGGGGTGGGAGGGAGGTGATTATTATGAAATTGAAGATATCCTGTTATGATAGGGCCATTTGGAATAAAAAAAACAACATTTTCAATTTGATATGGATGGTAGAAAGGCATAAAAAATGCATCTTGACAAGGATGAGGGGAAAGTCATATTTTCCATGATAGCTTGACATATTAAAGCAATCATATAAGGGACAATCAGGTCTACCTTTTCAATAATAAACACATACCATCAGAGTTGCCAAGTGATTAATTAATTCAAAAGAATGGAAAAGACCATGAATATCACCTAAATCCTAATCTTTGATAATGTTTAATAACATGGGTTACTTAAACCAATAGATTTGATCTTTGGAGTCACCATGGTGTTAAATAAGCTACCCTTAATGGCAAGATGCACTGAAGAACACACCAAAATCGTTCAATGGATGATGTAAGAATTATCAAATTGGGTCCCACCAGGCATGCCAAAAACTATTATCACTTAAACCCTACACCCACTGAATTGGAAGAATCATCTCAATCAGATAATGGGAACATCCCAAAGGTTGTGGGACCCTTAAACTCCTTGGGATGAATCTCCAGAGTAGGTTAGATTCCTTCTATCCTAGGCACACTAGTTTAAGACTAAAGTGCAGACCTAAAGAGTAGAAAGGTAAATATACCACTAATCTAAACCTGAGATTTTGAGGGTAAAGGGAGGGAGAAGGTAAGAGAGTGTTAAAATAAAAAAAGGGTGATGCACCAATAATAAATTGAGCACCCCTACTACCTTAATGAACACACTATAAATTTTTGAGAATGAGACAATATCAAATAGACTCCACCAAGGATACTCTAAATACATAAGTATTTCATATGGAGTACATGAACATAGTGAAGCATTGAGAGGGATGAAGGTTATCCATATATAATACCTACACAGACCCAAGTATGCATATAATATGACTTGAAAGTGAGTTCCAAGTTTTGAACAGAGGTGCTGGGAATGGACAATAATGAGAGGGGTGAACATTACCCACATACACAGATCAACAAACACAAATAACACAGAATACAAGAATGAAGGGAGATAAACTCAATTTTTATTAAATTGAAAGGCTCAAATAATATATATTCTCTTAGAGGGAAAAAATTTTCAGCATTTTTGTGCTCAAAAAGTCCTCTTTTACAATGATAAATTTGCCTATTTATATAGGCAATTGGAGAGCTCAAGGTCATTACTCCATCTCACCCACTATTGGGGCTGTTACAACATTTAATAATGATTTTAGAAGTAGCTAAGATATTTTTAGAAGTGAATACATGTACATACTCTAAATTCTTGGAAGTGATTGCCATCGTCAGTAGCTGTCTTTGCATTAAAGTTTGTAGACTTGTCAAATCAATGCACCACTCCAGTTGTAACATTGACCAATTTAATTATATACTTATCCAATTATAAATCAATATAATCATAAATAAGATGAATTAATATTTCCAAATCATCAAATGACATAAACAATGGATCCATGGATCAAAATATATGGTTAAAAAACCAACACGTAGTTGCATAGTCGCATCACCACCTTCAAAACATGAAAAAATGGAAAATCGTAGCATCAGATATGAGCAAAACTCATCATATCTTATATCACTAGAAATATCTTGAAAATATGCTCAAAAAGTATTTTTAATTTTTTTAAATGATTAAAATAACCCCTATGATCTGCCCTCTGAGCGTTGTCTTGTAAAAAGTTGGCCGAGTCATAAATCTTCACAGAAAGGTCACTTCGCACTATCATAACTTTTCATTGGAGACACACGCAGCTATGAAACTAATTGCATTACCTTATATTGAAATAAAGATATAATAATATAATTTTCATGTAATTTATACTTCATTTTATCCTACGCAATGTGAATCAAAAGTGCTCATTGGGCAGTTTGAAAATTGGAAATGCAAAAAATTGACTAAGTATAAAATCAACTTAGAAGCCGAGTTTTGTAGTTGCATATTTTGCATGTGGGAATGATTTTTTTGCATAAATTTTACTTGCACATTTTACCCACATTTGGATACCATCATGTTAAATTTTAATTCAATTGGACCTGATTTGGCCCTATGCAATGGTGTTTGAAAAGTGTTGTGTAGGCTGATTTGGAACATGAAAACACACAAAAATCTACGCACTGGGCAGTTTTCATAGCTATGTATATTTCAAGTGAATAATGATTTTCTATGAAAACTTTCACCATTGTATTCCCCTAACATTTGACTATCCTTATATAATTTTTGGGGAGAAATGAGCATGATTTAGTCATGCAAAACTTATCCCAAAAAGCACTGCATATGTTGATTTTGCATAGAGTTCTACTTTCACAACAGATCAAGGTGACTTGAATAGTCAGTAGTAACCACACATAAATTGATTCCCTAGTGGTAATAATTATTTATTTTTGAGTAAAATGAGGTTAAATTAATCAATCCTTTGATTGAACCATCATCAATCCTAAAATTAACAAGGGGATATCTTTATCCCATGCATTGTCTCCCACTTCCCCCTTTGAAACACTCAATCTCATGAGTGCCTTCAGATGTAAGGATATCAATCCCAATAACATATAACACTAAAAGGAGGGCCATATTCATTTATTCTATCTTTCCACATTTCCTTCACACTATCCTCATTATTGTGTGCTTCAAACACACATAACAATAACTCCAGCTTGAGAGAAAACACTGGTAAAGAAATTTTAACCCACCAGTTTGCTCTTCAACAAATTGGGGCCTATTCTCTAAATTATTAAATATATGTATCATCAAGGTAAATTTAACATTTCACCCTTATAATTCTATAAGAGAGTCTAGTTTGTTGGAAATAGACCTAGACCCATAGTTGTTTCAACTAACTCATCTTCTTAATCTCCCCCAAATAGACTAGCTTTAATGGTTACCCCAATATAATTGTTAGATAAGTCAGTTATCAATGTTCTTATATTATTTCATAACCTCCACCAAAATTCATAAAGGTACCTCTCACATTTCACACCTAGTGTAGGTCAAATTACTGAAGAACATGTAACCTCTTATAAAATTGCCCTAAGGCTTCTGAATGTGGAGCATGAAGATGTAGCCTATAGGTTATTTCTATTCAATTTGATGGATTCAACTTATGATTGCTTCCTTAATCTCCCTGAGAACTCTATTTCAAGGTGTGTATAGTTAAGAAACACCTTTATATCTTAATTAGGGAAAGTTATCGACCCTACCATCCTTTATTAATAGTTTGCCTTTGTCAAGAGGGAATCAAATGAACCCATTATAAATTTCAATATTAAGTTTCAAAAAATGTATAGTCAGATCATCGTGCTTTATTAACTAAATTCATAACTAGTTCTTTAAATGTACAAGAATGCTTTAGACCCCTGGACGACCATGTTCCTAAGATGAGATCCCCTCATAATATACCTTCCCCTAGATTATATCGAGGTTATAAAGGTTGACAGATAACTGAATCTTCAAGGTCAAATGATGTCTCCTATTCTTAATGCTTAGCCAAACAAGTCATCCTTGAACCTCATTCCCCATGTAAATCAGAGTTTGTCTTTGTCTTAATAACTTCTTATAACTAACAAGCTCCCTTTGAGACATGTTTCCCCTAATCAACACTTGTGTACCAAGCCATATTGGTGGATATAAATAAGGTTAAATCCATCCCCAATGAGTCAATGAAAAATTAATTGGATGCCATCTAATGGATGGTGTAGAATATAAGTAATGACTTCCTTAGCCTATAAAGGCAGATGGATAGCTCTAATGCTAAAATTTCAAATAATAACTTTATGTGTTAAAGACAAAATATAAATTATAGTCAACCCCACACTCACCCAAAGCCTTCCCCAAATAAGCTACCTAAAATTAACATTTGCAAGATATATATTTTGAATTGGTGTCACGTATATAACATAGCCTAACATAGGGAGTTTGACTATATAGAGTGTTGTATCACCTTTGACATCTTCTAAAGAGAAATAAAAGAATATGAGGTAGTTCTGAACTAACCAGAATCATCCAACATAGGTAGGGCCCCTAATCCTACATGGTGTTAGAAACCATGGATTTTCCTAACTATTAATTAAATTAATCGAAGGAGAGCATTAGAAAGGTATAGTTCTTTCAGAGAATAGGGCACCTCAACAACCCCTCACCACATATACACTTCCTAATAATGGTGAAACCCCACAAGATCATAATATCTAGAATGATCTATCACCTCCAAATACTCATGAACCAAAGGCCTTGATGGAGGATCAACTAGTTCAAAACAAGATAGGCTAAAATATAGTAGAGGGCATGAAGAATATTAAAACAAAAATCACTCTTCATGAACTTACTCAAATCAGTGAGTAATGTGGTCTTTTACTAAAATCCCTGATTGAAAAGCTATCCAAGTTAACCCAAATGAAGTAAAAGGCTACTTAAACTAATGTGCTTATTCATAAAAATAAGACTAAGGTTCCTCCTTTCCTTTTAACTATTAGAGTATTTTAGAAGAATCTACATAATTGTTTGGTAGACTCAAGAGCTTTGACCAATGTGATGCTTACAGGTATTTATGAAAAACTAGGTTTTCCCATCAAATCATACAAAGTTGTAGTCTAACCCGACAAGTTTTAAGTTAAGGTAGTTGGAGATCTTATCAACATACATATGTAGCTAGATTTAGAACCTTAGATCCAAAAATTCATGGACATTTTGGTTCTAGAGATTCTTAAAGCCTATGGGATGTTTCTCAATTGAGATTGGTGAAAATCCTTGAATGGATATATGATTTTGGATTTCTCCCATATGTGGTTGCCTTGGAGAGGCATAGACAATAAAATCAAAGTGGATAGGGAACCCCAGATGGAGCATATGATAACTAAGTATAATGCAATTAATGAAAAAGTGAACCTAGTATCCTCTGACTTATAGATTTATATACTAAGCATGAAACCTATTAAAAACAAAGCTAGAAATGAACCTAAATCACTAGGATTGTAGTCCCTATACGTTGATGGGGCCCATTCCAAATAAGGTAGTGGAACATGTGTTATACCAATAAACCCATGAGGAAAGAGATTCCTATCTTCATATAGGTTACAGTTCCCTTGTACTAAAAACCTAACAAAGTATGAAGCATTAATCCTTCGGCTACAATTTACATTGAAGTAAATGGATAAATAGCTAAGGGTGTTTAGTGACTATGGGTTAGTTTTAAACCAAGTTAAAAGTAGATTTTAGTGTAAACTAACATACCTTAGGAAGTAAAAACATAGGGCATGGGTCCTAATAAAAATGCATTTAATGTTATCCCTATCCCCAAGGAAAACAATTTGGTTACCGACTCATTAACATCCTCACTTGTGAGTTTGACTCCCTTAGATGACACTGAGATACAATAATTTAGTGTTGAATTCGTCTCTTGTCCCTCTATTCCTGATAACATCTTGAATTTATAAGTTTTTGAAGATGGTCAACACATCATCCAATTCCTCAATAGTGTTGGGGCATTTGAAGCCAAAATAATAAATGAAGAGGAAATGGGTAGTTTTAGGGTTGAAGTCGACAAGGAAGAAATCATCAATATCTAATGAAACTAAATCCTGAGGGGAATGATTTCACTAGTGAAGGCATTCAACACATTCAACCTTACACCCTTAATTAAGAAACCCAATTACAAGTCAAGAGGGTCAAACCCTTAACATAGGGTCCTTTGAGAGACCCCAAACTATTAATATAGGTCAAGGCTAGATGGACAAGGAGATAGAGCAACTTTGAATGTTGTTGTTGAGTTTGTTTGTTCCTAGTTATACACCTTGTATACGTAGGCTTGCACACTTGAGAGAAAATGGCAAGCAATGATGAAAAATCCTTTAGTATTTCATTGTATCTAGAGAAGGGTTTGGCATCAAGATTAGATTGAATGCAAAAAATGATTGAGAGGCACCTAAAAAGGGTATGGTCAACTCCTTGCTATTTATGGCTCTACTTAAATTAAGGTGAGAAGACCTATGGGGTAGCTCACTCACATGGAGAGATTCTACAATTCAACCTCCATGGGGATTATTAGCACAAGGAACAAATATGACCAGAGCATAACCAAGTTTGCAGACTTCACCCATGAAGGGTTGTCACATGAAATGCACAAATGCTCTAAGTCATATACAAGCTACTAAACAGAGATGAAGAAATGACTGCAGTCTTCATTTTATAAAATATTCAATAATAGGGGTCGAATAGAAAACTATGACACTATGCTTCAAAATACAAAACACAAACACATGTTTAAGTATACAATATTTATGCATTTGCAAGCAAATAACACTTATAGTATGCAAAGGGTGTATTATTTGTAAGGTAGGATAGGATAGGAAAAGTAAGATGATTAAAAAGGAGGGGGTGTGTTGGTGGTTTCAAAATAGAAGGATATTTTATAGTATTTCATGACAATATTCCTTAGCAGTGATGATAAAAAACTTCAAATGCAAAATAATGATAAATACCAAATGATTCCTTAGAGACTAAAACATACACTGAAACTAATTTTTCAAATGTTTTTCCCTATAAAATCCGTAAACCTAGGGTTCCCTAACAATTTATTCAACAACCTATCTTGAAGAAATGTAGAAAGAGTTTATAATCTAAATCTATGCTCAAAATGACAATCAATAGTGATCATAAACCCAAATGTCTAATTAGTAGTTATTGCAAAAAATGTCACTGTACTTCATCTATAAGAAACAACAAAGAACCACAATCTTTTTCATTAACTTGAAAATAAATATTACACACATTAGTATTTCAAAATGTTGCCATGGGGACAAGCATGGTGAGATTGCTCTTTTGAAAAGGGAGACATAAACATGCTCTCAAAACTTTCTAATTGTTGTACAAATGCAACCACCTTATCAAGGGACATAATATCTACACATAATAATTAATCCCAAAAATTATGTAGAACCAAGACTTAGAGAAAATAGACTCTTAAAACAACAACCAACAACAACCTTGAATAGAGGAGAAGCCCCCTATTTATATATTTTCAAATCTATAATTATGGGTTGTAACTTTGACAATTTCAAAACAAACTTTCAAGTCTACCAATTTACTTGCAGCCAGAATATGCCTTTTACCATGCCTAAAATCTTCATCCATTGGCAAGAAAAATCATTGCTCTAACTGCCTCTGTAAAGTATGATGAAGATATGCAACAAACTATTTGATCTCTTGGCTGGAAATGCTTTCAAATGAGTTGGAAGGAGAATATTCATAGTGGAGGGCAAACAAACCATTTGCTTTTATGTGCAACTACCAGAGGATACTCTCGACCACTTGCTTACACAACTAGAACCTTATGGATAGCTCCTCTTCCTCATTGTATGCCATAGAACAACTTGATTTTTCCATGATTTCTTAGGAATATTCTAGATCCATGGCCCTTTGAATGATCTTCTTTGGAGTGGACCACCTTAGATTTGCAAGCTTGTAATTTCTTGCTCATGTAGGAACTTGGATAAGCACAACAATGAAAAAATGCAAAAGACTTAGGTCATTTTTAACTTTTTACACTTTTGGCTCCAACTTGCCTTTTCATAAGATGTATTTTGCACTTTTCATTTTTTAATGCATAAATGCATTATTCATAATTGACTTATTGGGGAAATTTTGACCCCACTTGGCAATTTGCAATTTATGCAATTGACACTTATAGTCCCCCTGGGAAGTTTCCCCAAGGAATTCTCAAATAAGCACATAAGGGGTTAGTAAATCCATTTTCAATTATAATGCACTGAACATAGACTTTTCATTCTTATAACTTCCCTTCTTATATAGGCTTTACCCGATATCTGCAAAGAGGTCATCAATTTTATGAACATAAGCTCCTTCATATTAGTATGCCAAAATCATAGCAATAATGTTGATAGGTTGCAAGTGCTTCATCATTATTCCATTTTTCTACAAAGTGTCTATCTGTACTACTAACTATCAAAATACACATTCCATCCATAAGTCTCAAACTTGAAATGTACTTGTAGAAAGCTAGTAACATCTAAATATTCAACCTCTGTGTCCTTTATAACATCCTTGGGAACTAAATCATGAGCTTCTTGATAAAGAAACCCATGGATCTTTGATCAAAATTTTAATTATTTTTAAAAACCTAGACTTCCTTGGCTAGAGCTACCATGACTCATTTTCAATTTGCCTAGTCAATCTCAGTTCAGACTAACATCTTTCTGCTATGTGGCAACTCATTATTTGCCCAAGTCCTTTGACAAGTTAGCTCTTACTCACAACACTGATCTTGAACCATGATCAAATGTGGACCGTCGATCTAGATCCAAAGGATCAAATTCTATTAGCCATCTACTATGGATTAAATTTAAAGTTTGCATGTTTATCATTGATGTCTGCATGACCATCATTGACATTCGCATGATGGTAAAATTTAATCTCAAATAGATGATTACATTTTATGAATTAAATTTGATGTCTACATGCCTATTATTTTATGCTTGAGTGATCATTAAATTTAAGCCATAAATGATAAGTATCTATTAGAGCTTAAGTTTGACATCCACACAACCATCAAAAGATGTTCATGTGACCGTCACAAACATTCATGTGGTCATCACATTGCTAGTTTCACTTAATTAGAGTTTGACACATGTCTTCTTCACATTCCTCTGGAGGTTCCTTTAACTTTTTTGACCACTGCATATTGTTAGATCATCCTCCTTTATATCGACGTGCACCATTCGATCGTAATCTGCTAGTTCAGTTATGATTGGCTTAAGGAAAATTACCAAGTTTTAAGCATGAGGCATTTTTTTTGGTCTTTATCCTAAGCTTTTATATCTTTGACATCCTTATTTGCATTTGGCCTTTAGTCTTCAGTATTCCTATCTTTGACATTTTTGTCTCGGTAGCAATTATTACAAGCTTTTTGATCTCAACACTCTTGGTCTTAAGCCTTTTGTCATCAGGATAATTATTTTGAACATTTTATCCAGGATAATTTTTTTGAAGTGTTTAACTCTCTCTCAAACACTTCTCCCATGTCAATTTCATATTTGACATTTTTGTCTTCGTCATGTCAATTGTTTTAGACATTTTGTCTTAAATAATTTCCCCAAAGAAATTGGTCTTTGCATTTTTCTTGAAGAAATTGGACTTAGCACTTTTGTTGAATGAATTTTATCTTTGGCATTTGTATCTTCATCAGGACAATTATTTTAGACATATTATCTGAAATAATTTCTCAGAAGAAATTGGACTTAACATTTTTATAAAAGATTTAAAATTGACATTTTTGCTGAAGAAAATGACTTTAGTCGAGCTTTTTTTGTAGGAAAAATGCCCAAAGGAAAATTACCCTTCAAAATTTTTGTCATGGATAAAAATTCCAAAACAAATAGACTTGTGAACTTTTTACTGTGAACAAAAAATTTGAAAGAAATAAGCCTTCAAAATATTTGTACGAACATTTTTTTCAAAACAAATAAGGCTATTTCACACTAAGTAAAGATCGAGACTTGACTTATCTAATTTAACATGAAACTTGACCTTGGAGTGAACATTTGAAGATATAATTTGGGCTAAGGACTTTGTCATCTATACTCAACTCAGGTTGGACTTAGACAATTTCACTTCACAAGGACTCAATTGCTTTAATACAATTTTGGGCACTAACACTGGCTTTATCCCTAGGATGTATACCCACTACGGGTGTGCAAAGAACTCTAAAACACAAGACTAGGTGCCAATCCATTGGGTCACAGAGTCAACACTTAACATTTTCAGTAAACACCCATGAAGGCTCAATAAAATAAGGTAGACTTAACAAAAATAGATCAAGAAGATATGAAAATGAACACACAACAAAAACATGAAAGGAAACTATATAAACAAGGCCCACAATAGAGGGTAAACAAAGTAATGAAATAATAGAAAGACAAAATTATACACTATTTACTATGTACACAGGTATGGACTCAATCAAAGAAGTGTTTCAGATGTCTGCCACTGACTGGTAGCTCCAGTATTTTACCATCCAAGTCTCTCAAGAATAAAGTATGCTCCCCAATCTGACAGTCAATGGAATAGGGACCCATCCATAAGGCATCAAATTTACCATGCTTGCCTTTCTCTTCATGCATGTTATCCCAAAGTAGAACTAGATAACCTACTTGGAAATTCCTTGAAGTGACCTTCCTATCAGATATCTTCTTCAACTTTTCCTTGAGCTTAAGGTGTCTTTCATGAGCTTGTCTTTAAATTTCATCAAGCTCAATAATCTACTTCATCATAATTTCATATTGGTTTATTTACTCATCATCTTCTAGTTGTTACATGAGCTAATAGGTTGGCAACTGCAAATTCATAGGCATAATTGCTTGAGCTCCATAAACAAGCTCAAAAGGGCTCTTTTTTATTGCTTTCTTCGGCATAATCCTATCATCCCACAAGGAAAGCTTTAGCTATTCACCCCACTTCTTCTTTTTTACTTCTTTTTTCATCATATGATCTTGATCAAGTTCTTGTTACTTGATTCCGCTTGCCCATTCCCTTGAGGATTGTAGTTGGAAGCATAGGTCAATTCAATCCCATACTCTTTTCATAATTCTACTAAAGGTTTGGATTTGAAGCTCATGGCATTATCAATGATCAATTTGATAGGCATAAAAAATCTACACATAATCTAATTCAATAAAAAAACCATAACTATTTGGTGTGTTGCTTTCTTTGTAGGGACCGCTTCAACCCATTCTGTGAAGTAGTCAGTTGTAACTAGTATCCATCTATGTTTAACACTTAATGAATCAATAATTTATCCAATGAAATCCATTCCCCATTATTTGAATGGTTCTTCAATTATCACAGGCTGTAAAGGAAGAGAACCTGAAGCTTTCATCCTCCTAGTAATGCACTGACATTTCTCACATTTTCTGACTTTTTGAAAAACATCTTTAAATAGCTATGGCCACCAATAACTAGGTCTCAAAATTTTATGAGTTGTAACCTTAGGCATAAAATGACCACCACACACTCCACTATGGAAGTCTTTAATTAGGTCGATAGTCTATTCTCCTAACATACATCTTAGGATAACCCCATCCATATTCTTCCATGCTAGTCCATTCTCAGTCAAGAGGTATTTTTGGGAGACAAGTTTGAGAGTTATTCTTTGATTTTTGTCCAAGTCAGGGGGATAACTCATATTTTATAAGTAGTAAAAAATTTCTCTATACCACAGAGACATTTTAAATTGACTCAAAGAATCATCAACATTAAGAACAATAGTGTTTACCTCAATAGCTTGCAAATTGGTCTCAGCCATAAGCTTAGCTAGACTCATCCCTCTTACTAACTTGGTGGTCTGAATATCCATGTCATACTCTTGCAAATTTTTGACCCATCTACATCTCTTGCTAAATATTTCAGTTTGAGTCAAGATGTCCTTCACCATGGTATGTAGGACATAAATAATAATCTTTGAATTCAAAATATAAGTCCTAAATGTCTTGACAACTTTTAAAAGAGTGAAAGCTTATTTTTCCATAATGGTATAATTTAATTTAGGACCTTGCATAACTTTTCTAAAGATAGCTATGGGATGCTCATGACCTTCTTCATTATTTTGCAATAGAACAACAATAACAATATTATATGATGCAAAAGAGAATATTTGAAATGACTTTGTATAATCAGGGCTAGCCAAGATAGGAGCATACTTCAAAGCTCCCTTGATGTCATTGAATGCTTGCATGAACTTCTCCTCCGATTTGATGTTTTGGGTCTTCTTCAACATGGAAGTAATAGGTAGAGTAATCTCTATAAAATTGGACACAAACCTCCTTATAAAGTTAATTTTCCCAAAGAAGGGTTGAATTCCCTTTTTGGACTATAAGATAGACACTTTTTCAATGGCTTTTACCCTTTCAAGGTTAATCATGACACCATCCTTGGACACTATATGTCCCAACAACTTGGCCTTTTATACTCCAAAGTGGCATTTCTTAGGACTAAGTGAAATGCCAAACTACCTGCATCTAATCAACACCAGCTCTAAATGCCCTAATTATTCTTCTCTAGTCTTAGAGTACACAATAATGTTATCCTGAAACATAGTAATGTACTGATTAATTATCCCTACAAAAGTGATATATATAGCTCAATGGAATGTTGCACCAACATTTATTAACTTTAAAGGCATCCTCATATATATATATATATATATATATATGTACCCCAAGGCATTGTGAATGTGATCTTGGGTCTCTCAAATTTTTTTAGTATTGTGACCTAGGAATTTGACTCAAGAGAGGACGGTTGGTATGGTGTTATTTCCAAAATGAAAATAAAATGAAATAAACACACTAATAGCATAACATCTCTAGGCCTAGACACTAGGGAGAGATTAGTTAAAAATCATGAATGAAACACATAACTAAAATGCAAAAGAAAACTCTTTTACCTTCCTTGGATGCTTCAAAATGCTTGTTGTGGTGACTTGCTCGGCTTGTGCTTCAAGAGGTCTTCTTCAATGGAGTGTGGCTACCTTCATCTACTCTTGGCATCTTTGGCTTATGGCTTGGCTTGGATTGGAATCAATTTGGCATGGTAACACTAGTTACATGAAGTTTTTGGAACCAATCATGCATTATAACTTTGCACTAAGTAAGCCTAGAAATGATGCTGTGAGGCCTCCTATTTATAGATTTTTAGATTTGATCAAAATCAACCTCAAATATCCATCTCAAGATTGAGATGTGTGGTTGAGGATTAATTCAATTTTAAAATTAAAATTTGTAATTATCCTCATCATGGCATTGGAATAAGGGGCAATTAAGAGGCATGGAGGGCATCATGGAAGGCATTGATGAAACATGGAGGGCATGAATCCTGATGTTAATGGGATTTATGGCCTAGGGATGTCTTCTAAAGAAATTAGGTCACTTAATGATGCATATATTCAATATTCATTTTCAAAAATAAGTATTCAACAAGTTTCTATGGAATTTTTTATTATGCCTTGATTTGGGTTAATTAGATCTTAAACATGATTAAGCACTTTATGCACAAATTACTCAATTTGATTAGAATGCCTTGTTATTGGTCCTAAATTTGACTAGATTTGAATTAGAAGTCCACATCAAATGCATTGGATGCATCTTCTCATTTATGATGTTTCCAACAACAAATAACAAAGGCATGAGTCTTATACAAAATATTTGATAGAAAAGAGCAGTCCATAACACACAAGTGCAAATTTGGCATTTTGACTTAAAATCAACTGATCAAAGTTAGCTAGCCCATAAATTGAATTTACCCATTTAGGGATACCCTAGCCAAAATCAACACTTGAATATATTAGTTTCACATCATTTTGCATGTTTTAGTGTTTTTAGGCTAAATTATGTATTTTAGATAGAAACTAGCCAAAATCCTGATTGATGGTTATTGACAATGAGTTTTAGGTGTCTACAGTTTGCCCCTATTTGGGAAGGTGTTGCAAGCTATAAGAACAATAACATATTATCAAATAATGAAAAGGTACTATATTCCTACAACTACAATGATGATAAATTAATTGTATGATGCTCCCTCAAGGGAATGGTTGGCACAAGTGGATCGGAAAATGATCCCTCGAAAATAAAGAAGTCAAACAAGGGAACCAAAGAAAGGAAAGATGCTAGGATGAAAACATAATGATTAATAAAAAGTAGTCAAAATCATTGAGAATTTAAGTGGGATGGTGCACAATGGTTTTCCCAAAGGCGGTTATAAGCACTATAGCTTGATAATGACAATGTGGTATGATAACACAATGATTTTCCCAAAGGTGGTTATAATCATTGAGAAGATGGAGCTACCCCAATTACGATAGAAAAATGAGATAATAACATGCTCCTATATAGGTAGAAAAATTAAAGTGGTGATAGCACAATGATTTGCCCAAAGGTAGTTATAATCATTAAAAAATGCAGGTGGGATGGTGTGCAATAATTTATCCATAGGCAGTTATAATCATTGAATCCTGATTATGGAAAACATGATAAACTTGGCCAAGGATGAGGATAACTTAACACAAAGGGTAATGATGAATTGGAACAACCTACTAGTATGGAGATGCTCGTTCGAACTAATAAAGATTAAAATTCTTTCATGGTCAATTACTCTATTTGGGATATGATTGGGAGTGGAATCAAGATGTCGATGCCAAAGAGATGCCGTGATGGATGAATATACTTCTTGAAGCTAAGGTTTATTGTATCATGTGATGGTAGGATTCATGATACAACACCATAAAGACTTGACCAAAATATGCATAAGGATTGACTCCCATAATCTAATACTCAAACAGAAAATAATGCGTCAATGATAAAAACCATGATGATAATGTAAACATATGAATATGGATGGATTCAATTGTAAGTTTGGACAAAGAATCATCCAATAAACACACATAAACTGAATCAAGGCAATAGTGCTGAAAGCAAACAAACATTTAGACAAACAAACAAAATAAATAGAAACAAACAAACAAATAATGTAATAAAAATCCTACAAATATTACCCCTAAAAAATATGTGACAAATTAACAAACAAACTTAATGTGGAAATAGAAGAAAAAGAAGGGGGTTTCAAGCTATCTCCATATGCACTAGGAAAGTGGATGTTGTCTACATAGTTTCATGGATGTAATATCCAATAAAAAACTTTAGGCTAAATGTAGTTCTCCCAAGGAATGGGAAGAATGTGATAACTGATGAAAACAAATAAAATGGATGTGATAGAAGAATATGAATGATCTTGAAAAATGGAAAGTGAGTAAGGGAAAAAGGCCAAAAAAGATGGGGAAAATAAATGATAAATGATTTATTTGTAACTTAGTAAGGGTTTTCAGAATCCTTAAGGCAAAGTAGTGGTCAATGTTTTTGTTCTTTTCTAACAATTTTTTGAAATGTTTATGGAAGTGTTTTGGAGTGTCATAACTCAATAGAGAATGATGAAATACTAAATGGTTCAAGCTCACAAAATGGTGAGGGCATTCATACTTAGGTTGCTTGTAAAATGATGAAAGCATTGGGAAAAGGGTGACTGAGCTAACCTCAATAAGTATTAAGCGCTACCTACATAGTCTTAGAATAAGACCTCAAGTCATTATAGTTCTACCCCTACAGTGGAGGAATTCAACTAGTTTAGTAACCAATTCAAACAAAATAGGCATAGTTGGTAAAAATACATAATATGGCATAAGAAATGGAAAGTTGGTACATCAAGGCTTAATATTGCTCTTAGTTTGCCCATAGGTGGTTATAACTAGAACATAATGGCATAAATCAATGGTACTAATTTTTCCAAAGGCATTTATAATTAGTATTAAGAGTGGTGGTAAGAAAGGACTAACAAATAAAGGATGCAACTGTTGAACCTTCTGTCACACTATCCCAAAATATGATTTCTATCTGAAGTTCTTCAACCAACTGATGAACTGATTAGATACTTTGATGTTGAAACTGGGTAATGAATGATAAAAACCAAGGTCAGATGGGCTAGGATTTAGAACATGCTGGGTTGATAGGTCAAAAATGTAAAGTGGAAATTACAAAGAGGACGGATAAGAATGGTATGTGTATAAAGATGAATAGTGACAAAAAGGCATAACTAAAATGGTCCTTACAGACAATACACCTTAGCATTCAAGCATAGTACTGCATGAGATGGATAATATTCATTGGCTTTGGAAGTTCATCACCATCTAGTGTGGCAAGCCTATATACTCTTGATCCATAATTTGTAGTAATGATGAAATGCCCTATCTAGTTTGGTTTGAATTTACCTTTATGTTTCTTTTTAGCCATGGTATTCTTTTGGTTTTCTTTGAGAACAAGATCACCAAGTTCAAATGTTTGATACTTCACACGCTAATTATAGTTGATTTTGAGTCGATTTTGGTATGCTTGAAGATGGTTGAGCATGGCTATGCATTTCTCATATAGTAGGTCCAGTTCTTGCAGGTGTGCTACTCAACAGTCATGATCATCCAGGACATGCTTGAAAAATATGCATAGTGAAGACAATTCAACCTCAATGGGAAGGATGGCTTCAGTACCATAAATAAGTGAGTATGGTGTGGCTCCTATGGGGGTATGATGATTGGTATGGTATGCCCAAAGGGAAGGAAATATATGGAGGTGCTAGTCATGACTAGCATCATTGACAATCTTTTTTAGAATATTGATAATAGTTTTATTGGATGCCTCAACTTGGCCATTACCTTGAGGGTAATATGTTGTATAAAAATGTTGGGTGATGTATTTAGTACATAGCTGGTCTACATCTTTTTTCTTGAATGATCCTCCATTATCAGATATAATGTTAGAGGGGATACCATAGTGGTAGATGAGGTGGTTGAAGATGAATTTGGAAATTTGCTTTCCAGTCATGTAAGTGAGGGGTATAGCTTCAACCCACTTAGCGAAATATTCAATGGTGGTAAGGATATGTTTATGGCCATCAGATGAAGTGGGGTTAATCTTCCCAACAAGGTCAAGTCTCCATGTAGAAAATGGCCATGGTGTCAACATTAGTTTTAGAGTTTTTATTAGGGCATGAATAAAATTAGCATGCCATTGACATTTGTCACATTTTTTACATATACAGTGGCATCTGCGTCTATTGTAGGCCAATAATAACCAGTACATAAGAGCATTTTGGATATGACTGCCCTACTAGAATGGGATCCATATACTCCTTCATGAACTTCTCTTAATGCTAATGTAGACTCTACTAAAGTTAAACAATAATGCAGAGTTTTATGAAAACTATGGTGGTAAAGGGTGGATCCAAGTAAAGTATAATGAGTGGAATGATGAATGAAGGCTTTGGTTTGTTTTTTAAATAGGTCAGGTGGTAGAATTTGGTCATGAAGGTAGTTATAAAGGTCTGATTACCAGATAGAATTAGGACCAACAATATCACAAATTATGGCAATGGTTGAAGGTTCATAAGCTGGTGCTAACAAATTCTTAATAAGGAACTGATACTCTCTAGCTTTATCTGTTTGTCAAATCAGAGAACCAATAGTAGCCATGGCATCTATAGTTCTGTTACTAGCCCTCGATATATACTCAGACTGAATGTTGGAAATTTGCTTTTTAAGAGTGTCAACCATGGCTTTATATGGAACCAATTTGTCATCTTTGGTCTAAAAATGATCTATGACCTGATTGATGATTAAATGAGAATCACCATAAACTTGAAGATTAGATATATTCTAATGCACTACTTGTCGAGGTCCTGCAACAAGTGTTTCATACTCAACCATGTTGTTTGTATAAAAAAGCTGATTCTAAATGATTTAGGGATTAGATCCCCCATGGTGTAATAAATAATAGGCCTACCCTTGATCTATGCGTAGTGAATGATCCATCAAAATATAGCTTCCAGGGCTGCTCCTCAAGGGGTGTATCAATAACGATCATGATGGATTCATCAGGAAATGGAAACTTAAGTTGTTTTGTGTCCATAAGAGGTGCTTCAACAAGTTGATCTATAATAACTTGTATTTTTATTGCTTTTTGATTGACATAATCTATGTCAAACTCACTAAGAAGTATGATTCATTTAGCTATTCTACCTTGCAAAGCTATTTTAGATAGTTGATACTTGAGCAGATCTACTTTTGAAATGACCATGGTTTTATTATTCAACATGTAATGATACATTTTTTGAGCTACAAAAACCATGGCTAGACAAGCTTTTTCAATAGGTGCATAGTTATGTTCATAAGTAACTAAGGTACGACTTAGGTAGTAAAAAACATGTTCCTTTCCATTGTCATTATGTTGAGCCAAGAGTGTCTCCAGATCATAATCAATAGTTGATAGGTATAACAAGAATTGTTTTCCTGGCATAAGAGGTAATAAAATAGGTGGATTGACAAGATAGTCCTTGATTTATTAAAAAGCTATTTGTTCAGTGATCATCCCAATGAAATACAACTCCTTTCTTCAAAAGACATGTAAATGGATGGCACTTGTCTGCTAATTGAGAGATGAAGCATCAGATGGACTGGATCTTACCCTACAAACTATGAAGTTATTCAAAAATTGGTTTGTGGTGGCATCTCAATTATAACATGGACTTTAGCTAGATCAACTTCAATACCTCTAGGAGACATGATGAAGCCCATTAATTTTCTTGAAGTTATACCAAACACACATTTCTTTAGATTTAGTCTAACTTTTTACTCTCATAGTCTTTCAAATATCTTACGTAATACTACTAGATGGTCAGCTCTAGTCTTGGATTTTCCTAATATATCATTGACATAGTATTCAACAATATCATGCATCATATCATGGAATATGATAGTCATGGCTCCTTGATATGTAGCTCCCATATTATTAAGGCCAAATGGCATCACTTGGTAACAAAATGTTCCCCATGGAGTGGTGAAAGTTGTTTTATGTTGATCTTTTGGTGTTATTCTGATCTGATTATATCCTGAAAAGCCATCCATGAGTGAAAGCATTTCATAACTTGCCATGGAGTCAAAAATAATGTCGATATTAGGCAATGGAAAATCATTTTTAGGAAAAGCTTTATTGATGTCCCAAAAATTAGTACAAATATTGATTCCTTTAAGCTTTTTGCTAATAGGTACAATATTAGAGATCCATTCAGAGTAGTCAATAGATCGAATACATCTTGCTTCTAAGAGTTTTTCCAAATCTTTATTTACTATTATAAAAATGTGAGGATGCATATTATGGAGCTTTTATTTTATCGATATGGAATTAGGATTAACCATAAGGTGGTGCAGAACCAAGGTGGGGTCTAATCTTGGCATGTCAGAATAGGCCCATGCAAATATATCCATAAATTCTTTCAATAGATCTATAAATATGTCACACTCTTTCTCAATGAGAGATGCTCCTAATTTTATCAATTTTAGGTTTGATGGAGTCTTGATGCTTACCTATATTGTATCTTTGACTAGGAAGGTCAAACTATCTTCTAGGATTGTAGGTAGTGACTTGAACTTTTGGACTATGTCAAGGTCCTCTGTTAGGACTTGCTCTTCAACCTCTCCTAGGCATGATGAATCTGAATCTCCTAATGGGAGATTTGGCCATGTCAAAAAAATAGTTAAAGATTCTTGGAAAATTTGATCAAATACTTGTTGTTGCTCAAAACTAAACTTAGATTCGTAGGCAAGTTTGACATTGGTAGTCTCCTGGTCTAAATTTGAAGAAGAATGAACACCCCCATCTAATGGCTTCTGAAACAAGTTTTCACCACTAGACTAGCCTTTATCTTTACTTTTTCCTTGGTTAGAAAGTGAATCAAAGAGGTTTTCACTTTGAGACCTTAATGTTTTACCTTTTTTTTGGCTAAGGGTGTTCACTCGCTCTCTGAAATAGGCTACAGGATCCAATGTGATTAAGAATCCTGATTTGTGATTTCCTAATGGAACATTATCTCTAAGGCCTAATAAATCACAAAATGCCTCATAATTCTAGAACTTGTCAATCAGTAGATTAGATTCTTATTGGTCCCAATCTATCAGTTGGGGATAATATAATGGCAATAGATTGTGATGAACAAATTAGGCAAGGGTACAAATGACATTGTTATCAAACAGATTGGTTTCAACTAGGTTATCAAAGGTAAGGCTATGATTGGACTCTAATTCACTATCGACATCATCATCACTAGTCACTGGTGATGGAGTTTGAATAAAATATGTGGGGTCACCCCTAGGTAGTTTAAATCCAAGTCTATAAGGTCTTTCATACTTAGTCATAGAAATCAGCTCGATGGTTCCTTGCTGATTCGGTCTGAGGCCTCTTCCTTCATAATTGTGACACTCCATGATCCTATTGGGAATAGGATACTTTGCATTTTTATAAAAATTATCTTAATCATCATTGTATAACTATGATTCATTCCCTTTAAGAGGGTCAGGTCTTAGGCTAGATGCTGGTACAAAGGTAATAGGTCCCTTATCTTTGTTCTTTTATTTCCAATGCATATATGGAATAACTTTAGGTCACCCAAAGGTTTTTAGAATATGAGAAAATTGATGATATGAAATGTGTCATGGGTCACATATTCTCCTATTCCATTATCTGAAATGGTGAAATGATTAGAAGCTTCAGGAGGTGGTATGTGGGAAAGGGAATCTAAGGTATTAGGATCTATGCAATTATCCGATGAAGGATCAATAAGTATAGCTTTCCCTTTATCCTTCTTGGAACTTGGATTCATGCCATACTGATAATTACTTTGAAACTCAGCCTCAATATGCTTGTAGTGTTCATACGGGTGTAAATCTCCAAGAATATTCAATTCCATCCCTGAGTGGGAAAACTTGATACATTGGTGCAGTGTTGAAGGGACTGCATGAATCTCATGTAACCAAGGCCTGTCTAAAATCATGTTATATGATACCTCAAGGTATAACACATGGCAAAGTGTATATTGGGTCAAAGGCCCAATGATAACTGGTAAACTAATGGTTCCCTATGATTCTCTTTCCTGATTATCATAAGCTTTGATAGTTATTGTTTATGGTTGGAGATCCGTCATCGTGTACCCAAGAATCTTTATGAGCTTGAGGGATACTATGTTGAGGCTAGATACATTGTCAATAAGGACATGTTTCACTTTATGTCATTTGATACAAAATTTTATGTACAATGGGTTATTTTGGTGTGGGCTAAGGGAAGACATATCACTTTAGTTGAATATGACTTGTTGGGCTGGAGCTAGGTGTCCAACCAAAGCTTGAAAGTTATCAAGGGATATGTCATTAGCAACAGTGGATTAGGTCAAAAAATCATTCAAGATGTTCTTTTGGATTATTGACATCCAAAACAAATCTAAAATAGAAATTTGTGCTAGTGTCTTTTACAATTGTTCCACAATATCAAACTTCTTGTCTTGGTCAGGAGTGAATGGTTTATTCTGAGGTTGAATAGTAAGTTGGATGATAAGCAAAGTGGTAGATAGTTGTGGGCATGGGGTAGTAATATTTGACCTCTGAGTTGTGATTGCATAATTGGGATTAAATATGAGACCATTATTGCTAGCTGATGTTGGAAATGGTGTGGGACTAGAAATGACAAGTCTCGATTACTGGTGCACTTGCATGTGGTTATGTGGCAAGAATGAGTTGTCACTGTAAGATCCAAAAGGGGAAGTCCTAGTTTTTTGGTTTACTTGTATGCAATCCTAGGTCAAATAAGGATTATCCATGTGATTTAGCTAAATATTGTTGTTTAATAATTGTCTAGGCTGATTAGTGCTTGGTCTAGGATTAATGGAGATGGTATTAACGCTACCCCCTATAATATGACCTATAAACCTATTGTAGTCATGTGCAACTGCATGGTAGGTTTGTTGGTTGTTACCATTCTAACCTTGGTTTTGTTCATTGTTTTGTCATTATGGATTATGATACTAATTTTGTTGATTCTACTAGTTTGGCCTTTGATTCTGATACTATTGATTTTATTGCTGCATTGGCCATTGTTGTTGTTGCTGATTGTTTTGTTGTTGTTGATTATTTTGTCAGGGAAAGGGGTTTTGATAGATCCTAAGAATTTGATTGGAAGCACCATTATCCAGTTTTATCTCCCTATTCTCTAACATATTCTTGATTAAATTCTTGATTTGGACACATCTTCATAGATTATGTCTGTTGACCTGATGATTGTCACAAAATTCATTTTCATGGTACCAATCAGGGTAAAAAATGCCTTGTGGATAATGATTTGGTATAGGCCAACTAATAAAATTAGTGGTGGAAAGCTTACAAAATACAAATTCAATAGGTTCCCCTAGGTCACTAAAGATATGACATGTAGGCACGATTCTCCTAGGAGGAGGGGTTTGCAATGGTAAAAGCTACTGTATTTGTTGTGCAAGTCTTGGTTATTGCACTTACATCATTGGTTGGAGAGGTTGATAAGTAGGATTAAGCTAAAAAGGTGGTGTAGATGATGTTTACATAGTTTGGACATGATGATATTTGGTTACTCTATTTCCCACAACATTCTTATTTCAATTGAATTGCTTCGGTCTTTCATGATTATTGGCCTGTGCTGGTTGCGATGCTTGCACTTAGATGGGATGTTCATAATTTTTATGATTGGTACCTTGATTTTGATTGGTTGAATAAAGCTTGATGACACCTTCATTGATGATCACTCACTTGATCAACAAAGCTTTATTAATGATCTCTTTGAACATATGTACACATTGTAGTTTTAGATGATAGGCTATCTCACTATGCAAATTTGTAGTCAACATATAAGATAATTATTTATTTGGTAAACTATGGGTGAAATGGCTTGTAAAGGCCCTCCATCGCTATAAATAACTCACAAAACTCTCCCTAGCTTTTTGATTTACTTGTGTCAGGTTTACTAATGAAATCTCATGTTTGAGATTATAGGAAAGTGTTGCGCAAATTCATTAAAAAGATCATCAAACTCTATTATTGAATTCTTGGGAAACTTTAAAAACCACTCCAAGGCTTGTCTATCTAGGCTCCTTGGAAACAATAGTAAAAGGTATATGTTTTTATATGTTATTGGTAAACATGCGACAAAGAATTCGATCAAATGGGTCTTAGGGTCACCTTTCTCTTTATACTTATCAAATTTGGGTGGTTCATATCCTAGAGAAAATGGTATCTACAAATACTCCATGTTGAATGAAAAGGAACACACATCATCCAATTTAAACTTTTTAGTCTGCTTCCCCACTTGAATGGCAGTAATTACATCCTTCATTTGTTGCAATTCTTAGGATAAGAAACTAGAAGGGATATTGGTTTGAGGGAGAATATTGGTTTGGATAAATGGTTGGGAGGTCACAAGTGGGAAACTTTGACTAGGGTATGATGGAGACACCTATTGAGGTACATTGGCTTGGTTGGGGAATAGACCAAGAATACGCATAAGTGGATTGGGATGTACTTGAAATTACACATTTGGCTACATGATAGTCTGGTTTAGGTTGATGATAAAGGTTTGACTTAGAGGATTTTGTGGTTGAGATTGGGGTATAGAAACACCTATTCCTTGGTATGATGATTTTTTTATGGGATTAACTATATGTACACATTGTTGGCTAGTTGTTTGTGCATTAATACCACTTTGATCAAGATTAGATGCTATTTGCACATTGTCTACTACATTTGTCTCACTATTCAGTGTAGAAGCCGAAGACACTTATTCAATAACTAGCATATGTATCAAGTTATCTATTGAAATAGTTTATACAAATGGGTTGGAACTCATATTCTCTTGTCTAATTAATTCTATCAACACCCCTGTTGAAGGAACTAGGTCAATGAGAGGCTTACTTACCATGTTCATCTGATTGAAATCACGTGCTAAATTCAAGTAGGTTTGGTATGTTGTTTGCATTTGGTTAAAGTGATCTTCCATGATGTTTTTGCCTAGATTGGATATATTGGGGTCTTGGTACGTTGTTTGGACTAGAGCCATAGGATTACTAGAAGAAAATTGCTGATCATAAATGATATTGTGGGGCACACTTATTAGACTCGATAGATTTTCATGGGGGAAGTCTGCTAGAAACTTAGCCCCTACCTATATGGCCCTAACCAAAATCTCATCTTTGTTCTCTAATAAATTCTACTCAAACAAAAATGGATCATATATGGAAGCCGAATTGGTAGAGTATGACTATTGAAAAACTAGCTCATCCACCATGGGTATTGTAGCTAAGTATTACATAGTTTGTTCTTGGTCTTGTTCTATGTAAGGTGGTGTGTTAACCAAATAGTTAGCCAATGGATCTTGGCTTTGTGCCCCTAATTGAGTATTATAATAAGGATAAAAATCTGTCTCATAAGTGATGTTATTTGCATATGGGTCTTGTTCTATTTCTTCCTGCACAACTACATTACTTATCCCTAGATTGTACATGAGTCCACTACAAGTATAGGAATACATGTTTGGATCCATAGTCAATGCTTGGTGATAAAAGGTCAAAGAGTTCTACAAACTCTAAAAAGGACAAAATCTAAATAAATGATGCCTTCAACTTGGTCTATATTTTTCAAAAGGATCAAAAGGTTTATGCAAATATTTGTGAGGAAACAAGCTAGAGTGAATCTAATGTTTCACTGTTCACACAAAGGTAAACAAGTAAATGGATAAAAAAATCAAAATGCCAAACTCTAAGGTTGAAGTATTTCAAATTAGTCTAATCTAGGAAGTTAAAAGTTGCTAGGTCTTTTGGCCAAACATGGCATCAAAATCTAGTCTCAAAAAAGGCATGTGCTAGGACTCTTGTCCAAACGACATCCAAAGCTAGACTTTGAAAATAGATGAAAATTTTAATCTAATAGATTTGAAACACTTCTAGAAAACACTAGGCATTCGATTCATGGACATGAACTTGATCAACTAGGTATAAGGTATAAAATAAAAGGCACTTTATCAATAGCTTATTTTCTCATAAATAATGGTATAAAACTTGGTTCCTTTTGACAAACAAGCTAGACAAAGGTGAACAATATAACTGTGCTTTAGATAAAGGATCAAAAGTACACTTGGATTGGTCTGAATATGTAGGAAGAAATTTGGAATTATATGTAAGAAGGTCTATGAAACAATGTTTGAAATGATCTAGGTAGTGTAATGATGCTATACTACCCAAAAGGTTTGATAAAAAAATTTGTTTCAAAGACTCTCTAAGGCAAAGACATTTTCCCACAATTTTGACAGCATAACACTAGTTTTCTTGACTCAAAATGTTGTGGTACATAAACTTATAGTGCAAGTTTTTAGCACAAAATGGCTTAAGTCTATCAAGTGATGATAATGATTATGAGTCTAAAATGGCCTTCAACCTAAATTGGAAATTAAACCTAAGTTCCCTTAAGTTTAGTGCAAATGACAAACCCACTTAATACATCAACCCTATGAACTTGTAAAGGTGTAATTTTGAATTTAAATTATAAGTGAAGGACTTAAACAACTTTGGTAAAGGTCTAGATTCAATTGGGCAGGATAATTGTGCCAAAGTGGATGATATGACTCTCAAGCTTTTGATGAACTTTGAACAAGGCAAATAGATGATCTTATGTGGGCAGTATAACGCCTCTTTTTTCAAAGGAAAATTTGGACTATGTGTTGGGTTTAGATTATTTGTTTACACTAAGTTTTGACTCCAAATAAGACTTTAAACTAGGTCAAGATCAACTAATTAATTGCCCTTAGATCCTAAACTGACAAGGTTGCTTGGTACTATTGGAATCTATCAATATACATCATTTGAAAGGATTTTAAGTGTTCATCCAAAAGTAAATGCACATTATATAGTAGGGTTTCTACACCCCCCCTTCTCTCAAATGACAGTACTACGACATGGATCTTGAGGTTCACCTTGCATCAACAATACTTCTATGGTAAGTGGATATTTGTCTAAATTCTAACAAGTTTCTAAATGATCTAGGGAAATCAATTACATAATGACTTTCATGTCAAAAAAATGCAAAATAAAAGCACTGATTTTGGGTCTGTATCACTCGAATTATTGTAAAAAGGTCTAGTTATTTTTTTAACCACTACATCCTATTATTTTCTCAGTGTAGTGTGATGTCCAAAGTGCCACTATGTCCCATGTGCAACTCTAAAAGAGTCAAATGAAGTCAATACTAGGAGATGAAACCTTGGGTCAAAGCTTCCCTAAAGAACTTGCAGGAGGTGATGAAGTCCCCCTCGCAAGCCAAGTTGCAGAAAAACAAAAAAAACATGAAAATAGAAAGACTTTAGGGTCATTTTTAGGATCACCTAAACTTTAACAAGTTTTTAGGGAGTGCTTTAGGTGACATTCTTTGTAAGGCTTGGACTAGGCTATTTGCAATAAGAATGGTGCTTTTGATTCCAAGGGTTCCTTATAGGAGACAAATGGAAGAGCATACACATAACACCCCTCTTTTTTCTAAATAAGATTAATTTAAACAACTATTGCAAGCAAAAATTGATAAGTGTGTTCAATTTTAAACCCAAATGAAATGTTTGGTGGTATTTATTTGACCCCTTGGTCTTAGTTGTATATTTTGAAAACATTCACCAAAAATACTTGAATTATTTATTAAGCACCAAAAAAAAATTCTTAATCCAGCTTTATGCATGCAAAAGTGATTTAAACATGTTTTGAACAAATATCCCACTTGGTCCTATAGCAAAATTGTTAACATGTCCTTTAGCTTTGAAGCCCTTTTGAATTTTAAATAAACAACTTTGGAAAAGTAGGTCTCAAGTCTATGTTTTTTGAAAAACACAATGATTGATGTTGATCAATACCACCGACGTCAGTTACAGCCAACCAAGGTTTTACCGATGTCAGTTTTGCTGACCAACATCGGTTAAGCCAAGTAACTGATGTCGATATTTCTACTGATGTCAGTTATTGTGTAAAAACCATGGCAACCAAAAATGACAAAAAAAGTTAGAAAACCAATTTGTAAGGGTTTTAAAAGCTTAAATAAGTTTTTTAATGTTGCAAAAGGATCTCCTTTAGGTGTAGAATGCTTCTAATCCCACCAGGCATGCCATAATGTGACCTAGGAATTTGACTCAAGAGAGGAAGGTTAGTATGGTGTTAGTTCCAAAATGAAAACAAAATGATATAAAGACACTAATAACATAACATCTCTAGTCCTAGACACTAGGGAGAGCTTAGTTAATAATCATGAATGAAACACATAACTAAAATGCAAAAGAAAACTCTTTTACCTTCCTTGGATGCTTCAAAATACTTGTTGATGAGTGTCATTTAACTCCTCATTTAATCAATATTCAATTGATGTCTTATCAACCAGGGTTGGTGTCCAAAGTTGTTTGTAGTAAGGTATGAGATGGTAGATCTAGAAGGCTGCTTGTGGGGATGTTTGATTGTCCTATTCTAATTTTGACTAGAGAAAAAAATGTGTCCTAAACTACGTGATTAACTCTTTTGCTGAAAAGGAAGAAATCAAATCAATCCACTCTTTTGCTGAAAGTAAAAGATCACACTCTTGTTTATGTTTGCATGAAAAATAAAATCACACTTCTTCACTAACAAAAGGAAATTTGTTTCACATGTTTACTATAAAGGAAAACACACATTTATTAGAAGGAAATAACTTTGAAATAATAAAATGCATTTTTTTAAACTGTGAATTTATTTTGATGTTTTTATGAGTAACAAGATTCTAATTAATTATAACAACAAATTAGTAAAACATAACATAAATACCATACACAGTTCTTGGTTCCAAGGAGAGTGGGCCCTTGCTCCTCTCAGACTCAGGAACAAATATTAATCAGTACTAGGAACTGAAGTATTAATTCATAAAAATGAAATGATTACAATTTGGCTGAAACCTGTAATATGCTTGTACAAATATTTTCTTCTATTATCTGCTCTCTATCATTTGATATCTAATATTATAATATATGAAAATCTTACATTTTATACTAATATAATCAACTCAAAATAGGATGCAAAGGAATAGGATTCCTTGGTTGATCCATTCATCCAAAGATAAGAGATTGAATTTCCAAGAGATCTAATTATTCTAATAAAATAGATATCCTATCCTATAATAGTATGAAGATCAATTATATTTACAACTTTATCAAAAGTAAATCTTATAAAATAGTAGGAAGTTATTTTCCTTATTTGATTCCAACTGGAATTATTTTCACTTATCCTATCTGGCCACTGGCTTCCCCATTTGTAGCTTTATCCTTATAGAATTCTCGAAATTGACCTTGCAAAGTCGGTAGGAACAAACCTGTGGAGTCTGTAGAAGTAATCCTGCGGAGTTCGTATAAACAAGCCTACAAATTCTATAGAAGCAAAACTATGGAGTCTGTAGAAACAAGCCTACAAAATCCATAAAAATGAGCCTATGGAGTCTATAGAACCAAGACTGCAGAGTCCGTAGAACCAAGCCTATGGAGTCCATAGAACCAAGCCTGCGGAGTCTGTAGTTATGCTGGATGAAGATCAAAATTGCATGTTCACTTTACATTGCTTGTGTATTTTTCTTGAGCATTCTTCACAACAAAGATCACTAAAAAATGTTATGTATTATACATTAATAACAAAGTAATGGCTTAGTCTTTGGTTCAATATAAATAAGACAAATATCTATTTTCTATGTAATAACTATCTAACAATCTAAGATTTGCATAAGATAATATCATTAGAGAGATAAACTAAGGGAAATAACATGTCAATAATGAGCCATATTCTAATCTCATCATCTCCCCTAAGCTTTACCTTTTGCAAGTCCCATTGTAAACATTTATTAGCATTCATAGGCCTGGCTTCTACTTTCCACACTTTGACTCAAGTCATATTCATCAAATTCATCTGTTATATGTCTGTTTGAATTGTTGATAAATCCCTGATGTGTTTGAATCATTTATTTCCATATATTGAATTTCTCCTCTAATTGTGGAGCCCAATTCTACCATCTTAAAATAAGTATGATCAACAAAGGGGGTCTATATCTCATGCCAATCCATTTCTGCTCTCCCTCAAAGTTTATTACCTCTATTAAGATTTATAAAATTGAGTATGCTCTCCTTATACTCCATATTAAGTTATTTAGGGACATGACCTCTCGTATTTTAAGAGGCACTAAAATTTGGTCCCATCTATTTACACTTGCAGCCACCACTGAATCAAAACTTTGTATTGAAAATAAATCAAAATAAACAACACAATCATATAAAGCCTGTAAGTAATGTGTTTTAAATTCATCATCTAATAAAGCACAATTAAAATTTTGTTTGATCAATCTGGTAATAGGAAAGGCTGGTCTGACACACAATCTTATAGTCTTAGCATGATTTGTATCGTCCTCAAATCTGCATTTCTATGCTATTTGATTTTTGAATATAGAATATAATACTTTCAGTTGAACTTCTCCTACATAAAGATTTATCAAAAACTTATTGTGCTCATGATCTCCTAGAATCAAGTCATTTAAATAAAATTCACAAAGCAAATCCTATTGATCAGGTTCAACACTATAGAAAATTTCTAAAAATGTTATTGGATGCAAAATTTTATAAGGAAGATAACAAGAGATCTGAAGAAGCTACCATCTATAAAATTGTTCAAATAAAAAAAATGTATGTAGGAGAAGGATTCCTACATGCCAAAAGAGTTTTCCATAATTTGCTTGCATCCTGCAAATTTTATTCTAACTCTTGGACTTTAGCTTCTAATTCTTTCTTTTCATTTTCCAAGAGTTTGTTTGAAGAAGTTACATCTATGTTTTTCTGTTTAAGTACATAATATTCTTCTTCAATTTGATGTAGTATTTGTAAGGGAGGAATACCTAGATCACTTGTTTGACAACCATGGTCAACAAATACCTTAGGAGGAGAAGGTGCAACAATAGGTGCTTTGGAAGAGTTTACCAAACTCTACAATATCCTATTTTCCTTCTTTAGATTTGATACATATATCCAAAGATCTATTTGTTCATTTTCATGTTCCTTTATTATTTTCTCTAATCTGTGAATTTCTACTACATGATCAGTAGATGCTGTATCTAATTTTTGCACCTACAATGAGTGGAGATGATCCTTATTCTACAATTGACTGATCAAGTCAACAATGTCAACTGTTTGTTGTTATTCAAGAGCTTGAGCTTGAGAAAGATGCAAAGTTAACTATAGAACAAGATCATTTAGATATGATGATTCACCTTTCTCATTGGTACATACAGTTTTCCATTTGTCCATTATAGTTTCAACTAGAACATGTGGTTGTTCCGCCATACTTGAATATTCTACTGTGTGTGGCTCTTCCTCTGGAATTAGCTCCTCCATTATGATTGGAGAGTTCCTTTTGAAAGAATTTTCTTTAATATTTGTAGGTATAGGGATATTTTTATGTATGTAGGAATGAGACACTATTTTAAGACTATCTAAAATATATGCAGCTTCTTGTTCATCTTCATCTGTTAGAATGAGCCTCCTCCTTCTTTTACTTACTCTTTGAGCTACACTTGGTTGGCTTTCCTTCTCAACCACCAAAACCTTGGTCTTCTCAAGTTCTGTAGCAACCTGTCATCTCAATTTTCTTTTTTTTGACAAGGAAATTAGTTATACTACAGATTCATGAAGTTCTTGTGGAGACCTTGAAACTTCAGGGATTTGAGACCGTATGATTCTTCTTGAAGAAGAAGGATTTTTCATTGGGATTACAATCTGAGATTTTTTTCTTGGTGTTGTTTTCTCAGCTGATGTAGTAGGTGGAGATGAGTGTTCCTATGGTACATTTGGGGTTTCTTGTGTAGGTAGATTTGGAATTTACTGTGCTAGACTATTCTGAAATTCCTCCTAGACCTCTTGTCTTTACTGAAGGAAGTGATGTTAGATAATGAGATGAATAAGGCCATGATGCCTAAGAGCATCATTAGGGGTTATAGACATAACTTGTAGAGTACCATATAAGAAGGATGAGAGATTAATTTTATATTGAGGGTTTTGTCTCTCATGCTTAAGATGCATTAACATTTTAATGGTATCTCCCTTTAAAAGACTGTGTTTCCCTTCACAAATGATATACTTGAGTACCCACTTGGCAATAGATTTTCAAGGTTCAAGAAGTGAATTTTTACTAATCCCTTTTAATTTTCTCTTAGAATCTACTAGACATGAAGTTATAGTCTGCTCATTACCATTAAACTAACTTATTAAATCACTAAATGAAATTATATCTGTAGCTCTCATTCCCTCTTCTAGAACTTGTATAATTTGGCTTATAACTTGAGTTGTAACAGGGATAACAATGCCTTTCATAATTGAAAATTCAGGGGTGAGATTAGTGATGAATTCACTTACCATTGTTTCATCGAAACCCTAAAAATTTTCAATGAAAGGTAGCTAGCCATTGGCTCTAAACACTAACACATAAGATTTGTCTTTATGAAACTTTGTTGGATCCTTTGGCTCTAATCTTATCTTTTGTCCCATTTCTATGCAGATTTATAGTCAACTCTATTCTTTTAATTCTGATTGAGGTGTAGACTAGTCTTTTATCAAAATTGGTAGGCAATAGTCACTGAAGATTTTTAGGTGATAATCATGGAGGATATGTAGACCAACTTCTATTGAAGTCTATAGAAATAAAATGGTTCACATGAAATGCTATAGCTGCATGAGTTCGTAGTTTGATATGATGATTTGATACAGTTAGGCGCCACACATTTCTATGAAGTGTGCCAACCATTTTGTCTCATTAAATCAAGTTATATGAAATGATGATGTGTCATATTGATGGTGACAATGATTCATTACTTCATTTAAAACCCCTTTTTATGATATCCCATCATTATGATACTTGATGACTCAATTGATTATATCAAAGCTGCACACTTATCCACACACCTTTAGTAGCTTAGTTGCATGTTTGTTTTTTCATTATGGCATGTGTCATGTCATTCCATTTTAGAAGATTCAAATTTGGGTCATCTCTGTAGAATAAGTCGTAATTGAATCAAAGATAATTAGTTAACTAAATATAGATAAATAAAATATGTCTTACTTTAATTTTAGACGTTATCCTTTGCTCACCATGTGTCCTACACAAATAATTTTGCATGGATTAGTTTATTGCATGGAGATGACCAATCATAGTGTCATGATGAGATTTTCTTATAAATTTTTGTTTTTGCTCTTTGGCCAGCCATTGCTGGTTTTCTATCCAAAGCCCTTTTTACAATGCATACCCAACCAGCAAGCTAGTTTTTTGGGCATGGATTATCAATAGCATCTCTGAAAGGATTTTTACTATTGATATATATATATATATATATTGCTGTTGGACCATAGGATTATCAAGGAGCATGTTCACTGAAAGAAGCAGAGCTCTCCAGAATAGCTACTTGATCCTTTACCTTTTGAACAAATTATTATTTATTGAGAGATTTTTTATAGAACTTAAATCTATGTCCATTGACTAATAGAGATATTATGATATCATCAATAGGTATTATCTTAACATAGCCATTTTCATAGACCTCCTCAATCTAATAAGGTCCCAACTGCCTTGTTTGTAGTTTTCCTTTGAACTGTTGAAATTTAGAATCAAACAATAGTGCCCAATCTCCTTTCTAAAACTTTTGTTGCTTGATTTGTGCATCATATTAAACTTTTCTTTGATGTTGTACCATTTCAGGTCTTTATAGTACTTCCATCCTTATTTCATCAAATTGATTAAGTTGTAGGAGTCTTTCTTTTTATATTTCTTCTAATTCAATTCCTACTTTTACAACTATTTTTAGAGTTTGTAATTCAAATTCAATAGAGAATAAAGGCTTCTTATCATAAACCAATTCATAAGGCAAAAATCTAGTTCTTGTTTTCCAAGTTGTATTATAGGTCCAAGCAGCTTATGATGCCTTATTTGCCCAATCCTTTCTGCTAAAATTAATAACCTTGGTTAAAATGGTTTCTAGTTCTCTGTTGGTGACTTCAACTTACCCATTAGCCTATGGATGGTATGGAGATGTTTTTATATGCTGAGTTTGATACACTTACATGAAGTGCTTTATCATGTTTAACATGAACTGCAGTCCTTGACCTGAGACTATCTCTCTTGGAGCACCAAATCTTTACATGATTTTGAAATACAAGAAATTAGCTACCATCTCTTCTCTTGCATGAGTTAATGCTTCCACTTCTACCCACTTGGTCACATAGTCTATACATACTAAGAGATATTCTCTTCCTCTAGAAGGAGGATCCACTGGACCTATAAAATCAATTCTCTATTTCTCAAATGGTTCTAAAACCAATTGAGGATGAGGGTGCAGATGCATCTCTATTGAAAGAGTAGGCTATCCAATTCTCTGACAAGAATCACAGTGTTTGACATATCTTTTTACTTGTTGATGAAGGTGAGGCCAATAGTATCCTACTCCTAGGATTTTATGTATGGTTCTTTGAGTTGAGTAATGCCATCCTCCTGGTTCATTATGATAGGCTCTGATGATATCATAAGCTTCACCATTTGCCATACACCTGTGAAATACATGGTCAGGTCTAAGTTTAAATAATATTCCATTAATCTATTTGAAAGAAGAGCTTTCTTTGATTAAATATTTCTTTTCTTTTTATGAAAAGTGTAGAGAAAACTTCCCTTTGGCGAGATAATTGGCTATATCAGCAAACCACAGAGATTTTGGTGAAATAGCAAATAGTTGTTTATCTGAAAAGTCATCTTCCACTAGTTTTTCTTCACTTGTAGTGTTTATTCTTGATAATAAATCAGCCACCACATTAGACTTCCCTGGTTTGTCTATAATAGTAACATCAAATTCTTGTAAGAGTAATAACCATCTAATAATCCTAACTCCCACAATTGGTTTGTTGGTAAGATATCTAATAGATGAATTATCTGTATAGATAAATACCTTGTAGCCTATTATGTAGTATCTGAATTTGTTAATTGCATAAATTACAGCTAGGAATTCCCTCTCAGTTGTGGTGTAATTTCTCTCAATAGGTGTCATGTTTTTGCTAATATAATAAATAGCATACATGTTTCCCTCTTCATATTTTTGTTCAGAGACTACTCCTAGTACTGTATTGGAAGCATCTATGTATATATGGAATGGCTTAGTCTAGTCTAGTCCTCTTAATACTAGAGTAGTAACAAGTTTAGCTTTGATGGTCTCAAAGGCCTGCTGGCAACTATCACTCTATTCGAATGTACTATCTTTTGTAAGCAAGGTAAACATAGGGGTAGCTATTTGGCTAAACTTATCTATGAAGCATATATAATAACCAACATGTCCCAGAAAACTCTTAATTTCAATTTGTGTTTATGGAATGGGTAAATTGGAGATTATTTTGACTTTATTTAGATCTACTTGAATGTCTTTTGCAGAAATATGGTGTCCCAAGACTATTCCTTCATCCATCATCAATAAATATTTCTCATGGCTCAAATATAATTGGTGTTCCTCACATCTGATCAATACTCTTTCTAGATTGGTAAGAGCCTCTTCATAAGTTTCACCATAAATGGTGAAGTCATCCATATATACTTCAACCTAATCATTTGTAAGGTCAGAGAATATTACCAAAAATGCTCTTTAAAAGGTTGCTAGAGCATTACAGAGTCCAAATAGAAGTAATCAATAAGAAAAAGTTCCCCAAGGGTAGGTAAACATGGTTTTATCTTGATTTTCAGCTGCTACCATTATCTAGTTATACCCACTAAACCCATCTAGGAAAGAAAAAAATCTCTTTCCTGCCAAGTTGTCAAGAACTTGATCAATGAAAGGTAAAGGAAAGTAATATCTGAGTGTTGCTTTATTCAATTCTCTATAATCTATATATACCCTTAATTTTCTATTTTTATTGGGCACAATTACCAGAGGTGAAACCCACTAGCTATCTGAGATGGGGTAAATAAACCTAGCTTCCAACAACTTTTGGATTTTTGTTTTGATGATTTCCTTTAATGCTAGATTTATTCTTCTTTGTGGTTGTCTAATTAGTTTGACAAATTCTGTGTAAATATGATGAGTGCATATGCTGGGGTGAATTCCCTTCATGTTGGTATAATCCCAAGCAAAAGCCTTGGTATGTCTTTTCAGTACTTTAAAGAGTTGATCTTCCTCTTCATTTGTTGGTCAACTATTGATGTTCAAAATCTTTCCAGATAATACCATGGTTAGTTTTATACCTGGGTAGTTGGATTCTATTTTCTTAAGATCACTAATCAATGAGTTTAGAGGACATGGATGAGGAAGTAACTTATGAAACATAGTTATATTATCAACAAACTCTTTTCTAAGAGGAATCAGTCTTGTTAAAGAATAATGAAATGCATCTAAGAAATGAGTTTGCTGTTGTTTCCTGCCAATTTCCACACACTTTCATGAATCAATCTATGATCATATGGTGAAGAAACAATAGAAGAAGTAGAAGTGGAGGTTTTAGAATATTCTATTTGACCCAAGAATCTTAAACTAAGGTAGCCCGTAGTTTTTGGACTGGCAGAGTCCATAGATTTTAGACTAGCAGAGTCCATAGATTTTGGACTGGCAGAGTCTGTAGATTATAGGTATATGTCTCCATTCAATTCTTTTAAGTATTTTTTTAACTATGATCATAGATAATGAGGAAATTTTGTTTAATGTGTTATCTGATTCATCCACCCAAAGTTTTTGTATGTAATTTGTTGATGGTTTTACAGGAGGATATAAAAAGATGCATTTGGATTTTATCCCATTAGAAATGGTCATGTCTCCTGACCTATAATCAATCAATGCTACTATAGTAGCCAACCATGGTCTACCTAGGATTATGAAATATCCTAGATTCTTTGTTTTGGGTTGTAAAACCATGAAATCTACTGGATACTCCCAAGATTCTATTAGTACTTCAACATTTTCTATAGTCCCTTCTAGTTTCGTTATAGATTAGTCCACCATTTGAAGAATGGTAGTTGTAGGTTGTATTATCATAAGAGATAATTCATGGAGAGTGTCAGTTCTCATAACATTAATTATTGCTTCCAAATATACCAAGATGTTAGGAATTTCTTTATCTCTGATTGTAACTATGATCACTGGGTTTCCTGGATCTGCATTTTTTGGAACTAATAGTTTTCTTGCTAATAAATCAGTAACTTTTCTATCAACATGAATGGTTCCAAGATATTTTACTTTCCTCCTAGGTGTCTTGATACAAAGGTTTTTGATGATCTTATTTAATTCAGGTATATCCCTAATAGGTTGTAGAAGGGGTACTTCAATATTGATCTTTTTCAACTCCTAGACCAAGTTTGATTCTAGTTTAATACCAATTTCTCTTAATCTTTTTGGAAAAAGAACTATTGGGGTAGTAGTTTTTTCTTTATTTTCTTTAGGGCTTATTTTTATTTTTGCCTCTCCAGTGTTTAATTGAGATGATTTTATCTTTTCATTTTCATTAGGTATCTCAGAAATGAGAACTAGAGGTTTTTTTATAGTTTTCTCTAATCTCAAATGTATGTCTGAACACCCAATAGATTCAACATTGATTATATCTTCCTATTCATTAACATAAATAGGTGCTAGTTATTTATTTTTTAGATTTGCTATTGGTTGTGCAGGCATTGAGGGTTGATTGATTTGTCCTTGTTGCTGAATAATTGGGGGTGGTATAATAGTTTGTTGTTGAAGTGGTCTTCTTGGTTGGGTATATTGTGACTATAGGTTCCATTGTTGATTCCATTGTTGATATGGCTGATGCATCCATTATTGTTGTGGTACCCATTGTTGCTATGGTTGTGGCACCATCCATGGGGGTGTTGGCATCCAATCTTGTCCTGCCCATGGATTTTAAATTGATGGAATTTTGGGTTGATTCCAAAATAGTGAAGGAATTGAAATATTCTATGATGCCATCCATGGATTAACTAGGTTTTTTGCATTAAACTATCCTTGAGCTTGGTTTTATGGGATAAAATTTTGTCTTTGAATATAATTTACTTCTTCAGTGGACTAAACTTGTTTTTTCATTTGATACTTTAAAACATGTAGAAGGGTGCAATGTTTGGTATCATGATCTGTTGCATCATAGATCCCACATGATAAAACATTGGTTCTATCTAGTGGATAGTCTCTAAGGGCATGTTTCTATCTAAACTTAGGACAGTAGATTACTAAGGGTTCTATTGCATTTACCTTAGCTTGAAGGACATCCAAGATACTATTTACTGTAACCAAGATATTTGTCTTTAAATTAGCAAATTCTTCCATTAACTTACCCACTTTATTAGATTTACCAAATCTTTCTTTTCTAATTCTAGGTTTCATTTGAGAGTAGTTAGTACAAAGATAATAAATTTGATCAAAATCCAATTTATTTATATCTCCTCCACCCATTAGATTTAAGGCATCTCAAGTGTCTTCATCCAACCCTTTCAAGAAAACCAATTTTTGAACATCTTCAGTGAGTGGATAATTGCTTCTTTTATGAGTGAACATGAATCTATCTAAATAATCCTCTAAAGATTCATCCTTATTTTATTTGATTTTAAAGAAATCTTCTTTTCTTTCTCGCACTCGATAGTAATCCTGGTATTTGTTCAAAAATTCTATTTCCATGTCATCCCATGATCTAATAGAATCACTAGGTAAACCCATGAACCATCTCATAGTTGCATCTTTAAGTGTAGAGGGAAATAGTTTTAATTTCTAGCCATATTTTATGTAATCATAGGTTTGACATAGCACCTTAAACTCGAACAGGAATTGATCAGGATCTTCTATAGATCTTCTGCATAAATTTGGCAAATTAGCTAGTGAAATATTTTTTATGGGGGTTTGATCATTAAGATCTACAACAATAGGAAAGGAGAAAGTCCTTCCTGGTTGTGCAAGTTGTTGATTTTGTTGGAGAGCCATTTCTTCTTTTGATGATGTTTCAAAACTGAGATGATCTTCCCACTGGATATTTGTTGTATTAGTTATGGGTTGTTCAAAATTCTCAAAATTTTCTTCAGTTACAGATTTTTGAAATGCTTCTTCTAAATATTTGGCAACTTTTAAATAATTTCTTCCTACAAGAGATTGATCCTGAGGAATTTGTCTTATGGGTCTTGCTTGTGGTAATGGCCTAGTTTCTATCCAAGTTTCAAAAGATTATTGCGAATAGGTTTCACTTGTATCTTCTGGTTCACTACTCAGAGATGTTGAAGGAGTGTCCACTTATGTTCTTGGTGGAAACTTTGGGATAAACCATCCTTTAGAATCTCTAGGATGGTACACCAATTTATTAAATTTTTATAAGATTTTATGGGTTTTTACAATGTTTTTTATTTTTCACTCTAGATCAATAATTATTACCTTAATAACACCTTATAGTCCCCGACAACGGTGCTAAAAATGATGAGTGTCATTTAACTCCTCATTTAATCAATATTCAATTGATGTCTTATCAACCAGGGTTGGTGTCCAAAGTTGTTTGTAGTAAGGTATGAGATAGTAGATCTAGAAGGCTGCTTGTGGGGGTGTTTGATTGTCATATTCTAATTTTGACTAGAGAAATAAATGTGTCCTAAACTATGTGATTCACTCTTTTTCTGAAAAAGAAGAAATCAAATCAATCCACTCCTATTTACGTTTGCATGGAAATTAAAATCATACTTCTTCACTAACAAAAGGAAATTTGTTTCACACGTTTGATGTTAAGGAAAACACACATTGCTTAGAAGGAAATAACTTTGAAATAAGAAAATGCTTTTTTTAAAACTATGAATTTATTTTGATGATTTTATGAGTAACAAGATTCTAATTAATTATAACAACAAATTAGTAAAATATAACATAAATACCATACACAATTCCTAGTTCCAAGGAGAGTGGGCCCTTGCTCCTCTCAGACTCAGGAACAAAGATTATTCAATACTGAGAACTGAAGTATAATTCATAAAAATAAAATGATTACAATCTGGTTGAAACTTGTAATATGATTGTACAAATCTTTTCCTCTATTATCTGCTCTCTATCATTTGATATCTAATATTATAATATATAAAAACCTTACATTTTATACTAATATAATCAACTCAAAATAGGATGCAAAGGAATATGATTCCTTGGTCAATCCATTCATCCAAATATAGGAGATTGGATTTCCAAGAGATCTAATTATTCCAATAAAATAGATATCCTATCCTATAATAGTCTGAAGATCAATTATATTTACAACTTTATCAAAATCAAATCCTACAAAATAGTAGGCAGTTATTTTCCTTATTCGATTCCAGCTGGAATGATTCTCACTTATCCTATCTGGCCACTGGCTTCCCCATTTGTAGCTTTATCCTTATAGAATTCTTGGAATTGACCTTATAGAGTCGGTATAAATGAACCTGCAGAGTCTGTAGAAGCAAGCCTGTGGATTCCATAGAAACAAGCCTATGATGTCCATAGAAACAAACCTGTGGAGTCCATAGAAACAAGCATGTAGAGTCCATAGAAATGAGCCTATAGAGTTTGTATAACCAAGCCTATGGAGTCTGTATAACCAAGCCTATGGAGTTCATAGTTATGCTAGATGAAGATCAAAATTACAAGTTCACTTTACATTGCCTGTGTCTTTTTCTTGAGAATTATTCACAACAAAAATCACTAAAATATGCTATGTATTAGACGTTAATGACAAAGTAAAGGCTTAGTCTTTGATTCAATATAAACAAGACAAATATCTATTTTCCATGTAATAACTATCTAACAATTTAAGATTTGCATAAGATAATATCCTTAGAGAGATGAATTGAGGGAAATAACATGTCAATAATGAGCCATATTCTAAGATCATCACTTGTTGTGGTGGATTTCTCAGCTTGTGCTTCAAGAGGTCTTCTTTAATTATGTGTGGCTACCTTCATCTCCTCTTGGCACCTTTGGCTTGTGGCTTGACTTGGCTTGGAATAAATTTGGCATGGTAAGACTTGTTAGATGAAGATTTTTGAACCAATATTGCATTATAATTTTGCACTAATTAAGCTTAGAAATGATGTTGTGAGGCCTCTTATTTATAGATTTTTGGATTTGATCAGAATCAACCTCAACCATCCATCTCAAGATTGAGATGTGTGGTTAAGGATTAATTCAATTATGTAATTAAAAATTGTAATTGAAAATTTTAATTATCCTCATTATGGCATTGGAAGAAGGGGTAATTAAGAGGCATGGAGGGCATCATAGAAGGCATTGATGAGGCATGGAGGGCATGAATCTTGATATTTGTTGCATTTATGGCCTAGAGATGTCTTCCCAAGAAATGAGGTCACTTGATGATGCAAATATTCAATATATATTTCTAAAAATAATTATTCAACAAGTTTCCATGGAATTTTTTATTATGCCTTGATTTGGGTTAATTATCTCTTAAACATGATTAAAAACTTTATGCATAAATTACTCAAATTGATTAGAATGCCTTGTTATTGGTCCTAAATTTGACTGGATTTGAATTGGAAGTCCATGTCAGATGCGTTGGATGCATATTCCCATTTAGGATGTTGACAACAACAAATAACAAAGGCACGAGTCTTGTGCAAAAAATTTGATAGGAAAGAGCAGTCCAAAACACACAAGTGCAAATTTGGCATTTTGACTTAAAATGAATTGATAAAAGTTAGGTAGCCCATAAATTGCATTTCCCCATTTAGGGATACCTTGGCCAAAATCAACACTTGAATATATCATTTTCACATCATTTTACATGTTTTAATGTTTTTAGGCTAAATTGTGTATTTTAGATGGAAACTAGCCAAAACCCTGATTAGAGGTTATCGACAGCTAGTTTTAGGTGTCTACAACCATAACCTGGTTGTACCCTAAGAAACTATCTAATGTAGAAAAAATATTTGATCTAATAACACTTTGCATTAGGTTCTCTATATTGGGTAGGGGATAATTATCTTTTAAAGAAGCTTTATTCAAATTTCATAAATCCACACATAAATGGATGTCACCATTCTTTTTCTCATAGGGACTAAATTGGAAACCCATGATGAATACTGGATGGGTTGAATGATTCTACTGTCCCTCAACTTCTTTAGTTCTTCTCTCATCTTGATGGCCAAGATAGGGTTAAAAGGTCTCTATTTTTGCCTGAAAGGCTTGCTATCAAGCTACAATGGGATGACATGCTGGAACAAATGTTTCTTAAATGCTTTCAGCTTAGAATAAGACCATGCTAAACAATCTTGGTACTTCTTTAGCAGCTACATGTAAGTTTGTTTCTCAACTACACTCAGGTGAGTACCCAACCAAACCTTCCTTAGATTCTCATGAGAACCCAAATTGCACTCAATCACATCTTTTGAGATAAATGAATCTTTTGATTTGATTTTATTCACTCCATCAAAATATGCCTTCAAACTCACCAATCCCCTTGGGAGCATGTTTTTTTAGCTAAATAATGTTTTACCCAAATAGGGGTTCTTTCCCATCACAAACTTGAACCATGGATTCCAAGTCTATGAGCTGATCATAGATCTCATCTTCACAATTTAGAAACATCTAAATATGTTCATAATCATCAAAGACCTACCAATGATGAGCATTGTCTAGGATTTAAGGTTGAACAAGCACTTGTACTTGGTACTGATAATGAGGGATCATATTTTTAATATCAAATTGAGAACCTAACCATGCAATTTTTTCAGCTTCTTCATTGAAACTCCTATCATGAAAACAAATGTTGAATGCATCTAAGAATTCAAACAAATCTCAAATAACATTATGATTATTGTTTCAACCTTTTATTCTTTGTGGCATAAGCATTGTAGATCTACTTAAACACTAATTTGGAATCACCCTTGATAATCAAACTTTTAATTCCATTTTCATGGGCAATTCTTAAACCAAGCAAGAGTGCTTCATACTCAGTAGTATTATTTGTGCACTCAAAAGACAACTAAAAAGAAAACATGAAACATTTACCATTGGGGGCATAAAAGACAACTAAAACTTCATTTCTAAGATTAGAACAAGCCCTGTCAAAACACATCTTTCAAACTGCTCTTTATTTGTCAGGTTTAACATCAATAACATGAGGCTATTCACTAGTATCAACATTCCCAACAAAGTTTCCAAAATCAACATCCATGTACAACACTTCATTAAGAGCACATTTTAAATCTTAAATTACTTGTAAAATTTTGGACTCTTTATAAATCTTGACCATCTTACCCTCTAGTATAATGATGGCATAAGATAAGTCCATCTATACACTTCCACCCATGCTAGCAACCCATTTACATGACAACAACATCCCCCACATAGGTGGGTAGTCGACAACTACCATGTCCATATTCAAATACTAACCAGGATGAACTATCAACTATACCACTAATCCTTTGATTTTTCCAACAACTAGAACCTCTCATGAGTCTATGGCATAACACTTACCAAACGCTGATGTAATCTTCACCCTGATCTCATTTAGGACACCCAAGGGCATCACATTACATGAAACACTAAAATCAAACATATAGTTATGAACAATCAGATAATTGATCAAGAAAGTAGTGTAAAAAGGATCCACATTTAGCTGACTTTTTACTAATGCAGTTCCCAAATAGACCTCTAGAGCAGGTTCAATAACCTCTTCTGAATCTTCATCACTTTTTGGGGGTGTTTGGGGCAACTCAATTTCATTCACAGCTAACCTTTTACTAAATTCCAAGTACTCAAATGTTGTCTTCTTATGTTTAGGTATTCTTAATAATTCAACAAGTAGCATAATGATTTTTAGTTGGCTCAACACTTGGGCCATATCACATATTCTATACTGAGGAAGAGGATTATGGGGTGGAGGGGTGACAACAACTTCAATTGGAAAATGGTCATTTAATTTTTTAAGTGGACTAGGCTGGGATGGATTTGAATCTTTAACAATAGCCTTCAAAGGTGGATTTTGTTTAAACTCATTATCACCCTTAGGGATACTAGATAATATGGGTACCCTATTCCTAGCTAGAACACCTCTGGCTTAACAAATTAGGAAACAAGCACTAGTTTGGAGGCTTTAGGGACTGTTGTAGTTTTCTTAGCCTCCTTATTAGCTTTCCCTACTTTTGGTTTTTTAGGGGTAGTGTCTTGAGGTGTAGCAGCCTAATATTTTCTTCTCAAGTGATATTCTTTCTCTTCAGTTTTTGTTGCATTGATTAGCAATTGCCCATCCTCAACTGATGGAATTAACCCATCATATTTCTTAATCATCATAAAGTGTAATAAATTTAAATCATGAATGGGTAATTCATATGCTTGTGCTATATTAACATCATAAGTAAATTCATGAGTTGGGACACTTACCTTTTCAACTACACTCCAAAATTAATCAACTTTAGTAGTACTCAAAAATTCCATGGAGGTAGTCATCTCACTTTAGGGGATTTAACAATTGAACATCAAGATCTCATCATCAAATGATGTAGACTCAAGTTCATCTGCATCTTCATCAATTAGTTCAACTGTATCACATGGGGGACGTGGAAGGAAGCACTTATCATACCAATCAATATCAATGTCACAATTTACAACATTCACCTTGGCATTTAAAGGATCAGACATTTCTTTTCCAATCTCTCTATTTAGTTTCTATTTATTCTCTCTTCATGTGTAGGCCTCTTCCTTCTATCATTATATCAATGGTGGAAAACATGCCCCCTTTATGCTTGATTCAGATTTGGAGGCCTTTCTTGACTGACTGACGCATGAGGGATCCCCTTTTCAGTCCTTGTCAACTTATATTACATTTCTTTGATAGCAGAGGCCAAAGTTTTAATAGCCTCCTCAAGGTTTATTGTCTTTGTGAACTATGTTTTTTTTAGATTGACCAATTTAACATCAACCCACTTGTTCAAGGGCTTCTCCATAGCCTTGATGTTATTCTTAATTTGGATGGCCATATTGAATATCAACAGTAGGGTAGTGGAAGCTTTATCCCTCAAATAAGATGTGACTTTCTTGTCAAAGGCATCATAATAATTTATCAAGCATGTTATATCACTAGGCCTGATGTTTTTGGGTAGTTGCATCATAATTTTGTTGAACCTTGTATTGAAGTTTTGCACACACTCATTAGGGTTATTTTTTATGTTTTCAAACTCATTCAAAATAAACTTTGGATCTATTCTAGCACCATATTGAATTATAAAAACATTTTACATCTCTTCTTATGAATCAATGCATCCATTGGGAAGAGAGTTGAATCACTCATGAGTATCTTCCTCCAACATGTGCATAAATAGCTTGATGTACATATCCTCATATTCAACCTCATAATCTTCAATGATATTGTGAAAATCCCTGAAGTGATGATCAATACTCACTACATTATTACTTGGAAACTTTGGGAGGCATTTCTTAACTTCATTTGGGACTTCATTAGGATAGCCTTCCATTTCATCAAAATTGATAGGCTTAAATCTGAGAACACGGAATACAAGATGTTCATTCTCATCTTGATCCCTATTCCTCATGATTGGTTCAATTGGTGGTTCAAGAACAAATGGCAAAGGGATATGAGGGGGTAAATGAGGTGGACTTGGTGGATCAAACTTGGGAGTGGATTTAGTTGGTTGAGAAGGAATTAGGTAATACACAGGGTTATAGGTTTTAGAGTTGCTAAGAGAGATATGATAATCATCAACAATGGGAGGGCCAATAAATAGTTCAAGATTATAAGAATCTTGACAACCATTAGCAACTTAAATTTTCCCTTTAATAGGCCTCAAAACCTATCCCCTTCTCCTTAGATGAATTCTTAAAGGAGAGACAAGCTTCTTTGATGGGTCACTTCTGAAAGATGATCTCAGTCCTTCCACATTTATAACCAAGAAAATACTCAAAGCTAAAGGTTAATAAATAATAATTAAAACTAGGCACTAGTCTTCTTGAAACTAGATGATAAAGTTGGAGTCACCACTAGAATCAAACTTCTAGAATATAACAATTAACAAACTACTGTGATACATGCTGAAATTAAACTTGCTAAAGTTAATGATGAGATAAAAAAGCAAAGTCACTAAAATATTTAGAATAATGTTCAAAAGGGAAAAAAACACCTTCCAACATGCAATCTTAACAATCCTTTGCAATGAACACATTATAAATTAATTAGCAATCCTTAAAAAATTCTTGACATGTCCCTAATGGAGTGTTATGGCATTGATGTCAAAGATAGTCAAATCAATATAGTAATAATAGAGAACTTCATAACATGAAATACTTATGGCTCTCTGTAAGAGTCCCCAAAAACACACAAGTAAATAGGATTTTTAGTTTAATCCCCATTAATGACACTATTTGAGTGTTGGTTCCTAATTATATGCCTCATACACTTAGCCTTGCACACTTGAGAGAAAATGGCAAGCAATGATGAAAATACCACTAGTATGTCATTATAGTTGGGGAAGGGTTTGGAATAAAGATTAGATCGAATTCAAAAAATTATTGAGAGGCACCTACAAAGGGTATAGTCAACTCCCTGTTACTTTTAGCTCTACCTGAACCAAGGTGAGAGGACCTATGGGGTAGCTTGCTCATGTAGAGAGATTATGCAATTCAACCTCCATGGGGATTATTAGCATAAGGAATAAATATGACTAGGGCATAACCAAGTTTGCATACTTCACTCGTGAAGCATTATCACACAAAATATACAAATGCTTTAAGTCATATACAAGCTAGTAAAGACAGATGAAGAAATTACTATAGTCTTCATTCTATAAAATATTTAACAAAATGGGTCAAATGGAAAACTACATCACTATGCTTTAAAATAAATGTAGACACATGTTTAAGTATACGATATTTATGCATCTATAGGTAAATAACACTTATAGTATCTAAAAGGTGTATTATTTTTAGGGTAAGACAAGTTAGATGATTAAAAAGGAGGGTGGTGTGCTGGTGGTTTCCAAACAATAGGGTATCTTGCAATATTTCATGATAATATTCCTTAGCAAAGATGTAGAAAAACTTCAAATGCAAGATAATGATAAATACCAAATGATTCCTGAGAGACTAGAACATACACTAAAACTAATCTTTCAAATGTTTTTCCGTATCAAATCCATAAACCTAAGGTACCTTAACAAGTTATTCAATAACCTATCCTGAAGAAATGTAGAAATAGTTTATAATCTAAATCTATGCTCAAAATGACAACCAATAGTGAGCACAAACCCAAATGTCCAATCAATAGTTCTTGAAAAACATATTTCTACACTTCATATACAAGAAACAACAAAGAACCACTAGCATTTTCATTTACTTGAAAAGAAATATGACACACATAAGTATTTTAAAATGCTACCATGGGGACAAGTATGGTGAGATTGCTCTTTTGACAAGGGAGACATAAACATGCTCTCAAAGCTTGCTAATGGCTGTATAGATGCAACCACTTTAGCAAGGGAGACAAGATCTACACACAAAAATTGAACCCAAAAATTATTTAGAGCCTAGACTTAAAGCAAATGGACACCTAAAACAATGATCAACAATAACCTTGAATAGAGGAGAATCCCCCTATATATACATTTTCAAATCTAGAACTATGGGTCGCAACTTTTAAAATTTCAAAACAAACTTTCAAGTCCAACAAGATGCTTCCAACTAGAATATGCCTTTTACCATGCTTGAAATCTTCATCCATAGGCAAGAAAAATCATTGTTATAACTGCCTCTACAAGGAATGATGAAGATATGTAACAAACTCTTTGATCTCTTGGTTGGAAATGCTTTCAAATGAGCTAGAAGGAGAATATTTATGGTGGAGGGTAAACAAACTATTTTTCATTATGTGCAACTACCTAGGGATACTCTTGACCACTTGCTTGCATAGTTAGAACCTTCTAGACAGCTCCTCTTCCTCATTGCACACCATGGAAAAACCTTATTTTATTATGATTTCTTAGGGATATTCTAGATCGATGGCCCTTTGAATGATATTCTTTGGAGTGGCCCACCTTGTATTTACAACCCTATAATTTCTCATTCATGGAGGAACTTGGATAAACACAACAATGAAAAATTATAAAAAACTTAGGTCATTTTAAACTTTTTACCCTTTTGGATCCAACTTGCCTTTTTATATTTTGCATTTTTCACTTTTCATTTTTTAATGCATAAATGCATTATTTCATTTTTAATTTATTGGGGAAATTTTGACCCCACTTGTAAATTTACAATTTACTCAATTGACACTTATAGTCCCCCTGGGAAGTTCCCCTAGGGAATTCTCAAATGAGCACATAAGGGGTTAGTAAAGCCATTTTGAATTATAATTCATTAAATATAGAATTTTCATTCTTATAACTTCCCTTCTTATATAGGCTTTACTTGAGATCTACAAAGATGTCATCAATTTTATGAATATAAGCTCCTTCACATTAGTATTCTAAAATCATAGTAATAATGTCGATAGGTTGCAAGTGCTTCATCATTATTCCATTTTTTTGCAAAGTGTCTATCTGTACTACTAATTGTCAAAATATACATTCCATCCACAAGTACCAAACTTCAAATGTACCTATAAAAAACCAGTGACATCTAAATTTTTGACCTTTGTGTTGTTTACAACATCCTTGGGAACTAAATCAAGATCTTCTGGATAAAGGGACCCATGGCTCTTCGATCAAATTTACAATTACTTTAAAAAACCCAGACTTCTTGCACATCTACCATGACTCATCTATAATTTTCCTAATCAATCTTGGCTTAGACTAACATCTTTTTTCTACATGGTAGTTCCTTATTCATCCCAAGTCCATTGATAAGTTATCTCTCACTCATACCATTGATCTAGATCCAAAGGATCAAATGCCATTATCTATCTAGTATGGATTAAATTTGACATCTGCATGCTCATTATTTGATGTGCATGTGATCGTCAATGAATTTCATGCGACGGTCAAATTTAAGATCCAATGGATGATTGCATTTTATGACTTAAATTTGATGTTTGCATGACCATCATTTGACATCTCAGTGAAGGTCTTTAACTTTTGTGTGACCACCAAATTTAAGCCATAAATGGAAAATATCTATTGGAGATTAACTTTGACATTTGCATGACCATAAAAATATGTTCACACAATCATCATAGATATTTATACGGTCATCACACTACTAGTTACACTTGTTGAGAGTTTGGCATGTGTCCTCTTCACTTTCCTCCAAAGGTTCCTTTGACTTTGTTGACCCTGCATGCCATTGGATCATCTTCCTTTACATCGATGTGCACCATTTGATCACAATCTGCTAGCTCAACTGTGATTGGCTCAAGGAAAATTACCAAGTTTTGAGCCTAGGGCATTTGTTTTGGGTCATTATCCTCAGATTTTCTATCTTTTGGCATTTGTTCTGGGCCTTTGGTCCTCAACATTATTGTCTTCAACATTTTTGTCTTGATGACAAATTTTGTGGGCTTTTTGTTCTCGACATTTCTGTTCTTTTGCCCTTTATTATCGAGGCAATTGTTTCAAACATTTTGTCTGGGATAATTTTCCTGAAGTGTTGAACTCTCTCTCAGACACTTATCCCACAACAATTTGGTATTTGGAATTTTTATCTTTATAGGGACAATTATTTTGGAGATTTTATCCAAAACAATTTCCCTGATGAAATTGATCTTTGCATTTTTCCCAAAGAAATTAGACTTAGCACTTTTACCGAAGGAATTGAGTCTATGAAATTTATGTCTTCATTAGGATAATTATTTTAGACGTTTTATCCAAAATAATTTCCCCAAAGAAATTAGACTTAAAATTTTATCGAAAGATTTGAACTTAACATTTTTACCGAAGAAAATGACTTTATCTAGGATTTTTGTGCGGGCAAAATGCCCAAAGGAAAAGTACCCTTCAAACTTTTTATCGTGGACAAAAAGTCGAAAACAAATGGACCTATAGACTTTTGTTGTGGATAAAAAGTCCAAAAGAAATAATCCTTCATAATATTTGTGCGAACATTTTTTTCTAAAATAAGTAAGGCTATTTCACACTAAGTAAAGATTGAAACTTGACTTAGCCAATTTAACATGAAACTTGACCTTGGAGTGAACATTTGAAGATAGAAATTGGGCTAAAGACTTAGTCATCTATACTTGACTCAGGATTGACTTAAACAATTTCATTTGATAAGGGATCAATCGATTTAATGCAATTTTAGGAACTAACAAAGTTATAAGGACATAATTGTTTGGGTTTATCAGGACCTCAAAGTCTTTGACCTAAGGGTGTTCAGTCATACCATCCCCCTTAAGCTAGACCAAAGACCATTCCGATAGAAATAGTGACCTGTGATCCCAATTCTTGAACCTTTGATATATGAAGAAGTTCACAAACTCTTGTCTATAGCAATAATCTTCTTTATTCACCATTCCACTTGGGTGGAAAACTTAGTGCATGTTCACAAGAATAATGGTGAGATTGGTTTGTGCATATAATTTTGAAACTAAAATAGAGCTTTAGAAAAAGATAATTACCCATATTTGTCCCTTGATAAAGTGATACAAATGGTTAATGGATCCCATATAATGTCATTTTTGGATGGATTCTTAGGATATAATCAGGTTTTAGTGAATTTAAATGACCAATCTAAGATTGCATTTACCACGAAATGGGGCACATTTAACTACAAATAGATGTTGTTTGGATTGATCAACACTGGAGTGACCTTTCAAATAGTGATGGATTTTGGATTTGAATGTCTAATTGGTAAACACATAATAATATACATGGATGATTTTATTCTATTTTCAAAATGCAGATTAGATCATATCCATCGTCTGTAGAAGATTTTTTAAAGGTGTAGAAGGTATGGCTTTTCTTTGAAACCTAAAAATAGTATGTTTGATGTCACCAAATGTAAGCTTCTTAGTCATTTCATCATGAAGGAAATTATTACTATCGATTTAGAAAGAGATGATATAATTTTTAAATTACCTCAACCTAATAGTAAAAAAGAGTTGAAATCTTTCTTTAGCAAACTCAATATTGTTTGCAAGTTCATTCTTGATTTGCTAAAATTTTAAATCTATTTAACACTATGTGGAAATAGGATGCTAAGATGGAGTGGCATGCTAAGTCAAAGAAAACATTTCATGACATAAAGTATGCCATCATGCAATCACCCATGTTGATCAGTCTTGACTATGCTAAGGATTTATACATTTATCCTTTTACCTTTGAACACACCATTGTTCCATGTCTCACACAAAGATTAGATGAAGAAGAAGACCTTGTTGCTTTTATGAACACCAATCCAAAGGATGTAAAACTAAGGTACTCCACTTTGGATAAACATACCTATGTATTGGTTAAGGATTTGAAAAAATTCAAGCCCTACATTCTTAGGAATAAAGTGCATACAATCGTACGAGACCTGACTATCAAGCAAATGTTGGGTTAAAATTATCTAGATGAGTGCAGAGATAGATGGATGACCAAACTATAGTAATACAACTTGGAGATAAAACCTACTAAGTTGGTCAGAGGGAAAGGTCTTACCCAACTGATAACTGAGATTGACCCAAGGATCATTATGCACTAGTTAGACTAGGAGCTAGTACTATAGCAAGATTGGTACATCTTAATTATCCATTACCTAACCCACCTCATGGACTCAATCAAACATATAAGAGATTCATCAGACTAAATTTAAAATAATACATGCTAAAGAAAGGGGTTTTCTTCAAGAATAATCATGAAGGAATCTATATTATATGTCTATCAGAAGTTGAAGCCAGGTAAGTAATGGAAAACTTCCATGAGAAATTAGGCATTGGTCATCCTACAGTAAATGTGATGGCACATAAAATATTATAGGTGGGTTATTATTAACCGACCCTATTTAGAGATATTGATGTCCATGCATATATCAGGACATGCCATCAGTGTCAAACATTTTTCAAAAGAGAAACCCATGTTGTAATACCATTGCAACCTGTTATAATAATGACACCATTTTCCCAATGGGGACTACATTTAATGGGGGTCGTAAAACCTAACTCTTCAATAAACCATAATTTTATCTTAAGGCAATATATTATTGCAAAATATGGACTAAATCAATGGTAACAAATAAAAACATTGCTAATGAAGTGATCAAGTTCCTAGAAAATAATGTGACGACTTAGTTTAGGACCCCTATCTTATTAGTCTATGATAATGGCCCCACATTCTAATCTATAAAGTTCACTAGATGGGCATATGACAATGGGATAACTTTGAGGTTCTCATCTAATTACTACAATTAGTAGAATGGATTGGTGGAATACACCAAAAAAAACATAATTGATGTCATCAAGAATTCTTTAGAGAAGAAGCCTTGGGAGTGGAATTCATTACTAAAATTTGTTCTACGGGTTAATCGTATTAGGAATAAGGATCCACTCAAAAGCTCACAATTTTTACTAATCTATGGATTAGAGTCAGTTATACCAATCACACTCAAGCTGCCTAGATACAAGTTTATGCAGCAATACATGGAACCTAATGATAAAGTGAATTCCATGATATTAAACACTATCTAATAAGAAGAAGATCATGATGTAGCTATTATCAACCCAAGTTGCACCCTATTGAAGTTGATTGTTCAGATCTCCTTCAAACCTAGACTAACATTAGATTGGTCTAAGGCTGTGGGGTATTTGTAACTAGAACAAACCTATAGATTATGAGGCTAGCTCCTTTGAATATATCAATTTTGGATCAGTTACTAAAACCTACTTAATTTAGGTTAAAAAGAGTTATAAGGCTTACTAAAAATGAAAATCAATGCTATTAATGGTGATACACCTATATTTATAGTTCATCCACTCAATTTGCATTCATAAAACACTAATGAACTAGAAATGGACTCAAAAACTATCTCTAAAGCTTCTTTTGCAATAGTGTTTCACATAGAGGTCTTGATGTATGACTATATCTTGGAGGTAAATGGAGAGATGTTTGCTTTGAGACATTATTCAAACTTATTACACTGCAAATTTGATCATCAACCTTGTACACTTCATATAACCTACAAAAGACAATTCATTAACAGATAGGTGTGGTAAGGACATGGTAAGGGATTATTCATACCACTTATACACATATGAATAAGCATATACACACTATAATTCAATCATAGAGACTTTTTAATTGTCCATTTTATTGATTCAAGAGGTTACAAAGCTCAATCTTGGAAGAGTTTCATCGTGCCCAAGAGAGTGATCTAGAAAATAGGGTTAAAAGCCTGAATATATAGAACATGAGAAGAGAAGAAGCTAAAAGAATGGCATAAAGGAGAGAATAAAGAGTCATCAAATCACTAAATCAAGCTATAATTTAGTTACAAATAGTTATCAATAGTCCTCAAGACATTTTTCTATGTCTAGTGCCTTGCATGCTTCTTGCATGAGCTCTTTAGCATTAAAACAAGGTGGTGGCCCATAGTTGACTTGTTCAAAATATTTTGGAAGCATACTATGCCATAAATTATCAAATTAATCCTCTTAACATGAGATCAAGTTAAGTGAATTACTTATTCTTGATTTAAGACTTAGAACATGCATTTAGTTAAGGATTAGTTAACTCATGATTGGCACTAAAGGGTCAGTATGCATGTGATTGGCACTTAGAGACCAGTCAACTCATTATTTAGCTCTCTTATGCATTGATTTCCACTAAAAGATCAGTTATGAAGTGTGATAACTCCAAATTATCTCTCATAAATAGTCTTATATACTATATTCACTTCACTTGATTGAACAAATAGGTCTACTAGGCCTAATTGGCCTAATAGCCTAACTACATGCACTTGGTAACCATAAGAACCTGAATTAAACTATTATAAATTTAAAATATGATGAGTTTGAGACCTAAAACAATGCCTCACATAATTAAATAGGTCCTTTTGAACAAGAAACATCTAAAAATTGGTTAAAGTTGTTGACTAGGTCAATCTGTCTTGAATTTTTGTAGACTAATGAATTTTAATAAACTTATAAGGGAATTTCTAGGCATTTATTTGAGAATTTTATGGCTTGAGATGGTATAACAAGTTTCAATCTTCACTCTCCATTGATTGGCATCCATCAAACTACCTTGTACCTCTATTTTTTGCACTTTTTCCTCAAAAAATCTTATTTTATACCATGTCCCTATAGTTTCTTACATCATGGTACCATGGATAGGACCCTCTCTAATTTTATATTTTTCAAAAGTTTATAGGATGATTCATGGGTGTTTGGATGAAAGAAACTTCACTTTTCCCAAAACTAGTCTGTAGGAGTGTTTGAGAGGGTTTTGGAGGTGAAACTTCTTAACGATGGTTCATAAATTACAAACCTATAAACTATAACTTATTAAAATTTATATTTATTCCATATACCCATACAACTTTCCTAATAATCTTGGGTTTCCATGCAAAGATACGTACATAGAGAAGTTTGCTTATAGGGTTCTAAATGCATTCTAGACATGCTTGTACTCTTAGTGATGGTTCATAAACCTAAAATCCTCAATAAAACTCAATGCTTCATGAATTCTAGTTTAATATGGGTCCTAAAATCATGCTAATAGTATTTGGTTAAACTTCTCTTGTGGAGAAAGATATGAGCTCTTGAATAGGTGGTTTGAATGAGTGTCTTGATTGTAATAGTTTGAATTAGTTCCCAAGGACCAAATTGACCCTTTTCATTATATTTTTATACTTTTAATATATCATATATTAATTTTAACATATCATTATACCTTCTCATGATGTCATATTCACTTTATAGAGTTTTCAAGTGTGTTTTGGTTTTATAGGCCCATAGGTCTTAAGACTAACTTTAGGCCTAATACTAAGTTTCAAGGTTTGAGGAACCTATAAGAGTATATAAGGGTTAAAAAATATCATAAAAAATTTATTCCCATTTATTTATTACCCATTAAACTTCATTTTTTTCCCAAACTCAACTTTGGCTCCATGGTCTCTTAAGATTGCTTGTAGGGTCACATTGCTTAGACTGTGTGTGTGGGATATTTTGAGGCCTGAGAGATTATTTATCCTTCAAATAAATATTAAATTAAGTTTAAAACCTCAACCATATGTTCTCATAGTGACAACTATATTTGGTCTAAACCTCTATCCTCTCAAAACCCTATATTTTCTTTATCTCTACCCTAGGGTTTCTTGCAATCACAGCTTGTATAGCCTTTGGTATTATGTTCATCTCTATATAATATGAATTAGAGATTATAATAATTCTTAAAAAAAAAAAAATTTCCCTCTAAAAACTTTTTGCATGAAGTAAAAACCTCCTATCATACTCAAAAAACCTCAAATAGGCCTCATAGTCTCAATTATGACTGTCAATAGACTATATGAGGTCTGTGACAAAACAGTGACCATTTACACTAATCATGTGGCATTAAGGATGGAATGAAAAGTTTAAAAAAATTATAAAGATAAATTTTTAAATTTTTTAAAGCCTAAATTTACCTTTATATGCTCAAAAGTCACAAACTTCTCTAAGACTGGCAATGGAATTGACTGTGTTTATTGATTATGTGTAGACATGACTATGTTTTGGTGTTAAAGGACTATGTTTTCATGTTTTAAATTTGTATTTGGGTATAATAATTATTTATAGGATTTTATTAGGCCATAAAAATACTTATTCCTATGATTAATACTTTCTTAGGTCACCTCTTGAGCCATGTTACCCATCATCATAGCATGTTTCTTTAAAGACTCAATGTGACTGCCTTTATCAATATTGTTGTAGATGATGATTGGAGGTATGGAAGTTGTTTCTATCCATTCCACCATAAATTATATCCTTGAGACCTCCCCAAGTAATTGATACCTTCTTCCTACCCCCTTTCTACAATATACTTGCTCTTCAAGGGTTTAGTAAGCTCCAACAGTCTTTATTCCATACATGGGCATGTGTATTATAGCTTCATGAGTTGGTAGTAATTATAGTGGAGATATTTATCTTGATGATGGTTTTAAGATATCAATTTATTCTTAATAACATAGGATACTTGACAAGATTCATTCTTTAATGAATGTACCTTGAAATACACCTTTAGGATATGTGGATAGGTCAATATAATTAACCCTAACATTGGTTGTAGGTGGGCATTTAACACTAATTTTATAGTATACCTTATTTAGATAATATTTTTCATGCCCTAACATATTACTCATTTTAATTATTCTTATAAAGCCTCCATTTGATCATATGACTCATTCATAGACTCTTAGGCTCTCATCTTCTTCATGCTTGGAGGTAAGCTTGTCTTGAGAAGGGTGTACATGACTGTCCATTAGGTGAATGAGTGTGACAACATTTTGTAATTTGGATTTGAGTATGATCACTCTCAACATCTCAAAATATTATCAAACATGGGAATAAAACCCATTTATCTTCAAGGCATATCAATATCCTTCTTTACAATTTTGATGTTATTCAAGTTTGCACACCTTAAGAACCTTCAAAGACCTTGATGTAGGTGTTGGTTTACATGGAAGTGTAAATTTTAAATGAGTTTGATGTTTACAAGGGTATACCTTTTGATCCAATTTTGATGCATATCTCTTTATAACACTATGTTCTTCATGTCATTTCTCCACCTTTGAAAAGAAACCTTTCCTCTGAATAGTCTTGACTGTGATCCAAGTCTAGATTTTGTATGAACTGTGTCTGATGGGATGCTAGAAGATGGTCTAGTATATAGGATATGAAACTATCATTAATTCATGCAATGATTCCATTTTCTTACTTTTTCTCCAAAATTCAAGTTTTAAGCTACCAATTTAGGGCATATGAGGAAGTCAACGAGTCATGAAGGAGATTATAATGAGAAAAAGGTCTTTTAACATCAAAATATGAGCAAATATGGCATGTGGGAAGGCATTTTGTATGCTTAGAGGTGCATGAAATGATATTTTTAGAGTATGGCATCATGTGACTAAAGTAAAGTCATAAATATGAAGGTGTTTAGAGATAATATGGATACTTTAGTTGCCTTTGAATCCAAATTTAACATTTAAAGGCTAAAAAAACTCTCTTTTAGGAAAAAACACATAGTTGACCACCATATAGAGGCTTATAACAATGCCATTAAAATTTTTGAGTTATAAGGGTTGGTATTTGGCATTGACATGCCAAATTACCAATAGAAGCATTAATAAACTTTAGTTGACAAGAAGGCCAAGGTCAAATCCTTTAGGATTTCAGATCTAGTGCTATTGCAGGATAATGCACATGAAAATAAGGGTCAACATTTCAATTTCAATCCACTTTGGATCATCCCATGCTAAATAGTTGAGCTAATTAGGTAGAATTATTTCTACTTCAAAGGCCTTGGAGCTAGTGATCTCTCGCTACCTATGAATGGAGAGTTATTGAAGCATCACTTCTTAGTCATCCCCTTTTAGAATAAAAAATTTAGTGGGTGGTAATGTATATATTGGATTAAGCTTAGATTAGTTTATTTTATTCATGTGTTTGTTTCACTATTTTGTTTTTGTTCTTTGTTTTGTGTGCTCTTATGCCTATGTTTTGTTGACCTTGCAGTAACTTAATTGATCATTGATCTTCCTTCCTTTAATGAAATATATGTGCCCCATGATTTGTAAAGAGGGACCAATGTTATAAAGAGTGATAAATACTCCAATGAATGACTGAGTAGTGAAAATTACTACAGGGTTGGGAAATAGAAAGTGAAACCCCAATATTGAACACAGTGATAAGCAAGGTAATTCTCCAAGAGGCACCATAAATTAAAATCCACTAATTTAGAACTGATAAAGTGAATTAATAAAAAATTTAACATAACCAAAGTCATCAAAAGCACTCTAAAGGAAAAGAACAAATATACTATAAATTATTCAATAAGTGAAAGGTCATCTAGATATTGGAAGCCTACTGAAGTTACCATACACCTTGATTATATTGGTCTCCAACCCTCATGGATCAAACATCAACTACTAGATCAAAATAAGTCTAAGTGTCAATATATATGTTAAATTCCTTCCTCATAAATCATGATTTTGACAACTTCCATCGTAGTCTTTCTAGCTTGGCTAGTAATGGAGCAAGGCTAGAATTGAGACCAAAAGCATCTCTGCCAGGGCTATATATGCCTAGTTAGTAGTAGAGAAATGTTTGATATTTACTTAGCAAAAATTCTATAAAATGCATACCCATTCAAAAACCTTTTTGATGTTCTAGATGTAACTAAGATTATTGAAGTAATCCATCCCATCACTAATGCACAAAATGACCATGGAAAGAATTAGAGCCTAGTATGATGCTTGTTGGAAAAAACTTGAGTGCTTTTCACAACTAAAGTGTATTAGATAGAGTTTTCCTTGCTTATCTCTATGTTCAATTTTACATGATTTCAGTATAGGTTCTAAATAATGGGGAAACATTTTCCCCACAAAGTCACCATTTGTTGTGGCCAACACCCCCCCTTTTCTAGAGAAGTGGGGGACCCCTCTTAAAATGTTAAATTTGAAGTCCTTAGATTTTCAACCCCTTTATAATGTATGAATTTTTGTGAAAATACTTGAATCTATGTTTCACCTTAGTTTACCTAGTGTCTATTGTACTTGAAATGATAATTTGGTCTTTGTTAAAAAAACCAATGGCCTTTTGGATTTAAGCACAATCGAGTCCTTGTTGCATCCAAAGAAGATTAAAATTATTTCATACTTGGAATATATTTATCATGTTGACTATTTTTTTTCATAGATTTGAAATTGTATTAATATTTACAAAGTCTCAGTTTCTTGAGGTTCTACTTGAAATCTCATAAAGCCCCATTGGTAGGTAGGTGAGTGTTTGAATTGATTATGTGGATTCCCTTTATACTTAGTTTTTTTGTGAATTTTTATAGGAGCGACTAAAAGAGAAAGTGACACATAGCCTAGACCTAACAGAGATGTTAGAGCCTAACCAATTAGGTTTCCATCCTTTTAAAGTTGTTAATATCTTAGACCTATCAAAAATATTAGATCTTGGGAGAACTGATTGAATGAGAAAGCATCACGTGGCCCAGACTAATCAAAGATGTTAGAGCCCAACCAATAAAATTACCTTGGTATTATAATTATTAGTCTCCCAGACCTGTTAAAAATGTCAGAGCATGAGAGAGCCTGACTAAATGAAGAAGCACCATGTGGACCCCACTACCAGAGTTGTCAGTCTCTTAGACCTGTCAAAGATGTTAGAGCTTGGGAGAGCCTGACCTACCAGACCATGCCATGTGGCCCCTATATAAAAAATAGTTAAAGTGGCCTAAAATTCCATGAGGTAATCAAAGGGAGGTATAATTATATTTAAAATCTAATCACAATATACCACATGTCACCTCATTCCTCTAGCTATCATTTCTTGCTCCCTAATGTGTAAAATTGAAGTACCTAGTTGCATTTAGGTGGTATCCATTATAGGCAGGGAAAACTAGTGATGCACATGTGGCATAAGCTAAATACTACCTGGGATGCCATAAGGGCATTATGGTCATGTGCCTACCAAACTCTCTGCATTAACTAAATGGGAAACTGGGCCTTGTTTGGACAATTAAAAACATCCTTTCATAGTCTCCAAATCTAGTAAGTGACATGTATTTCAAATCTCTAAGTTTAATTCTAGATCAAAAACTAAATGAGAAGATTGAGCCACCAAATCAAATTCAAATTTGTGTGAGGTGAGATTCCAAACATGTTAATGAAGGAGATATTTGAGGCTCCTTATAAGTGCCCAATGGTAAACTCTTTTACCATATTTTCTCCTATCTTCCTAGAATTTTCCTCCTCTCTTTATGCTCATTATTGTGCCCCCATGCTCTCCTTGCTTAGAATTTACTACCACGTAGATATTTACATTTTATGCCATGGCTACTTCATCCTCTAACCCCAACACTGAGCACCAAATATAGGAGCACAACATTCCCTAAGGGTTTAACCTACTTCAAACATTACAATGGCATATTCAAAATAATTGAAATTATGCCTAAGTTTATATCCAATGATGATGAGGATAAGTTCTAAGATGCCCTTGGAGCATACGAGAAGTGTAGGTTACATGTAGTTTCTACCAAGACAAAAGTCTTCCCCTATACATACCTCTTTAACAAATTACTTCTCATTACCAAGCGAGTATAAGATGATGTTCATGATCTTGTGTGTTCTTTGGGCTCTCGACACAGGATCACAAATATTTTGGGGAGTGCATTCAAGGCCTAATACAACCTCGAAAAATACAAAGTCTCTTATGATGTAGCTATACTTGATGCATGGACTAACATGTATCAAATATATAATGTGTTAAGGGACTAGATAGAAAAACCAGATGTCAAATGGGTCAATAAGGTAGATATAGACTCTTACACGATCTGCACCTTCAAGGAAGGGATTTGTGTAGGAATGATCCTATTGGATCGACTATTTAGGCTGATTGAATTTGGCACATCAATATTTTGTAGGTACCCCTACTGCATATAATCCTCAAAGGTAATCAAGTCTATACCTTGGAGGTATGAACAACTTCAACCTTATCAAGGCAATATCAGATGCTCAAGGTAGAGGTAATTTTTATATGATGATCTACTTGGTGGATGTAGTATGAACCACTATTATGTTTAATTCCTCTACCCTTCCACCATGGTTTATTAGAGACATAGTGATCTATGTAGGTTTTTATAAATTATATGGCCACCATTACCATAATCACATCTAGGAAATTTTTGAGTCCTTATATCAAGTGGTCTATATGGCCATCAATGAGGTAATCATGCCTCATCTCTCTAATGAAATAAGGTAGTTTCTCACTTCCCTAGGTGATTGTTGGTGCTATATGGATGACACCATCATTTGAGTGGCTCACACCCACAAAGTGCCCATTTGCTTGCCTTATCAATTTCTAGACTAGTAGGTAGAGTAAAAGACTACTTATCAACTAGTTAAAATCATATTTGGTCATTGCATCAATTATGAGTAAAAGGCTTTCCCAGCCTTCCCCATCACCATCAGGCATCCTATATACTGAAGTCTACCCCCATGGAAAGAAATAGCTATAAGTAGGGATTTTTATGCCCTAAATAGGGCATAACATAGAGATTAGGACCCCCACAACATCATCAAGACCTGTGTGAGTCGGTATCAAGCTTGGATCAACATCAATTATGGCTACTAGCATAGTGAGGAAGACAAGATCCACCTCAACCCCATAGATGACAAAGAGGTGCTTGCCTAAGTCAAAGCTAGAAAGAGAAGAAGGGAAAGTAGGTTTAACCTAGGCTATTTACCCAAGGTGGCCCTGTTTCCTCTACATCAAATGAGGCTAGGGATGATGTTCATGTAAATCCTCAAATTTCAAGGAGGATATTATAAAGATTCCCACCCTCTTTTCCTATTCAAGATCATCCTCCTTGATCCTATGCTCCACCTCCACCACCTCTCATGGTTATAGTTAATCAACCATCATTGACACAATTGTTATGGTTTCATATTAGTATTAGCCTAAAGGTGAGCTCCAAGAGTGACCAACAACAAGATTCCCTAGAGATCCCTTCTCTTACTCCCATCATTCTCCAATAACCCAGTGGAACACCCCCTAGTTTCTCATTCATATAATGACCCACTCAAGTGGTGCTTTCCCTCTTCCCTATTTCACCCCCTCTGTAGCTTAGTGCCTCTAGATTTATTTATGCATAGTATCTTAACATCCCAATTTCCCTCTACTCAAGCCATTCCATCTATGGGGATCTCAATAACTCCTCTATTGGTTATTCCATAGCTTCGACCAACTCCAAGTGTTCCTTCTCTAATAGGTCTAGCTACACCACCAACAATAAGTGAACCTATGTGCATACCTAAATTATCCATAGTCATGTCATTGACACATGAAGTTGCTCAACAAACTCCTTAGTTAGCCCCTGTCACATCTTCCACTATAATGGTGCAAGCTGATTCAGGCAAGAGGAACAAAAAGAAGCAAAAGGTAAGTCATGATATTCAACCCCATATTGACACCTTATCATTCCCAAGCCTCCCTTTTCCATTGTCTTGGGTGCCTAAGGATTTAGATTTAATCAACCAATTTATTCCTTTATACCAAATACTTCACTCCTTAGCATTGTTGCCCCATATGTCAATTTATCTAAAGCCGAGGGTAGGCCTGGATGTTCCCACATGCTTCCCCTTTCATCCTACCTCCTTACACCCCCCATAACTCATCCTCATCCATTGATCTCATCCTTTATTCCATCTAATTCATCTACTCCCCCTCCACCTAGGCCTCCACATGTCACCTCCATCTCTACACCCCACCAACACCCCCTTCTACCTTGAGATTAGCCATGGTGTTATAAGCACCCAAGATGATAGGGCATGGATATATAGAAGTGAAATGGGAGTTTGATAGGACCTCAAGGGACATGAGGAGGATCTTCACATAGAAATTAATTCAAGGAGGAGACCTTGTAACCTGGCAGGCTTAGTAAAACCTCTTCTTACTCACTAAAATAAGAATATTTGTAGGAGAAGAGAGATTGGTAAAGGATCCAATCTCTATACTCTAGGCCACACATGATATGTCGAAGAAGATCATGAAATACATGTAAGAGAAATTTTGGATGCTTAAGGCATAGGTAAAGAGGATATTCCCTATGGAGTTGATTTGGAGGGTTAAGGAGGCCCTCGTACAACTCTTCTTAACTCTCAACAATGTACTCAAAGCACTAGCCCAGAGAAGGTAACACCTCTATCAGGACCAAGTGTACTTATAAAGTATTTCTCTCATGGATAATAAGTACAAAAAACTCATCATGGTTATCCACAAGGGTATGTTCCTAGAGTTGAAACTCATGCCTACCTCAAACTTGAGCCTTTATTAGACCTATACTGGGACTATGAGGACCTAAATTAAATAATGGTTGGCTTTGGCATAGATAGTTGTATAACCTCTCAAAGAGAGTAGGGAAAGGATTTTGACCTAATTCAGAGAGGTCAACATCCCTATGGTATTCCACCTGAATGACACCCTATTGGATAGAGGTGAGTTTAAAGGTTACTTGGGTCACTTTGACTAGGCCATGAAGAAGAAAGTGGCAAATGCCAACAAATTTAGAGCCGACGTAGTTTTAAAGCTCTCAACTCAATCTAATGCAAGCATCAACTAGGTCTCAAAAGTGAAAGTGTCCTTAGAGGCTCCATTTAAAGTACATAAATGACTACCAATCTAAACTAAGAGTTTGACCTAGTGGCAGTTGTGTTAGTAGACAAAGAGTCATAACCCAAGTGGTTAGGAAGTGGATCTTATCCAACTCATTAGTGTATCAAGTAAGTGGGCCCTTAGGGCATCTTTTGGGAGATTGTGGAATCTTTTATTCATTTTGAATCTTGGCAGTTGTAACAACCTTGAGTGGTCATCATGGCCAAGGATGTGAATATCAAGCTACTTGGAGGTAAGCCCTATCCTTTATATATTATAGACTACAATCCTTTTTAATGGTTAGTAATTTGTGTAAATAAAATATGTTAAAACTTTAATATAATGCTTTTATTTGTTTTAACCTAGTTCTCTACTCATGGAATTTGGTCCACTATTTCTAGGTTCTAAGTGAATGGTTATGCAAGAAGAATGATTATGTTGTTACAAAGATGAATATGGTAGTTAGATTGTGAATTTTATAGTCTAACCACATGTATGTTCTTTTTAGTCTTTTTTGAACAATTTATGCTTTATATACTTTCAGTTATGAAGTGTTTCAAAATTTTCATGTGTTAATTATTTTAATTCTACTAAGTGTTTACATTCTGTGGAGGACATGCCAGTTAAGTATTCATATCAGTGTCCCTTTAAAATATTTCCTAATGTGTGGGTAAAGTTTGTGAAAACATTTGACCAGGCACATCATCATATAATTAAGACTTGGCATAATTCTATTCTTAGGCACTAGCAATTTTTGAATTATAAACCCCCTTTTTTGCCTTACTTTGCCCTCCTTTTTTATGTTTATTTTTGTAAGTAAAACACTCTGCCATTGGTGATGAATTCAAAGTGTAGCCACATATACATTGAGCACTTAGTGGTAATAATGACTGATATTAGAGTAAAATGAGGTTAGACTGCTCAATCTTTGAACAAAACCAACATCAATCCTAAAATTAATAAGGGGATATCTTTATCCCATGCATTTTTTCCTGCTTCCCCCTCTAAAATTTAAGGGTGTTATTGGAATTGACTTAATTGTTCAATAATGAAGGTACTCATAATGGGGTGGCTAATAGATGCAACATTATTTTTAGTACATGGCATGACAACTACATTATTGTAAGTAACTGGGATAAGTTGATTATAAACTATCTATGAGAAAGCATAGTTTTTAGGCACGTAGGGATAACCACCAGGCATGTGATTCATTGGTGTTGGATTATACACCAGATTCATACTTCCATACAAGGATTACGGGATGGGTTTATTAATGGGATACCTTTAACAAGAGCTTTATTAATCATGGGGATATAATTATAATCTCTTAGTTGTCCTAAAGATGGTAAAACACCTATGTTATATTCTTGAGGTGCCATCTAGTGTTTAATGTTCATAAATTAATTATAGGCTAATGATAAGGAGGCAAGTGTATTTGGGGTTCTTCTAATGAACATTGACATCAAATAATCTAGAGCCTTCAAGTAGATATGAATGGTAGGGTCCTATACTAAGATATATGGGTCTTTCAACCTCTGATATAGTTTGTGGAATTGAGCATTGAACATGCTCATGGGTTCATTTGGTTCTCTCTTAGTAGTGGAAAAATGATGGTATAAAATAATAAGGTCAATGGGGAACTTAAAATGGTTTACAAAGATAGTTTTTAGTCCATCCTAAGTTGTTATAGACCCGTTAGGTAAATCTAGGTACCAGGCATAGGTAGTCTTCCCTAATGAATAAGGAAATAAACTACAAGAAACATCCTCATATTGTACCTAAATTTTGATAAGGGCATATTTGAATGCCTATATATGATTTTCAACTATTTGAGGTCCTCCAACTATGAATTTAGGACAAAACTTGTTTGGGTTCTTTAGTAGGTTGGGTGTAATCCTTGGAACATTCATAGGGCACCCACCTTGGCTAAGCCATGCCATGGGATTGCCCATTGGTATATGTTGTGGGATGACAAAGGGATTGATAAAAGTAGTAATAATAGTTATTGATAAATTACCAAAGAATTGAATGGGCTTAGCCTTTTATTTTCCTTTATTAGATCTTTATTTTTGTATTCTATGATTAGTAAGTTCTAATAGCTCAAAGTTGTCCCCAAAAGACGTTGTTTGGGTGTTTATCCTCCTATTTTCCAATTGAAGAGAAAGTTTAGCCTAGTTGAATCAAATATTTATAAAATGTCTTAGTTCAAACTTTGGTTGTGGTTCAATTTCTATTCATGGACCCTCCTTCTAGTGCCATTCATATTAATGGTGTTTTTGACACAATAATAATTTAGCAAGGTTTTATTTAGACTCTGCCTCTCCTAAAAAGAAGAACATCCCATGAAGAAAATTCTTCCCCAAGGTCTATATTTACCAGGTCCTAGTATGTAGATGTTCACTCAATAGGTTCATGTGTAACCATTCCATTTCAAGGTGACTTTTTAATAAATTTAATCTCTACGATAGCTCTAACTTAGATGTTAAGAAAGAGGCATGAAGTTTCTTGGAATGTATTCATAAGGCCTAGCCTCAAATGGAAACCATAACTTCTTAAGATAAGCATAACAAGTAAATAACTGATTTCAAAATAGATTTATCACATGCATATATTCAATAATGCTTAAATAGTGACAAATAAAACTAAGCAACCAATATTAGCATGTATATTCAGAATGATTTTAACCTAGTTTAACTCATCATCATAAATGAAATGAAAAATGGAAGTGATAAAGAGATAAAAAGCCTATCGAGACTGAAGATGTTCCTCACAATGTATGATTGAGTACACCCACTGAAAATGAATCCATCATTGAGCCAAAATTAACACAACTTCAATCCATAGATGGTGCAAGAGTCTAGGAAGTTGTTTAGATAAGAGAAAAAGACCATGACCACCATATACATGTGCAATAGATGGATTTAAACTCTTAACAACATTTCAAAAATCAAGATATGTAATTTGATTAATAATATTGAGTGGTTACAATCATTTGAGTGTAATAAAAAATTCAATAATAGCAAAACTAAAATAGGAGTAGGGAGACATTATCCTAAAAATTAGTAAAATGCACAAAATTATTTTTGGTTATATATGTCTTTGTTATAATTCACAAAGAGCCAGGTAGACACAACATCTTCTAATCCTAAAAAATGCTATCCCTAAAAAAGGATCTCAAAAAATAATATATACATGGAGGGGAGAACCCCTCCCTTTATTGCCAACTTAACCCAATACTGAGGCAACTACAAACATTCATTAATAATTCATGAAGGTGGTTGGATGCCTTGGTGTTCTAATAGATCTGAAGGCATGCCCATGCTTTGTAGTTAGAGCCACATTAATATTCTTTAATCACCAACTAATTTCTTTGGGATCTACCATCCCCTCCATCACTAGCCATCTATCACTTTCTCATTAATTTAGATTTATCCCTTGTATCTTCTTCATTACCACATGCAAACCTTGACTCGACACATTTTTCATGGTGTTGTGTTATTCACAAATGATCTTCCATGTTTCACTAATCCAAGTTTGTCTTTTATTTGTTATGGTTTGACTAAGGGTCCAGGTTCCCTAATGAGGATGCTCATCTAAATAAATTACTCAAATTGAAAGATGAACCCTACAATATCAAATGAAATGGTTAATCATAAATCCTTTGAAGAAATTATAAGGTAGAAGCATGAAAATTACTGAGTAAGAACCAATTTAGAATAAATGTGAGAAAAAAAAAGAAATAATTAGTTATCTAGACATAAACATTCATATTAGTTGGATTTGGACGCATACATAGGCCTTTCTATATGTATAAAGCATATACAGATCAATTATTAATTTAGATCAATCATTTAAAATTAAAAAAAAATCATCATGAATCCCATTAAGCTAGTGTAAATTCAACATTTAATTGACTAGTGCTTTTCTCAAGCCTTTGACAATTTTGATGTTCATGAAGACCATCAAATTTAAGCTCATTAAGTGCCATGTGGAACACCCTTATTTTCCTAGAGGTTCAGGTTCTACAGTTTGGTGATGGGAAAATTCCCATCAAAATTAAGCTCAAGGGAATGTTGGTGTCATCGAGGTGCCACATGACAACGCCTTTTCAAGCTTGGTTTTTGGTCTGAGGGTATGGAATGATGCCATATGGCATCATCATAACAAGTTGGCCCCTTTAGCTTAATGTTGTAATTAGTTTTGTCTCAATGGTCCTAGGATTCCAATAAATCACCATGTGGTGGCATCTCAGGTACTCAAGGTCATGGGACTATTATCCCATTGCCTAAGTCTTCTATTGATTCAAGCTCCTGGGCTCTCGAGAAGTAGCCATGTGGAAACTTCTCAGTACTCAGAGCCTTTATACTATTGCTTTTGTTTTTAAGGTCCCAACTTTAAAGAAATCACCATGTGGTAACTTTTTAGGCCTTTGAGGCCTTAGAACTATTAAATTTTTGATTAATTTGCCATCAACCATAGTTTCTAAGATCGTGTTATGTGGCACGATCTCAGAACCCAAAGGGGAATTTTTATCTTAGAAACTTTTTAGACTTAGAATTTTTTTGGACTGGCCAAAATCTTTGAAATGATCTAATAGAGACACATGGATAGGTCTAGGGGGAATCAAAAGACTCAAGACTCAATTTTGAAATAAATAAAAATGGCTAAGGTATCGAGCCTAGATTTTGAAGACATGGTCAACTCAACTCAATTAGATTGGAGTTAGCATATTATGAGCTCGCTTGACCTGACTCATTAGACTAGGAGCTTAGTATAACTTGTTTCAGGTGAATAAGGCTTAATGGATAAGTGATTAGGCAAACTTAGCTTGACACAACCTAAAAATCAAGTTTGTCCTAAAAGTGTAAAGATAGATGGGTAATTCAAATGATAAAATAAATCAAGACCTAACATATAGAAATTGGTTTAATAGCTTAAGATTGAAATTGAAATTTATTAACCCAAGATTTAGCCATTCACAAATATGCAAAATCCCCACTCCTAAGCAAACACTCAAACATGAAAGGTCCCTTAGACTAGATGTGGTAACATTCAAATTAGTCAAGAAAAAGAGGGTCCCTATTTTTAGTCTGAAAATAGGGTGTGTTGTGCAAGCAACAACACATGGTAGATTTCAAAATATTTTATGGAAAGACATGAAGCCCTAACTTTAGTTGGGATTATATAATTATAGGTTAGAAATAATTATCTTCTGAGGACTATTTATAGTTTACTTCTTAACGGCTATAGAAGGTCTCATTTTTAAAAATTTATGGGGGATGTGTCTTTAAACTAGCAGTTGTCTGATGTTGGATTTTTTAGTATGAAATATCTATAAGTTTTTCCTTTTATGGAATCCCTTTGTAATAGGGGAACTTTTTAGGTTAAAAAATATTTTTTTGCCTACTTTGAGAGATTATAGTACACTTCTATTTTTGTATTCCTCTTCTAGGCATTTGTCCTCCTACTTTTTTCTCTTGAAGCTCTACATATCATGTATGAACTTTATGTATACTTTTTCATTTTATGAAAAAAAGTGGTGAGGGACCCCTCAACCCTCTTTTATCAAATTAAATAAAAAGTTTCTTAATAATGAAGTTTAAAAGCAACATCTACCTAAGAAGACTAGTCTTATGAGCATGATTTCCAAGGGTGCAAAATCTTCCTTATATATAGAGATTTGAATTGTTAGCCCTCATATATATATGGAAAAATGCATAAATATCAATGTTGATAACACCTTCACATTTATTATATGTAGCATGACACTTTTCAACTCTCTTGGATATAACATTGAACACTTACATAAGGCTACTTCATCTAAGTTATGTATTGGATCCATTGAATGGTATATAATTTTGGAAACCATGGTTAGTTACATTTTTTTACCCCTAATTTGAATCAATATGATGTAATAAAAGTAAATTCATGGCTAAGGACAATGGGTTTCACACTTAAAAAGGATCGTGATTATGTCACATTTGATCAAAGGTGAGACTATTACTATTTCAAGGTATATAACATTTTTAGAGTAAGAACACAAAGAGGGAAAAAATCTTAAACTCAAGAAAAGACACATAATTAAATAAATGTAAAGATGCATGATACAAATGCGAAACAAATTCTAATGCATGATGCAATTGGTTATACATATTTTGAAGTAAATTATGAATGTAGTGTACATCATACAAATGTGAGTGTTCATGAGAGAGCAACACCATAGTTACTACATCAAAAATCAATTACCAATGAGGGTCCATATTATTCATAATTATTATGTTTGAGTGGTTGGTCAAATGATTCTCTACACATCAATGTGCCTCTGAGTCTAGTGAATCGATATCCATATAATAGTTATGTTTGTGAGATAGAGTTATCAACAAAGTCAAGCATCAAAAGTGTATAAGAAGATAAATTTATTCTAAGTCAACAAATACTTGTTCTGAATGATCTTAGGTCTGCATATGTGAATCCCAATAATGAGGCCCCTTAGCTAGCGTACACAAAATCTATTGTACATAATTTATATAGATGTTTGGTATAAATATGCTCTTATGTTGATCATCCTTCTAGCCGTTAATTTATTATGATTATGATATTTTCACTTATACCTTGCCTTTAAATTGTTTATCATGATCCTAACATTCATGACATCTATCCTATAATGATGCATCCTTCTTATGTGTTTCATTCTAGTGCACATTATTTGCAACATCTTAATTTCTCATCCCTACATATTGATTATCTTTACATATTATAGATTATATTTCACTTACATGATCATATACACACTACATGAGTATTTTTGAGTTCAACACACCCTCATTTTCTTAAAATTGGGACCCCATTAAATTTTAGGTCATTTATCCTAAGACATACCTTGCTAATTGTTCCATATGATATAATACCCTTTGTATGGTTGTAAAAGCTTAAAAGTCATGGTGGTCCATGAAAAATGTTAATGAGTACCTTTTAATAATATTTCATTAACATTTAACCTCATTAACTTTCTAATGATCTAACTTGTTTGAAATTTGCTCTTGCAAGGGGTTACAATTTGGAGACCAAGGTCTGGGCCCTAAAACGTGATCAAAATCACTTAATTGAGGCTTTTGAACTATAGTATTGCTTTGGATATGTCAAAATTGCATTTAATACTAGGATCTACCTTGATTTTACGTTATAAATGGGGGTTCAAATATAATTCCATACTTGGATTTATGAGTTTGGACTTACTCCCATTTTATTCTTTATCACGAAAATCACTAAGTTTTGCATCTTTTGCCTATACACAAGAAATTGATGCCAACACAACCTCAATTAACATGTAGAAACATCACATGTATCAATCACTTGGTTATGTGGAGTTAGGGACTTAGTCGCATACTTTTCAATCTTGAAAATGGTCATGACCTAGCACCCTAACTAGAGCATGCCCCTTGGCACCCATTCATGAAATTTCTAACTTAAATAGAAGTCTCAAAGGTTTGAGACCCCAACAACTCCACAATAGCATGCCCTTTGGCATCTAGTTGTGATTTCTTAAGGATCCCACTACTCTCCCAAAAATCCCATGATAGAGTGATCCAACCACATCCTGACACTTGGTAGGAAGTTATGCCTTTTGTACCCCTAGAACTAAGGTGCAAAGTTCAATTTTAACAACACTATGAGTACATGACAAGGTGACACTTGTAACTCAATCACCCAATCTTAAATAGTTAGATGCTATGTAGGAGCCACCTAGTAGGAAAGTCTAATGGACTAGTGACACATGGACCTCCTTACCACATAGTGATGTCATGATCAAAGGATGCTATGAGACCTAGAAAAAATTGATCTAATGGAGGGAAACATATGGTAAGGTGTCACAGTGGATGGTTCCATTGATAGTTTCATTTAATAAAACTATACGATAATGAGAGCCAATGAAATTGAATCACTTGTTAAGCTAGCAGGGGTTCTAAGACCTTATCAGCCCAAAACAAAAAGGTTCAAGCCAGGCAACATTAAAAGGAGGCACAAGCCAATCATAAGATGCCATATTCTAAAATATCACACCTCCCACCTAGATATCCCAATATCAAAAGTAAAAGACTGGAATGCATAAAGAGACACCAAGTGTTAGGCACATGTCAAGTATAATACCTAAAGGACACATAGCTATCCATGAGCACTAATTACTAGTATGAATTAAATGTTGATGGAGGCTCATTTTAGTAGTTATAAAGCCAAATCACCTAAATAAAAAGTCAAGACTATGATGAGAAGACACGTGGACAAACCAAGAGAGATGATTGGCCAATTCCCAAAAGTGAATTTTTAAAGTCATTAGAACAAAACTAAAGAGCCACCCAGGCTTTATGTCAAATCAAGTGAAAGATACTTACCATTTATGTCTTGTATATTGTAATTCAAAATTTTAATAAAAATTTGGGGTTTAAAGCTTGTTGTCTTAAAGCTTAGCATTCATCATTTATATTTCTTGAACACTCTAAAGTAATTTGTATCATTTGCTAAGAAACTTATATGCATTTATTCGACATCGAGTCAATCTACAGGCTCATAAATAAAAAAATTAGAAGTCATGGCCAAGGTAGGAGCATTTAGAACCACCAAGATAGAATAAGTCTCATTCCTATATTCCTAAAAAATAAATGTAGTCTTATGAGACACCAACTTAAATGTGATTACATTGGCCACAGAGGAAAAACACTAAAATGACTTATTCTACCATGTGGAGAGGATGGTAGACTAGGACAGTGATGATGAGGAAGCTCCTAGTGTTATAGAGGAAAGGTCTAAAATCTTAGTGCGTAAATCTACTAGATTAAATAAAGCTTCATCCAATCCAAAGGTACTCCCCTGTGTGGACTTAATCCACCAAAAAAAATTCACTCCAGGTGTGTGGATGACATGATCAAATCTATCAACTTGGGTAATGATATCATTTATATAGTTAAATTGGCCTTTCAAGCCTATTATGACTTGCCCAAGCCTAAAATTATTTATAATAAAGACACCATGACCCAATGGTTCAATTCAAAAAATATCATAGAAGTCTTGAGAAACTAGGTAGAGAAGTTTGGGAGGTTCATCTTCAAGTCTAAAATAAATCAGATCCCCATCACCCTATTCAAAAAAGGGATGAGACAGCAGATGCCAATAATGACTAGGTTGCATGGAGTAGACGACACTGGCCATGTGCAAGAGAAGTGGGTTACACTAATGCCTATGATTATATATGACCCCACAACCCCTCCCCTCAGGGAGATCATCTCCTACAATTTAGCTATCAAAATCAAGAAGACCATGGCCAACCTAGGAAATCATTTCTTTATGATGTCCTACTTGGTTGATGTCATATGTGTCACTCTCAAGTTCCCCTAGTTTACCAATTGGGACCAAAACATGAGATGAATCATCCCCCATGTCTTCACAAAGGTTAAAATTTATAAATATAGGTTGGAGATGCGAGTTTTTATTGAGTAGTTCTACTCAATTATATACATATCCATCCACAAAAGAACTATGCCCAAGCTATCATTAGAGATCAGGGTAACCCTTAGCATATTCGGAGCCCACTGGTATTACCCAGAATATACTATAACTATATTGAGGGAATCAGGATAGCCCTATTCTAATTGCCCACCATATTACCAGAAGAGTTGGCTAAGAAGGAGATTGCCTTCCAACTACACATAAGAGTAGATGGACTATGCAAAAATAAGAAAAGGGGGCTGATCCACCCTAATTAGACAACATTGACTAATTCAAAATTGAAACTTGGCACTCAATCATAACTACTACCAAACATAGGTCTTATTTATGCCTAACACTTTTGCTTCAAGTTAAACAACATCTATGGGAAGCTTTACAGATGTGAGACCAAGAGCAGTCTGTAAAGAAACCTCTAGGATTTTATAAGCTAGATTTTCATTCAATTTTGGGGGTGAAAAGAGATAGAAGAAAGGAAAATAGATAACATGAAAGTAAATCTAATATAAGGTAATGCATTGAGAGATTTAAAACATTAAGCTATAATTACATAAAATAGATTAGATCCCCAAGCATCACAGACTGTAAAGGAACATAAAGCATGGACTATAGTCTATTATGAAAACAAATATCAAAACTATAAAATTAGAAGAAAAGAAACAACATACAAACATAATTTTCCACTCCAAATAACATAGAACATCACATCCTCTTCATTGTATATGGATAACAGAATACATAAGGCCATAAGGTGCACATACAAAACATCCAATCACATCTGTGAGGTGCACCTACTAAAATTGCAAAACAAAAAATGCTAACTGCCACTATTTATAGTCTATTATAATGGTTGCTCATAAAAAAAAGAGAGATAACAAAATGATAACCAACCCCTTTCAAAAAGAATGAGACTAGACTAAATAGGTGAGGCAACTACATGAGGAAAGTAACACCTAGAGATTCCAACACTCACACCAATGATGACACTATTATAATTTAAAAAGGGTCTTAACTTCATGAGTGTAATCAACATTTAAATCTCAGTTATGGCACACCTACATCATTCTTGTTACGAACACTACACTTGGGAGAAGTGAGGTGGTGCCACGTGTATACTTATAGAGATGTCCCACCCATTCTACATTCAATGGCCTTGGTCCCCCTTTAAAACTAATAGATTATACTTTAAGCTAGGCTTAAAGTGTTTTAAAATCTTTTCTTGAAAGGAAGGACCTATACTCTCATCTAATAACACTAATTTAAATTATAACAAACTGACATTGCTCCTAAGTAAGCATGAGGATGACACGCATTGAGTTGGTGATTTTCTAGAGGGATTGGGGACTTCTTTGGAAAGATTGAGTATGGGGCCACCACGTGTCAAGCAGACACTCCTCTAGAGAAATTTGGGTACCCCCTTGCTAAAATGAGTGTCAGGGTGCTACATGCTAAAATAACATTGATCCTTTCATTTACTACTCAATGGGGCCCATCAATCATTTTTTCAACTAATGGTGCTACTTAAAAGTATGACCTAAAAATGAAAAGGATTTAAAGAGTGTGAGGTTGTCACATGTCGAGTTGGTACTCCATTAGAGTGAGATGAAAGTCTCCTTAAGCTAGATGAGCATCAAGATATCACATGGAAGAAGTAGATGAAGGCTGGTACTTAGGCAAAATTTGAAAAGGGGGTCTCGAAGAAGGAAGGGGATGAAAGGGGAGCTATCGAAAGGTGTCAAGGAACTACTAACTATCAAGTGAACCTAAAGCTAGAGATGAACTGATCCAAAAATAACAACCATGGATTTTTGATCCATAGTTCTTGGTGACTTATAGGGGAATTCACTTATGGGTGAGAGAACCCAAAAACTCTAGTACTCGGACCAGTCAAAGCAAAACTATAAAAATAGGAGGAAGGTGTGGTTACCTATAATTTTTGAAGGGCCACCTGTAAGGGTACCCATTCTTCTTCTTTTGGCTGGGTCTTCTTATTAAGAGCCTCAAAGGCTCTGTCCAAATCTATTATCTCTTTGAAGGAGATGTTCCCCAAGCCTTTTACAATCCCCAACATCTAAAACTCTAGCTAGGTAAGTGGGTGCAAAATTTTCTTCACCTTGAAGACATTAATCACTTGATCGAGAGCCATGAAAACTATTTGGTCATTCTACTTTTGTAGTGCCTTGATTTGGTCCTCAGGAAGGACACTATTATCTACCAAGAAATGGGAGGGGAGTCCCAACTGGACTAATTGATCTATGTGTCCCTACCTCTTTTAGACCACTTGATTTAAGGCATTAATGAATTCCTTGCATTTATTTACTACTTTATTACAGCCAAAGAAATCATTGACCTTTACCACTGCCTACCTTCAATTGGCCACCCTCGCTTCTTGTAGCATTTTGGGAGAAGTGTTGTAGAGCTTTTGAGTAAGGCTTTGTGAATTTGGGACCTTAGGGGAGACAAAGATGATCACCTAATCAACATATGTGTTCACCTGAGAGGCCAACTTCTACACATCTATCATGAAATTCAATGTTGTCTTTAAGTTTTCCATTGCAACCTTAATCCTTTCCTAATAAGATTTGCACAACTACTAGACTATGGGAAGGATTTATATGGCCTATGAACAAGCAATGAGGTCATTTTTTAGCTTCTTAATTTCCTAGTCCTTGAATGAAGAGTCCTATTTAACCTTATTCTATAGTTGTTGATATGATTGGTATGAATCAAAGAGATTTTGGTGAGTTTTAGCCAATTCCATCTCCATCTCCTATAGCTTAGTTTCAGTAGCTAGCCATAGGCTAGCTTCTACCAAGAAGCTTTTGTTTAATATGATGCCCTAGAGGTTAGCTCTTACCTTGATGAGGTTAGAATATTTATATTTAGCCTTGGAATTAAGGTGGTTGACTATAGCTTTCACCTTTGTGAGTTCCACCTTAGTTTTTTCCAACTATCTAGCCACCTTGATATAGTTCTAGTCATGGACTTTTATGTCTCTTTCATAAGTTTGACCCTGTTAGTGGGTCTAGATTGACAAAGGTTGAGACTGATAGCTTGGATGGTGTATTCCCTCGATTACATCTATTATTAGGGCTTGACTACTTGGGGGTTCAAATGAGCAATCATAAGGGATTCTTGTGTAGGGTCATAAAGTGACTGCATGTGAGTCTGAACATTGGCCTTGGCCTACTTCCCCCTTTTGCTTTCCATTTAGGCTTCTCAAGCTACTCTAGCTACATTCATCTACTACTATTACTGATCCGGTGCTTAAATGATCTCCCCAATAAAGGGGATTCCCTATGATAGCACAAATGGAATAGTTATTTACTATTGTGAAGTAGCAAACCTTATTCTCATAAAAGTTAGTGAATAAATGGTGAGGGTTGAAGGGGAGAAAGGTGGGAACCTATAGGGTAGGGTGAATGGTTATTGATTTATGAGGGATGATGAGGAGGATGATGTAGTTGGGGGGGTGAGGAAAGGCATGTGGGAGGAGATAGGTATTATAGAGGAAAAAGGGGTGAGCCTAGTGGTGGGCTGGGTGGATGAGCAAAAGATTAGAGCCAAGGTGGTATTGGGTTGATTAGTGGAGAGTGCCACAACATGTATCAAGACTATGAGGGAAGATGAGGAGGTGACTAGAGGAGCCAAAGTGTTTGTCTAGGTAGTATATGATGATGCAACCTCCAATGGAATTATGGAAGGAGATGGGGAAGTGGAAAAGGAAGTAGAGGTGGAAAGAAAAGAATTCACAAAATAGATCTTCTTTTGGGGGCATCGATAGAGGGCTAAAAGTGGGTACCTCAATCCACTTGATCTAGGATGACCCAGCCATGAAGTGCTCAGAGGGATATTGTTATTGTTGTGGGGCCATAGGATATGGGAATAGGGGTGGTGGCCATGTTGAAGGCCTCTAAGTTATCATGACCTCTACTATTGTTTCTTTCTCTAGAGGCACATCTCTTGCCTCTTTCTTCAGAGTAACTTATTCTTCTTCATCATCTCCTATTTCAATTTCAGGACTGGATTCCTCTTTTGAGCTTCCCTCTTTTGGGTGGAACTCATCCCAAAGCTTCTCAAAGGTCTCATCATGATCTTCATAATTAAAACCAACATAATTTTTGTTGGTTTCATACATATATTTCATGAAGGTAATCATCTTTTCTTCATTATAGTTTAGTTGGTCGAGTTGCTTCTTCATCCCCTTTGATAACTTCTTGGTTGGGTTGTATGCTTAGACCTTGACATAGAAAGACTCTCATGGTTTAAGGGCATCTTATCATATCTAAACTAGGTTTACATAATTTTAGGGAATATCCTCCATGGGTGACTTCCTCTACTCCAGGTAAGGCCATGATTGATACCTAAGAGTGTTGACGGTCTTCAAGTTGGCTATGTATATTGATGGATCATAGTCTCATCTATCATTTATTAAGTCTAGGTCAAGCTTTGCAATCTTGGATATGAGTAGGCACTCCTAGTGCCTTTTCAACACTGTGATGCCATACCTTACAAAAGGGACATTGTATATACATTTCTTCTTCTTCCTCACCCCATAGATAGAGTCCAATGTGTTGAGTTGACAAGCTAAATCTAGGGCTAAGGTTCTATTAGTCAGCATGCAAGGGATATAGAAGGGCTCTCCTTGGAATCCATGTACTTAGATAAATGAAAAGTGAGCTTCTTAAATCCAGTCAATTGGGACTCTACTGCATGTGACTCAAGCTTGTTACCAATCTATCATCTTGGAGGTGATATCCTATCAATTGAGGTTCATGACAACTGGAGCCATAAATAGCTCTGAGAACTCATAGTAGTCTCTAGTGATTGATAGGATGGGGGTTTATATGGTGACAGGGCCACTATATTTGGGAATACTTTTGTGTCAAAAGTGTTGAGTGATATGTGTGAGGAAAATAACTGGGAGTGCTGGTATAGAATGAGGTGCATGAGGAAGGATGAGTATTGAAAGGTATCCCTCATCAAGAAATTCTCTAGTTCATCCCTCATGGTAGAGGAGATGGCTTTGATAAACTCCAATTTGAACTCCTGTCCCTTCTCCACCATGGCCATGAAGTAGAGCATGCCCAATTGAAAGTCATTGACACTATCATCGACATCCATACCCAGGATGAAGGCTAACATGGGTAGGGTGTCGTTCAAATTCTATATGGGGAAAATCTATAGGGGCATGAGTAGAGGAGGCATCTCCATGACCTCATTTCTGAGGAGAGCTCCAAGAAAGTGAGCCTTTTCCTTGACCTAGGAATCTCAGATGATCTAAAAGCTCTTGATGCTACATATAGTGGACTTGTAATCGTATTAAAGCTGGAGCATTTCTTTGATGTCTTCTACACCAATTTTCACTCTTAAATGGGAATTACCAATGATCAATTTAGTGCTAGCATCATATCTCTTTGTGTAAATAATGATGATTTCTAGGTAGTGATGCATATAGGGTACCATGTATTGTGCCAGTGTGCACTCCCAAATTCTACATTTGAAAAGTTATACCTTTTGCTGCTAACCCTATTGAGCATTTAGGTGTGTGTGCCCTCTATCAAATTCTTAGGATTTTAGGCTAACTTTGGATTGAATATTTCATCTATGAAGTTAATCACCAATGTTTGATCCTTGCAAGGTCCCTTGGTCACCTTATTAGTGTTTGGCACCTTCTCTTTCACTTGAGTAGGGGCTGAAGCATAGAATTTTCTCATAGTGTATTTTGGGGGAGGGTCTCCCCCACTACTTTTACCATAGGTTCTCTATTTTGAAGGATGATTACCAATCCCAAATGAAGATGTAAAAGCTTTCATAGATGATAAATTTATTCCAAATTCACTCTTTATTCTTGCTAAAAATACTAGATTGATGATTCCTTGCTACCTCATTCAATTTGTAGACTCTCTCTCTATTATTCTCAATTACTCGATGCTCTCTAACAATAATCAAAGTGTCAAGTGTTTAGCTTGAATGAGAGAGGAGTATTTATGCATTGGTACCACTAGGTAGGCTCATCATTGGAATTTCAAAAAATGAGCATCCCCATAAATGATAAGAGTGGCACACATGATCGAAGGGACATTTTCAAAAGATTTTTTAACAATCATTATGGGAAATCATCCATAATGGAACATATGACATTAATGGCAGGTGAGCCGAGTAGATAACCATCTTTAAAATAATGTTTTTAAAGATTTTAGAGGACTAGGAAGAGGATGTGTGGTGATTCAATCAGTGACTTGCTCCAATGACACTTATTTGAAAAAGGAAACAATAAAGGGAAAGAAAACAAAGCAAGGGAAATAACAATGAGGAAAAGGAAATGCACAACAAAAAAAGGGAAACTAACTAATTATGCATGAGGGGGAGATAGGTTAGTTAGTTGAAATGCTTCAAGTCTATCCCATTGATGGGGATTTCTAATGCATTACCTTCATTTTCCTTTACTTTGAAAACATTTCCCTGCATATCACTGATGATGAAAAATGGTCCTCTCCAAAGAGAATCAAATTTTGCATGTTGTCATGGCTTTGTAGCGCATTGATCATATTTGAGAATTAAATCTCCTAGTTTAAATCCCAGGTCTGATGAATTTTTATCAAACCATTGCTTAATCACTTGTTGTGAAATGAGATTCGCATCACTTGCATGTTCTCTTGCCTCCTAGAATTTAAGTAATTTTGTAAGCCAAACCTCCATTGCTCTATTTTCTTTAATTTCAACATCCATCAAGAGCTATCATGTGGGGATTTCTGATGTTACTAGCATAATTACTTCCTTCTCATATACAAGTTCATACGAGAAAGTTTTCAAAATCTATTTGGGGGTGATGAAATTTGACCATAATGTCATCTTTACAAGTAAGTGCCACACCCTTTACTTATCGTTACACATCCTTTTGATCAACCTGATTATATTTTTATTAATAAACTCCACCTACCCATTTCCTTATAGGTAGTAATTAAATGAAACCTTTAGGAATATGCCATTCTGAAGCATGAAATTAGAAATTTTAGACTCGAGGAAGGCTTTTTCATTATGGGAAATTATCCTTTTGGGTGGGTTGAACCTTGTCACGAGTTCTTTTAAGAAGTCAAAGATCACATTCCTAATTATTTCATTTAGTAGGACTACTTTGATCTAACTAGTGAAGTAGTTGATGGCTGTTATTATCAATTTATCATCGATATTGGAGATCAGATTGATCACCTCGATGAAGTCTAGTCCCCACTATGTGAAGGGTTTATTGATCATAATCAGGTTTAGAGGCATGGTAGAATTATTCCTCTTTCCTACAAAAAATTGGAATTTTTGGCACTTCTTGACTGCATGGTGGCAGTCCACAAACATGGTTGACCAGTAAAACCTTGCATGCATGATTTTTATCATGGTGGTTTTAGCTGAGAAGTGGTCACCTGGGAGAATGAAGGGCATATATTAGAGTATCTTATTAGCTTGAGGTTTATCAACACATTGAAGGAGATCTCCATCAAAATTCCTCTTAAATATGACTCCTTGGACTAGCATGTAGTTAGACCCCTACGACCTATAAAAATGCCTTTTATGCATGGGGAGCCTATCAAGATACTAATTGATCTACATAAAGTGGACCCTATCAATTACCCAAGACCCATTGGCTTATATTGGTTTACCAAAGCTGCTTCTTGCATGATTTGAATCCTCTTTTGAGACATCTGCACATCAAGCTAAATACTCATAGATTCCTCTCCCTCTGATTAGTTTTGTCAACCTGAATTCTATATCATATTCTAGGATCTTGGTAATCTAATTGGTCCTTTTTATATAATTTATTCTTCCATGATGTACTTGTGGATGTTAGAGTGTGCCATGTACACCATTATTTTGTTTCCCACCACAAGGTGCCTGAACTTCTTAAGGCCCTTGATCGTGGTGAAGGCTTATCTCTCCATGAAGTTGTATTTAGATTCATACCCATGTAATGTTCTAGAGTACAATGCGATTAGGTGTTCATTCCTTCCCTCTTCATTTTGAGTTAACATAGTTATGAGGTTGTGCTCACTCCCATATACATACATAATGAAATCTTTGGAAAATTTAGGGTTAATAAGTATGGGTGCAGTAGATATCGCACCTTTAATTTCTTCAAATTTTGTTCTTCCTTTAGGTTTCCATTTAAAATCTTGGTATTTTTTTAGCATTAAGGTGATTGGTCTAACCAATCCTACAAAATCAGATATAAACTTGCTAATGAAATTAATCTTTTTGAGGAAATATTAGACCCCTTTCTTGTTTATTAGCAAAACCAAGTTTTTGATGGCCTTTATCCTCTTTGGATCAATAGCGATCCCATCCTTAGATACCACAAATCTGAGTAGCATTCCCTAAGGGACCTTGAAGACACATTTCTTCTTGTTTAGAGACACCCCAAATTCTTGGCATCTTTGGAAAACTTTCTCTAGATGGTTGAAGTAATCCTCCTTCTTATTAGAAAACACAATGAGGTCATGTAGGTGTATGAGGATGATCTCATTAATTATCCCATTAAAGGTTAAATCCATTGCTTATTATAATGTTACACCAGCATTGGAAAGGTCGAAAGGCATCTTCACATATGCAAAGGTTCTTCACTTCATGGTGAAGGTGATCTTATGTTGGTCTTTTTCATTCACCCATACCTGGTTGTACCCAAAGAATTCATCCAATAGGAAAAACATTTACCTACATACTACTACCTAGAAGATCTGTTCTATGGATGGAAGGGGGTAATGGTCCTTTAGGGATGCCTTATTCAGATCTAAAAAATATACACATAGTCAAATATCTCTGCTTTTATTCTGCATAGGAACTAGATTGGAAACCCAAGTTAAATGCTTGATTAAATATATGATCTTTGAGTTAATTAGTTTTTTGAGCTCCTGGGCCATTAAGGAATCAATCTTTGGGTTTACCGGCCTTTGTTTTTATCGAACTAGCTTGGCCCCTTCCACCAAATCTATGGTGTGTTGAATAACCCCATGGTCATATCCTTTTAAGTCATCTTAAGTCCACATGATGACTCCCTCATATTTGTCACAAAAAGGGAGTAACTACTCCTAGTCCTTCTAGTGAATTTATTTTCCAATTTTTATCTTTCTTCCACCCTTGACATTGAGCTCATAGTAATCACCCTTATCCATAACAAACTTTCATTTATCATTATTTTCATCATCAGAGTTGAAGAGATTTTTGAGGGTGATGAGACCTTTCAAAATCTTATTGGTTTTAAACTATATGATTTGGTCTCCATAAGCCTCCTCAATTTTTGGCTATAGTTGTTCCATGAACTCACATGATTGCTGGAGGAACATCACAATTTGAGCATCACTTTTGAACACCTACAAATTTTGGTCATTGTCTAGGATAGCTAACCTGATGATTATCCACATCACTTATTCATTGGTAAATAAGTCTATTACTGGGTCAAATTAGGAGCCTATTGTTGCCTTCCTGTCAGCCTCTACATTCATGGTTATCAGGATGATATGAATGTTGACGGATTTGAAAGCTTCAATTATATCCCATATGTAGTGGTAGTAATATCTCATACGTATGTTCTTTGTGGTTGATACCCCTCTTAATTTCCTTACTACTAATTCAAAATCATTGAATACCTTTAGTTGTTTGATGTTCATTCACTCGACAAGGCTAAGACCATGGACTAGGGTCTCATATTTGGCCTTATTATTTTTATAGGTGAACTAAAATCAAAAGGCTTAAAGGATTTATTTTGTAAAAGGAGATGTTAATTAGATGTCAACTTCGAATCTATTCTTGTACTTTACACCATCAAAATGTAGAGTCTAGAGTTTGGACTCATCCCTAAATATTTTGTTCTAGTCTCCTTCATCCTATAAGACTTTTGGAATGGCCTGGTCCTTGTCATAGATCATGTAGGTTTCAAGGCCCATGGCATCAATGTTTGTGAATGGATAATTATCGATGAACTTTTTTATAAGGGCCTCTTTTTTAGGGCTTTTATTGTCTGCCAACCTTTATTATTTGATCATCTCTATGTAGTATGTATCCATCTTTGAGAAGGACGTGTGTATTACTTCAAAATTTTCCATCACTTCATCTGATATATGTTTTAGGTAAAGTGGTTAGGACAACACCTTCAAATTTGAACCATACTTGGTCCTAAGAATCAAATAAGACCAGTGAAATGATAGGTGTCTGCCAATTTTGGTAGTGAAATCTCTTGATAGACATAGCCCAAATACAAGAAGAATGTCTATCACTACAATGTTTTATCATACAATTATGCTAAGATAGGAGTATAGTGTGAGGGGAAGACCCTAGATGATCCCTACAGTTTGGACCTTCTTTCCATCTAGTTACATCACCCCTTTGTTTAAGGGTTCATACTTCAATTGTAGTGCATCAACTATCTATTTGGGTATGACTATTGTGTTTTCACCCAAATCTATCATGGAATTATGCAACAATTTCCTCCCCATAATCAACATTAAATATAATAGGGTAGGTTTTATTTTACTTACCCTTTCCTTGGTATTAAAGAATGCAGAGGGTATCTGGGGTTGTGTATTTGTGCTAACTTCTTTTCCCTTTGTCCTCATAGGCTCTACATTCAACTTCCCTGGCATAGGCCTTTCTCATCCTATAAGGCTTCTTTCAAAAATGATTTATATTTAGGGATGGATAGGATATCCCAGAGAGAAACATTGGTTGGAACCTTCTTTAGCTACTCTACCACATTATATAACTTCAGAGGTGGGACCTCAAAGTATTTTTCCTTACTCTTCATTATCTCATTCTATCTTGGGTAGGTTGGGGTTGGAGGTTGAGGTGTCAGGCCTTTCTCATCAATCACTTTGGGTCTTGTAGAAGCTTCAGGGCTTTTGACTAAACTCTTCTTTGAATGAGTGTAATATTCTGATTGAACTTGTGGGGTACTATATACGAGAACCTCATTCACATAGACCACATATTCACCCTCTACCCAAGAGAATAACACATATTTTGGGGCTATTTCTTCTTTTTTCTAGGGACATCCCTTGCATTTTTTCCATCAAAACTACATCTTTGATCCCTAAGGATTGGTATGCATAGGCTGAGTTAGGTGCATTCCCTTGTCATTGTTGTTTGGTAACCTTATACTATAGGTTTCCCCTTGGATAATTTTAGGGCCCATGGGAATCATTTTAAGGAAAACACCATGAGTTATAATCATCATCCAAGTTATTTTGACCAGCCTCTAGCTCTCTACTCACATTTGGTGACACCTGTGCAAAGGATTAGGAACCATAACCATTTGATTGGTGGGCTACATCTAATGATTTGGTGCTTGATGATTTGGAGCCTAGTGGTTTGATGATTTTTAGTTCAACCTTTGTCTCTCTTGATATTTATTATTTTGGTAAGGTGGTATACTCTCTTGGTATTATTGAAAGAAGGCTTTGGAGGCATGGCTTGTTGCCTTTTGAGATTGATTATCTCATTATAGAAATTTCATATAATACTTTTCATATAATTTATTTCCATTGGTAGATAAGATGTAGTAGATGTGATCACCTAAGTGGGATGGTAAACATACATAAAAAGATGTGGGGCTTATGAAGTGCTTGGACCTCTTCTTGCAGATGTATGGACAACTCAGGGAACATCAACATTAGTGGTCAAGGGGGAAGCCTCTTCGCATCGATTAGGTTATTCACAACCCTTACCACGATGTCGTATCCATTTGGTAGCATTTGGCCTCCAAATGATCAGATCATGACCACAATATCTAAATTAAAGGGATTGAGGTAAAAAAATGGCCATGCTCATGGGTGGTCGAGTTACTAATGGGATCTTTTGCCAAGTTTTTTTGAACCTAGTGTCAAAATCAACCATAGCTTCTTGTGGGGCCTTTTTGATGTTTATTAGCTTTTATAAGAGGGAATATTTATCCACCTTCTCATTAAATCACTCAAATAATTTGTCACCCAGGTCATCCTAGGTTCTGATTGAGTTGGTTGGTAAAGATCTATACCAATCGAGAGCCCACCCTTTGAAAGAGGCTGATAGTAGCCTTAAGGCTACATTCTACATGTTGATGTAGTGAACAGTGCACACATTTGCGACATATTAGAGATGTTCAAATTCTATCTTTAAATCTTCTCCCAAAAATTGAGGGAGTGTCTTCAATGTATTTACAAGAATGGGGTCCCATACGGCTGGGGGCATTGAAGGAATAAGCATGTTGCTTCTATCCCATGACACAAAGTTTCTCGATGGGCCTGGATGTGCCATTTTATATTATTGTTATTGTGAAGTGTTAGAACTTGAGGCCCTTTGGTGAATAGGGGCTCCCAAAAGTGGTGTTAGCAGATTCAAATTATTTGTAATTTGTGGCCTCATTATGGGCCTATGGCTCATAAATTCATGTTTTTAGTTAGTCATAATAGTATATCATCCCATCAGGTGTGCTAAAAAAGATTAGATATTGATGCCTAAAACTTTTGCTTTAGGTTATACATCTATGAGAAGCTTTACATATGTGGGGCCAAAAGGGGTATGTAAAACAACCTTTGGGATTTTAGAAGTTGGCTCTTCATTCAATTTTGAGGGTGAAAAGGGATAGAAAAAAGGAAAGTAAATCTAATTTAAGGCGATGTGCCAATAGATATAAAATATTAACCTATAATTACATAAAATAGATTAAATCCCCATGCATCACAAACCATAAAGGATCATAAAGCATGAATTACAGTCTATTATGCAAACAAAGATCAAAACTATAGAAGTAAAAAAAGAGAAACAATAGATAGAGATAATTTTCCACTCTGAATAACATAGAACATCACATCCTCTTCATTATAGATGGATAATAGACTACAAAAGGCTGCAAGGGGAATAAACAAAGAATCCAATCACATTCATGAGGTGCACCTATTAAGGTTAAAGAATAGAAAATTCTAACTACTACTATTCCTAGTCTATTATAATGGTTGCTCATAAAAATAGAGAGATAACAAAATGATAACCAACCCATTTAATAAAGAATGAGCCCAGACTAAATAGGCAAGGCAACTTCCTGTGGAAAGTGACACCTGGAGATTCTAGTACTCATGCCCATGATGATGCCATTAAAAATGAAAAAGTGTCTTGAATTCATGAGTGTAATTAGCCTTTAGATCTTGGATATGGTGCAAGTACATCATTCTTTTTATGGCCACTATGCTTAGGAGAAGCAAGGTGGTACCACGTGTATACTTCTAGAGCTCTCCCACCCATGATGCATTTAATGGCCTTAGTCCCCCTTTAAAAACAATAGATTATAATTTAAGCTAGGCTTAAATTATTTCAAAATATTTTCTCAAAAAGAGGGACCCATGTTCTTGTCTAATGGTGTTGCTTTAAATGTTGGCAAACCAACATTGCTCTTGGGTAAGTGTGGGGATGACACGCATATATTTGATGATTCTCCAAAGGGACTGGGGACTTATGTGGGGATATTGAGCATGGGGCCACCACATGTCAAGTAAATGTTCCTCTAGAGAAATTTATGCACCCCCTTGGTAAAATAAGCATGAGGGTACCACATGCTGAAGTAATGTCAATATTTTCATCTACTACTCAGTGGGGCCCATATGTTGTTCCATCAACCATTGGCACTACTTGGAGGTCTAACCAAAAAATAAAAGGCTTTGAAGAGCACTAGGTTTCTATGTGTCGAGTTGGTGCTCCATCAAAGAGAAATGAAAGTCTCAGTGAGCTAGATTGAGCATCGGCCTGCCATATGGAGGAAGCAAATGGAGGTTGGTACTTAGGCAAAATTCGAAAAAGTGGGTACCAAAGAAGGAAGGGGTCGAAAGGGGAGCCATTGAAATGTGTTGAGGAATTGATAACTACTGAGCAAGCCCAAAGCTAGAGATGAATTTTTCTAAAAATAACATGGATTTTTTATTCATAGGTCCATTTTTAATTTGAAGAAAAATACTGATAGGGAATGGGACCCTATGCACTTGACATTTGATCATTACATCAAACATATGGAAACTCTAAGTATCATCTATCATGATGAGCCCAAGGATGGAGACCAGTTATATCTTAATGCAACTGATAATGCTAAAGTCAAGCAAAGGCTAAAGGTTGTTGGGATCATGCAAGTGAAAGGAAGACTAGATGGTGTTGGGTTTTTTTAGGTATTTGAGCACCAAAGTACTCAAACAGGAATGTCAACATCTCCTATCCATACTTCTAATGTTAAATAAGGGCCAACTAACCCATAACTCAATCGTAGAATACTCAAGACATTGTATCCTACTTTGGAGAAAGGAGGGACTGGTACTAGGAAACAAGTTGGGTAGTTTTCTACCTCAATGGTCCCATATGGTAGAATGTCCTAGGTGTAAAGTTCTACTTCAATATAGGTCACACCTTCAATAAGAACAGTAGTAGCTCCTACTCTGACAACTTTAATGTTAGCATTGCCTCCCCTTCCTCCTATCGGAGAAGGACTGAGTGAGATAGGTCAAGAATGTATTGCCTTACCCCCTTATTTCTTTTATAAGTAGCCTTTGAGCATATTTGAACCCCCTAACTCTAGGTCATGTCAACCTCCAACCTTATAGGCCCCTAACCAAAAATGCAATCAAGTATGTAACCATGTCATTGGCCATTATCACCCTTTTCACCATATCATCCACTTCCAAAGTCTCGATGATGGCCAATTTTCCCCCAATCATGCTCGGGCCCATGCCTAGACCCAACCCACAATTTCCTAAGAAGATACTTACTATCATCCTTCCACAAGTTCCCCTGTTCTTCACTAGTTCTTCAACTAGCACTAGTGCTTCTTCCTCTCCTAGTTTTGCATTCATATTTGTCACAACCATTGATACCTCCTTAATGTCTACCTTCTAGGGTCTAACTCCAACTCAACTATTGTCTCCCTCATTATAACCCCCAAGTGGCTCTTTAGATAAATCATGGATTAAGCAGATGCATCTAGCTGCTAAGGAGAACCTAGACCAGGTCATAATGGACCCTCCCTATATTGCCCTAAATTTTGATAAGGAGTTTAGGGTAATGAATAGGGTGACCAAGTGGAAGGTCACCCACCTTGACCAAACAATACTATATGAATCATAAGAAACCTTATTTGAGCTGACAAAGACAAAGAAGGCTAGGTTGGGCCAATAACAATAATACAAGGAGGAACCCCTCTTAGCTGTCCAAACAACTATGGATGTGGATACTGAATTGGTTAAGGGAGTGAAATAAATAACAACTAACTTGGAGTAATAATATAAGGCCACCTTACCAGAGCAAACCATAACAAAAGTGGAATGGACCATAGAAGAAATATTTGATATGTTGAATACCTTAGCTCAATACAAGGTAAATGGAGATGAAATATATAATAAAGTCCTCAAGGTAGAAGATGTATATGGAGGATATGACAACAAGATAATCAACCTGATGAGGTTTATTAGAATGAATAAATTTGAGGACCTAAACCTATTTCCCTTGGTAGACTTAAACATTGCCCAGTCCTATGTAACTGGCAGGAAAAATAACTTAAACCTGTGGATTGAAGATATGAGGTCCCTGGGTAGATCCCTTATGCAACAGGTGACAAAGTTATCACCTTAATGAATGATGTTAAGCATGTGATATACTAAGAGGGGGTGAATCAGTATATCATATATCTTATAAAATTTTACTTAATCAAATTCCACTTAACCATTCATTCAAGATATGCAATAAAACTGAAATAATAAACACCACACAAGATAGAGAGAGACACCATATTTTAACATGGAAACCTAATGTGGGAAAAACCATGAAGAACAATCTCAAGTATATGAATGAGCACCAACTCAAACTACACTATTTTCAAACACCAACTTGTAAGAGCACCAACCCCTTTACTGAGCACCAACACAACTATTCATGAGCACCAACCCATTTCTTAAGCACCAACACAGTAACTAATCATGAGCACCAACCCATAGGAGTACTAACCCCTATTGTGTATACCACACAAATATCTCTCAATGTTTCTTTCTCAACAAATGATAACACATTACAATATCTCTTTCTTTTCTCTCCTTTGCTCTTCTAAGGTAGATATGATAATTACAAATGATGCTCTCTTCCACATATTACAAATGGCTTTCCAAGCCTTTATTTATAGCTTACCAAATTACCTTTGGTATTCACCCTTTGAGACCTTTCAATTCACATAGAAAATGGCACCACATTTGCATGAGCCTTTGAATCCTTGCATTTTAAAATTCACATGGTGACCCTTCATGATCAAATGCATCTTTTCCCCTTTTGTCTTTATCATGGTGACTTTTCAAATTCCTCAAAGTGGCCCTTGATGAGAAATTGTGCCCTTCCTCTTTTGTCTTCACTTGGTGACTCTTGAATTCCTCAAGATGACTCTTCATGAAAAAATGGATCATTTCCCTCTTTTGTATTTACCCCATGACTCTTTGACTTCTCCATGGGCCCTCTTTGGACTTTATGCATCCAAAAATATATTTGTTAATATTAAAAAAATATTAACACATATTAGATAAGATATGAACATTAAAAACACCATTAAATGTTATGGGGCCTTTATCACCAATAATGTTAGACCTTTGACATCAATGATAATATTTCCAACAATCTCCCCCTTTGTCATTGATGGAAACCTCAAACTAAAACTACCACATCTTGAAACCCGTACTACACATGCCAACCTGCATATATAGACAAATTAAAAAACATATAGTAAGTCCCCCTTATTGTATCATCTTGTACCTATTCCTATTTTTGTACCTATACCTATTTATGCACTTCTCCCCTTTTGACATCAATGGAAAAGGGCTTATCTTGGAGCTAACACTTAGCTCCCCCTCAACTGATGTTGATCTTCAATTGTAGGAAGTAAAAGAGATTACTCCCAACTCCTCTCACATATCTTTTAATGTGTCCTTTGGTCGTGCCTTTATGAAGATATTTGATAACACATATAAATTATTGCCTATCCTCTGAGCATCTGTAATCAACTCATTTAAAAAATTTCTTCTAATCTCATAACCTTCTTTTTTGGCTATCCTGGTAGTGGTATTATCTCCAAGTTTCACTGTGCCACCATTGATCTTATTTAGAGTTATGAACTTTCTCTTATCTCCTATAATGTGCCTTGAACATCCATTATCAATGAACCATGGCTGATCTTCATTTCTTGCATGTAAAGTTATCTAAACTAACATAGAATCTTCAGGTTATTTTTTATACCATGAATTTATCTAGCCTTTCTTCTTGATGAATGGATCTTTGACACTCTAATCCTTATTGATGACTCGAACACTCTTCTACAATGTCAAGATATGTGTCCTAAATTATTGCACTTGTAACATATTATGGCCTCTTCATCAAAGCCTGACAGAGGAGCAAAAGAGTTGAGGCTTCTACTTGACTCTGCATGAGTTTCCTTCTCCTTGTTTCTAAAATTGTTAACTCTTTTTCAACATTATATTTTCTTATGACCATATCAAAAATAGTAACCATGAAAATAGAACCTATTTGTGTGACTTTTTTGTGATTTTATTTTGGAGCTCTATTCCTTTCGACCTTCTTTGTTTGAGATGTCCTCTATATTCTTCACTTCTTCCCTTTTTGTTTCCTCTTTTGTAAGAGCTTCAGCATAGCTCTTTTTCTTTTCAAATCTGATACCTATCTTATCTGATATTGAATTTTTAATTTCTAATATCTTATTCAACATGTTAGTGCTATCCTCAAATTTTGAATCATTGACTGCTTTCTCAATATCTTCTTTTAAAGAGGCAATTTCAATAACATACCTTTCACATTCTTCACTTGATTTTTGAAACTATGTTATTAGATATTTTTCATTCTTTTTATCTTCTTCAAAGTGTGCTTATAGATCATTAATTATCTCCTTTGACTCCTTTTCATTTTTCTCAAATTTTCACTTCAATCTTTGATTCTATTTCTCAATAGCTTCTAATTCTTCTAAGACACAAATGAGTTCTCCTTCCAGATTCACCTTGGCTCCATCCTCACTTTCATCATTTTATTCTTCTTGATCATCTCTACTTTTACTTATGAAGGCATCTTCATTTTCACCATTATTCTTATCTGGATATTTATCCTTCAAATAACCTAACTCAACCTTCAACTAATTACACTCTTCTTCTCTTGATTTTAATCTTGAATATGCAACCTCTAGCTCATTCTTAAGATCTTGAATAAACATCTTATCTTATTTTGATTCTATATCCAACTTAGAATCCAAGATACACACATGTTCCTTAAGAGCCTCGACCATAGATTTCAACTCTTGATTCTCCTTCTTTAGATGCTTAGCCATCGTGCTTTCCCTGATCTACCTACAAGCTGTTAAACTCTTTCCAAATGAACCTGCTCTGATACTAATTATTAAGCATAGGATATAATGAGAGGGGGGGATGAATCAGTATATCATATATCTTATAAAATTTTACTTAATCAAATTCCACTTTACCATTCATTCAAGATATGCAATAAAATTGAAATAATAAACACCACACAAGATAGAGAGAGACATCAAATTTTAATATGGAAACCCAATGTGGAAAAAGCCATGGAGAACAATCTCAAGTATATGAATGAGCACCAACTCAAACTAAAATATTTGTGATCACTAAATTTTAGGAGCACCAACCCCTTTGTTGAGCACCAACATAGAAACTATTCATGAGCACCAACCCACACGAGCACCAACCCCTTTTTTGAGCACCAACACAACAACTATTCATGAGCACCAACCCATAAGAGCACCAACCCCTATTATGTATACTATATAACTATCTCTCAATGTTATTTTCTCAACAAATGATAGAACATTACAATATCTCTTTCTTTTCTTGCCTTTGCTCTTCTAAGCTAGATATGACAGTTACAAACCATGCTCTCTTTCACATATTACAAATGGATTTCCAAGTATTTATTTATAGCTTACCAAATGACCTTTGGAATTCACCCTTTGAGACCTTTCAATTCACATAGAAAATGGTACCACATTTACATGACCCTTCGAATCCTTGTATTTGAAAAGTCACATGGTGACCCTTCATGAATAAATGCATCATTTCCCCTTTTGTCTTTATCTTGGTGACTTTTCAAATTCCTTAAAGTGTCCCTTCATGAGAAATTGCACCCTTCCTCTTTCGTCTTCACTTAGTGACTCTTGGAATTCCTCAAGATGACTCTTCATGGGAAAATGCATCCTTTCTCTCTTTTGCCTTTACCTCATGACTCTTTGATTTCTCCATGGGCCCTCTTTTGACTTTATGTAACCAAAAATATATTTATTAATATTAAATAAATATTAACACACACTAGCCAAGATATGAACATTAAAAACACCATTAAATGTTATGGGGCCTCTATCACCAATAATGCTAGACCTTTGACATCAATGCCACTATTTCCAACAATCTCCCATTTTGTCATTGATGGAAACCTCAAACTGAAATTGCCACATCTTAAAACTTGTAAAACACATGCTAACCTACATATATAGCCAAACTAATAAACATATAGTAACTCTCCATTACTGTATCATCCTATACCTATTATTATTCTTATACCTATCCCTATTTATGTACTTCTCCCCTTTTGACATTAATGGCAAAGGGCCTATCCTAGAGCTAACACTTAGCTCCCCCTCAACTGATGTTGATCCTCAATAGTAAGAAGTAAAATAAATTACTCCCAACTCCTCTTGCAGATCCTTGAATGTGTCCTTTGGTCATGCCTTTGTGAAGATATTTGATAACACATAAATTTTTGCCTATCCTCTGAGCATCTGTAATCAACTCATCTGATTTTTTTCTTCTAATCTCACAACCTTCTTTTTTAACTATCCTAGTAGTGGTATTGTCTCCAAGTTTCACTGTGCCACCATTGATATTCTTTAGAGTTATAAACTTTCTCTTATCTCCTATCATGTGCCTCAAACATATGCTATCAATTAACCATAGTTGTTCTTCATTTCTTGCATGCCAAGTTGTTTGAACTAACATAGAATCTTTAGGTTGTCTCTTCTTTCATGAATTTGTCTGACATTTCTTCTTGATGAATAGAGCTTTAAAAATCTAATCCTTATTGATTGACTTAAACATGATTCTACAATGTCAGCCTATGTGTCTGAAATTATTGCACTTGTAACATAATATGGCCTCTTCATCAAACACTGATAATGAAACAAAAGAGTTGTGGCTTCTACTTGAATCTGCATGAGTTTCTTTCTCCTTATTTCTAAATTTTTTAGCTCTTTTACAACATTCTATTTTCTTATGACCATATCCATTACAATAAAAATAGTAACCATGAAAATAGAACCTATTTGTGTAACTTTGTCCTAATTGTATTTTGTAGCTCTATTCCTTCCAACCTTCTTTATTTGAGATGTCCTCTGTACTCTTCACTTCTTCCATTTTTGTTTCCTCTTTTGTAAGAGCTTTAGCATAGTTCTTTTTCTTTTCAAATTTGATAACTATCTTATCTGATATTGACTTTTGAATTTCTAATATCTTATTTAACATGTTAGTGCCATCCTCAAATTTTGAATCACTGACTTCTTTATCATTGACTACTTTTTCAATATCTTTTGTTAAAGAGGCAATTTCAATAACATACATTTCACATTCTTCACTTACTTTTTGCAACTATGTAGTTATATCTTTTTCATTATCTTTAGTTTCTTCAAAGTGTGCTTGTATATCATCAATTATCTCCTTTGACTCCTTTTCATTTTTCTCGATCTGGTACTTCAATCTTTGATTCTTCTTCTCAACAGCTTCTAATTCTTCTAAGGCACAAATGAGTTCTCCTTCTAGATTCACCTTGGCTTCATACCCACTTTCATAAAAAATTTCTTCTTGATCATCTCTACTTTTACTTGCAGAGGCATCTTCATATTGTCACCATTATTATTAACTAGATATTTATCCTTCAAAAAACCTAACTCAACTTTCAATTAATTACACTCTTCTTCTCTTGATTTTAAACTTGAATATGAAACCTCTAGTTGATTCTTAAGATCATGAATAAACATTTTATCTTCTTTTGATTCTATAGCCAACTTAGAATCCAATATACACACCTATTCCTTAATATCCTCGACCGTAGATTTCAACTCTTGATTATCCTTCTTTAGATACTTGGCCATTGTGCTTTCCCTAATCTACCTATAAGCTGTTAAACTCTTTCCAAAGGAACCTGCTCTGATATCAATTATTAAACATGGGATATATTGAGAGGACGGTGAATCAGTATATCATATATCTTATAAAATTTTACTTAATCAAATTCCACTTAACCATTCATTCAAGATATGTAATAAAATTGAAACAATAAACACCACACAAGATAGAGAGAGACACCAAATTTTAACGTGGAAACCCAATGTGGGAAAAACCATGGAGAATAATCTCAAGTATAATGAATGAGCACCAAATCAAACTAAAATATTCACAATTACCAACTTGCAAGAGCACCAACCCCTTTTTTGAGCACCAACATAGAATCTATTTATGAGCACCAACCTACAAGAGCACCAACCCCTTTGCTGAGCACCAACACAACAACTATTCATGAGCACCAACCCATAGGATCAGTAACCCCTATTATGTATACCATATACATATATCTCAATGTTACTTTTTCAACAAATGATAGCACATTACAATATCTCTTTCTTTTCTCTCCTTTGCTCTTCTAAGGTAGATATGACAATTACAAACCATGCTCTCTTTGACATATTATAAATGGCTTCCCAAGCCTTTATATATATCTTACTAAATGACCTTTCAATTCACATAGAAAATGGTGCCACATTTACATGACCCTTCAAATCCTTGCATTTAAAAATTCACATAGTGACCCTTCATGAACAAATGCATCCTTTCCCCTTTTATCTTTATCTTGGTGACTTTTTAAATTCCTCAAAGTGTCCCTTCATGAGAAATTATACCCTTCCTCTTTTGTCTTCACTTGGTGACTCTTGGAATTCCTCAAGATGACTCTTCATGGGAAAATGCATCCTTTCCTTCTTTTTCCTTTACCCCATGACTCTTTGACTTCTCCATGGGCCCTCTTTTGACTTTATGTAACCAAAAATATATTTGTTAATATTAAATAAATATTAACACACATTAGCCAAGATATGAACATTGAAAACACCATTAAATGTTATAAGGCCTTCATCACCAATAATGCTAGACCTTTGACATCAATGACAATATTTCCAACAAAGGATGTCAAAATTATGCACTTAGTTAAAAAACATCGCTCCATCATTAGCAGGGATACCTTCATGGATTAACTACAGAACTTCATGGTGAACTTCTAAAAGTAATCAATGGCTAGAGGGGTGATCTTAGGACAAGAGATGGTGGATTTAATATCCTCTATCAACTAAATAATATATAAGGATGAGGCCATTAATGAATTTATGGGACATATCCTAAGTAGGCATGATACAATGGCCTAGATCTTAGTTGAGCTACTGAAGGATCCTATCATCGATTTGAGATTAATCGATAGTGACTAAAATAAATGTTCTCAAGTATGGAAAGGACAAGTTGAGGCCTAAAAATAAACTTCCACCTTAGGAGCCACCCCCTCATCAACCCCTCCTAGAATGTCTTCTTTCTCAATCAACACCAACACTCCATCTTCTTCTACAGTAAGAACTTCATCATCAATTATACCATTGAGATCCCAACCCATTTCCTTTAAAATAAAAGAGCCACCTATTGGGTTCCTTCCGAACATGAAACATGTCCCATGGTCCCTTGAATTGCATTGTAAAATATTCTCATATTTTGAATAAGGATTATTCTTTAATTATAGTGCATGGAGACCCTATCTACTGATAGGTATCATGTTAACTAGTTCTTTTTGTAACCTGACTAAGGAATTTGAATTGACTATATATAGGGGTTATCCCCTTTATTGTAAATCAAAGATAAAATTTTGTGAATTAATGCAAAGAGAAAGTAAATTCCAACAATTAACTCATTATTTTCATGCATTCTTATTTCTCAACCTTTGTTAATAATATATGATCTCATTTATTTAATGGTTAAAATATAGTATTAGTGTTTGAATGCATCTTGTTAGTTTGGGATTTTAGCTAGGCTATCAAAGTCTATTGTGTATGCTCTATTTTCATCATGCTTTGCTAGTGAATGTGTTTAAGGCAATTTATTGTAGGTAGTATTTTAAAGCTTCCTTTTCAGATATGTGCATTATATTCACCTTAGAATCCTCACTACACTTATGATATTATGGGTCTAAGCACTAGGATTTCAAAGCTACTATATTCATTTGCATTATTGTCAGAAGAAATCAAAGGAGATCTATTGGTCTTTGTTGTTTCAAGGGAACTTTCTTTTTTGCCTTACCTCACTCCCTCTTTTTGAGATTTTTTTTAACATGAATCACTTTAAATTAATTCTCATTGTGTATATCCACTTGTTTTTAAAAAAATTTTGGCTTATATTGGAAAATACAAAGCAATTTACAACATAACAAATTTAGGTAGATTGTGTCATTACCATATTCTTATTGTCCCTACAACAGGGTTTGCTTGCAGACTAGAAGGTGGTAACCACATAATCTCTCCAATAAAATTGAGTGAAGCCCCAAGGTTTTCTAGGAATTACACTATACTTTGAGAAATGTTATTATATTTTTTGCATTATGTCTTTGACACAAACATACATCAATAGGAGAACAACTAGCATTAGGAGGGTAGTTTTGAGTAAATTGTGATGTATTTCAATTAAAGTATAATATAATTTATTTAAATACATAAATATTGGAGTAAATGCTACATTTTATTCTCATTTTATGTGAGATATTTATGACCTTTGAAATATCCCTATGAAAAGTGTTTGTTCTGAGAGTTCCTTTAAATACTTGCTCAAGTCTAAGGATATTCTGACATTACCCCTCTGATCTGTTGAAATTTCATCTAAAGAGTTAAATATAGGCATGTCATTAAATTATTTAAAAGGATCTGGCTCTATTTAGCCCATATATATTAAATTATACATAATTTGAACTAAGAACTTTTAGTTTTCAAGAAATAAATGTAAAAATCAGTGTCTGAGAATATTATTGTATGAAGGATCACTAGGTCAAGGCTCTATAGGTCTAGATAGAATATATTCAAGTAGTATCATGATGTCTTTACAGATTTTCATTCTAAGACACTTTAGTAAAGCCTAATACACTAAGTATTACTTAAGATATCATGTTTAGCATTAATCTTTGTAGGGTTAAACCAATTTTCTAGCAAATTTGTACAAGGTCTAAAGCTCTAGAGGTCTAGATAGAATATATTCAAGTAGTATCAAGATGGCTTTACAAAATTTTCATTCTAAGACCACTATGCTCTATTGTGGGCCTTCAAATAGGGTTATTTTATGCTATTTTGAGCTAATATTTTCCTTCTATTGTTATATTTGGTAAACCTTTGTAGTATTGTGAGTTTTTGTTAGAGATATTTACTTAAACACCCTGGAGTTGCCTAGGATCTGAACCAGATCTCACTCAGAGAATAGAGTTCCCCTTAAATATATAGAAACCCATTGTAAGGCTAGAGATGATAAAGGGAGATGTAGAAGATATAAATCCCACCCTTATTTTTTAGTAAGCTAATGTTTGCATTCTTTGTTTCAAATTTGGCTAGTCATGGCATAGTTAGGAGGATATTTTGTGAATTTACTTAGTCCTATGAATGATTTACCTAAGAACCTAGAGAAATACCTCCCTTTCTTCAATCCATATGGGGGTATAACTATCAAGGAACATATTAAATCTTTCAAGGCTACCCTTAGGCTCATAAACATCACCCATAAAGAATTAGATTGTATACTCTTCCCATTCACCTTTAGGGAAGCAACCTATGATTGGTTCCTTAATTTACCATATGATTCCATCATAGGATAGAGCCAATTCAATGATACCTTCATTACACAATTTGGAAGGTTAATTAGTGTGGGAATCATCTACCAATAGTTCACTATCCTAAAGTGAGACCTGAGTGAACCCATAAGAGCTTTCAATGCCAAATTTCAAAAGATATATTGCCTCACCATAATTCCCTATCAACCTATAGACAACCTGACACTTAAAATCTACAAGAACACCCTAGACTTGATGACGGTTATCTTCTTATGTAGGGACATGAGCATTAATACATTGCCACAAGTTTATATAGAAACTATACACATTGAAAAGCAAATGCACCTATAGGGTCATCCTACCTTTGCTATCCCAAATGTTAACTTGGCTTTACCCACTTAAAATTTGGTTCTGAATACAAACCAAAATATGTTGGCCTTGAACCAAATACCTAGCCTTAATCAGGATTCTTTAACCAGTCTAATGTTGGGGCTCATCCCTAAAATAATAACCAAGCTCTGATCCCTATTAATAACTCTAACACCCAAAGCATTATCTAGAACCCAGTTCAAAACACCAAACCTGACTCCTCAAAGGAGACTTGGAAGCAATTCAGAGAATGGTCTAAAAACTAGGTAGTGATTTCCTAAATTTACAAAGGCAAATGGGAAACATGGGAGAAGGTTCTAATAGAAATTACACATTCTAAAAAGTACAATAGACCTTTCAATAGGTCCAAAAATAATAATAACAATAATGAACCCTCAGCCAATAAGATACTCAACATAAATATCCATAAATTGGCCTTGCCTAATAGGTGTAGGGTCCATAACATGGCTAGACATGGAGAATTAGACTGTATAGAATTTTGAAATGCATTTGAAATGGCCCTCATGCTTGAAACTTATGATTTTTGGACCAAGAACAAAATGATCCTAAAATTAACATGGATGAAATCCATGCTTTCCAATAATACCATAAAAACAATTATACCTTAAGGAATAGAGCCCAAAAGCAACCTGCAACAACTTCCACACTACCTAACAAAGTTGACACTCCCCCAGACTATATAACCAAGAATGATGCTCCTCCTCCAAAGGGAAGGGATAATCAGCCTACTATAGAGTTAGCTATAATTGGGATCAAAGGTGGATAAAACATTATGGAAGATATGAATAAGATCAAAGCTAACATTACTTTACATGAGCTTGCTCAAATCACTGAGCAATGTGATCTCCTGCTTAAATATTTAACTGAGAAGTTGGACAAAGGTAAATCTAAATCTAAAAATGTGAATGTTGTGATGTATAAAAGTAAAGCTGAGGTTCATCTATTTTTTTTTAACTATTAAAATCTTTAAGAAGAACATATATAATTATTTTCTTGATTATAGGGCATCTACTAACATAATCCCTACAGGTATTTATGAAAATTTGGCACTGACTCCAATTAAGTCTAAGAGAGTTGTCGTCTAGTTAGAAAAGTCAAATCTTAAAGTGGTAGGATAACTATTAAATGTCCATATGAAGTTAGCTCATGAGCCCCAAATTTAGTAGTTCATCGACATCCTGGTCATGAAAATCCCAAAAGCATATGGTATGTTACTAAGTAGAGACTAGATGAAATCCTTGAATGGATATATGTCCACAAAATCCTTGTATGTGTGGATACCTTGGAGAGGTATGCCTAATAATATCTAAATCAAGTGAGAGCCAAGGATGAAGTTATTTATAATAAAGTATAATGCTAAGAACAAAATAGTGAATTTCTAATCCGCCAACTTGGGTGCATATGCTCTTGATACTACTCGATCAAATGAAAGCAATCATATGACCAAGGATGAAGGATTATAAATGATGTACTTTGATGGTATGATAGCCAAGTAAGTATCAAGGGTAGGTATCATGTTGTTAAATCTAGTTGGTAAGCAATACTTAGCATATTATAGATTTTTATTTCCCTGCATTAATAATCTTATAGAATATGAGGCCCTACTCTTAGGACTTCAATTTTCCATTAAACACAAGGTAAGGAAATTTTTATTCCGAGGTGATTGAAAGTTATTTATCAAGTAGGTACATAGTCAATATTAGTGCAAGCTTTCTTATTTGAAGAAATATAAATATAGAACATGGGATTTAATCAAAAGCTTTGAAGTGTTTAACATTTTCTCTATACCTAAGGATAAAAATTAGCTGGTAGACATATTGGCTTTAACATCATCCAACCTAATCCCACCTAAGGCCTTAAAAATATAGAAATTCACAATCTAATGATATATTGCCCTTCTATCCTAAATAACATCAACTACTTCTAATTATTTTATGGTGATAAGTAGATCATCGACTTCATGGTTAATTTTGGAGTCTTTGAGTCACATGTAATCGATGAGAAAGATGAAAAATACATGAAGGATGTTGAAGCTAATGATGATGGCATAATTCAACTGAAGAAGAATATAATACTTAAGGGTATGTTATCTATAGAGAGGATATTAAACCAAGAAAAGACAATGAGTCACCCCAAAATACCCAAAGTAAGTGGCAAAGATTATAAGTAAATTAACTTGGGTTCATCAAGAAATCCCCAAAACATTAATATTGGGCTTGTCTATACCAAATAAGAAGTAGCTGAGGCCACTGAGATATTTTCTAGATTTAAGGACATCCTCATGTGGTCATATAAAGACCTTAAAGTCTTTAACACCTAGGTTATCACTCATATGATCCCATTGAAGAAATCTTGTAAACCCTTTTAACAAAGGCAAAGACCCATCAACCTAGTGCTAGAGCCTCTCATATATAAAGAAGTAAATAAGTTATTAGATGTGAGGATAGTTTTCCCAATCAGACACTCTACATGGGTATTTAACTTGGTCCTAGTCAAAAAGAAAAATGGTGAAATCAAACTCTGTATAGACTTCTAGAATCTCAATTGATCTTCAAAAAAAGATAATTACCCATTGCCCTCCTTGGACAAGGTAATTCAAATGGTTAACAAATCTCATATGATGTATTTCTTGGATGGTTTCTCTAGTTACAACTAGGTACTAGTTAACAAAGAAGATATAATGAAAATGGTCTTCACAACTAAGTAGGGAAAGTTTGTGTATGGAAAGATGACTTTTGGGATCATCAATGTTGAGGCTACCTTTCAACATGCCATGGACCATGAATTCTAAGGATTAATAGATAAATGCATCATTATTTACATGAATGACTTAACCATTTTCTCTAAAAATAAGAGGGACCACATGACACACCTTCAACAAGTTTTGGAGAAATGCAGCACCTTTGGTATCTCTCTAAACCCTAAGAAGAGTATCTTTTACATAACTAAAGGTAAGCTCTTGGGAAATGTAATCATGAAGGATGGTATGGCTATTGGCCTTGATGAGGTTAATGCTATTTTCAAAATTAAAAACCCTAATAGTAAAAAGTAATTAAAGTCATCTATTGAAAAAATTAACTTTGTGCATAAATTCATTTCAGGTTTTGCCAAAATTGTTAGACCTCTAAATGCCATGTTGAAAAAGAATGTGAAGATTGAATGGATATATGAGGCTAAAATATCTTTCCAAGACATTAAAGAAGCTATAGTACAAGAACCTATGCTAATTAGCCTAGATTTTAGTAAATATTTCTACCTTTATTCTTTCACTTCTAACCACATGATTGTTTTTGTCTTAATACAAAAAGTAGATGATAAAAAACATCTAATCACCTTCATAAGTATGAACTTAAAATATGTATAATTAAGATACCAACTCTTATACATGTGAAAATATGCCTTGGTAAAATTTGTTAATAAATTTAGACATTACATCCACCAAAATAAACCTCACACCATTGTACCTGACCCCATTATTAAGCTTATGCTCAGCTAGAATGAGTTAGGAGAAAGATGAGGAAAATGGATCACTATGCTCTAAGAATATGACATAGATATCAATTCAACCAAGATGGTATGATTCTAAGTCTTAATTTAATTAATCACCAAGATTGATCCTTAAATTGATGTTTTGCATCTGGAAGCAGACTAGGTTTTGAGTGAGGAATGGTACAAAGACATCATCTACTACTTGTTGAATGGTACTTACCCACCAACATTAAAAAGAGAGAAAATAAGAGTGATCAAGCTCAAAATATTGAATTTTATGATTAGGAGGGGAGTGTTTCATAAAAAATCTATGAAGGCATCTATCTGAGATACATTTCCAAGTAAGAAACTACAGACATATTGAATAATTTCCATGAGAAATATGGAAGTAGACACCCTTTGAGTGAAACCACTACCCAAAAAATACTTAGAGTAGGCTATTATTGGCGTATCATATTCAAAGATACACATGCTCATGTCCAAACATGTCACTAGTGTTAATTATTCAACAACATATAGTAAGGGCAACCATGCCATTACAACTAGTGATTGAAGCCAGGCCATTTGCATAACGGGGATTGGAATTCATTGAGTCATCAATCCTAAATCATCGTTAGGCCACAAATTCATGTTGATATCCATTGATTATTTTACCAGGTCGACTGAAGTAGTTGCCAATAATAATGACATAGTAATCGATGTCATCAAGTTCATAGAAGAGAACATCACAAGAAGATTTGGGACTCCTTTGTCTTTGGTATGTGATAATGGTTTGGCTTTCCAATTTATAGAATTCATAGAATGGGCCTATGACAACAAGGTTGTTGTCAAGTTCTCTTCAAATCATTATCCATAAGGGAATGGCATTGCAGAATCAATGAACAAAAATTGATGAATGCAATAAATAAATTGGCAGATAAGAAACTAAGGGAGTGGTAGTCATTATTAAAGTATGCTCTCTAAGTAGATCGAAATAGATACAAACAAGCCCTGAATTCATCTCCATTATTACTAGTATATGGGAAAAAACCAATATTTCTTATTACATGACATTTACCTACTTATGAGTTCATGGCTAAATAGATGGTTGATGATGAAAGAATTTAGTTCATAATATTAAATATCATTATGATGAAGGATGCCAAAGATGATGCCCTTAATAACTTCAACAATCACCAAGACGTAGTCAAAAGGTGGTTTGACAAAAGGGCCAAAATCAATTTTTTTTACATATCAAACTTCATCTTAATTTGGGATAAAGCCCATGAGAAAAAGGGATAGCATGACAAATTCATGACTCTTTGGATTGGGCCATACCAAATTGTAGAGATCATAAGTGATAATGTATTCAGACTAAAAGATTTTCAAGGAAATGACCTAGCTCTACCAGTGAATGGATAGTACTTGAAGCACTACTTCTCAGATTCCCCTTGCACCCCATCCCAAGGACCATGAGGTTGTTTAGTATAGTAGTAGGTAAGAGTATATTAGTTTTCTTTCTACTTTGATTTCTTGTTGTGTGTTTGATTTATGTCCCTTTCTTTCCTTAGAGTAGTAGTTGTGTGTTATAGCCTAGTAATAAGCCCTTTGGGTAGGGTCCTAAATTTATTTTGTATTTATCTAAAATTATATAATATAAAGAATCGAGGTGTTGAAGCTCATGTACATTTCAATAAATGGTCATCCAAAGTAAGACACCATGCCATATGTTGGTTTAGAAAATCTGGGAGAGTTTAATGATAAAATTGTCATTCTATAGGACATGTGATCTTAATCTGATTATAATCTAATGTTAACAAACTTACATTTGATTGGATGAAGGTCCCAAAATTTTGAAAACCTGTACATATTGGCACATTATTTCAAATCACAATAATTCCTAGGCATAACTCAATCAATGAAAAGTGAGTGGTTCTTAAGCAAAATTTTTAGAATTCCTTAAAACCTAACTAACAAATTGGTTCCCAACCTCTAAGGGTTTGTAAAAAAAAGAGATCAAAAACATGTATATCAATTTGAAATAGACTTGACACTAAAAGTTTTATTCCTTTGAAGGTGATTTGGGTAAACTCTATCGAGACTATAGATACTTAGCTGGTAACAAAGCAATGCCCAAGCCCTTCCCTTTAAAACTAAGCATCATTGTGTATATCTAAAAATGCTTAGCTAGAACCTATGTTCAAATTAATGAAGTTTAAAGCTACTAATTTTGAAACCCAAAGGCATGTTTCTCAATTAATTCAAAGTACACACACATATATATGAATGTTTTTTAGGTTTTTGAGTATGTAATCCTTCAAGTGAAAATTTGTTAGTTCTAGAGAACCAATTATGATATTTGTTACATTTTCAAAGGTGTGATTACTTAATGATTACACTCTAAACTAGGATATATGAATTATAACATATTATTATGTTTCCCATAGAGGTTGCCATTTATTGAGTTCAACATGCCCCCATTTTCCTAAAATGGGGAGCCCATGAAATTTTGGGTCATTTATCCCAGGACATACCTTGTTATTTATTCCATATGATAGAATACCCTTTGTATGGTTGTAAAAGCTTAAAATTCATGGTGGTCCATGATAAATGTTAATGAGTACCTTTTAATAATGTTTCATTAACATTTAACTTCATTAGATTTCTAATGATGTAACTTGTTTGAAAATTGCTCTTGTAAGGGTTTATAATTTGAAGACCAAGGTATGGTCCCTAAAACATGATCAAAATCACTTAATAGAGGCTTCTAAACTATATTATTGCTTTTTATATGACAAAATTGCATTTAATACTATGATGTACCTTAAATTTAAGTTATAAAGGGGAGTCTAAAACAAATTTTGTACTTGGATTTACAAATTTGGACTTAACCCCTTTTAATTCTTTATCACATAAATCACTAATTTTTACATCTTTTTCCTTCATGCAAGAACTCAATGCCAACTCAACCTCAATTAACATAAAGTAGCATCACATGCATCGATCACTTAGTTATGAGGAGTTTAGGACTTAGCTGCATACATTTTAGTCTTGAAAATGGTCATGACTTAGTACCCCAACCAAAGCATGCCACTTGGCACATGTTCAAGACATTTATAATTTAAATAGAAGTATCAAAGGTTTTATACCCCATCAAATCCATAACAACATGCCCCTTAGCATCTAGTCATGATTTCTTAAGGATCCCACTACTCTCTCAAAAGTCCCACAATGGAGTGATCTAACTGCATCTTAACACTTGGAAGGAAGTCACACCCTTTGTACCCTTAGGATTAAGGTTCAAAGTTCAATTCTGACAACACTAAAAATACATAATGAGGTGATACTTGTCACTTGATTATCCAATCTTGAATAGCTAGATGTTATGTAGGAGCTACCTGGTAGGAAATTCTAATGGACTAGCGACACTAGACCCTCTTATTACATAGTGATGTCATGATCAAAGGAAGCTATGAGACCCAGTGAAAAGTGATCTAAGGGAAGGGTGACATGTGGAAAAGTGTTACAATAGATGGGTCTATTGATATTTTCATATAATACAACTGCATGATAGTATGAGCCAATGAAAGCCTACTACTTGGTAAGCTAGCAGGGTTCCCAAGTCCACGTTAGTCCAAAATAAAAGGGGTCAATCCAAGCAACATTAAAAGGAGGCGTGAGATAATCTAAATATGCCACATGCATAAATATTACACCACCCACCCAAATATCTAGATATATAAAGTAAAATACTAGAATGTATGAAGAGACACCAACTGTCAAGCACGTGTCAAGTATGACACTTGAAGGACAGATGGTTGTCTAAAAGTGTCAATTGTTAGTATAAATTAAATTCTTATGGAGGCTCATTTGGTAGTTATAAATTAAAGTTACCTCAAGAAAAATTCATGTCTATGATGATAAGACACATGGATAAACCAAAAGCGATTATTGGCCAATTCCCAAAAGTGAATATTTGAAGTCGTCAAAACAAAATCAAAGAGCCACTTGGGCTTTATGTCAAAGCAAGTGAAAGATAATTACCATTTATGTTTCATATCTTGTAATTCAAAATTTTGATAAAAATATAGGGTTTAAATCTTTTTGTCTCAAAGCTTAACATTCACCATTACTATCTATTGAAAACTCTGAAGTACTCTATATCATTTGCTAAGAAACTTTGCACATTCATCTAAATTCTAAGCAATTTGAAGCTTATTAATAAAAAATTAGAAGTCATGGCCAAAGCAAGAATGTCTCAAGCTATCAAGATAGAATAAGTCTCATTCCTATATTCTTATAAAAAATCACAATCTTCTGAGACACCAGCTTCAATGCGATTGTATTGGCCATAGAGGATAAACACTACAATGACTTATTATACCATGTGGAGAGGATGGCAGACCAGGACAATGATGATGATGAAGCTCCCAGTGTTGCAGAGGAAAGGTCTAACATCATGGTGCTTAAGTCTACAGGATTACACAAAGATGCAGCCAATCTAGAGGTGCTCCCCTGTGTGGACTTAGTCCACCAAATTTTTGTTCACTCTAGATGTGTGGATGACATGATCAAATTTGTCAACTTGGGTAATGATATCACTTATATAGCTGGATTGGAATTTCAAGCCTATTATGACTTGCCCAAGCCTGAAATTATTTATAATCAAGATACTGTGACCTAATGTCTTGATTCACACAATATCAGAGAAGTCTTGAGAAGCTAGGTAGAATACTTGAGGAGGTTTATTTTCAAGTCTAAAATAAATCACATCCCCATCACCCAATTTAGAAAAGTGGTGAGAATGGGGATGGCCATGATGAATAAGTTGCATATAGCAGAAGACACTAGCCATATGGATGAAAAGTGGGTTTTACTATTGTCTATGATTATAGATGACTCCATGACCCCTCCCTTACGGAGATCATCTCCTAAAATTTGGCTGCCAAATTTAATAAGACCATGGCCAATAAAGGAAATCATTTATATATGATGCCCTATTTGGTTGATGCCATATGTGCCACTCTCAAGTTCCCCCACTTTATCAATTGGGACCCAAACATGATATGGATCATCCCCCATATATTCATAAAGGTTAAAATTTATAAATATAGGTAGGAGATGTAGGTTATTGTTGAGAAATTCTACCCAATTGTAAATAGAGACATCTAATAAAAAACTATGCCTAGGCTGTTAACAGATATCAGGGTAACCCTTAGCACATTGGGAGCCTACTAGTACTACTAAAACTACACTATAATTAGAGTTAAGGGAATCAGGATAACCCCATTCAAATTGCCCACCACAGTGCCAAACAAGTTGGTTGAGTAGGAGATTGCCTTCCAACTACACATAGGAATAGAGGGATTGTGAAAAAATAAGAAAAGGGGGCCGATCCACCCCCAATTGGAAAACATCGACCAATTCAAAATTGAAACCTGGCACTTAGTCATAGCTACTACCAAACATAGGTCCACTTTCAATTTGGAGAAAGATAATGATAGGGAATAAGACCCTAAGCACTTGACATTCAATCATTGTGTTAAACAAATGGCACCTCTCAGTATCATGTATCATCATTAGCCCAAAGATGGATATCAGTTTTAACTTAATGCAACTGATAATGTAGAAGTTAAGTAGAGGCTAAAGGTTATTAGGATCATGTAGGTGAAAGGAAGACTGGATGACACTAATTTTTTTAGATATCTGAGAACTAGGATACTAAAGTAGGAACATCAACATCTCCTATCCATACTCCCAGTGTTGAAGAAGAAGGGCCAACTAACCCAAAACTCAGTCATAGAATACTCCAAGTATTGTCTCCTACTTTAGAGAATGGAGGGACTAGCACTGGGAAATAAGTTGGGTAGGCTTCCATCTCAGGGATCCCATCTAGCAGTATGTCCTAGGTGTAAAGTGATCTTACAACACAAGATGCACCTTTAATAGGAACAATATTAGCTCGTACTCCAATAATTTCAACATCAACATTACCTCCCCTTCTTCCTATTAAAGAAGGACCAAGTGTTGCAGGTTAGGAATGCATTGCCTTACCCCCCTCTTTATTTTACAAGTATCCCTTGAGTGTATTTGAATCTTCCCCTTGACTGTGGGTCATGTCAACCTCTAACCTTACAAGGCCCTCACAAGACATATAGTTAGCCTTGAAACTATGCCATTTCCCACCATCACCCCTTTCACCATATCATCCACTTTCATGGCCTTGATGATGGTTAATATGCCCCTAGTCATGCTTGGGCCTATGCCTAGACCCAACCCATAATTGCGTAAGAAGAGACCTACTATCATACTTCCATAAGTTCCACTATTCTTTACTAGTTCTTCAATTATCACTACTACTTATTCATCCCCTAACTCTACATTCATATTGGCCACAACCACTGATACCTTCTATATGTCTACCTTCTAGGGGTTGATTCCATCTCATCTATTATCTCCCTCATTAGATCCCCCAAGTGGTTCTTCAGATACATCATAGATTAAGCAGATGTAGCTAGCTGCTAGGGAGAACCTAGACCAGATCATTATGGACCCTCCCCAAGTTACATTGAAATTTAACAAGGATTATGGGGCAATGAAGAGGGTGACCAAGAGGAATGTCACCCACCCTAACCAAACAATCTTGTATGAATCATAAGAAACCTTATTTGAGTTGACAAAGATAAATAAAGCCAGGTAGGGCTAACATTAACAATATGAGGACCCCCTCTAATTTCTCCAAGCAACTATGGATGTGGCTACCAAATTGGTTAAGGGAGTGCAGTAAATAAAAACTAACTTTGAGTAGCAAGACAAGGCCACCTTACAGAGTAGACCATAATAAGAGAGGAATGGGTCATGGAAGAAATGTTTGATATGTTGAATACCTTGGCTCACTACAAGGTAAAGGGAGATTAAATATATAATAAAGTCCTCAAGGTAGAAGCTACATATGTAAGATACAATAGAAAGATAATCAACTTGATGAGGTTGATCAAAATGAAGAAATTTGAGGACCTAAACCTAATTTCCTTAGAGGAATTGAGCATTTCTCAATCCTATGAATTGGAAAGAGAAATAAATTGAACTAGTAGATTGAAGATATGAGGTCCCTAGGGAGATCCCTTATGCAACAAGTTGATAAAGTTATCACATTACTAAAGGATGATATAATTATGTACTTGGATAAATAATATGGCTTCATCATTAGCAGGCATGCCTTTAGGGCTCAACTATAGAACTTCATGGTGAACTTTTAAAAGCAAGCCATGGCCAAAGGGGTGACCTTCAAACAAGAGATTGTGGATTTAGTAACCTTTACCATCCAAAGAATAAAGAAGACTGAGGCCATCAACAAAGCTATTGGACCTCTTCTAAGTAGGCATGATGTAATGGTCAGGCTCACAGTCAAGATGTTGAAGGAGCCTATCATCGATATGAGATTAATCAATAGTGACTATAATAAATTCTCCCAAGTATGGAAAGGGTAGGTTGAGGCCCAAAAACAAATTTCCACCTCAAGATCCACCACCTTGTTAGCCCCTCCTAGAATGTCTTCTTCCTCAACCAGCACTAACACTCCATCTTCTTCTATAGTAAGAACTTTATCATTGACAATACCAATATGATCCCATCCTATATCCTTAGGAACAATATAGCCACCTATTGGGTTCCTTTTGAATAGGAAACATGTGCCATGGCCCCCTAAATTGCATTGCAAAGTATTTCCATATTTTGAGTAAGGAATATTCTTTAACTTTAGGGCATATGAGACCTTATCTACTAATAGGTGTCATGTTACTTGGTTCTTTTTATAACTAACCAAGGAATTTGAATGGAATATAAATAGGGGTTCTCCCCTTCATTGTAAACTAGAGACAAAATTTTGTGAATTAATGGAAAGAGAAAGTAAATTCCAGCAATTAACTCATTATTTTCATGCATTCATGTTTCTCAACCTTTGTTAATAATATATGATCTCATTTATTTCATAGTTAAAATATGGTATTAATGTTTTGAATGCATCTTTTTAGTTTGGGCTTTTAGCTAGGCTAACAAATTCTATTATGTATGTTATGTTTTCATCCTGCTTTGCTAGTGAATGTGTTTCAGGTAATTTATTTTAGGTTGCATTTTAAAGCTTCCTTTTTAGATATGTGCATTATATTCACCTTAGAATACTCATTGCACTTATGATATTATGGGTCTAAGCAATAGGATTTCATAGCTGTTAGTTTCATTTTCATTATTATCATAAGAAATCAAAGGAGATCTGTTGGTATCTGTTGTTGAAAGGGAATATTCTTTTTTGCCTTAACTTACTCCCTCTTTTTGAGATTTTTTTAACATGAATCACTTTAGATTAATGTTCATTATGCATATCCATTTGTTTGTTTAAGAGTTTGGGATTATATTGGAAAATAGAAATCAATTTACATCATAACAAATTTAGGTAGATTGTGTCACTACCATATTCCTATTGTCCTTATAGCAGGGTTTGTTTGCAGACTAAAAGGTGGTAACCACATAATCTCTCCAGCAAAATTGAGTGAATCCACAAGGTTTTTCAAGACCTACACTATAATATGATAAATGTCATTCTATTTTTTGCATTACATCCTTGACATAGACATACATCAATTAGTTTTCCCCACTATGGGCATACATATTCTTATCTCCACGTACACTTTTTAGTTACATTATTATGAATCACATATATAGTTAGGGGATATTGTTTGCCTTCACTTATTCCACATTATCATGGATATTAAATTTGGTGCACATTATGTCTTGACACATATCATAGACTATTTATAACTATCCCATTCTTCTATTTGTGTATCCTTTCCACTTGTCCTTCCTTTAATGGGTGTAAATAGTTTAAAATCGCATATAAAATATTCCAAAAAACCAAAATCAGGACCTAAACATGACACATTTTTTAATTTCACACATTTTATTTATGTTATTTATCACATTTTGGTAGAATACATATCATTTTTCATATGAAAATGTGGCTCATGATATATTTGAGTGAGATGTAAGACATACATGATACATAGATGCACATATGCATGGAATTTCTATACCCATGGGCCATGCCAATATTGGGGGTATCTCATTACATATGTTAAATTATTACATGTTATATATTTCTAAGCACTTTTCATTTATCATGTTGATCTACATTTATTTCTTACACATCTTGCTCTTATTTATATTCTTTATAGTTTTGCATTTCATGGATATATTACTTTACTATGTTGTGACATTGACATAGATTGACAATGTAGACTAGTTTAAATTGTTCTATGATTTATTGTTACTATTTCATTTTCTATATGCTAATATTTGATTATGTTTAGTTATCTCTTGTCTTATTTTATGACATTTCTTGATTGAGTGTATCATTGTATATCTCTTTCTTTTTGCCCTTGCCTTTTCTTCTTGCATTTACTTGATTGAATTTTCATTGTATGACATTTTTTGTTTGGGCCCTTGGATTCTTCTATGACATTTTATTTTCCATTGCATGTGTATTTTTCTTCATATGATATTTGATTGTCCATTGTGTCTAGCACCTCCCTTGTGTGATATTGAACATTGTCATGTGTGTTTTATTGTGTGTGTCATGTCCATTACATTGCTACACCCCTAACCTACTACATGTACTGGGATAAAAATAGCCAATTTATGGATTACTTATCCCTTTTTGATGTTATATCATGTTTATCTATGCATTCTTTTGGTTAGTAAGTTAGCCTATGAAGTAATCATGCCCTAAGTAGACTATAAATATGAGGTAGTGGGTAGTTATTTATCATCATATTGTAAATTTTGCTCTTATTGAAGCTTGTGGAGGTTGCCCCCTCAAAATGGATTGTCTTTTATTCATATATTTTATTTATATCATTCTAATTTATTATTTAAGTAATTTCATTACAAGTGGTATCAGAGCTATGATTTGGGCAATCTTGTGGGTGAAACCCTAATTTTAGAGATTTAATTATATATTTAAATCTATTGTAAAGTTTTCCCTAATTTTTTTATTGAATCTAGGTAATTAGTCAAGGACATCAAAAAATAAACATTAGGATTTAGAGGTCAATTTTATGCAAGTTATTTCAATTTTAGGTTTTATCATAAATTTACTCTATAGTGCACAATTCAAAGAATTTTTATGAGTTGTTTACATTTATGGAAAGTTTATAAATATCTATATGGGGTATTTTTTTTGTATTTTTTTAATTTGAGATCGACATAAGTACAAAAATGCTTGGTCAAAGTTGGGTCAAAAGTGCTAATCATGATCGACATTATCAAGCCCTTTGATGGTAGGACCGTAAACTAGGGGCCAAGGAAAAGGTGTCAAAACTCTAGGTAAAAATCATCATAAGGAAGATATGGAGTTAGAATGGGGAGTTAATAGATATTTTATACTAGGGTTCTCTGAGATAGATCATAAAGTGAGTTAGCTTGACTACAATGTGCAAGGCATTTAATGTGAAATACAAGGCATACAATCTGATATGAAAGCCATACAATTTAGTTTGGAAAATATCATGATGGCTTTACAAAATAATCATCCAAATCATCCATCTATCACTATTACGTAACCCCACCATGGTGGATCTCCTAACCAGCCTAAACCAAATTTAAGCACCTTGCCATAGAGGAACATGTTACCAAAGGTAGATATGCATAAATTTGATGGAAATTATCCACTCAATTAGATGAACCAAATGGATTTTTTTTACCTGCATCAGATCCCATGTGGATATAAGGTTACCATGGAATCCTTGTATTTATAACCTAAAAAATTTATTTGATATTGATGGTTGTGTGCTCGAAAGAAAAAGATGACTCCCAGTGTCACATGGTCAATTTTTATGGAGTTATAATTACACTATAGCAATAGTGTGACAGAGAATTAATTTATCCAACTAGAAAAATAATGATAGATTATCTTAGTCAAGGATTATATTCATCATTTTCAGAACCTATCTTTGTGTGTGGATATAATTTTTGATGAGAACCTAAATGACCTATTTTTAGGTGGCCTTAAGGACCGTATTCAACATGAGGTATGCATTTTTAATCCACTTAATATTTTTGATTATATTATCATGGCATGCATGGCAGAGGAAAAATCCATAACTAATAAGAATCATTTGTTTACTCACTTCAAAAATCATTTGATATCGACACCATAATTTCCTCCACCTACCAAATTGACCCCTCAAAAAATTAAAGAGAAGCGTGCAAAAGGATTATGTTTTATCTATGATAACAAGTGGAGTAAAGGACACATATGTGTTGAGATGAAGTTATTCTAAATTAAGGGATCTAATGAAGATGATGAAGAGGATGTTGCCTCCAATGATGATGAGGAAGAGATATAAGAGGTACCTAAAGAATCCTAACTTACAATCTCTTGTCATACACTTTTGGGGATTAACACTTCTCAAATAGTTAAGGTGGTGGGTTTCCTCAAGAAATATAAGTGATAGTGTTTGACTCAGGGAGAACACATAACTTCATCAACCATAAGTTGACCACTTGATTGAATTATTTTATTTATCTAGCACCAAAATTTTAGGTTGTGATTACAGATGGTGGCACAATCAATTGTTCAGGTAAATGCCATAGTATTAAGCTTGCTATGGGTGAGTACAATCTATATTCTCCTATGTTGGTTATTCCTATGGGTGATACAAACATTGTTTTGGGAATCCAATGGCTTAGAACCTTGGGTACAATTGAGATGAACTTATAGGAAATATTCATCCACTTTCATTCTAAAGGTAGGAAAATTGAACTACATGGATTACCAGTAAAATATCCATAATTGGTTAGTTCCCATAAAATGACAAAGATAGTAAAAATGGGGCAGAAGGATTTATAGCACAATTATGTTCCATATAATTTCAGCCCAAAAATGCATCTACCCATACTGATCTACAAATGATTTTTTATGACCACCCATCTATTTTTAGGGCCATTCCAAAAGGACAACCACCAAAAAGAGAACATAATCATGTTATTCAACTACTTCCAGAGACTCAGCCACCAAATATTAGACCATGTAAATATCTATATACACAAAAGAGTGAAATAAAAAATATGGTCCATGAGATGTTAGAGTCAGGGATCATCAGGCATAGCCAAAGTGCATCTTCATCACAAGTGGTCATGGTGCATAAAAAGGATGACACATGGAGGATGTGCCTAGATTACAAGGAACTCAACAAGTACACCATCAAAGATAAGTTTCATTATCTATTCATTTATGAGTTATTTGATGAGTTATATGGTGTTATTTATTTCATAAAATTGGATCTTAGTTTGGGGTACAATCAAATTAGAATCAGGGATGAAGATGTTCATTAAACTAATTTTGGAACTCATGAAGGCCATTATGAGTTTTTGGTAATTCCCTTTGGTCTTACAAATTCACCGTCTACTTTTCAAAGCTTGATGTACACTTTTTTTAGTCTTTTTTTAAGGAAGTTTATGTTAGTTTCCTTTAACAACATATTGATTTATAATAAGACATGGGATACACAGTTGTAACATGTGAAATAGGCATTGATAGTTTTGTGGTAGCATCAACTTTATGTGAAACCATCCAATTTTGCTTTTGGAGTATAGGAGGTAGAGTACCTGGGTCACATTGTATCACATTAAGGTGTAAAATTTGATCCTTAGCAGATCAAATCTATGGTGGAATGGTCAATTTCCAGAACTCTCAAAAACCTCTAAGGGTTCTTAGGACTAATAAGTTACTACCTAAGATTTGTGAAAGGTTATGGCAGCATAGCATCTCCACTCATTGCATTGCTAAATAAGGATGCCTTCCATTGAAATGATATATCCACTAAAGTATTTGATCAACTGAAAGTAGTTATGTCCACCACCCTAGTTTGGCTACACTAGAATTCTTAAAGACATTCATTGTTGAATGTGATTCTTTTGGATCAAGTTTGGGAGCAATACTAATGATGGAAGGAAGCCCCCTTGTATTTAAGAGTCATAAATTCAAATTTAAGAATCTAAAAAAACATATCTATGAGAAATAAATGATGGTTATTCTTCATGCAGTCAAGTAATGGAGGCCCTATCTGATGGGTAGACACTTTAAGGTGAAAATGGATCATGATAGTCTCAAATACTTTTTGGAATAGAGATTATCATTTGAGGAACAACATAAATGGGTAAAAAAATTATTGGGTTATGATTTTGAAATCACATAAAATAATGGTAAAGATAATGTAGTAGTAGATAAGCTATTAAGATGAGATACATCCACAAAAGCATTACCTTGTTCAATGTCCATGTTGTGAGTGGATTGGGTGGATGAAGCTAGGTTAGAGTGGGAGCAGGACAAAGATACATAGGTTTTGATTTAGAATATCCAAAAAGGTTTTATAGACTCTAAAAAATTCAAATGGAAAGGTAATTACCTATGGTATAAGGATAGATTATACTTGTGTAAATGTTTAGAACTTGAGCATAAGATTCTTGTAGAGTTTCATGCATCTCCAATAGATTATACTTATCACAAAATCAAACGATAATTATTTTAGGAAGGAATCAAGGGAGATGTATAAATTGTTGTGGTAGAATGATTGATATGCCAATATAAAAAAGGTGAGATAGTTAAGACCCCAAGCATGTTACAACCTTTAGCAATTCCTAGTCAAAGGTAGGAAGAGGTTTCCATGAATTTCATCGTAGGGTTGCCTTGTTATGAAGGTAAGAATGTTATCATGGCAATTGTGGACATGATTAAAAAATATGCCAATTTTTGTGCCCTCTCACACCCATTTATAGGTAGTACAATAGTAATTATTTTTTTGAAGGGAGTTCTACAATTATATGGAACCCCAAAAATAATTATAAGTGATCATGATCCTATTTTCACTAGTAATTTTTGGACTAAACTATTTTCCTATTTGGGTACTTAACTAGCTCATAGTTCATCTTACCACCCATAATCTAATGGATAAACATAAGTGGTCAATAAATGTTTAGAGGGGTATCTCTGTTATTTTATATCAGATAAGTAGGAATGTTGGGTTAAATGACTGCCACTTGCAAAATGGTGGTATAACACATCTTTCCATACTTCTTTTAAAATGTCCCCATTTCTAGTACTATATGGTTACCATATGCCTTCCATCACTCTTTTTTAAAGGGGAAAACCAAGGTTCAAGATGTGGAATAGCACATTCAACATCAAAGAGAGGTTTTGGTTGGTTTGAGAGAGAATTTGGTCTTGGCACAAAATAGGATGAAGCAACAAATAGATCAATAATGTAGTGAGTAACATTTTAATGTGGGTGATTGGGTATTTGTATGTTTGTAGCCTTACAAGTAGATGTCCTTAAATCAACAAAAAAAGGACAAAAAAATTACTCCTAAGTATTATGGCCTTTATTAGGTTCTACAAAAAATTGTAAGTGTAGTTTACAAGCTGGAGTTGCCTCATTTTGTAGACACCTAAATATGACCTTCAATGACCTCCAACCAAGATTTTGACCAATTTCCACCTAAAACACATAATTTGGCCTCAAAACACAAAAATATAGTAAATGATGTGAAACTAACATATTCAAGTGCTGATTTTGGCTAGAGTATCATTAAATGGGGCAATGTAATTTGTGGGCCATCTAACTTTGATCAGATCATTTTGAGTCAAAATGCTAATTTTACACCTAGGTGCTCTGGATTGCTCTTTCCTATCAAATCTCTTGCACAAGATGCATGCCTTTATTATTTGATTTTGATAGCATCCTAAATGGGATAACAGATCCAATGCATATGACATTGACTTCCAATTCCAATCCTGTCAAATTTTGGACCAATAACAAGGCATTTTGATCAATTTGAGTAATTTGTGCACAAAGTGCTTAATCATGCTTAGAGCTAGTCAAACTAAATTAGAGATCAATTAAAAATTTCATGGAAACTTTTTTAATACTTATTTTTGGAAATAAATATTGAATATCTACATCATTAGGTGACCTCATTTCTTGGGAAGACATCCTTAGGCCATAAATGCCACAAATATCAAGATTCATTCCTCCCATGCCTAATCAAAACCCTACATACCTATTAATTTCTCCTCTATCCCAATTATTGATGAGCCTATTTATCAAATTTAATTGCATAATTGGATTAATCCTTTGGCCACACATCTCAATCTTGAGTGGATGGTTCAGGTTGATTCTAGCCTTTTTCAAAAATCTATAAATAGAGAGGCCATGAACATCATTTCTAAGTCTTGATAATGAAAAGTTATAATGAACAAATGATTTTAAAATCTATTTAAATTAGTGTTACCATGTCAAATTGATTCCAATCCAAGCCAAGACAAAGCCACAAGGTGCCAAGGAGAAGAGGAGATAGACAAGCCTCCTTTGATGAAGACTTCATGAAGACAAGCTAAGCAAGCCACTACAACAAGCATTTTGGAGCATCCAAAGAAGGTAAAAGAGGGTCTATTTTGCATTTTAGTTTTATATTTTATTCATGTTTGCTAACTAATATCTCCTTAGTTTCTATGCCTAGAGATGTTATGCTAGTTAGTGTGTTTCTTTCATTTTGTTTTCATTTTGGGACTAACACGATACTAACCATCCTCTCTTGAGTCAAATTCCTAGATCACATAATGACATGCCTGATGGGACTCAACACATCCCATGTATGAAGGAGAGCATGAGGCAACTTTAAAATTTTAATTTGGATGCTTAAAACTCTTGTAATTTGATTTTCTAACTTTTTTTTGCCATTTTTCTTTATCACAGGTTTACACAGTAACCATCATCGATTAGTAAAACCATCATTGTTTGGCATAGCCATCATCAGTCATTGTTATTATAGCCATTTTTGATTAGATAACTATTATTTGTTAGTAAGTGTAACCATCATCAGTTATAGAACTGACATCGGTCACTATGTTTTTTTTAAAAACACAAACTTGAGAGCTAATAGGCCAATTTAAAATGCTTGGTTTGGGGTCATACAGACTCCATTTTGGATGATTTTTTTTAATAATGATGTGTTTTCTCATAAATTTTCAGAATTTGACATTATTTTAGATTAAATTTTCATATATTTTTAATATAATTTTGAAAATATATTTAAAATGTTTTTAATCTAACATATTTGCTTTTGGGGTGATGCCTTAAGGGTAGACAGGTAACCGACAGACTTAAAACTTGCTAAAAAATGATATTAAGACATATTTGGCATGATTTTAAAATGAATTAAGAATCTTGTTTTTGGTTATTAAATAAATATTTAGGTGCTTAAGTGAATGTTTTCATAAGTTAGGCTTTCAAAGTTCACAATCTTAAGACCAAGGGGTTAAATGAACACCACCCAATTTTTCAAATTTGGTGTTTAAAAATGAACTCTTTCTAAATTTTTTTGGTATTCAATAGTTACTTGATCTAATTTTTTTTAGCAAAGAGAGGGGTGTTGTGTGTATGATCTTCTATTTGTCCCCTTTAGGGAACCCTTGGAATCAAAAGTGTCATTCATATTACAAATTACCTAATCCAAAGCATAGATAGAACATCGTCTAAAGCACTCCCCAAAAACTCAAAAAAGTATTGGGTGACCTTGTCACAACCCTAAACTATTTTTGTTTTATGCTTTCTTTCATTTCATTACATCTTGTCTTGCGAGGGGGACTTCATCACCTCCCAGGAGTTCTTTATGGAAGCTTTGACCCAAGGTTTCATCTCCCAGCACTGATGTCATTTGGCTCCATATTGGAGTTGTACATGAGACGTAGTGGCACTTTAGACATCAAACTACACTGAGCGAATAGTAGGATGTAGTGTTTATAAAAAGGACTAGACCTTTTTGTAACAAGCCAAGTGATATGGACCCAAAATCTGTGTTTTTTTTTTGCATTATTTGATGTGAAAGTCATTGTGCACTTGATTCCCTTAGAACGTTAAAAAATGTGTAGATGTTTAGACAAATCCCCACTTGTCATGGAAGTATTTTTAGTGCAAGGTGTGCCTCAAGGTCCACATTATAGTATTTTCATTTGAGAGAAGGGGGGTGTAAAAACCCTACTATATAATGCACATTTACTTTTGGATGAACACTTAGAAACCTCTCAAATGACGTATATTGATGGATTCCAACAATACCAAGTAACCTTGTTAGTTTAGGATCTAAGGGAGATTAATTAGTTGTTTTATCCTAGATTAAAGTCTTATTTGGATTCAAAAACTTGGTGTCAACAAATGATCCAAACCAAACACATGGTCCCCAATCTTTTTTGAACAAGGAGGCATTATGTTGCTCGCATAAATCTTCATTTTTTCTACCTTGTTCAAATTTATCACATTTTATTTTGAGTCATATCATCAACTTTGATGCAGTTATGTTGCCCACATGAGTCTAGAAATTTTTGCCTAAATTGTTTTTAAGTCCATTGATAATTCACATTCAAACTTGAACCTTTCTAAGTTCTAAAAGTTGGTTTGTTAAACTGGGTTCACCATTTACATGCTAAACTTGTTTTAACTTGGGTTCAAATTCTTATTTGGATTGAAGGCCATTTTAGAGACTCATAATCATGTTTATCATCATAGTTAGACTCAAGTCTTTTCATGCTCAACACTTGCACTTTGAGTCTATGAAACTGACATTTGGTGGTACCATTCTAATTTAATGAGTTTTTGAGACCGTTTGAGTGCAATGCTTCTTGCCTTAGGGATATTTCCAAAACTTTGAGAGTGTGTGCATAATTTGAGTCAATAAATATAGTGTTATACTATCAAACTTATGGGAAATTATCTTTGCCTTAGAGATTTTTTCAAACAAGAATTTTGTCATATCTTTGGGTAGTTTAGTGTTGTTACGCTGCCCAAAACATTTTAGATATTATTTCATAGGCCCTCTTGCATAGAGTTCAAATTTGTTCCTACATTTTCAAACCAATCTGAGTGTACCTTTGTGAACCTTTTTCTAGTACATTTACATCGTTCACTCTTTATCTAACTTATTTGTCAAAAAAACCAAGTTTTATACCATTATTTGTGAGAAAAATAAACCATCTCTAAAGTGCCTTTTATTTCATACCTTATACCTATTTAATCGAGTTCATGTCCAAGAATCAAGTGCCTAGTTTTTGTTAAAAGTGTTTCAAATCTGTTAGATTAAAAATTTCATCTATTTCAAAGTCTAGCTTTTGACGTTGTTTGGCCAAGAGTCCTAGCACATACCTTATTTGAGCCTAGCTTTTGACACTGCATGTGGCCAAAAGACCAAGAAACTTTTGATTTTCCTAGATTAGAATGATCTAAAACACTTCAACCTTAGATTTTGGCATTTCAATTTTTAGTCTATTTACTTTCTTATCTTTATGTGAAACATGAAGCATTAAATACTTAATGCTAGCTTATTTCCTCACAAATCTTTGCGTAAACCTTTTGATCCTTCTGACGAATCTAGACCAAGTTTAAACATCAACTTTTAGACATTATCTTTTTAGAGTTTGTAGAAATATTTAACCTTTTATTGTAAAAACATGTACTATGGATCCCAACATGTATTCCTACACTCGTAGTGGACTCATGTACAATCTAGGGATTAGTAATGTGGTTACACAAAAAGAAATGGCGCAAGACCCCTACATAGATAATATTGCTTATGAGATGGATATGTATCCCTCTTATAATACTCAATTAGGGGCACAAAGACAAGATATATTGGCTAACTATTTGGTTAATACATCACCTTATTCAGAATAAGACCAAGAAAAATTGCATAATACCTAGCTGCAATACCCACAACTGATGAACCATTTCTTCAATAGTCACGCTCTATTAATAATCCTTCCATTTATGATCCATTTTTATTTAAACATCATTTTTTGGGGAACAAAGATGAGATTTTGGTTAGATCCATAGATGTAGGGGCCAAGTTTCTAGTAGACTTCCCCCATGAGAATTTATCAAGCCTAGTAAGAATGCCCCACAACATAATTTACGATCAACAAGCTTCTTATAGCAATCCTTTGGCTCTATTCCAAACAACATATCAGGACCCTAATATGCCTAAAAAAGGAAAAAACCTCATGGAAGACCACTTTAACCAAATACAAATGGCATATCAAACCTACCTAAATCTAGAATGAAATTTCAATTAGATGACCATGGTGATAAAACCTCTTATTGACTTAGTTCCTTCGATAGGAGTTTTGATGGAGTTAACTGGTCAAGACAATCAGAGTTAAGACCCATTCATACAAAAAACTTCAGTAGACAACTTACTACATATGCCCATTATTAAAGAAGTGTCTTTTGCTTCTATGCAAAATAATGAGAAAAATATAGTGGACAATGTACAAGCAACGTCTAATCCAAATCAAAGTGGTACTAATGCACAAACAACTAGTCAACAAAATGTGCCTTTAGTGAACACTACAAGTGGTTCTCTAAATTAGGGAATAGGAGTTTCTACATCCCAACCTCAACCAACTACTTCATCAACTATGCAACCAATAAGATTAGGTTGTCCAAAAAAAACCAATGTCATTCCTCAACAACAGAATGTGATAAATCCTACTCCCCCTCAAAAAATGCTAATTAGTATTCCACAACAGTAGTCAAAATCTAGTGTATCAATGAAATAGAGGTCAAATGTATTGCCACCTCAACAAATGGAAACTAATGTTCCACCTCATCAGGTAGTGACAAACATACCTCTTCAGTCGCATATTAGTGTACCAATCCAAAACCAAATAATGACTAGCCAAAAACATGTAAATATTGGTCAACAACATATGCCAAATATTTAACATGCTTTCAATTCCCAACAAGGATTCATACAACAAGGAGGCTCCCATGTTTCTCAAGTACCTACTAGATAACAATCAGTTCAAAATGTGCCACAAGTTTAGAGATAGGGTCTTGGTCTATAAGTTCTCACTCAACATCAAGGTTAAATTAGTCAGTAACATGTTCCTTTTCAGCTGCATCAAGCATAGTATAGTTATATCTCTCTATCCCAACCACAAAATCCTCCAAGTTAAACCTTCATAGCTAACCCAAACTAGAATATCACACAACAAAATGTGTAATTTCAAGTACATCCTAATCCATGTATGCATATTTTTAGTCCATTTTATAACTAGAATAACGTAACCCAATGGATATCTCCATCATACCCTGGTCAAAGTGTCCCACTTATGACCTCCCAACCATCTACCCAAACTAATATTCTCCCTCAAACCAATGTTTCTTCCAATTTTCTATCCCAAGAATTGCAATAGATGAAGGATGCAATTGCTACCATTCAGGCTGGGAAATAGACTAAAAATTTTAAGTTAGATGACGTGTGTTCTTATCCATTCAACATGGAGTAATTTTAAATACCATTTCCTCTAGGATATGAACCATCGAAATTCAACAAATACAAAGGGAAAGGTGACCCTAAGGCCCATTTAACTAAATTCTTTGTCACATGTCAACCAATGGCATATAGTGATATATACATGTTGTTGTTATTTCTAAAGAGCTCGGTTGGACAAACCATGGAGTGGTTTTTAAAATTTCTCAAGATTTTAGTAACAGATTTTGATGATCTTTCTGATAAGTTTATGCAGCACTTTTTCTATAATCTCAAACATGAGATTTCATTGGTTGACTTAACACAAGCAAAACAAAAGGCTGGTGAAAGTTTTGCAAGTTATCTACAGTGATGGAGATCCCTTGCAAGCTGATTCACCCATAGTTTACCAGATAAATAATTAATTTCTTTGTTTACTAAAAATTTGCATAGTGAGATAGCTTATCATCTAGAACTACAATGTGCACATACTTTTAAAGAGATCATCGGTAAAGGCTTGTTGATTGACCAAGCCCTTATTAATAAAGGGATCATCAATCTTACATCAACTAATTAGAATCAAGGTACGAATAAATAAAGTGGTCAAAACTAACATCCAATCCAAGCGCAAGCATCACAAATAACATAGGCCAATAACCAAGATAGACCAAAGCAATTCAACCGCAATAAGAATGTTGTGGGTAATGGAGTAACTGAGTCACATCATGTCCAAATAGTGAAAACATCATCTATACCACCTTTTTATCTTACTCCTACCCAACAACCTCTCCAACCAATGTCACAAGCACAACCAAGACTCACACAACAAATGCAACAACCTTTACCATTACAAACCCCTCCTCCAAAGAGAATTATGCCTATGCATCATATATTTAGTGACCTAGGAGAGCTTATTGAGTCTTTATTTTTCAAACTTGTTATTACTAATCTGATTAGTTGGCTTATACCAAAGCATTATCCATAAGGCATTCCTTATCCTAATTAGTACCATGAAAATGAATTTTGTGAATATCATCAGGTTGACGGGTATAATCTATGAAGATATGTGAAAATCAAGCATTTGATTGAGAATATGTTGGAGAATGGGGAGATAACATTAGATAATGGTGCTTCCACCTCTAATCAAACTCTTGGGATTTATCAAAACCCCTTTCCCTATCATAACACATAATAGTCGCATAACAGTCAACAACAACAACATCGGTCGGTGCAACAAAAAAATCAACAGTATCAAAATCAAAGGTTGAATCAGTAGAATAAATAGTATAACCCACAATGTTAGAATAATGGATAAAACTAAGGTCAGCATGATAACAACCAACAACCTACCATGCAGTTTCGCATGACTACAAGAAGGTTGTAGGTCATATTACAGGAGGTAGCATTAATATCATCTCCATTAATCTTGGACTGAGCACTAATAAATTTAGACCATTACTAAATAATACCACTCAATAAAATTACATGGATAATCCTTATTTCACCTGGGACTGCACATAGGCAAACTGATAAATTGGGACTTCCACTTTTGGACCTTATACCAGTAAGTTGCCCTTGTTATGTGACCACATACAAGTGCACCAACAACTAAGACTTGTCCTATCTGGTCCCACACCATTCCCAACATTTGTTAGCAATTATGGTCCAACATCTAATCTTGATTATGCAATCACAACTCAGAGGTCAAAGATTACTATCCTAGGCCCATAACCATCTGCCACTTTGCTTATCATTTAGCCTCAAAATAAACCATTCACCAATGACCAAGACAAGAAGTTTGATATTGTGGAACAATTACAGAAGACACTAGCACAAATTTCTATTTTAGATTTTTTATGAACGTTAACAATCCACAAAAACATTTTTAATGAGTTTCTAACCCAATTCATTGTTGCCAATGACATATCCCTAGATAAATTTCAAGCTTTGGTTGGACACCTAACTCTATCCCAACAAGTCACATTCAACCAAAGTGATATGTCTTCCCTTGGCCCACTCAATAATAATCTATTATACATATAAGTTTATAAAAAGCAACATAAAATGAAATGTGTCCTTATAGACAATGGATCAGGCCTCAACATAGTGTCTCTAAAGCTCATCAAGCTTCTTGGGTACACAATGGTAGATCTCCAACCATAAATTATAACTATCAAATCCTATGATAATCAAGAAAGAGAATCACAATGCACCATTAGCTTACCAGTTATCATCATGCCTTTAACCCATGATACACTTTACCATGTGATTGATCTTTAGTTGCTATATAATATGCTTCTAGGAAGGCCTTGGTTACATGAGATTCATATAGTCCCATCAACTCTACACCAATGTATCAAGTTCTCTCACTCAGGGATGGAAGTGAATATTTCAGGAGATTTACACACATATGAACATTGCAAACATCTTGAGGTTGAGTTTCAAAGCTACAATTACCAATACCTCATGAATCCAAGTTCCAAGTAGGATAAAGGAAAGGCCATACTTATTGATACTCTATAGGATAATTGCATAGATCCTAATACCTTGAATTTCCTTTCCCACATGTCACCCCCTGAAGCTTCCAATCATTTCACCATTTTAGATAATGGCCCAAGGGAATATGTGACCCATGATACCTTCCATACTACCAATCTTCCTCAAAATCCAAAGACCTTTGGATGACCTAAAATTACCCCACACATACATTGGCAACAAAAGAACAAAGATAAGGGACCTATCATGTTTGTACTAGCATCTGGCCTAAAACCAAACCCTCTTGAAGGGGATGAATCATGGTTGTATAATGACAACCAAGCAGATTGTTATAAAAGTAAAAAGTATCCTATTCCCAATAAGATCATAGAGCATCAAGATTATGAAGGAAGAGGCCTCAGATCGAATCAACAAGGAACTATTGAGATAATTTCCATGACTAAGTATAAAAGACCTTATGGACTTATATTTAAACCGCTTGGAGGTGACCCCACATATCTTATTCGAATTCCATCACTGATGACTAGTGATGATGATGCTGACAATGAAGTAGAGTCTAATCATATCCTCACCTTTAATGACCTAGCTAAGACTAACCTATTCGATAACAATACCATTTTTACCCTTACCCCAGTCATTCATCATAACCCATTGCCATTATACTATCCCCAACTAATAGATTGGGACCAACAAGAATCCAATTTGTCGATTGATGATTTTCAGAATGATGAGGCATTCTATGACTTTTTAGGCCTTAGAGACAATGTTCCATTGGGAGATCATAAATCATTATTCTTAATTACATTGGATCTTGAAGCCTATTTTGGAGAGTGGGTGAACACCCTTAGCCAAAAACAATTAAATAAAACATTGAGGTCCCAAAGTGAAAACCTCTTTGAGGCACTTTTTGACTAGAGAAAAATTAAAGATAAAGGCTAGTCTAGTGGTGAAAACTTGTTTCAGGTGCCATTAGATGGGGGTGTTCATTCTTCTTTGAATTTAGACCAAGAGACCACCAACGATGAACTTTCTTATGGATCCAAGTTTAGTTTTGAGCAACAAGTGTTTGATTGAGTTCTTCAAGAATTTTTGACTATTTTTATCACATGGCCAACTCTCCCATTGGGGGACTCAGATTAATCATGCCTAATAAATGTTGAAGAGCAAGTCCTAATAGAGGACCTTAATATATTCCAATAGTTCAAGTCTTTGCCTATTATCCTAGAAGATGGTTCGACCCTTCTAGTTGAAGATACAATAGAGGTAAACATCGAGACTCCATCAAAACTAAAATAGATAAAATTAGGCATCTCCCTCACTAAGGAGGAATGTGAAGTATTTATAGCTCTATTGAGAGAATTTTTAGGTATCTTTGTATGGGCTTATTCTGACATGCCAAGTTTGGACCCCACCTTGGTTTTGCACCACCTTATGGTCAATCCTAATGCCAAATTGGTGAAATAAAAGATGCATAAGATGCATCCTTGTATTGTTGTCTTGGTAAAGAAAGAGTTGTAAAAACTCTTAGAAGTAGGATGTATCTGGTCCATTGACTACTCAGAATGGATATCTAATATTGTGCATATTAACAAAAAGATTGAAGGAATCTAAATTTATACTAATTTTTGAGACATAAACAAAGCATATCCTAAGGATGACTTTCTATTGCCTATTATTGACATTATCATCGACTCCACAGTGGGTCATGAAATGCTTTCACTCATGGATGGCTTTTCAAGATACAACCAGATCATAATAGCACCATAAGACCAATATAAAACAATGTTCACCACTCCATGGAAAACATTTTATTATCAAGTAATGTCATTCAGTCTTAAGAATGTTGGAGTTACATATCAAATTCCATGATATGATGCATGATATTGTTGAAGACTATGTTGATGACATATTAAGAAAATCTAAGACCAAAGCTGACCATCTAGTAGTGATATGTAGGATATTTGAAAGATTGTGGGAGTAAAAAGTTAGACTCAATCCAAATAAATGTGTGTTTGGAGTAACCTTAGTAAATTTACTTGGCTTCATTATGTCTCATATGGGCATTGAAGTTGATCCAGCCAAAGTCCATGCTATAATTAAGATGCTTCCACCAACCAATTTGAAATAACTCCATAGTTTGCAGGGTAAGATCCAATCTATCTGACACTTCATCTCTCAACTATCAGACAAGTGTCACTATTTAGATATCTTCTAAAGAAAAAAGTTGCATTTCACTAAGATGACCACTGCCAAATATTTTTTCAACAACTCAAGGACTATCTAGTTAATCCACCTTTTTTGTTACCTCCTATGCCAGAAAGGTCCTTTTCTTATATCTATTAGCTACTGACAATGCCTTAAGGGCACTTTTGTCTCAACATGATAACAACAAAAAATATCATGCAGTATATTACTTAAGTCATACCTTGGTCACATATGAACACAACTATGCACCTATTGAAAAATCTTGTCTAGCCATGGTCTTTATAGCTCAAAAATTACACCATTACATGTTCAACAATAATACCATGGTTATTTCAAAAGTAGATCCACTCAAGTATCTACTATCTAAAACATATTGATAAGGTAGAATGGTCAAATTGATTATGCTTCTTAATGAGTTTGACATAGAGTATGTCAATTAGAAGGCAATCAAGGGATAGGTCCTTGTAGATCAACTTACTAAATCACCCCTTGTAGACACAAAGCCACTCACATTTCATTTTCCTGATGAATCCATTATGACCATCATTGACACACCTCTTGATGAGTAGCACTAGAAGTTGTATTTTGATTATTTATTTACTGCACATGGATCTAGGGTAGGCCTCTTATTTATTACACCATAAGGGCATCTAATCCTCAAATCATTCAGAATCAATTTTCCTTGTGCAAACAACATGGCCGAGTATGAAGCACTTTTTATAAGACTTCGATAGGTAATACAATGGAATATATCTCATCTAAAGGTTTATGGTGATTCTCAGTTAATCATCAATCAAGTCATAGACCATTTTTAGACCAAAGATGACAAGTTGGTTCCATATAAAGCTATGGTTGACACTCTCAAGCGATAAATTGTTGACATTCAGTTTGAGCATATACCAAGGGCTAGTAATAGAACTACAAATGCCATGGCTACTATTGGCTCTCTAATTTAATAAATAAACAAAGCTAGAGAATATCAATTTCTTATTGAGAATTTATTTGCATCGGCCCATGAACCTTCAACCATTGCAATGATTTGTGATATTGTTGGTCCTAATTTTATTTGGTACTTAAAATTTTATAATGACCTTCATGATCGAGTTCTACCACCTAACCTATCTCAAAAACAAACCAAATACTTTATCCATCACTCCACTCGTTATACTCTACTTTGATCCACCCTTTATCACCATAGCTTTGATAGAAATCTGCTTCGTTGTTTAACTTTGATAGAGTCTATACTAGCATTAATAGAAGTTCATGAAGGACTATGTGGAGCTCATTCTAGTAGGGCAATCATGTCTAAAAATCTCTTGCATACTAGTTATTATTTACCCATGATAGATGTATATGCAATTATATATATAAAGAAGTGTGACAAATGTCAATGGCATGCTAATCTATTCACACCCTAACACAAACTCTAAAACTGATGTTGACACCATGGCCATTTGCTACATGGGGACTTGACCTCATTGGGAAAATCAACCCCACTTTATCTGATGGCCATGAACATATCCTTACCACCACTGAGTATTTCACTAAGTGGGTTGAAGTTATACCCCTCACTTACATAACTGGAAAGCAAATTTCCAAATTCATCTTCAACCATCTCATTTGCCGCTACAATATCCCCTTTGACACTATATCTGATAATGGAGGATCATTCAAGAACAAGGATGTATACCAGATATGTACCAAATATAACATCACACAACATTTTTCTATAGTATATTACCCTCACGGTAATGGTCAGGCTGAAGCCTCAAATAAAATCATTATCAATATTCTCAAAAATATTTTTAATGATGTCGATCATGATTGGAAACTGTAAATATTCCATGCCCTTTGGGCATATCGTACCAATAATTGTACCCCCACAAGAGCCATTCCATATTCACTTGTTTATGGTACAAAATCCATCTTTTCCATTGAGGTTGAGTTGCCTTCACTATGCATATCTTTTAAGCATGTGCTAGATGATCATGAATATCAAATAACTCACTTGGAAGAGCTAGACCTACTTGATGAAAAATGCATAGCTACACTCAACAATCTTTAGACATATCAAAATCGACTCAAAGGCCACTAAAATTGATGTGTCAAGTATAGAACATTTGAACTTGGTGATCTTATTCTAAAAGGAAACCAAAATAATACCATGACTAAAAAGAAGCATAAAGGTAAATTCAAACCAAATTAGATAGGGCCTTTCATTATTACTATAGATTATGGATCAGGAGCATATAGGCTTGCTACACCAAATGGAGATGAACTTCCTGAGCTGATGAATATTATTCACCTCAAGCAGTACTATGCTTGATCCCTAAGGTGTATTTTCTATTAGGACCATTTCATGTTGTGCCATTTTATCACTATTTTTCTTTGTACAAGTATCATTCTATCATTCCTTTTAGCCTTTCCATCTACTTTACCATCTCGTTCTATCGACCAAGTGTGTTTTAAAGCCTAGCTTATTTGACCTTAGTTTTTTGCCATTCATTGCACATTTTTAGCATCAAGGAATATGATCAGTTTCGTCAATTATTTCAAGTACTTCAGACAAATATCATACTTTGGAGCAGTATGACAAAATTTTGGTAGTTGCATCCTTTGTTTATTATTCCTTTCTTATCATCGGTCTTGCTACTAATTATAATTGCCTTTGAGAAAATTAGTACCATTGATCTATGTTATTATGTCCTAGTTATAATTGTCTATGGGAAAACTAGGGGTAGCATTTGTTTATTGAGCCTTGACATACCAACTTGTGACTTCCTATGCCATATTATGCCTTTTTACCAACTATGCCTATTTTGTTTGAATTGACTACTATAATAGTAGAATTCTTTTGTTGTAAGGGTAGAACTATAGTGACTTGAAGTCCTACTCTAGGACTATGTAGGAAATGATCAATACTTGTTGAGGTTAGCTCAGTCACCCTTTCCACCATGCTCTTGCCATTTTGTGAGAAACTTAAGCCACGCTCTCATTGTTTTGCGAGCAACCTAAGTTTAAACACTCTTGTCATTTTCTGAGCAACATAAGTTTTAAAGCTCTCATTATTTTATGAACAACCTAAGTCATGCTCTTGTCATTTTGTGAGCAACCTAAGTTTAAACACTCTCATAATTTTAAGATCTTGAACCATTTAGTGTCTTGTCATTCTTGATCAAGTTGAGATACTTCAAATTTTCCAAAAACATTTGTAAAATCATTAGCAAAAACCAAAAACACTGACCACTTATTTGCCTTAAGGATTTTTGGAACCCTTACTAAGTTGTAAGAAAAATCACTTGTTTTTTAGTTTTCCCATCCTTTTTGTCCTTTTGTTCTCACACACTTTCCATTTTGCAAGACCATTCCTATTCTTCTATGACATCCATTCTGATTGTTTTCATCAGTTATCACATTCTTCCCATTCCTTGGGAGAACTACATTTGGCCTAAAGTTTTTTATTGGATATTACATCCATGAAACTATGTATATATCATCCACTTACCTAGTGCATATGGAGACAACTTAGCCACCCCCTTCCTTTTTATTTTATTCCCCAATTTTGGTCATTTGTTAAGTTATTGCCTCTTTTCTAGGGGCAATGTTCGTATGGTTTCTATTACATTATTTGTTTATTTGTCTTCCTATTTGTTTATTTTTAGCATTATTTCTTTAATTTGGTTTATGTGTGTTCATTGTATTATTCCTTTCCCACACTTATACTCGAATCCATCCATATTCATATGTTTACATTGTCATCATGGTTTCTATCATTGGTACATTATTTTCTATTGAGTATTGAATTGTGAGAGTCAGTCCTTATGCATATTTCAGCCAAGTCTTCATGATGTTATACCATGATGCCTACCAACACATGCTATAACAAATCTTAGATTCAAGAAGTTTATTCAGCAATGGTGACATCGACATCTCTTCAGCACTGACATCTCGATTCAATCCTAATCATATCCCAAATAGAGTAATTAACCATGAAATAATTTTAACCTTTATTAGTTTAGACGAGCATCTCCCTACGAGTAGGTTGTTCCAATTCATCATTACCCTCTGTGTTAATTTATCATCATCCTCGACCAAGTTTATATCATATTTTCCATAATCAGAGTCCAATGATTATAACTACCTATGGAAAAATCATTGCACACCATCCGACCTACATTTCTCAATGATTATAACTACCTTTGGGAAAATCATTATGTTGTTACCACTTTACATTTTTTGCCAATACAAGGGCACATTGTTATCTTGTTTTTCTATCCTAACTAGGGTAGTTCCATCTTCTCAACAATTATAACCACCTTTGGAAAAATCATTGTGTTATCATTCCATGTGGATACTATTGGGGTACAATGCTTATAACCACCTTTGGGAAAATCATTATACACCATCCCACTTGCATTCTCAATGATTTTGTTTACTTTTTCAAAATCATTGTGTTTTTATCCCATCATCTTTCCTTTATTTGGTCCCCTCATTTCACTTCTTTCTTTTTGAGGGACCATTTTCCAACCTACTTGTGCCAACTGTTCCCTCGAAGGGGCATCATATAGTTAGTTTATCATCATTATAGTTGTAGACATACATGACCTTTTCATTCTTTGAGAATATGTTACTATTCTTATAGCTTGTAATGCCTTCCCAAATAGGGGAAAATTGTAGACACCTAAATATAGCCGCCAATGACCTCTAACTAGGCTTTTGACAAATTTCCACCTAAAATGCACAATTTGTCCTAAAAACACTAAAACATGTTAAATGATGTGAAACTGACATATTTAAGTGTTAATTTTGGCCAGAGTATCATTAAATGGGGCAATGCAATTTATGGGCTAGCTAAATTTGATTAGATCATTTCGAGTCAAAATACTAATTTTACACCTGGGTGCTTTGGATTGCTCTTTCCTATCAAATCTCTTGCACAAGATGCGTGCCTTTTTTATTTGTTATAGATAAAATCCTAAATGGGATAATGGATCCAACACATCTGACATTAACTTCTAATTCTAAACCAGTGAAATTTTGGACCAATAACATGACATTCTGATCAATTTGAGTAATTTGTGCATAAAGTGCTTAATCATGCTTAGAGATAGTTAAACCAAATTAGATTCTAATTAAGAATTCCATGGAAACTTGTTGAATACTTATTTTTGGAAATAAATATTGAATATTTGTATCATCAGGTGACCTCATTTCTTGGGAAGACATTCCTAAGCCATAAATGCCATAAATATCAGGATTCATGCCTCCCATGCCTCATCAAATCCCTCCATGCCTCTTAATTGCTCCTCTATCCCAAATATTGATGAGACTATTTATCAATTTTAATTGCATAATTGGATTAATCTTTAGCCACACATTTCAATCTTGAGATGGATGGTTCAGGTTGATTCTAACCTTTTTCAAAAATCTATTAATAAAGAGGCCATAATCATCATTTCTAAGTCTTGATAATGCAAAGTTATAATGCATAAATGATTTTAAAATCTATTTCAATTAGTGTTACCATGCCAAATTGATTCCAAGCCAAGCCAAGCTAAAGCCACAAGGTGCCAAGGAGAAGAGGAGATATCCAAGCCTCCTTTGATCAAGACTTCATGAAGATAAGTTGAACAAGCCACTACAACAAGCATTTTATAGTATCCAAGGAAGATAAAAGAGGGTTTATTTTGAATTTTAGTTGTGTTTTATTCATGTTTGTTAATTAAGCTCTCCCTAGTGTCTAGGTCTAGAGATGTTATGCTATTTAGTATGTTTCTTTCATTTTGTTTTCATTTTGGGACTAGCATGATACTGATCATCCTCTCTTGAGTCAAATTCCTATATCACACATTCATCTCACATACACCCAATATTTGATGTTTCTTACTTGAAGAAGGTAATTGAACATAAAGTTTTAGCCCAGATTGATATACCAGAACTAGATGAAGAAGGACAAGTCATTTTGGAACCATAGGAGGTCCTACAAAAATATACTAAGAGGTTGAGAACCAAAGAGATTAAGGAATATCTAATCAAGTGGAAAAACCTAAGCAGTGAGGATGCAACTTAGGAGGGTGAAGACTTTCTAAAAGAGCATCCAAAGTTGTTCAACATTGAAGAAAATGTTATTTTTAAGGGGAAGGGCATGTTATGACCCTAACCTATCACATGTATTGGGATAGGAATAGCCAAATCATGCCTTACTTATCCCTTTTTGATGTTATATCACATTTATCTATGCTTCTTTTGGTTAATAGGTCAGCCTATAGAGTAACCATGGTCTAAGTAGACTATAAATAGGAGGTAGTGGGTAGTTGTTTATCATCATATTATGAATTCTTCTCTTATTTAATATTTTAGAGTTTCCCCCTCAAAGTGGCTTGTCTTTTATTCATATATTCTACTATATTTTAGTCATATTGTGATCTATTATTGTCATTCTACTTTATTGTTGAAGTAATTTCATTATAGACATTATGTTTTTATGAGTGGATAAATTTAAGATTATCTACTAAGCTTGTGGTCCAGTGATCTATATCATGCACTTTCCTTCTTGTATGTGGAGCTATGATCCATATCATGTACCTTCCTATGAATTTTATCATCCAATTTTTATATTAGTGATAGTTACTAATGTGTGCCTAATTACTATATCTAACTTGGTATGTCATTTGTATGCCTGACACTACATGTTTCATATATGATTTGATGATACATTCATGTTTGATGACATATTATCCATATGTTAGTGTGTGCTTCTACATGATTACATATTTTTATTTAACATGATATAGTTAACTCTTTTCCTTTGAATTGATTAATTTGCAAGCTACATTCCCCATCTCAAAAGGAGGTGTGGTAGCCTAAATCTAGTCACCAATACTTGATCATGTTATTTTTACCTCTTTTTATTTTTTAATTAACTTGTGCACTTAATTAGTACCTATTTTTCTAGTTCACCCTATCCTAAGCACATGGGAAGACATATTTATATTCAAACAATCATTTGTCACATATAAAAATGTTTTGATTTTTGAAAATAGACTTAAGAATCTGTATGAAAAACCCATATCTAAATATTACTCTTATCCCTAGGGATAAACATTGTCCAATAGGGACAATATTGGGAGACATTCTTTTCCCTATGGGATGTTGTTGTCTTTTTACCTCCAATGGTAAATTTTTAATATTAACCCATCCCTTAGATTCTATTCCATGTTTTAAGGTTTCTTAACATGTGGTTACCCCTTTTGGATTGTTATAAAGGAACACTCAAGTCACTTATTATTCCACTTGGAAATTTCAATATAGAGACACATTTACACTATTGCACACTGAGTGAAATTCCCCATTCATCCCAATTCATATTCTAAACATTTCAAATATTCCTTAGCCAAGTCACAAGTTTTTTTTAATGTAGCCTTATGAAAATCATGACCATGTATTCAATCTAATTCTAGATGTATTCATATAGTCATAAGAGCACAATTTCACAAAGCACCCTAGGTGGGAGAATTACGAGGGCTTGATTTACCTCCTTAGAGTGTGGTATATGTATCTAACATTAATTCATTATGAGGATTTTTGGGGTTAGCTCAGCATAATTACAGTCCACCTTTTTTTATTTTCAAGTCTTATGCATAACTTACAAGGTCAAATCAATGTATACAGACCTAAATTCAAAAATCACAAGTAATCATGCCCTAATTTATAATTTTTTGGAAAAATACATAACACCCAACATGGACAACAGTGGGAGTCAATTATGTCCCTTTCTAACATTATTATCATCCTATAATATCATATCTAGATTTTGGGAATTTGTAGATACAATCACTACTTTCTTGTTTCCATTTTATGTCAGTTAATACAATCAATCAATATACAATAACATCTAAGTTTGTTTTTCATTTGCATATTTAGCCTTGTTTTCACTCACTTCATGTAGTGAAATTTAGTTATTCTCCTTTATTTTGCTTGTCAAATTGTCATTTACATAATTATGATTTATTCTATTCAGGGTTTCTTAATTAGAGTTAATTCACTTATTAATCTAAATTTATTTAAAATGTATTAGTGAACCTATTTATTGTTTGAGAATTGTAAACCAAAAGTTTCCTTGAGGGTTCTAACATTCTAGGGTTTCCAAAAAAATGTCTCAAGGTTTAGATAAATTCTTGAATATCTAACATAGAATTTATTTTTGACTTTGGATCTAAATCTAACACTTAAAGAACTTCTTTCTGACCCCAGTCATTATAATTGACACTAAAAGCATTTTTTTTGACATTAGATGATATCTAACACTAAAATTATCATCTTTTGACATTGGCTTTCATAATAATTTACTAATTTTCATACACAATTTGTTATCTTTTGTTATAAGATCTTATTTTCTGTCATTATTTAAAACATTCTTTCTATGTTATTATTATATGCCATTTAAAAATTTTACTTCCAATGCCCTTTAAGGTGAATTTATAGAAGGATTCATACTAAGCATATTCAAATTCCCTTAACAACTATTGAAATGTAATATACTAATGCACATATTGGTTCTTCTTATTTTTATGAACAAATTGCTCATGAATACTTTTAAGAAGATAATCATAATGAACAAGGTAATCAAGATGATCATAATGCACAAGATACCTATGAACACTTAGATATGATCCATCATAATGAGTTTAATGCGGTAGATGAGGCACAAGCCCCATGTTTATATAATTTTAGAGGACTTCGACAAATGCCAAAAGATATATTTAAAATCATTGAAGGCATTTTAGCTTCTAAAAGTGCACAAAAATAAAAAAATTCTAATCACAACATACAATAAGCACCACTCTTTCATATTGTAAACCATACCACAAGTGCTTCTACTAATATTTTTGATCCTGATATTACATTTGCACATTTAGACTTAGGAAAAATTATTGACACTATTTTATGGATGTATAGCACCTCAGTCGTGTACACTTGGCAAACTCAAACCTTGGTTGTTTTTCTTGGTTTTGGGCATTTCTCACTTCATGAAATTCTCATATTTTCTCTATATTGTGCCCCTTGGCCTATCTCTTGGTCTAATCAATATTGTGTTGATGACCCAAACCTTTTATCTTTCCTAGAATGCTTAAAACCAACTTATCTTCCACCTCTGTAAGTTCTAAGTCTATACCTACTTTCTTGTTCCTAAGATACTAGCATCTTGGACAGACACCTGCATCGATGCAAGTGTCTTGCTCTGACACAAGTTTATAATGCCCTAAATTCATCTAATTTTCAAATGAAATGTATCCTAATGGTCAGCCTAAGTGCTTAAATGCAAGTTATTTCTCCAAATGGATTGATATAAATACAATATCAATCCTCATTCATTCTTCACCTACAAGACCTAGTAGAGACCAATGCAACTTATAAAAAGCATTCAATCAAGCACTTGATAAATAAAAGCTTCCTTATTTTCTTTTATTTTCATATAAGTCATAGGGACAACACATACACAAATCTAAAGTACTAAAGTAGTAGCCTAAGAGATATATTTTCTAAGTTACAAGCTAGGTCATTGTCATACTTATTTTGTAAATATTGTATGATTCACACACAATCCAACACATACAAGAGAACTAAATCAATCTAAGACCCTCTTCAGAGTATTAGCTATGTAGGTAATGCTCATTGATAGAGGGGTCATTTGGGTTAGCTTGACACCATATGCCCACTAACACATTTTTCCCCAGGGTCACTATGAAGATGAATAACTATGGTTTTATAAATTCATGGGGAGTGATAGTCCATGACACTGATATAAATACACCAGAGAAAATATGTAGATAAACCCAAAAGCATATAGGTGGTCACATCCTTTTCTAGTAGGTATTATGTATAGGACACTTGTTTTAGGTTCAGATAATAATGTCAACATAACCATCCCAGGCTAACACTATTATATGAGGCTCCAAAAATACTCAATTTAGAATATGATAGTTATTCTAGAATCATCTTCCAGTCTATTTCTTGTTTGTTCTAGATCCAAAATTGCATTATCATCAGAACAAGCTAAGTACATTACTTATTTGTCATTTTTATATCTAGCATAGTTGTACTTACTATTTTTAGCCTATCTCAATTTAATAAATCTAGTATATGTTTATTTAAGTTTAGCATCCAATTATCCTGCTTTAGAGATAGTCTACCATCCTTGTGTCTTAGGCTATCTCTACCCCTTTAACCCTATATAACCTAATCTAGATTCATTTCAGGGTTAAACATTTGGTTAACTTGATTCGTATGAATGCAAACATTTATGATTTCTATCATTTTTAGTCAGCTAGGGTCTTCGATTATTGTACTTTTTCATTTCCTACTTATATTATTTTATATGCAACTTAGTCACAGCCCTAGTTGGGAGGTATGCATATTTAACACATTGAGCCTCCCCTCCCACCATCTAATATGTTTAAATCCATTGAGGGACATAATCTTATGGATCGTGATGATAGCAATGTTAAAAATGAAAAACATATTGATGAGGTTATCATGCAAGAAGGTTATGATGATGACAACCATGAGTCTAATGAAACCAATGAACATAATCAAATAAACCATGAACAAGTGCAATCAAATGCATTGTTTTGAGAGAATATTCATCAAAACCCTAAAGATTTTGATGAGATCCTCAAAAATATATTTGGAAAAAAAATTAAAAGGTATAATTGAAACATCCCTCCCCTTAAACACATTACCACTTAATAATTCTAAGTGGGGGCATGGGTTATGTGTTTAAACCTTTTTTTCCTAAAAACCAAAACATTGTTGCTACATATACCATGGAATTACCAATTGTTTCAACTAAAATATTGGTTTTAATGCCTATTACTACAACCATGTTTACATCCCCTTTGGTGATTACTTACCTTGCTAATCTAAATCTAAATGGCTTCTTAGTTCAAGCACTTCTTCAACATATAAATACCTTGGAGGACAAGGTCATAAACATTGAAAAAAATGCTATAAATTTTCCTCATGCTATTGATTTCCAAGATGTGTTACATAACCCTTTTGCACTTGAGATATATTTGTACCCTTTGCCAACTAGTTTTATTGTACCTGAGTTCACATTTTATGATGGCAAGGGTGATCTTGAATAACATCTTCAAACATTTTATGTGGCATGCATTGATTATACCTCTAATGATAAATTTTTTCCCAAATTATTCCCAAGAAGCCTCAAAGACTACATTTTAAGGAGGTTCTATGATTTACCTCTCTAATATGTGAAAGCATTCAAACCTCTTGTAGATCAGCTTTTGGCACACTTTTCCATTAATATTTATGAAAAGGTTTCCTATGCTCAAATTTCCAAAAGCAAATAAGGAATAAATTAACCTATCAATGAATATATATTGAGGTACAAGACAATGCTAGCTAAAATGACCAATGTTATGGCAGACAAGGAGTTATAAGAAATATTCAAGCAAAGTTTGCTTGCTCCTTTACATGAGTCCATTATTTTCAAGAAGTTAAAATATTTTGATGACTTATACCATGTTGTATGGGACTATGAAATGAAGCTTGTTTCATTGAAAAAGCTCAAGTATGTAGCAAACACAACAGGTGCATCTACATCTAGTACTAGATTTACAATCAAACCAAGTTATAAGGTAAAACCTCCTGAGCCTAGAAAGGAAAAAAATAACATGGTAAACATAGTTTCATAACAACGTAACTAGTTTGTCTTATCTAATACATCAAAGAGATAATTTAAATATTTACCTGAGTCTTTCACTTCATTATTTCTATATTTAGTAGACTACCACCTTATATCTCTCCCTCATCCTATAGAGGTTGATATGAATAGACCTTTACCCAAAGGATACAAATGCTTATTGTGACTATCACTAGGGATCAAGACATTTTATAAACAAATTATTTACCTTGAAAAATAATATTTAGGACCTTACTAATGACCAAAATATTACATTTGATGATCCCCTCAAGGAATCAGTGTCACAACCTGGTGTTCACAAAAAATGAAAAATATTCAACAATTCTTTGCAATATCATTATAATAAAAATCTAGAAGTGCAAATGGCATATAATGCACATCCTCCTCCATCACATTATGGGTACCCATTATATGGGATTATTGGTACTTATACATGAAATATACCTCATATGGCTCAAACACCTTCTAATACTTTCAATAAAACTAAGATTAAGGATAGTGACTTTGATCTTACTTCTTTATTCATTTGATCATACCTTGATAAAAAAACCTATACACAGTGTTATGATTGATAATGATTCAAGCAAGAATGTTTACACCATAACATTACTTATGCACTTGGGTTATACTCATTATTATTTGCATCTTTTTACCATATCAATTAGAGCATTTGATGGGTATTCCCCATAGGTTCTTGGTGAGATTGACCAACTTTTAGGTCATCTTGCACATGTGGTTACTACTTTTTTCAATTATATCTTACACATACATATTTGATATGTTATTGGGGAGACCTTGGATCCATACACTTTGAGTAGTAATTTTTACAATGCATAAGTGTGTTAAATACATTCATGTTAATTAGGTAATTATTATTTATTTAATCCCATATGATCATCCTCTTGAACTAGAAAAACTTATAACCAGACAGTTAATTACTACGCCTACTAAGGTTAATTCATTATAAAAGGGTAAGCAACATGCAATGCCATTTACTAGGTGGCTGGTACTTAAGAGGATATTATATCAGAGACATACAATGGATTCCAAAGAATCATCATCTACTAAACACCACGTTATAATATCTAGATCACCTACACATACTCCTTTTACTACTATTCCAAAGAAACCATAGAGCACTCAATGATGGGTTCCACGAACCCTGACTCCTATTACTCCTATTATTTTTACAAGACCACATAGTCCTATTTTATATACATAGAGCATCACAAATGCTACATTGATAGATATTGCACTTAAATATGCTCCTTGATAACATCACCAACTTATTACACCAAGTTCACAAAGGGGAGATATAAAAATGATAGGCATAAGGGTGAATATCAGATCTATAATTTGGTTGGGATCATATTATAGTCTTGCATAACCTTAATTTGGATTGAGGAATAATACTTGGGTAGATAGGGTTTAGGATATAAAAATTATAGGGCATAAGGGTGAAAATTAGATCTATAATAAGCCAATTAATGTGCTAAACACATATGTACTTTATGCTAAATTTATTAAACTAAGATAAGATATTAATGGAAAGTACAACTATGTTAGATATATAAATAACATAAAATAGATTATTTAGCTAGTTTTGATGTTAATTCAGGTTTGGATCTCGTATTGGAAGAAATTATATAGGAATATACTTCCAGATCAGTCATTACATTCTAGATCTAGTGCCTCTAGCTATTAGGACACTTAAATTATTATAGGATAGTTGTGTTGATTCTAGTATATGAGTTTAATTCTAATGTCTTATATAAAATATATTCTCAAATAGGATGTGACCACTTGCATGTTTTTGGGTTAGGCTTCACCTTTGTTCTAGTGCATTTAGATCTAAATTATGGATTGTCACTCTTAGTGAAATGGCAAAACCCTAGCTTTCCATCTTTAATGTGACCTTAGGGGAAAATGAGTTAGTGGTCACACAATGTCAAGTTGACTCATAATGACTCCACTATCAAAGGGTGTTGCTTACATAGACAATACTCTAGAAGAGGACCTTTGACTCGTGTAGTTCTCCCTTACGTGTTGGCTTGTGTGTGAATCATGCAATGTGTGTAAAGTAAGTATAATAGTGACCTAGCTTGTAAATTGTCAAATATAACCTTATGACTACTCCTTTAGTACTTTAGACCTATAACTAGTTTGTTCCTTTAACTGATATTAGAATAGGGTAGAATAAGAAGCTTCTGGTAACTTGAGTGCTCTTTTGGTCTAATTACTAGGTAAGGAGTGAATGAGGATTGATATTATACCTATAACAATCCTATCAGGAGATAACTTACATTAAACCACTTAGGTTTACCATTTTAATACATTTCATTTGAAAATTGGATTATTTTAGGGCATTGGACACTTGCATCAGGGTAGGTAGTATTATCGACACTTTTATATATCTCGAATGTTAGTGTCTAGGTAGAAGTAGAGCATGCACATGGTCAAAACTTGTAGAGGTATAAGATAGGTACATTTTAATCATTATAGGAAAGATTATATCTTTATGTCATCAATATAAGGTTGGTTAGACTAAAAGATAGGCTAAGGGGCATAAGATAGAGAAAATGTGAGGTTTGTAGAAGAAAGGCATTTGTAAAACTAAGAAGAACAACTGGGATCATGATTTTTTCAAGTGTGTAAGATTGAGGTACTAAATAACAATAAAATGTCATCTATCAGTCTTTCCCTTTCACATTCCTAAATACCAAAAAAAATTCAAAAATTTAAAAAAAAGGTTCTATTAGGTCCTTGTCATCTATGTGTTAGTTCCATGTTGATGGATGGCATATCAGTTACTCTTACATACACATATGTGTCACACTTCTACTTGAGTGTGATACAAGTATACACACATATATGATATATTCCTACTTTAGGATGTTAAGCCTTTCTTATACTCATTTCATATGGATAATTAGGGCATCCACCTCTATGATCATGATACTTCTAGGTTATATCATTATATGATTACTTTACATTATCATGTTTTGATCTCATATACGTACTTACACATGCATTTATCCATGATTATATATTACATAAGGTAATTGATATGCTATGCACTTGATTTTTTTTTCTAACACATTTGATCCATGAGAATCTATGGCATGTTTACGTTGGTTTCTTGTGATTTATTTTATGCACTTCCTTGAGTGTTTTACCTTGTTATTATCTTGATTCTTCGTGCATGAATATGTTCCCTTATTTTTAGCCCTTATGCCTATGTATGCTTTTTTTGACATGTTAACATGTTATTATTTGTTATATGGAAATTTTAGTATGTCATCCTTTTTTTGTGGACATTTGACTAAGTCATATCCCTTCGATTGTGCAACATTTGAACATGCCCCTTATTTGCAGTCTCCTTGGACCATTGTATTTTGACTCGCTTTTGAGTGTTCTTTTGTGCATACTTGATTTGCTTGTTGAACTTGTATTGTTACTATCTAGATGTTTCCATGATATTTATCATACATCTTAAGCTTTCATGTGATCACATTATCCTATGTGCTTCAATGTTACATTTACCTAGACATGTTCTTCTATATGTTACATGGTTACATTCACATATTATTTAGTTGTGTTATCCCTTTAAGGTGAGGTAACTACCAGTTTTTAATCTTCCCTTACCTTAAATGGAGGCATATTAGTGGGGTAATGTCATAGAGTCATGTTATTCACATTTAGAATTTATATTAGTTTCCCAGATTTAGTGGGGGCATGATTTGGAAGTATATTCTCCACACATTCATAATTATAGATTCAATGGGAGCATGCTTTGGAGACATGTTCTCTAAACTTATTTAGTATTTTTAAATTATATAAATTTAGTGGGGACATTCTTTCTAAGCATGTTCTCCACACTTATTCAATATTCAACATCTCTAGATCACAGTGGGGGCATATTTTAGAAACATGTCTTCCACATTGACACTTATTTTAGATTTATCCATATATAGTGGGGGCATGCTTTGGAAGCATGTTATCCACACTTCATGATTTTTGAATTGGCCAAAGGACATAATTATATAATTCATATTCATAGTTATGGTATAATTATATACATCGGTACCATTGTTATACACAATTTCAGCATGAGACATATCTAAGGTGAATATGTTATGCAATGTGCACCTAACATTACAAAATCCAAATTAGTTTCAGATTTAAAAACATTTTTAGGTATTTTCATCACCCCCCAAGATGTAATTTTACACATTAATACCCAGGATGGACTATTAAAGACTATATTGAGATAATTCATTGTAGTAGTTTGTTCATATTTGGTATAGTTGAGGTGATTAAATCACTCAATCTTTCCAATTTTTTAGGTTAGACTTGATTGTATCATCCAGACTTACCAATTAAATAGTATGAGTTAACTTTGTTTACTCATGCTCACTAGGTTATGAGTATCATTGGGTTACATGATTGAGCTAATCTTAACTGTTGGGTGGCAACTCACCTTTTCTCCAAGGTTAGGGCATGTGTTTTCCATTCTCTCTCTCTCTCTCTCTCTCTCTCTCTCTCTCTCTCTCTCTCTCTCTCTCTCTCTCTCTCTCTCTCTCTCTCTCTCTCTCTCTCTCTCTCTCTCTCTCTCTCTGATATATACACTTTATAGATTTATATATATTTGTATTAATCTTAGTTTCAGAGCCTTACAATGGTACAAATTTCAAATCAACTCACCAATAGGCAAGATGATTACATCGATACACGGGTGTACTCCTAAACCTTGTTCTTTCAATTTAAATCATTTCAAATACTTTAAATTTAGATTGTATGCATTAGTTATATACTATAATGTGCTCTTAATTTTAGGAGAGCCACCACCAAAGCACTCAAGTTGGGCTCACACAAATATAAGGTGTGTTATACACACTCAAATACACATTATTTTCCTTTAAACTAGTAATTCCATTACTAGATTGAGGGGGGAGGGGGAAGTAGATATTATTTTATAGATGTATAACACCTTAGTCTTGTACACATGGCAAACTCAGACCTTGGTTATTCATCTTAGTTTTAGACCTTCATCATTTTTAAAATTCTAGCATCTACTCTATCTTATGCCCCTTGGCCTATCTCTTGGTGTAAACAATCTTCCACCTATTGGCCAAAATTTGGCCCACATACCAAGTTACGCCTAGGTGGATCAAGTTGCTCATGGATGAGAAAATGAATAGATGTTCCAGATGAAATGAGTGGCCCAGAGAGATCTTACAGTTCTCACAAAGCTTTTGAAACACTTTAAGATTGATTAAAGTGTATTTTTATCAAATTCTAAGGGACAAGTCTGCAGAGCAAAGAAAAAGGTTCTTGAGCAATTTTCATGGAAAAAATAAGTAGTTTAAGCATTTCAAGCATGAGTTCAGAAAAGACATGGAATTCATTAGAAAATCTACATACTCCATCAAAAAATCCTATGGACTCCATTAGAAAATCTACATAATCCATCAGAAAAGCTATGAACTCCATCAAAAGAACATATGAACCTTAGAAAAGCTAAGTGCTGAATCTTTTATTCAATAAAGTCTTTACTGGTTCTTTATTTTAGATTTTGTGTGGACTAAGTGTTCTTTTATTTTGGAACTCTTTTTGGCTAAATGTTGAATTTTTTCAAACAATTTATTCGAGATAAAATTTTCCAAAGGGATAATTCTTTCAGATAAAATGTCTAAAGAAAAATGAAAAGACCTTTTCCTTCGAGAAAATTGTCTGGGATAATTTTCCTGAAGGGTAACTCTTCAATAAAAGGGTCACTTTCCCTTTGAAAAAGTTCATTTGAAAAAATGTTGAAGGATCATTTCAAAATTTTTGAAGGTCTCTTTCCCTTTGGGAAAGTCCATTTCAAGAAACCTGAAGGACTCTTTCCCTTCAGGAAAGTTCATTTCAAGAAATCTGAAGGGTAGAATATTTTTAGAAAGAGACTATGGAAAAAATTTGAAGGGTACCTTTCCTTTAGAAATGGACCATTTCACAAGTCTAAAGGGTACCTTACCAAAAGCTTAAAGGGCCTTTTTATAAAGTCTGAAGACATGAATTCCTTCAAACAAATTATCTATGAGAAAGTGATAAATAAAAATTCTAAGAAAATTACTCGAAAGGAAATGTCTGAAGGAAATAACTCAAGGAATTGACTTGCATGCAAACATCAAAATTTGAACCCCTACAAGTAGATGTTGGTATTCAAAAGATCAAAGGGTTCATCAAGATTATTGTGAGCTTAACACTTGTTGAGATCTCATCATAAAAGATCAACAACACAAGTGATAGTCAAATGGTCAATAAATCTAGAGGGTTGATCAGTCCTAGATAAATGGCATAAGCCTGTCTAATTGGTATGAGATCGATGACTCACAAGCATCTATGTTAGGAAGATTGATGGTGTGAATCAAGGATTTGAGTCAGTTTTTAATGACCAATCAAAACAAAGGAAGCCCAACTGACTAGTAAGAGCTGGTAGGTGTGAATTAATGGAGAAGCTTTTATCCTTAAATATGGTTCTCACCTCTGACAAATATTTGCTTGATCATAGGTAGCATGGCTAGGTATTAATTCAAAGAATTGGATTTTATCCTTTTTTAGGTAGGACATGTAAAGGCAAAAGGGGCATGTTAAGTTTTATATGCAATGATCGACTCATTCACATTAGGTAAGAACATGTAACTACCTTTGATATGGCCCTGTTAGTTCAAAAAGAAGGGACTTGAATATATGAGGGGCTCAAGGATATTTATGGTGATCTTGGACAATTCATTTCATGGTCAAGTCAGTTGCACACTTTGAATACAAAAGAGCTCAAGTATAATAGTAGGGGTTTTGGTCATCGATGACCTCTTCTCTCAATTCTCCTTACTCCCATAAGCCCTTTTCTTTCTCTTGGCCCTTTTTATATATATATTAGAGGCTTTAAAGTTTGGAGGGGTTCTTAGTTTTTTGACTTTTTCATCTCTCTGGGAGATAGGACACTCTTTGAGATATTGAAAAATATGCTCAGCTTGATTAGGTTTGCCCCTATCAAGCATTTGTAATAACTACCTTTTGATGCAATAAAGGATTTTTTTTGCCTGTCTCTTGCCTTGGATTTGTGTCTATTGAGTTGTGCACTATGGAATTATGTGAAGGAGAATCTTCCTCATCCATGGTCATTCTTTTTGACCTTGTTTAGGGAGTTTTTCAATGTTATTTGCAAGTCTAGTTGAGTGCTCTTTTCACCATTGATGTGAATTTTTAGTGAGTCTTAAAACTCCTCTTTTTTTTAATTCATTACTTCTTGAACCTCCTCCATGAAATATTAATGCAACTAGCTTGATCTTGAGGATGTGTAAGTCAGTATTGTGCTTTGTAAAACTAGTATGGGTCCAAGTTTATGGGAGTTTCCCATTTTATTTTGTTGGATCACCTGGTTAGTTTCCTTAGGTGCCCTTATCCTCTTTCTAACCCTTTTCCCCATGGAGCATTAGTTTAGTTTTAAGTTTTAGGTGATCTACCAAGAGGAAGTCAGCCTTCTCTAGAGGTTCAACCTCACTACAGGATACCCACAACTTGAGGTTGTCCCAACACTTATAACTAAAAGTGAGAGAGCCTAAGAAACTCTCCCACAAAGGGTGTAATTCTAGCCGACAATAGTTTTTAGCATGCCTGGTGGGACTAAGGTCCAAAACAATAGAAGGACTTTTGGTGTTGTTCTTCTACATATCAGCCTTTAGAGGCATTCAACAAACATCAATGGTGACTTTGAACATCTATCAGCTAGTTTGAATAGTCCAAGTTCCTAATCATCATTATTTTTTATGTATAAGTAACCATATTTTGACTAGTATGCTTATTCCCTACCTCAACATCACACTTATTAGGCTAATAATGTTTATGTGTTCCCCCAAGGGGGCCTTAAATAACCTATCAGCCCTATCATGGCATTTCCCCCTCTTTCACCCCTGTGTATGACCAAGATCGTCCTTCTACGCATTCAAATCAGTCCTCTAATTTCCCTTGTCCAGACTATGTTTATCTTGTTACATCCTTGTTAGGATTCAAGCAAGCATTATCAAATTATAATAAGTTGATAAGGGAGATTGGTAGGTGTTTATAACTTTCATCCCTATTCATGTCCTACAAGAGGCAAGGAATGCTCTTCATTTGGTCAAGGACAGCTGGTAAGTTTGTGAGAATGAATAATCACCACTTTGTGAGAGGAAGAATAAGGTGTGGTTGAAAAGTGTGTTGATGTATTATGAATATTATCAAACTCAGTATGATCAGTCTTATGTGTCTTCTCCTTTCAAAGATCCAATCAGTTTGTCCTCTCCTACCCCAATGCCCATTCGCACTCAAGAGCATGAATTCCTTCCATCATGGATCTTCTCCAATACTTTTGACCTTAGCTATGTCATTCCCTCTCTTGTGAAACCACCCTCTCCTATAATCATTCAAAAGGAAGAAAAGGTGCTTTCTCCCTACTTATTTCGCTCATGGAAATTCATTCAGAAAGGCACAAAGAAGAAGGAAGAGGTGTCAGTTGTGGTGATCTAAGAACCAATTCAAGAAAAGGATGAGTTAGTTGTTGAAGAGTATAAAAAAGAGTTGTTAGCTCAACTCAATGAGATTTCCCTATAATAGTTCCAAGAATCTTTCTCCCTCCCTTAAGAACCACTAAAGAGACCACTCAAAGTACCTAGTTCAAAAGACACTCTCTTAAGTTTCAAGCAAAATGAACTTCTTCACCCTCCCACCATCTCCCTCTTGGAGGATGAGCCTATTTTGTAAGGAATAGAGAAGAAGCTTAGAGTAAAATTTGAGTCTTGAGAAGATGACACAAGTTTCTATGATGAGGAGATCATGATAATCAATCTGCTCTAAAAAAGGGAGGAGAAATTAGGTTTGGACTAGCTATTGTGGCATGGCTTTGACATTAATGAATTAGAGCTTAGAGGTAGTACTGATGCCTTCATACTTATATAGGTGTGTATTCAAGATGCAGTTGAGATCAAAGAGGATTTTTTTTGGTACCAAGATCTTCTATTTGGTGTGGCTACAGATGAAGATGACCAATGTGTAGAAATTGACATAGTCAATTAGTTAGTTGACCATGTTAGAGAGGTCATGAATGAGCAAAAGGATCAAGATGAAGTATGGTAGAAACTACACCATGACTTCATGTATCAGGTAGAGGTTATAAACCAACTTATGCCTCCTCTAGAGTATGAAGATGAACTCACCAATCAAGTTGAATAAGTTGACCAATCTTAAGATGAATTATCCTTTAAAGGTAGTACTGATGTCTTCAATAATGAGGGGGAATGGTCAAATCTAGAGCCACAAGAACATGACATGTTGGGCCTTAGGTAGATTGATGAACTACCATATGGCCCTTTTCAAAGCAAGCAGAGCAAAGATAGTGTTGAAGTTTGCATTATCTCAAATGACCAAGAGGAAGTTACCTTTTGGGATGACTTAGAGATTTTTTGCTTAAGTCTAGACATTAAACCAAACACCAGTTCAAAGGAGCCATCACATGTTGTGCTATACAAAGCACAAAATTGAGCCATCAAAAGAGAAGATTGAAAAATCCCATATAGTCCAACATGAACCAAGATTGGAGGACATGAACTAGTGTATATACATCAGAGACATGTTTGTTCCATTCCATCCATTAGAGAGCACATCAAAAGGATTGACCATAAGGCTGCCTAGTTCATTAATTCTGGTACCTCCAAAGCAAAGTATTTTTCTTCTTGGATTGTTATAAGGGAATAATAATCATAGTTTCCCATTTGATCTAGGATGGAGATACTTGTAAATTTTAACCTTGTATATATTAGGATAGATTTCATGCTTTCCTCCAAGTGCCTATTGTACATCTCCTTTTTATTCTATTTTTCTTTTCCCAAGTGCCTTGGGCATTTTATTTTATTTTATCCTTGTTGCTTTAGAGGAAGTTCTAGAAAGGGTTAGCCTTGTATCTAGTTTCAGATCAGCTCAGTTACAGAGGCTAATGACTCCATGCCCAATGGACTAGACAAGGCAAAGTAGTCTGGGTTCTCAAGCATAGCAGGAATGCTTCCCTACGAATCACCAGAAATGTTAGCCAAAATTTGGCCCACATACAAAGCTACACCTAGGTGGATCAAGTTGCTAATGGATGAGAAAATGAATAGATGTTCCAAATGAAATGAGTGGACTAGAGAAATATTACAGTTATCATAAAGCTTTTGAAACACTTTAAGATTGCTTAAACTGTATTTTTGTCAAATTCTAAGGGACAAGTCTACAGAGCAAAGAAAACGTTTCTTCAGTAGTTTTCATAGTGAAACCAAGCAGTTCAAGCATTTCAAGCATGAGTTTAGAAAAGCTACATACTCCATCAGAAAAGCTATGAACTCCATCAAAAAATCTATATTCATAAGAAGAATATATGGACCTTGGAAAAGCTAAATGCAAAATCTTTTATTCAACAAAGTCTTTACTAATTCTTTCTTTTAGATTTTATGTGGACTAAGTGTTCTTTTCTTTTGGGACTCTTTTTGGCTAAATGTTGAATTCTTTCAGAAAATGTATCTGAGATAAAGTTTTCCAAAGGGATAATTCTTTCAGACAAAATGTCTGAAGCAAAATGAAAAGACCTTTTTCCTTCAGGAAAATTGTCTAGGATAATTTTCTCAAAGGGTAACTCTTCAATAAAAGGGTCACTTTCCCTTCGGAAAAGTTTGTTTGAAAAAATGTTAAAGGATCATTTCAAAAAATTTAAAGGGCTCTTTCCCTTCGAGAAAGTCTATTTCAAGAAACCCAAAGGGCTCTTTCCCTTCGAGAAAGTTCATTTCAAGAAATAAGAAGGGTAGAATCTTTTCAAAAAAAGACTATGGCAAAAATCCAAAGGGTACCTTCCCTTTGGAAAGGGACCATTTCATAAGCCTAAAGGGTACCTTGCCAAAATCCTAAAGGGCATTTTTATAAAGTTTGAAAACATAAATTCCTTCAGACAAATTGTCTACAAGAAAGTGATAAACAAAAAATCCATAGAAGTAAAAAATCATCAGCAATGGAGAAGACACAGGGCATGCATACATGCAGATGTTCCAGCAATACGAGGAGGAACATAAGCATGGTGAGCTCTCTTCCCCTCTGTTTGATGAACTTCCTTGTTGTTTCGATGAGGAGGACTATCATGCCGGGGAGCCTAGGTTGGAGGAGGATCAAGAGAATATCTTTGAAAATCTAGATAACCTGATCTTTGAGGAGGAAAAGGAGAGGTCTATCTTCCTTGAGGAAGGCCTTAAAGAAGAAATATTTGAACAAAGAGGTGATGTTCTATGGGATGAACAATCAATTTGTGATTCCATTTTAGACATCACCATAATCACCCTTCTTCAAGAAAGCCAAGAGGAAGTAGAGGATGAGTTTGATGCGGTCTTCAACGAAGCAGAAGGAGATGAGCCAAACCATGATGCATTGTAGAGGGACTATGTAGATCAAAGGGCTTATGGTGATGAGCCAACAGCCATAGATTTCTTGATGATATGCACCAGCATGAAGGACTAGCATTCAAAAAGCTTCCAAGAACAAATAGAGTATGTATATGTTGGAAGCATGTTCGATTTTGATCCACTCAATACAAGCCAATCCAAGTGATAGGCAAGAGGAGAAAGTCACCAAATCTCCTTTCTATTCAGCCACTTGTCTGGCACCATAAGTCTTCTTGCTAGGAAGGAGACTTAAGAAGTTTTCCCTTTGATACAGGAGGGAAGCAAATACACGTGGTTAGTTGTACATAGTAGTTTGCTTTCAGTTGTCTTTCCTACTTTCCTTAAGTGCAATTTGCACAAGTAGTGTTTTTAGCCTTGTGTGTTTTCCTTTATGTGTGGGGTAAAAGGCTTCATGTTTGACTCTCAAATATTTTTGGGGCTATTGCTAACTTCATTCAAGCTGCATCTAACTCCATGCCCAATGGTCTAGAAGGCAACTAGTCTCTAAGCATAACAGGCATGCTTCCCCTGGGAGTCACCAATTTGATGACCATTTTTTGCCCAATAGGCCAAAAATTGGTCCCCTTCTATCCCTACTATTCTAGGCCATTTCATTTTTTGATTTTGCATGAATCTGTCCATTTCTACAAACTCTGCAAAATTTATACGGACTCTACAGGTCCATTTTCTATGGACTCTGTAGGTGTAGTCTTTTGGCAGATGAAGAACCAGTCAAAGAGTGAAAGGTTTTACAAAGCTTCTTTAGACTCTTTTCCAAAGAAATTCATAAGGAAATTGAGCTTAAAGTGGTTCAATGGCATGATATTTCAAAGAGTTAGCAGCTTTGAACCATTGAACTAGTTTAATGCTTTGGTTCAACACCTTGGTTCAATGCATCAGTTCATCGCTTCAATTCAAAGTGCTTAGTTCACTTAGCTGGTTCATCACTTTGGTTCATCAGCAAGGTTCAATGCTTCAGTTCAGTTCAAAAGGTTCAATGATTTTTGGTTCAATCAAAGTTCAATGCTACGGTTCAACAAGCTTGGTTCAACAATCATTTAAACCATTAAACTGGTTTAATGGATTGGTTCAACAGTTGGTTCAAAGCCTTGGTTCATCGCAACAAGTTCAAAGGCTCATTTTAAAGTGGCACAGTTCAACCAAATGGTGTGTAGTGTTGAACCGTTGAACTGTTGAACCATTTTTGGTTCAAGCGGTAGGTTCAAAAGCTTGTTTCAACAAAGAAGTGGTGTGCAATGTTGAAATGTTGAACCGTTGAACCATTTTTGGTTCAATTGGTCAGTTCAACGGCTTAGTTCAATTGGGAAATTTAAAGGAGCATCCACACAGCCAAAGGACAAGTGCCCTTTCGAAAGGCAGTCGGGCATAAAGGCACCCTTTAGAAGGGTCATTTTCAAGAAGGCCCCAAAGGATGATTTCTTTCAGAAATTTTTCTAAGGTAGTCAACAGAGGCAAGGAAGATATCCTTTGGACTTTTTTTTTTGAAGGAATTCCTTCAGATAAAAAGTTTGAAGGAATTCAGAAAAATTGTAAATAAGAAACCTGAAAGAAAGGGACTTAAGGCAAAAGCAAAAGACATGTGATGATTTCTTTCAGACTTTTTGTCTGAAGGAATTCCTTCAGACAAAAGTTCAAAGAAATTTGGGGAGGCCGCCGGAGAGAAAAAGCTGAGAAAATTCCAAAGGAAAATCCCACATGGAAAAGGGCCGAAGCAAAAAAGCCAAAGCAAGAAGAGGCCTGAAGTAATTTTCCAAGGATGGTGACATCTCGAAAGCCATCAACTTTAAGAAGATAGACTCGCTGTTGGTTTTCAAACAGTGGCAGGCCCGTGAATGTCAAATTTTACACCAAGAAATCTAGAGTGTGGAAGGCACCAAGTAGCAACCATGGAAGGATTTGACATGCTTTTTTAGGAGCAACAAAACATGCCATGTGTCCCCTGTAAGGCTCGATGGAAGTTGACAAGTGTCAACACCTGCAGTCTCTCTCTTTTGTCCCATAAGAACTGTGGTGGGCCCCAAATGAATTGCTAAAGGAAGTAGAAGCTGACACATGTCCTCTTCCACAAGACCTTTAGAGGGTGCCTAAAGTTTCTATGAGTCAAGCAGATGTTGCCACGTTTCTTGCCCATTTCATAGTGAAATGTGCCATGTGTCACTTATTTGAAAATCAACAGAAAGTGGCCAAGGCAAATAGAAAAGAGCCTTAAGAACACAATGACCCACCAGAAGATAGCCCCGAAGGGCTAAAGGAGCCAGGAAGAGACAAGGCAAGGAGGAAGATGAAGTGCAAGAAAAGAAAAAGTAGTCCAAGTGGCGAGGAGAGGTGAGTTATTGCTAGATGGTCATCAAGTGGCACAAACAGTGAGCGACGTGGCCTACTTTCTCCATTTGGCATTTACGAGGGGACAAACCATAGTTTGTTTACAGGAAGAGAGCAATCTGTTTGCAAAAAATAGGTGCAGCCATGTTTTTCACATTAATGTGAAATGCCTAAGTTAAAGGAGGAACTGACAATCAAATGGCTCCCTCTTCCCAAGGCTCAGAGCGCACATGGGCTAGCTTGCAAAAAGAGCACCAAAGTCTTTCCCAAAAAGGGCCAAGTTCTCTTCCTCTTTCTATATATTTTAAAGCTTCTCATTTGAGAAAGGATCCACTCTCTTAGCTTTAAGGCAAAACTCTTCCCAAAAATCTCTCGGGCTTGTAAGGCAGAGTGCTACCAGTTTTTACCTTGAATCAGGACTTAGCATTTTTACCTCTATCTGGACTTGCACTTTAAAGTATATGTCTATTTTCTTCTTTTGCATTAATTCATTGTCTTTCATGCTTCTCATAGATCAATTACAGCATGTCTAGTGCATTGCAAAGTCTCTTTTATGTAGGTCTGCCAGAAGTGTTCCTAGGGGAATGTAGGTGCCTGTGAATAGGCTGCCATAAGTGTGTTTGAGGACGCCTCTGATAGTTTCTTCCTCCTTGTATTTCCACGAACTGCTAGCTAACTATTGTAGAAGAGCTTCCCACTTTAGATGAAGTGTATGGGTGCTTTTTTTTGGTGAAAAGTGTATATTCAAGCTGGGTGGGTCAACTTTTTTGGTGTATCATCTTTTTCATTTTTAGGCTTAGGTTCTATTTCTAGCATCTCTCTCTCCCTTTTCATCCCCCCCTTTTTTCATTTTATTTATTAGCATTAGGAGAAACCAGGGCCTAAAAGATACATCAGAGGGAGCTAGCCCTTATCTAGAGACTCTCCCCTCTAGCTTCGTCTATCCCACAGGCGAGAGGGGAGTTTCTATTATTGCATGTGGAAGGGTGGGAGCTAGGCATCCTGCCCCCGGGTGCAATCCACTGTGTAAACAGTTTGACCCTATCAAGCATTTGTAAGAACTACCTCTTGAAGTAATAAAGTATTTTATTTGCCTATCTCTTTCCTTGGATTTGTGTCTATTGAGTTTTGCACTATGGAATTATGTGAAGGAGAATCTTCCTCATTCATGGTCCTCCTTTTTGACCTTATTTAGGGATTTTTTCAATGTTGTCTGCAGGTCTAGTTGAGTGCTGTTTCTACCATTGATGTGAATTTTTAGTGAGTTTTAAAACTTTTTTTTGCATTCATTACTTCCTAAACCTCCAAAAAATATTAATGCAACTAGCTTGATCTTGAGGTTGTGTAAGTCAGTATTATCCTCTATAAAACTAGTGTGGGGTCAAGCTTATGGGAGTTTCCCATTTTATTTTTGTGCATCACCTAGTTAGCTTATTTGGGAGCCCTTATCCCCTTTCTAACCCTTTTCCCCATGGAAAATTATTTTACCTTTAAGTTTTAGGTGATCTACCAAGAGGAAGCTAACCTTCTCCAGAGGTTCAACCTCACTATAGGATACCCACAGCCTGAGGTTGTCCCAATGTTTGTAGCTATAAGTGAGAGATCTTGAGAAACTCTCCCACAAAGGGTGTAATTCTAGCCTACAACACCATCTATGTAGGTTCTGATTTTGTACTTAATTTCTTGTTCCCTAGACACTAGCATCATAAATAAAGACACGCATTCATGTAGGTGTTTTTTCCTTTGACACAAGTGTTCAATGCCCTAAAATCATCCAATTTACAAATGAAATAAATACTAATGGTCAGGTTAAGTGATTTAATGTGATTTGATTTTCCAAAGGGATTAATATAAATATAAGATCAACCTTCATTAATTCATCACCTATAATACCTAGCACAAACCAAGATAACTTATAAAAAACATTCAATCAAGCAATCGATAAAGTGAAACCTCCCTATTTTCTCTTATTTTCATATTAATCGTAGGAACAAAACATGCATAGGTCTTAAGTACTGAAGGAGCAACCTAAAAGGTATATTTTCCATGTTACTAGATGGGTCACTTTTGTACTTGCTTTGCACATATTGCATGATTCACACACAAACCAACATATATGGGAGAACTACATCAATATGAGGCCCTCTTCAGAGTATTGGATATGTAGGCATCACTCATTAATAGAGGGGTGTTTGGAGTTAGCTCAATATTATGTGTCCACTAACCCATTTTTCTCTAGAGTCATTATGAATATGATGAACTAAGATTTTGTAATTTATTAAGGAATGACAGTCCATGACCCAAATATGAATGCACCAAAGTGAAGGAGAAGACAAACATAGAAGCATCTGGGTGGTCACATCTTTCTCTATTAACTATTCATATTAGACACATGCATTAATTTCAAATAGTAGTGTCGATGCAACCATCCTAGGCTAAAGCTAGTGTCTAAGGATCTAGAAGCACTCAATCCAAAATTGGACAATTGTTCTAGAATCATCTTCCAGTCTACTTCCTACATGTTCCAAATCTATAACTATATTAGCATTAGAACAAAGTATGTATATTATTTCTTTATCATTTACATATATATCATATTTGTACTTGTTATCTTTAGCCTATCTTAGTTTAATGAATTCATTATATGTTTATTTGAGTTTAGCATCTAATTAGCCTCCTTTAGAGATAGTGTATCATCCTTATGCCATAGGCTATCTCTACCCCTTTAACCCTAAATAACCTAATCTACATTCATTTTAGGGTTCAACAAAAACACATGGTTTGCTACAAATTTATATGCCTATGCCTAACCAATTGATTGATTTATATATTTTGATAGTTACACACACTACATCACATACTTTGCCTAATGCATAATCCCTTGAGAAAACTATTGTATTTTTTCATGCTAAAGTGTTGTAATTAGAGAAAGGTATACCAAAAGTTAGCCAAACATTGGATTCTAAAGTTTTAATTCATGATCCTTTAGTACATGATGGTGTCTCATATCCTTTACCTCTATGATTTTTAGCTCCTAAGATTCCACTATATGAAGGAAAATGAGATTTAAAACAACATCTCATATATGTTCATGCAACATGTTTGGATAAGGCTTTTAATGACAAATTGCTAACCAAGATTTTTCCAAGAAGACTAAAATATTATGCCTTGCATTAGTTTTATGATCTACCTGTTCAATCTATCAAAGCATATAATCCATTGGCGTATCAATTTCTTAAGCACTTTGTTATCGTTTAACCCTAAATTTTAGAATGATGGGATGGGCTTAAGACTATAAAAAATAGTTCAAGAAAATGGGTGATAAAATAATCTATAACAATCCAATTAATTACTAACTTAGATAAATGTATATTTTAAATTATAATACTGAGATATGTTAAATATAGAAAGTACCAAATTCAAAAGATGTTTAATTGATTATGATTCCAAATAAAAAAGATACATGGGTTTACTATGTATAGACATATCTAGAATATAAACAGGTGGAAAGCATGTAGGATCAGTATTCTATATTAATCATTAGATTTTAGAAATTATAGTTTTGTGATTACAAACACTACTATCATATTTGGACACTACCATCAATGCTAGTGTCTGATTGTGACACAAGTGTCCTATATAAAATAATGACTAAATCTCGATACAACTAACTTCATTATTTTATTTTTTTTACCTTTCAATTGATATACTCAGATCTGGATATAAATTATCACTCTTTATTGATTGATAAAACCCTAGATCTTCACCCTTAGAATATTTTTTCTAAAAAGAGATTAGTCAATTCATGGTGTAAAACTAACCCCAAAGACCCCTCTATCAATGGGCATTGCCTACATAGCCAATACTTTAAGGAGGGCATCAAACTTATGTAGTTTTCCCTTATGTGTGGGAATCTGTGTGAACAAGGGTACAATATATTGTATGAAGATGCATGCAATTATCTATCTTGTAATTTGACAAATATCACTCATGAGAATCTTTTGAATGCTTCATACCTATAATATAATTGCTCCTATACTTGATATGGAAATAGGGATGAATAGGTAAAATAACTTGGTTGTGTAGTTGATTGATTGAGATTTTGTATGTGTTTGTTTGTTTTTCTCTAGGTGATTAATAAGAAGTCTTAGACGTGTATTTATACCACACCTTTTGAAAATATCTCATGATAGGATTTAATAAAATAAATAGGCTGACCCATAGGTTTCAAATCATTTACAATTTGGATGACTTTTGCCAACAACACACTATATAAATATCTGGACACTAATTTTGGTTGTAATGTCCCTCTGTGGTCAATAGTGTCCACAAGTTTATAAATAGGTACAAATTTGAAACTAACAATGAAGTATGTATATCAAATTTTAAGATTTCTATGTAATGCAGGAGACTTGGGTCTTTCAAATGATATGGATCAGACTAAAAGAAAAGTATTTAGGCACAACGAGATGGTGAATGCGAGTGTTTTAGTAGAAGGGAGGTTTATAACTTAAAGGTAGAGTCTTTATTTATATTTTTCAAATGTACAAGGTTATCATGCTATAAATATTTAGTTTCAGTATCTACATTTTCCCTCCATTTTATCTAGTAATGTATAAGGGTTAAATAATTAATTTAAAGGAAAGAAATGTGTACTTAGGTGTGTATAACACACCTTACCTTTGATTGAGCCTAATTTGAGTGATTTTATAACATATAACCTATAACCAAGATCATGTTATAGTGTAAATCAATGCATATAATCTAAAATTTGAAATAATTGAAAACTTGAAAAGAAAGAGATGAAGGAAGGAGTACACATGTGTGTCGATGCAACCATGTTGCCTCTTGATGCTTTGAATTGGTAAATATACTTCATTATGAATCCTTGGAGCTGAAATAAGTTCAAAACTAAACCTTAAATATTTGAAGATAAATATTTTAAGGTATTATTCCCCTAATCTTGTGCAAGGGATGAGTTGTGACATGGCCATTAAGATCATTATATCTCAATCGCACAACTCAAGTATGAATATATAATCTAGTGAGGTGAGTAATTTAATTAACTTATCTTATAAATATGGTGAGATTGGATTATTTAATCACTTTAATCTATAAATCTAGTGAGGTTGAATGATTTAATCACTTCAACCTATAAATTAAACCAATTATTACAATATAAAAGTATCGATAATAGTATCTTGGTGGGTAGTATAATTGGTAAATTTTACAATTTTTGGTGAAATAGAATGGAATATGCACCTATAATATGTATGAGCTAGATTATATGTGTCATAAATCTAAAAATATATATTTTAAATATCTGCAAAATCGATGCATTGCATAGGATTCTAACCCAAGTGTATATCTTAATCATGAAACTGAACTGGAGATTATGAAACTGTGAAGGTAATGTCTTTGTGACATGCCCCAACTAAAATATGGAGACACTGAGTAAGTGTGTAAGTGTGGATGTCATGTTTTTTTTGCATTCCCTTAATGAACTATAAAAACTTAGAAAAATGTGAGGTCATGATTCTATTACATGCCCCCCACTGATATGCTCCCCCTTTTGAGGTAAGGGAGGTATAAACTAACAAGTAACTTACCTTATAAGTATAAGGTAGTTATATAATATGTGTATGAATCATGTATCATATAGGGATAACATGTGAAATTAGATATATCAATGAAGCTTGCAATATGTGATCACATCAATTCCTAAGATGTATGATATAGATTATGGCAATGTCTAGAGAGTAACAGTATAAGATCAATAAATAATCAAGCACACACATAAGAGAAATCAATGTAAATTAAAAGAAGGATCTAAGGAGACCCCATACAAGGGGCATATTCAAATGCCTCACAATAAAAAAGAATGACATATTTAAATGTCCAATAAACATAGAATGACATACTCAAATGTCCAAATGGCATGGGGACCAACAAGTAATGAACATATTTAAAAGCTCCACAAGAAAGATAAGAAATAAATGGAATACACCCAAGGAAGTGAAAATATGATTGAAGCATAAGTAACTACCATAAGCATATCATACTAGTCCCTGCATTTAGGTGTTAGTAAAAATGTTATGTAACATAGCATATCAAGTACAGTATGAAACATATGAGCAAGTATATAGATGTGTAAAAATTAGTATATAAGCTCAAACATGATAATGTAGAAATGATCATAAAAAATATGTAACCTATATCAGTCATGATCAAAGAATCAAATGCCCCCAATGTGACATGGGTAGAGGAGAGGTCCAACATCTGTAAGTGCATAAATCATGTGTTTGGGTATGTCTATATCACACTCAAATATGTGTGAAACATATGTGTATAAAAATGAAATTATATTTTGTCTATTAACATAAAGCAAACACCATAGATGCCAAGGAACTAACTAACATAAGAATGTTGAATATTTTTGTATTTTTGAATTATTTAAATGTTTTTGTATTTTCTTGAATATTTTATTTTATTTTATTTTATTGTTAGGAATGTTTATGAGAAAAAGTGAGATGTATCTATTGTAATATCACCACTATAAAATACGTGTTGTATCTTCTTATTTATAGCCAAAAAATGATTTGTATGATACCCATATATTTTATGATATTGATAATAGTATTTTATTCTCTGTAAAGGTTGTAGAGGATGTAATGTGATCAATTTGTGTCTAAGTAATACCCTTGGAATCTCACTTGGACTTTTATTATCCTTTTAAATATTATGTAAATCAACTATTATAAATATATTTTCTTTAAACTCTTGATGTTGAAATGATCTTTTGTTGGTAAAAACATTGATAGAAGATAAAAATGTATGTGTATTACTAGCACATTTTGAATTTTATATATATGAAAGTTGGTTTTGCAGTGATATGATCTTTGAGCTCAAGTATTGGTTCTGATTTTAGATCTCTTCTTTAGTGATGGTAAGTTTATCTAGTAGGGTTTAACCAACACAAACCCTAGGTACCTCAGATTGTCTAATCATACCCCCACCATCAAAAGTAGTTATGGGAGGTGAAGGGGTTCAAGGAAGGACCACCTTACATTGTGGAGTAACAAAATGGAACTAATTAGAGGGAAAGTATCTATCACCCTCCTTAGGGTTGGGAAGATGTATAGGTTCCTTTATATCCATTTTAAATGTTCTAAATACTAAAATGAGAATTAGATAAGAGAGGCACGTGAACTCTAGGGAACAATCCATTATGTTAATGTAGTCTTTTGATTTGGAAAGTAATCTAATTTTTGAAATAAATTTTAACAATTTATAAATCAAAAAAACCCTAAAGCACATTAGGAGTTGCATGGGAAGAAATAAAATCAGGTTCACCAAATGTTTAACCTTAAATTTTAGAAAGGTGGGATAGCATTAAGAATATAGAAATAGTTTAAGAATAATGGTTATAAACTAATATATAATAGGCCAATTAATTACAAACTCAGATAAATACATATTCTGAATTATAATAGTGAGATGTGTTAAATATAAAAATTTGAATTCAAAGATGTTTAAATGATTGCATTACTTATCTAGGTTTACTATGTGCAAGTAGATTTAGACTTGAAATAGGTGGAAATAATGTAATATCAATATTATGGATTAGTTTTTAGATTCAAAAAATTATATTTATGTGGTTGTGGACATTATTGTCAGATCTAGACACTATCTTCAACACTAGTGTCTGACTATGAAGGAGGTGTCCCATACATAATAATTATTGGATCTCGATATGACCAAATTCATTATTTTGGGATTTCTATCACCTTTTTATTGATTTACACATATCTATGATACATGTTATCACTCTTTATTGATTGATAAAACCCTAACTCTTCACCTTCTTCACCCTTACAATGATTGTGCCAAAAATGGGTTAGTGGGCTCATGGTGTCGAGTTGACCCCAAGGACCACTATATCAATGGGTGTCTCCTACATAGACAATACTCCAAGAAGGGTCTTAGATTTATTTAGTTATCCAGTATGTCTAGGAATGTGTGTGCATAAATTTATAATACACTATATGAAGATGCATGTAGTGATCTGGCTTGTAATTTAACAAATATTGCTCATGTGTTGATTTTTGAATGATTAATACCTATAATATGACTACTCCTATGCTTTATATGAAAGTAGGGATGAATAAGTCAAGATAACTTGATCATGTAGTTAATTTATTGAGCTTTCATAGGTGTTTTCTTAGTATTTGTGAGATGATTAATGAGAAGGCTTAGACTTGTATTTATACCACATCTTTTAAAAATATCTTGCATCAAGGTTTAATAAGACAAATAAATTGATCCATAGGTTTATAATCATTTTAAATTTAGATGAAATTTCACTATTGGATACTATATAGGGATCTGGACACTGTCGATGGTAATAGTGTCTCTTTGTGGTTAGTAGTGTCTAGGAGGCTAGAAAATAGGTATGAATCTAAAACTTATAGTGAAGGATGTATATCAATTTTTAAGCTTTATGTGTATTTTAAGATACCTAATTCATCATAATTATATGGATCAGACTTGTTGGGTGAATAGTTTGTCGGCCAGCTAATTGGTGACCAAAATAGTTCCTATCACCACAGCAAAGGAAGATTGGTCGCCCAGGTGTGCAGATTTACTACATCAACCAGAGACAAATCTCTCCTCTCATTAAGGGGAGGTTCCTTATTAAATATGCAGAGGCTATATACTATATATATAAGTAGAAAGTAAGACACGTGGGTAGGATAAACCATCCATCTCTCTTCTTTTAGAGATGATGCTAACAAACAGAGGAGAAATCCTGGGTGATTGGTGAAAATACTTCTCTTCTTTTAGAAGTAACATTTACCCAAGAGCCAAATCCCTTCCTGGATAGCAGAAATCCTGATGAAATGATAAAAGGCACTTCTCTTCTTTTAGAAGTGTTTGTTCTTGCAAACAACAGGAATCTTTCTGGTAAGTAACTAGTAACCAAAGGTGTAGAGTAACCAGCAGCTTGAAATGTAGCACAAAGTCTCCACCTCGACTACCCAAGAGTGAAATACGAAGAACAATGGGGGCACAAAGTCATCCCAAGGTCCTTTACATAGAAACATAAAACAAAAACACACACTGAAGATAACTATGACAGCACAAAGTTTGAAAGTAGTTGGCTTCAGGACACCTTCCTTATCACCTCCACTAGCCTGCTTATTAAATAAAATAAATAAGAATGCTTTCAGAAGATAGACATAAGAATAATCTCCTAAAGTAGCACAATCTATAACAGCACAAATTTTGCAAGTAACTTGCTTTCTCATTCAATCAAAGAAATATGAATTACAATCTGAGCTCAAAGTCTCAGTAATGCCTTTCAATTCAAGTAGAGTTTCACTTTTGGTAAGGGGAAGATCTCCTTCAAATGGCACAAGAGATTACATTATATAGAGGCTTGAGGGATCCTTGGCACTTTATCCCATAGAGTGACCCATTCAGTGCATTCAATGCCTTGGATGCATTCTTGGTCTTGTCAGGAAGGGCCACACTAGAGCAGGGTGGCTGCTTTAATTTTGATGCATCAATTCATCTCTAGTGCCTCCTCCCGAGTCTAAATCTCTCATTTCATCACTTGCCTAGCTACGCAACTGTCTATTCTACCTTTATCTTAAAGGGGACAAATAGGCAATGCTTTCAATGTTGACAGGCCCCAAATATCTACCCAGTGAACTGTTTCACCCTCTAGAAATAACTCCTATTGAGTTTCCCTCTTTGTCTCTTCCTCCTCTTGGGTCTGGGCTTAGGCTCTTTAAATGCATTTGAGTCTGTGCCTTGAGTTTGTTAGAATCAACAGACACTTAAATACAGCCAATTTGGCATTTGCATGTCTTTTCTCTATTGAAGGTTAACGGCTAGCTAGTCGCTCTAAATGTGATGCCCATAAGCCTGTTGGTCCTTTGTTTCCTTTAGACAAAACATCTGAAGGAATTCCGTCAGACAATTTATCTCAAGGAAATCCTTTCCTTGGCTTCATGCGTGCCTTTTCATTGCGAGGTGCCCCTTTCCTTTGACACATGGTGGCTTCTGCTCTTTGAACAAGTGTCACATGTCATCTTCCATTGGAACAAGTGAGGACACATGGCATCTTTCATTATCAACACTTGGTAGCATCTGCCTCCTTGAGCCTTTGTGACATCGTAGAAATGTTTGAGGCTCAGTCAGGCTCTTATAGATGATGACACTTATCAGCCTTTGCTAACCTTTGCAAGGTACATGTGGCACATTCTAAATACATTTGTTAGTCGCGTAGCTGTAGACACATGGCACATTCTACTTTGACCCACTAGGGATATGTGGCAGCTTTCGGTGGAATAGTTGAGGATACGTGGAAGCATCCATCTAATTTAGAGGAGCTCTTGGAAACCTTTAAGATTCTGGCAGGAGAAGACACATGGAGGCTTCCATCAAACTCTATAAACACTTATGAAAATAGTCTAGACTCACTTTAGCAATCACATGGATGATGACACTTGTCAGCTTCCACCGTTTCTCACTAAGGACATGTGGTGTCTTTTACTGCATCGAATTGAAACCCTCTGCCATTGACACTTGTTGTCCTCTGCAAAACTCTGAGAGAAGCTTTATCGAAAGAAGCCTTGTAGCTTATAAGAAACTTTGAGAAGTGAACGCTGACACTTGTCACGTTCTGCTGAGTCACAATGCTAACATGTGGCATGGTCTAAATACATTTGTTAGTCACACAAATGTAGACACTTGGTGCATTTGGCTTCATTTAGTCACTCATCCTCAGGCCCACCATGGTCTTTGCTCGAAATAATGAAGCTAAGGGAAGAGACTGTGGATATTGACACTTGGAGGCTCCCAACAAGCTTCAAGAGAGACACATGGCAATATCCGCCAATTCACAAAAACAAAGTTTAGTGGGGCTCGACTGTCAACACTTGGCAGCATCCACCTGACTCTTTCTTTTGTGTGCACTTCTTTTCTTAACTAAGGTGGCCTTTGAACCTTTGAACCCGAAGTGTTGAACCGATTGAAAATTGAACCCATTGAACCAATGAACCAAAATGGTTCAAGGTTCAATATTTCAAGCTTTTGAGACTCGTTAAATGCTCAGGGCTACAGAACCTTTGGAATGGTTGAACTTTGAACTTTGTCAAATGCACCTAGCTCTTGTTGAAGATGTTGAACCTTTGAATTTGCTAATCCCTTTGCTGAAAAAGCTTTGAAAAAATGAGGAATTTGAAAGCCCCCAAATAAATTTTGAGAAGGGGAAGAGAGGAATTTTGGCCTTATAGGTCCAAGAATAACTCATATGTTGTTCTAAAAATGACTGACACTTTTTGGGACCAACAGCTGGCTCCATTTGGGGAACTTCCTTCAGATGAAAACTTGGAACAACTAAGGGGAGTAGAAACAAGAATCTCCAGTGCCTTGAAGTGTGCCATTGGGCTATAGAGTCATGCTACCCAAAAAGAAAGGCGATAAAAAAGAAGATGAAAGGCACAAAATAGAACTAAAGACTATACAAATATACATATGTACAAATGAACTTATCTGATGCCTCAAGATTTTAAGTGCTTCAAATGCCGCCCATTGTGAGACAATGATAATGGTGTCCCATCCTGATAAACTAGTAGGAAACCATTTTGTCCCCAGAATCAGTGATGGGCGAATGGAACTCTCCACCAAAAAACCACTTTTCTGTGTCTTCCCCTTGGTTTTCTCTTCTTCTTTCCCTGAAGCAAGACTTGACTTTTGGTCCAAAAACCATGAATCTTTGCTCTCCTGGCAAAGAGTTCCTTTTCCTAATTTTGATGGGCAGCAGCATGGCCTAGTACCATAATTTGTTGTTTTGATAGCTCAGCCCAGCACATGTCTTGATTGTCCCCCTTAGATATCTCAGATTCTTCTTCATTTGGTCTCTACACTTATGTTGCACTCCACCAATTCTTCCACTATTTCATCCCTGCCTGAAGACTCAAACAAAATTTGGGCTGTAAGGGCCACTATTTGGGTCTTGACACATTTGACATGATCAATTATGTCAAATGGATGGATTGGACTAGGCACAGGGGATGGGATTTCTTCTTTTTGGTTTATGAGAGGGGTGGGAGGACTGATCTACAAAGTTGAAGTAGAAGGTGTAGAGATGTTTGGGATACTTACTTTTTTAGCAATCACTGGGTCCTTCAGTTGGATAGGCAAAGTGGCCCCATGCTTAGCAATCAAAATTATAGGTTGAGGTCACTCCTCTGCTTCTCCTTTATTATCTTGTTGAGCTGACTGATTCTAGGACTGGGTGACCACAGCATATGATCCCTCGAATGCTTCACCTTTACTTCTAGGTTCATCTTGGTAATCTAGGAAACTGATGTGGGAGTCACCAGCTGACTCTTCTTGATCCTCCATGAAGAGACCAGCGTCATTTTCTTGATTAAACTCAAGTTGGAAAGAGAAATCATGCTCTGTTTCCAAATACCCAACTACTGAGTTGGTTGGAGGTGCTTCAATGGCAAGGTTCCTCTATGGGGGAGGAAGACGATTGGGTTGCCCTTGATGTGCCTAATTAGGGAATGTCCTCCTTGGTACATCTCTATATGAAGGAGAAAATGACATCCCTTATGCCATTTGTCTTTTGAGGGCCAGCACTTCATTTGCTAACTCCTGCACCATTGGATCAGTGGTGGCTGCAAGTGAGTTATCAAAAGATGAGGAAGATGTGCCTCTATTTAAATCCCTTCTTATCTTTCCAGCCAAGATAAGGTCATCTTCTAACTCAGTGGCTAAGTCTTGAGCAGCTTCAAGATCTATGTAGCTAGCACGTCTTAGTAGATAACTCACTTCAAGCAGTTGTGAGTTTATGAAGAAGCATTTGAGGTTCTTGGGTGTGGGTTAAGCAACTACAAAAATCATATTTCTCAGCTTGTCAAATTTTGTAATAAAATCCTTCATGGGCTCATGAGGTTCCTTCTTCATTTATGTAAGTTAGGCTAGCAAAGCATGAGCATCTTTTGTAGGTTTGAACCTTGCTTCAAACTTAGCTTTGATAGTGTCCCAGCCAGTCATTGATCCAGTCTGTAGATGGTAAAACCAGTCTGCAGTAGCACCTTATAGTGTCTCCACTAAAAGCCTGACTGCCACGACTTCAAATTCCACCCCTATCACACCACAGGATATGGTGAAGGCTACAATGTGTTCATCAGGGTGGACTCTTCCATCACCAAAGAATTTGGGGAGATTCTTCCTTGAACTGAGTGGTAGCTCATGCAAGGGTGGAGTTAGATTAAGTGGGCCAAATGAGTTACCCTAGGGGCCTCAAACTGCCATGATTGGATTATGAAAAATAGGGATAATACATCTGAGTGGAGTTGCCATATTATAAGACAAAAATGGAAAAGAAATTGGCCCTGCTTCAGCTTAAAGCTTGAGGCTTCAAACTGCGCTTTCTTTCCCAGCAGCTCTAGTTTTGCAGACTAGATAATATAATGGAGATGGATGAAAATGGAAATAGATAAAAATGGTAAGGCTATAAATGGATAATGGATAAGACATGTAATGGAGTCACCAGAGTCTATAAAATGGATAAGGGAAGGAACTGCTTCAATCTAAAACTTGAGGCTTCAGACTGCACGTTCATCCCCAGCAGAATCGCCAAAAACTGTTGGGTGAATATTTTGTCAGCCAGCTAACTGGTGACCAAAATAGTTCCTATCACCATAGCATAGGAAGATTGGTCACCCAAGTGTGCAGCTTTACTACATCAACTAGAGACAAATCTCTCCTCTCATCAAGGGGATGTTCCCTATTAAATATGTGGAGGCTATATACTATATATATAAGAAGAAAGTAAGACACGGGGGTAGGATAAACCATCCATCTCTCTTCTTTCAGAGATGATGCTAACAAATAGAGGAAAAATCCTGGGTGATTGGTGAAAATACATCTCTTCTTTCAAAAGTAACATTCAGCCAAGAGCCATATCCCTTTTTGGATAGTAGAAATACTAATGAAATGATAGAAAGCACTTCTCTTCTTTCAAAAGTGCTTGTTCTTACAAACAACAGGAATCTTTCTAGTAAGTAACTAGTAACCAAAGGTGCAGAGTAACTAGTAGCCTGAAATGTAGTGCAAAGTCTCCACTTTGACTGCCCAAGAGTGAAATACGAAGAAAAATGGGGGCACAAAGTCATCCCAAGGTCCTTTACACAAAAACATAAAAGAAAAACACACACTAAAGACAACTATGACAGCACAAAGTTTGAAAGTAGTTGGCTTCAGGACACCTTCCTTATCACCTCCACTAGTCCTACTTGTTAAATCAAATAAATAAGAATGCTTTTAGAAGATAGACATGAGAACAATCTCCTAAAGTAGCACAAGCTATAACAGCACAAAGTCTACAAGTAACTTGCTTTCTCATTCAATCAAATAAATATGAATTACAATCTGAGCTCAAAGTCTTAGTAATGCCTTTCAATTCAAGCAAAGTTTCACTTTTGGTAAGGGGAAGATCTCCTTCAAATGGTACAAGAGATTACATTATATAGAGGCTTGAGGGAGGCTTGGCACTTTGTCCCATAGAGTGACCCATTCGGCACATTCAATGCCTTGGATGCATTCTTGTTCTTGTTAGAAAGGGCCACGCTGGAGAAGGGAGGCTACCTTAAATGTGACATGTTGATTCATCTCTAGTGCCTCTTTCTGAGTCTAAATCTCTCATTTCATCACCTACCTAGCTGCACAACTATTTATTCTACCTTTATCTTAAAGGGGACAAATAGGCTACACTTTCAATGTTGATAGGCCCCAAATATCTACCCGGTGAACTATTTCACCCACTGGAAATAACTCTATTGAGTTTCCCTCTTTGTCTCTTCCTCCTCTTAGGTCTAGCCTTAGGCTCTTTGAATACATTCAAGTCTATGCCATGAGTCTGCTAGAATCAACAGACACTTAAGTGCAGCTGATTTAGCGTTCACGTGTCTTTCCTCTATTAAAGGTTAACATCTAGCCAGTCATTCCAAATGTGATGCCCACAGGCCTGTTGGTCCTTTTATTTCCTTTAGATAAAACATCTAAAGGAATTCCTTTAGATAATTTATTTGAAGGAAATCATTTCCTTAGCTTCATGCGTGCCTTTACATTGCGAGGTGCCCCTTTCTTTTGACACATGGCAGCTTTCGCTCTTTGAACAAGTGTCACATGTCATCTTTCATTGGAATAGGTGAGGATACATGGCATCTACCACTATCAACACTTGGCAGCATCTGCCTCCTCGAGCCTTTGCGACATCATAGAAAAATTTGGGGCTCAATCAGGCTCTTGTAGATGATGACACTTGTTGGCCTCCACTGACCTCTGCAAGGGACATGTGGCACATTTCGAATACATTTGTTAGTCACGTGGCTGCAGACACATGGCACATTCTACTTTGACCCACCAGGTATATGTGGTAGCTTTCAGTGGAATAGTCAAGGATACATGGAAGCATCCATCTAATTTAGAGGAGCTCTTGGAAACCTTTAAGATTTTGGCAGGAGAAGACACATGGAGGCTTTTGTCAAACTCTAGAAACACTTATGGAAATAGTTGGGACTCACTTTAGCAATCATGCAGATGATGACACTTATCAGCTTTCATCATTTCTCACCAAGGACACGTGGTGTCTTCTGCTGCATCAAATTGAAACCCTCCACCGTTGACACTTGTCACCCTCTTCAAAAATTTGAGAAAAGCTTTATCGAAAGAAGCCTTGTAGCTTATAAGAAACTTTGAAAAGTGAACACTGACACTTGTTGCATTTCACTGAGTCACAATGTTGTCATGTGGTGCAGTCTAAATACATTTGTTAGTCACGTGGATGCAGACACTTGGTGCGTTCCACTTCATTTAGTCACTCATCCTCAGGCCCACCATGGTCTTTACTTGAAACAATGAAGCTAAGGGAAGAGACTACAAATATTGACACTTGGAGGCTCCCAACAAGCTTTGAGAGAGACATGTGGCAATATTCACCAATTCACATAAACAAAGTTTAGTGGGGCTCGACTGTCGACACTTGGTAGCATCCACCTGACTCTTTCTTTTGTGCACGCTTCTTTTCTTAATTAAGGTGGCCTTTGAACCTTTGAACTCAGAGTGTTGAACTGATTGAACATTGAACCCGTTGAACCGATGAACCAAAATGGTTCAAGGTTCAACGGTTCAAGCTTTTGAGACTCATTAAATGTTTGGGGCCACAGAACCTTTGGAATGGTTGAACTTTGAACTTTTTCAAATGCACCTAGATCCTGTTGAAGACATTGAACCTTTAAACCTGCTAATCCCTTTGCTAAAAAAGCTTTAAAAAAATGAGGAATTTGAAAGCCCCCGAATAAATTTTGAGAAGGGGAAGAGAGGAATTTTGGCCCTGCAGGTCCAAGAATAGCTCATATGTTGTTCCAAAAATGACTGGCACTTTTGGGGACCAACAAGACTAAGAGATAAGCATTTAGGCATAGCGAGATGATGAATGCAAGCCTTTTGATAAAAGGGAGGTTTAAAATTGAAGGGTAGATCCCTGACTGATATTTGTCAAATGTACACGACTGAGATGCTATAAATATTAGGTTTTAGTATCTAAAATTATTAACATTAATGAAAATATATCTTATGTATAAATTTTCAAACTTAAGCAAGGAAATAATGAGCTTATTATTAATTATATGCTTTTTTACAAGGCCACGCTTGCCAAAATGACTAACACATTGGTAGATGATGCATTACATACAAATATATAAAAAAAAATTGCTTGCACTACAATTATTTTCAATAAATTTAGGTCATTTGAAGATTTTTTTCATACAATAAGAGAAAGAAAAGTCAAGCTTCTTATTTTGAACATGATTAAATATGCAGTTGCATCTACTTCAACTTCCATAATGAAGTTTTAAAATAAACCATCTTACAAAGCTAAGCCAACATATAATAAAGCATATGAAAAGATAATAGTCGATGTTATTTCTCAAACTTCTACTAATATTGTTTTGTCAAATCAGCCAATAAGGCAATTTTATAAATTACCATAACCACCTTATAAATAGTTACAAAGGTTACTTGAATGAAATCTAATTAATTTTCCTCCTTCATTTGAACTTGATGTGATTAAACCATGAAGAAAATATTTTAATGACAATTCATATTGTGATTACCATATATGTAATGGTCATTCTACTAATAAATGTTTCAAACTCAAAAATATTATTCGGGATCTTATTGACAACAATCTTATTGAGCTAGGCATTTTTGTATAAGAAGTGAAGCGTCAACTGAATGAAAAGGCTAAATTAAATATTTTCAAAGAACCATTTCCTAATAATGATACTAACAAGGACATTTCAATAATGCATCATACTTATAATGCTTATCCAGCCCCTAATTCATATGATCACCCATTAAAAGGAATTATTGTTGTAATTACTCAAAATATTCAACGTCCTATGATTACTTTTGATGATAGTGAGATAGTGGATGATGATTCAAATTTTTGAGTTTTATGTATATGAGATTATATTTATCAATAACTTATTCATAGTGTACTATTTTATAGTAGGACGAGTGAAAATACATGCACAATAACATTACATTATTCATTGGGTTACACACAACAAGATATACAACCTACTACTAAAAGTTTCAAGATATTCAATGGAAAAAACAAACCACTTTGGGATACATTGCATCACCTCTTCAAGTCGTCTCTACTATACTATCTACTCTTTTTTTTAGTTTTACCATAAAATGGGGTCTTTGACATGATTTTGGGATGCTTATTATTGCAAAATTTATGTGTTGTACCTTACACAGTATATAGATTCCTAAAGTACATTTATTACAATCAATTGGTTACAATTTTAGGAATAAAATATGAGTACCCTATGTAATCCATGGTACTCCTCTACCCATACAAAACCATATTTCAATGATATATCTATGCAAAAACAAAATATGTTTACAATCATTACACCTAAACAAAAAAATTCTAGTCAACCAATTCAGAAAATGGTGCAAAGGGTTCAAAAGTAACCAATGCAAAAGCAAACTATTGACAAAAGGCTTCTGATTCTCAACAAGCACAATCACACATAATGTATCCTAAATTGGTGATACATATAGATAAACATTTGGCACAATATTTTACTAGTCCTCATGGGATTGCAAATCATTTTGCATTTACTCATGGGATTACATGAGTAGTGATCTAGATAGTTTTCCTACTGAACATGATACATTTTTTGATTTTGATATATGCACATTTGATAAATTTTATTCAAATAAATTAATACATCTACCACTAATCACAAAATTCTTTGATCCTTATCTCGATTATCCAAATAATTCAAAAAAGTAGAAATCTAATTGTACATAGCTTCTTGACTATTGCATCATATTCTTCTATTTACTTACATATGTGATCGATTGATCAATGGTTTTATACCCTTGGATATTATTGACTTATTGGTCTCTTAGCTCTTCTTTTTCACCTTCTAGATTTGAATAATTCAAAATGGTGATCAATTTTACCATAATATGTTATTTATCTATATTTTTTCATAGTATTCATAGACAAGATGTCATTTTTAGTTAATAATAGAATAAACCAATTTTGGATAGAATCGACTGCCACTATTGTCCTAGTTGGTCGATCTTATACTATATCAATTTTTTCCTAGAAATCATAGTTTCAACACATAATTCCTTAACACTTCTAATTTTTAGTTTTTTCAACTAGTTCAGTATGTAAATCACTCTTTTTCATATAAAATCTCTCCTTTTCAGAGTTATGTGTTTCATACATGTGACATACTTAGATAAATGTACATTGATAAAAGGAGGATGTATAATCAATCCTCTACATACATTTTCTAATCTCCTACAAACTTCAAAAATTTGTAATTCACATACTGTGGGGGCATTTTTCTCACACATGGCCATACAATATTTTTTAGTGCATATCTAAAATTGAAAAATGTTATAAACTATCATATATTTATAAATATTTTTACTTTTGACACTTTGTTGTATACTATTTTTTAGTGTTGTTGGTTTCAATATTTAGAAATTAAAAAATATCATATATTTCAAAATGTAAAAACATTCAAAATATTCTAAAAAATCTAAAATCAAGACTTGAACATGATTATGAATCTAGTTTACATATTTGCTAAATTTTATTAAACTCATGATTAGTAGATATCATGTTCTTTCTATATCACACATGTATTTCATGGGTATTAATGAATGTTATGTAGGGCATACAAACTTTACAAAGATCAAGGTGTTGGACTTGTTCTACTCAATATCCTAGCTAAACTAAGGACATCTTATCCATTGTGACAATATATAATGTATTATTTTAGAAACCTTAAATTGGCCACCAATGGCTTCAACCGAACTTCAGACCAATTCTTACAAACCTTTGCAAATTAAACCTAATAATCACTAAACATCCCAAATTTACTTGTGCATAAGTTTTCAAAGCTTGGAATCATGTTGAGACATCTCTAACTGGGGTATCCTATCATAAGCAACAAAAACCTCTCACAGATTCATCTCTAATCATCTTGCAGCATTATAACATGTAATTTGGCCTATAAACCTATTAAATAGGGCAAGTGCACACATGAAATTAAATCAAATCTTGGAAATACAAAAAAATTAATCAAAATGAATTAAAATTCTAAACCAAATTAAATGCCTAGTTTAATTATCCATGTGAAATTAATAAAATTCAAAAAAAGGAAATTCAAAAATCAAGAATATCTTAGGTATTCATGATTGCCTTTTGTGAATTGTCAAGCCTTTGCAAATATCTCAAAATATCTCACCCATGCCTATTCATTTCAAATCATGATATTTTGACACCTTTTAACTCTATTAGGGTTAATTGACTCACTTAAGTTAGGATTGAACCCATTCCATGTTTAAACTACACCTTAACTCACCTTGAGTTAGGGTTAGTTCCTAAACCTGCAAATACAAACATTTGCCTCTTCATTTAGAGATCTTGAACATATTAAAGTTATAATGTAGGTTTTGGTACATGATTCCAATCTATAGTGTTATAGTTCCAAAATCACAATCCAAATCCAAAATCAAACCATAAGCCATGGTGCTAAGGAGAGAAGGAGATAGACAAGCTCCATTGTCAAAGACTCTTTGAGCACAAGCCAAGCAAGCCACACAATGAATCATTTAGAGCATTCAAGGAAGGTAAGGAATTTTTCATTCTTTGCATTTTAATTATGTTTTCAATTTATTTTGTTCATTATGCTCCCCCTATGATCTAGGAAAGTAAGTGTTAGCATGTTATTGTGTTTTTATTCAAGTTTTGTTACTTGTTATAACACTTGATCTAACCTCCTTTGTTGGATTCCTTGATCACAAATGGCACACTTGATGGGACATTCACCCCATAAAGATGTTTTTAAATCCTTCTAGATCATTTTACTAATGATTGTCATGTCAAAATTTGATCTTGTTGACCAAGGAAGATGAAAATATCAAGCTAAAGGACATTTTATAGAAAATCATGAGTTTGCTTTGTATAATCACTAATTTCTCTTTGGACAACAATACTGCAACTTACACAATTGCAATTTTGCTCTATTTTTTTATCAATTTTACATTTAACCACTACGGTCTATGATAAACTTTTTTCTATAGGTGTTAGTTATGACATTATAATATCAGTCATGATATCGCAATACCAAAACTTTGTTAAGTCATGATTTTATCTTTATACTTATGATTTTGCAACTAACTGCTAGTAGTTAGGCTAGCCATCATGGTTAAGTTTTAATATCTCAACTATAAGAGTTATGACTTTGCCCTATCATTTGTATTTTTTCACATATACTAGTAATTTTATAAGATATACTCTATTCTCTCAAAATTTGTGTTATTGCACTAACACTTTTGGTTTTATCGAGTTGTAGTTTTGGTTTATGTATTTGCATTTTTGCTCTGTGTAAACCCAAGATCTATGTTTTGAAAACGTGTTTGCTTATGTATGATTGTGCTTCAAAGCATAAGTAAACTCTCTAACCCTTGCAGGTCCAAAGCAGGAATAGAACATGAATTTGCAAGTTTAGACTCATGAACATTTAATTTTGGGTGTATAAAATGAATTTAGCTAACTCTTGAACACTTTATTTTGGTGCTAAAAAGAATGGTTAAATCTTGAACATTTTATTTTAGTGCTTAAAATGAATTTGGAATGGCTAAGTCTAGAGCACTTCATTTTGGTACCTAAAACAAATTTGTTAAGTCTTGAACATTTCATTTTTAATGCTTAAAATGAACATAGGTGTTTTTGCTTAAGTTGTTTTATGAAAATTCTTACAAGTTATTCAAATAATCCAAGGTGCTAAAAAAACTTAATCACACATCTCAATTTGGTGCGTAAAATAAAAATTCACTTAGATTGAATTATCTTGAAAGTGTTTGTTATTTATGTGTTTTTTTGTGTAAAATGAAGAGTGTGTGTATGCTCTCCCCCCATCCCCTATAGGAAAATTAGGTGACCAAAAGTGCCTTTCAATTACAATTTGTGCTTGGTTCAAGGTGTGGAAAGAATGTTATCTAGGCTCTCCCCCAAACTCACATGGTTTGGGTGATCTAAAAACAACCTCTAAAGTCTTTCCACTTAATTTTATTTTCATGCAATTTGGCTTGTGAAGGGGAGTTCATAGCTTCTTCATGAGTTATTTATGGAATCATTGACCCAAGGCTTCATCTCCCAATAGTTTTTCAACCCCCTCCACAAATGGATATACAAATCAGGACATGCATATTGTGAGGGCCAAGGGGTTAAGCGACTAATCTCTCCTTTTATAATAAAGACCTAAGTCAGGTCTGGTTAACGAGGGGATTTCACTAAGTAGTCCATAGATGGAATCACTATGCAAAAAAATAGAACCTTTCATAGTAATTTAATTGGTATGAACTCAATTGATGTGACGCATCTCTAATGACACTTGGGACCAATCTAGATGTTTAAAAACTATAGTTTTAATTAACCCCATTTGAATAACCTTATCATTTTAGGGCTTAGAATGATATACTTAGTTGTATTTGGTCTTTTTCCTCTATTGTTTTGTCTTTGAGTCTAAAATTTTATTTGTTTATGCCACATGAAAATGAGTTACTTGTCCACACTACTCTGTTATTCAAGGAGGCATTATGTCATCTATTTGACATTATGCTTTTGCCTTAAAATTTTATGTAAAATAGGTTGTGTGTGTCATTTTATTGAAATGGGTAATCTTGCGTTGCCCAAATCATTTTCAAGTTTGTGTCTTGGAGTCTTTGAAACCAACCATTGTTTACATCTTTTGAGAGTGATAACATCATTATGTTGCTCGCATTTGTTTCATAGAATCCTCTTATCTTGTGTCCAAGTTTCACATTTGAACCATGTATGCCTTTTTAGTCCTTGTCTAGTGTCGTTATGCCATTCAATTTTATCTAGCTTGTTTGTTCAAAAATCCTAGTTTTTTAAAGTTGAGTTTTTAAATAACCTTGACAAGTTTGAATTCAAACATTGATTGATTTATATTTAGGCCTTATCTAATTAGGGCTTAGATACCGATATTTATATTTTAGGTTACGTAACATAGGTTAATTCTTTACCCAAATTCAAAAACTATTTGTTTGTATCATTATTTGGGAGAAAATAGTCTATCTCCAAATGCCTTTTGTCTCGTGCCTCATGTCAATTTGATCAAGTCAATGTCTGAAATCAAGTGCCTAGTTTATGCCAAAGTATTCTAAGTTTTTTAGATTAAATACCCCTTTGTTTTAAGTCTATATTTTGACATCGCATTTGGCTAAGAATCCTAGCAAATGCCTTATTTGAGCCTAGCTTTTGATGCCACGTTTGGCCAAAATACCTAGCAACTTTTATTTTCCTATTTTAGACCTATTTGGGACACGTTGGACGTAGAGTTTGACATTTTGTTTTTATTTCATCCACTTAACCTTGTTTGTGTGAAACATTTAAAGTTAGACATTTGATGTTATACTATTTTACCCCAAGTTTTGTCACAAACCATTTTTGGAGATATAAATCCATACATTTGACCAAGTTAAATAGAGTTTCAACCTTTTATCTATTTAGACATGGTTTTACAGAGTTTATATAACTCTAACTCCTCTTGTTATGAAACATTCACCATTGATTTTACCATGTCTCACTATACATGTAGTGGTGTCATGTACAATCCAAGATATTGAAATGTGGTCATATAAGAAGACTTTGTTCAAGACCCCTATGGAGATGATGTCATTTGTGAGAGGGATCCTTATCCACCTTATAATGCTCAATTGGAGGAAAAAATCCAAGACCCTTTGGCCCATTATTTGGTCAACATGCCTCCATACTCAGATCAAGACCAAGAAAAAATGTTCCAATACCTCACTAACGTACCTACATTTGTAGAACAAGTTCAACCATAACCATATCATGTTACAATGTATAGTCATATAAAATGCAAAAATTGGCAACTTGAGCATGGCTAAAGACACCCAACCCTTAGGTCCCTCTTTCTTGTTCTCTAAGCCCTCTCAGGCTTATTTTCACTAATTCCTAGTCGTCTCTAGCCTTCCAAACTTGACCCCAGATGATCTAGGACAATCTATTCATGACTAATCTATCCCCCCAGGTCTCATCTGCTCAAGACAATAGCACCAAAGTTAAACTCTAGCATTGGACCCTAGGGTATCCCTTTTTTAGTGCTCCTATCCAATCATAATTTGAGCCTAAATTATTATTTTTCCTTGATTCCTCTTGTTCATTATGCCAGCCTAGTATGGTTTTATCTAACCCATGACCAACAGATCCATATATAAGCCCATTTAAAGATCATTTGGAAAGGGTTAGAAAATATCATTCAAGCAATCAAGAATATAAGAAAGACCACTCAAGCAATCTTCCTTTTTCTCTGCATACAACCAACCTATACACTTTCAAACCAATTCAAGACCTTACACCAGTCCCTAGTCATCTCAAGCTTACCCATTTTTAGCATTTCTTGCATGTCAATTCACTATTACACAAAGCACTCTTAAAAGAAGAACTACATATGGCTTGATCCATCCTCGAAGTATTGGTATGTAGGCAGCATGACCACACATGGGGTGTGAAGCACGTCTAGTGCATCTTACATATACTAACCCCTTTTCCCCATTTGCTAGAGTTTCTTTCAATTGCATAGAAGATACAAGTATATGAAGAATTATCTCTATAGGGAGCTCTATTGATAGTGATTATCTAAAAATTGGTACATAGGCTCATAATGAGTAGGTGAACAAAACCCATAAAGCTTAAATCCTCAGGACAATAGCGTTAAAGAAGGGCTCAAGTGTCTAAGCCTAGGGTGTCCATTTTTAGCACTCCTATCCAATCAAAAAACAAAGTCTAGGATCTTGTTTGTGATAGTGTCCCAATTCTACACACAAATTTCTAGACTCTGTCTTAGTCGAAATAGTCTATAATAAGCTAAGTTTAATTTTCTCTCTTTCACTACTAATTTTAGAAAAGGTCTAATTGTAATTTAATTTCACAAATCAGTAGCTTTAATTAGAAATATTATTTACCTATTTCTCTTAATCATACTTATTTATTAAATAGGTATAAAATTCCATTATTCTCAAAAAAAGCAAATCATTTGGTGAACCTGACTTACTTCAAAATTTTCATAAAAACCCTAGGAACCCTAGGGTAATTCCTAGCTGATTTTTCCCATTAATTTATAATTTTTTTCTTGAATATTAAAATTGAAAATTCCTCTTAAATTTTATAACCCTAGTTTCATCTACTAGGCCCCATTAAATAAAGCACTTTCCCAATAAATCTCTCAATTTTCTTAAAATACTTAACTCATAAATTCAATTTCAATTTCAAAAATTCATAGTATTTTGCTAAAATATTTTTGAAAAATCCCTATTTGTATGTACTAGCTCCTATTTTGATTCTTGAGGTATCACCTTACATCCATAATCAAATTTCAAAAATGATTCTCACTTATGTACAATTTTTACTTACATTTCTTGCAAATAACAAGGAAACCATAATGGCCCCTATCATGTATATGAATGATGAAGTATATCATATGTTAGTACAAAGCTTCATCATTTGCATTTCATGTTTATGTTTCATTATATGGGTTGATATTACAAACATCATTGCAAAAAATGCACAATACTTCAAAATTCTTTTTGCATATTCTCTTTTGCTCATACGAAATAATTACCAACTCCATTTTGCTAAATGCCTTCAAAATGTTATGTTGCATCTCAAAAATTTATATGCCCTTATGCAAAAATTTATTTTCTCTATCCTTTGCTTTCTATTCCTCAAGTGGAAAATTATTGAAATTTATTATGCTAAATGCATTTGAAATGTTATGTTATATGTCAAAAATTTATATTCCTTTATGCAAAAATCCATACCTTCTATCCTTTGTTTACTATGGACTACTCTTTATAAACATGTTATTGCACAAATCAACACTCAAAATTCATGCATTTCACTTCACATTCATGTTTTTTGCCTAAATGCATATAACTCATTGGCTACTTTTAAGTATCTTCCTACCACTACTAGACACAAGCAAACACTAGCAATTGTATTTATCCCTCCTCCTTTCAAACTTGGTACATCTAGCTCTTCTCCCACATCTATTACCAGCTCTCACCCAATTTTATGAAGATAGGTAGGTTGATTAAACCCATGGCTATAATTTTATCACTTGAGCTAGCACCCCTTCAAATATAGTTTCTATTCTCGAGCTCCTTCAATGATTGAATGTCTAAAAATATGTGTTGTATGTAGCCCTTCACAATACTAGAATTATTGTTTTAGTTAAACTAGCTTATGTTGCATCTATCCTTAACACAATACAATAGATTGAAGAGCATATTTATTTTGAGAAAGAGGATTTACCCCTGCAACACATCATTGAACAACATCTACCTTTATATATTCAATTCAAAATTAATGATGTGGGGGTCAAAAGACTATTATTTGATAATGGTTTAGGACTTAACATTTGCAACATATCTTTTCTTAAACGTCTTAACATACAACCTCAAAATCTAGACCATTCTAATATGAACATCAGAGGTTTCAACAACATTCCACGAAAAGTAATGGGTCAAATAACACTCAATCTTACCTTAGGACCTAAGACACTACCAAATATTTACCAAGTCATGCCAAATGACCTTAATTATAATTTATTACTTAGTCATCCATGGATTCATGATATGCATGTAGTCCCTTCTACACTCCATGCTTGTTTAAAATTTAGTCACAAAAGTTGCCCAATAGACAGTGAACCTTTCAAATATTGCCAAGTTGTTCAATCTCCATAAAATTATATTCCACACTTAATCTCGATAGTATACCTATCTAGCCCACTACTCATAATGCACCCTCAGACTATACACCACATCAAACAATTCCAAATTCTATTATAGCACCAAAACCAAATCACCCATTTACTTCACCTTTTGCTCTTAAATATCTTAATAAGATGGGCTACCAGGGTAAATAACTTGGAAATCATGAACAAGGAATATTCAATCCTATCAAGGCATCCACACACCATAGAATGCAAGGGCTTGGATATCAATTTACCAGCAATCATGATAAATATTTTTCCATCCTATCAAAACACATTGAATTCTATCCATCCATTACATGTATCAATAATACAGTTAATCATACCTCTGCATTACCATTGGTCTTACCTGATCTTATCGACAATATAGTTTCACTTGACATGTTTACATTAGATGAATTCTATAATGATGAATCCCTCCTACAATTCCTTGGAGCATATGAGGACCTCCCATCTTACTATCATAAAAATAGATTTCCAAATCACATAAATGCCCATGTGTACTTCAAATAAAATCTAAATTCTTCCCTAGTTATATTAGTTCAATCAGATGATACTATTCTTGCAACTCCATATACACTCAATCATTCCACATTGCTTAATGAGGAAATAGTAAATTTCAATTTTAGAACCGACAAGGATCCTCAGATTGTCTTATTAGTCACTTCCCTATGAAAGGAAGAGGATGTAGATATTCACTAAACTTTAACAAATTTTCCATAACTCTTTGTTTGGTACTATTCAAATATGCCAAGAATTGATACATCTATAGCAATCCATCAAATTCCTTTATACCCTGATGTTAAACTAGTTAAGCAAAAAGTTCACAAAATGCATCCCAAAGTGGCTCTCCTAGTCAAAGATGAAATCTAATGCCTCTTAGATTCTAGTTTCATTTGACCAATAGTACATCCTGAATGGATTTCCAATATTGTTCTCATAGTAAAACCCAATAGACAAATTTAATGTTTTTTTTATTATCAAGATCTAAATAAAGCATGCCCCAAAGATGATTTCCCTTTACCAAACATCAACATGATCGTAGATTCAACAGTCGGATATGAAATGTTATCATTTATGGATGGTTTTGTCAGTTACAACCAAATCAAAATTGTTAAAGAAGATCAAGAAAAAATATCCTTTACAACACCTTGGGGTACATTTTTTTACATTGTCATGCCTTTCAGATTAAAGAACATCGGTGCCACATATCAATGTACTATGATGCACATTTTTCATGACTTGATTCACCATACTATCAAGGATTATGTAGATGATATATTAGCTAAATCCAAATAATGACAATATCATGCTCTTGATTTATGAAAGATCTTTTAATGACTAAGGTAATACAATGTTTGACTAAACCCAAAGAAATGTGTGTTCAAAGTTACATCGGGCAAACTCTTAGGCTTCATTATTTCTCAACATGTCATAGAAGTTGACCTTAAGAAAGTCAAAGCAATTATTAATATGCCACCTCCTACGAACTTAAAACAACTTTGATCCCTACAAGGCAAGATCTAGGAAATCCATCATTTTGTAGCACAACATGCTAATAAAACTCAATCATTCACTCAATTACTAAAGAAAGATATGAAGTTTTTTTGGGACCAAGCTTGTCAAGAAATCTTCGATACAATCAAGCAATACATTCTTAATCCACCTATTTTAGTACCACCTATCCCTAATAAGCCTTTCCTCCTATATATCTCAGTAATAGATCACACACTAGGAGCACTCCTAACACAACATGATGATCAACATATTGAGCGAACAATTTATTATGTCAGTCACACATTAGTTGATTATGAAAAAAATTATTTCACAATCAAAAAACTATGTATAGAATTAGTTTTTGCTACACAAACTCTGACATTACATGGTCAATAATGAGACTCATGTCATTAAAAAAGCAAACCCCTTGAAGTTCCTAATGGAAAAACCACATCTTTTTGGTTGCATCACAAAATGGGTTATGTTGTTAATAGAATTTGACTGAAAAATAGTCCTCCAAAAAATATATAGGGCCAAATCATTTTAGACCATTTGGCAACAGCACCACTCTTGGATACCAACCCTCTTAGTGACACATTCAGAGATCATTTTACTGCTTATTCTACTTATTCAGATACCTTAAATATGTTCTTTGATGGTTCTTAATGCGCATCCAATACAGGGGTGGTCATTGTCTTTGTCAATCCTTCCAGTCACATAGTTTTTATAGCATACTGACTAAGCTTTTCTTACACCAACAACACCACAGAATATGAAGCACTTATCTTAGGTGTATTTATGGCCTAGTCCCTCAAAATCAAATCTATTCAAGTCTTTAGTGATTCCCAAATAGTGGTCAACCAAGTCAATGATGTCTATCAGATAAAAGAAGAACATCTTATCCCATATCATAACATGGTATAATGTTTATCATCATAATTTGATTACTTTTCTATAGAAATTATACCAAGAAAAGATAACTAACATATAGATGCAATGGTAAGTACCACATCTTTGATCCCTATCGACATCAATGATGATGAAGCTATTTTAATAATTAAATAATTATAATCACCATCAATATCTAATGCATATCTAATTACACTATTTGTCCTAGCCACTACACATAGTTTTGCAACTTCAGAATAGTTCTCTAACATCTATAATTTTTTAAACAAATCTATTACACCATATAATTTGTCATGAAATGACAAGCACAAGCTACACAAACAAGCACTTTGTTATGTCATCATTGGTAGGGACCTCTTTAAGCAATCCTTTGATGGATAATTACTTAGATGTTTAACTTCAACATAAGCCAAAATTTCTCTTACATAGATGCACGATGGTAAGTATGGTGGTCACTTTAGTGGAAAGGCCATGTCACACAAATTGATATGATGTTTTTTTTTTTTTTTAAAATATTACAAGTTCATATTGGACTCAATAATTAACTAGTTACTAAGCACTACTGACACATATGTAACTGGCACAATTGTTGTAATTGTAACATTTGCCAAAAAAAAGTCATGCAATTAATTTTGGAAATCAAGGATAAAAATTATGACGATGATGCATCAAGGGCAAGTTGCCATCTCTACATATACATTGCACTTTCAATCATGTTTTTTGCATAAAAAACTAAATATTTATTTTTTTACTTCATAGCTTTATCTATTTGGAACTTTTGAGTTTCTTTTTCACAATTGAATAAAAACTATGCAACAAATAATTTCCAATCTATCTTTTCAAAAAAAATGTAAAATAAAGTAAACCTGAAAAATTATTCAAGCTATAGAAGAAGAATGTTTACAATATGCACATATATGCAATAAATGTCAATGACATAGCAACTTGCAGCATGCACCTTCACAACAATTGCAACTTATTGTTTCTCCATGGCCATTCATGTTATGGGGATTTGATCTTATTGGAAAAATCAACCCTAAATCTAATAGTGGACACAAGTTCATCATCACAGCTACCAAATACTTTACCAAATGGGTGGAAGCAATTCCACTTCAATCTACTACTGGGAGGATATTTGTAGCTTCCTCATGACCCACATTATTTCACACTTTGGCTTACCCATAACTATCATTTTAGATAATGAAAAATCATTCAAGAAAAAAAAATGTCAAGAAATTTTGCACAAAATATAAGATTAAACACACATTCTACACTCCATACTACCCATAAGGAAATGGTCAAGCAGAAGCCACTAATAAAACAATCAATAAGATTTTGAGAAAAATGGTGACCAAATTAATAGATGATTGTCATAATCAATTAGTCTTTGCATTATGGGCTTACCACACAAGTATTCATACACCCACAAGAGCCACTCTTTATTCCCTCATTTATGGCATAGAAGCAATTTTACCATTGGAATTAAAAATCCCATCTCTTTGTGTCTCCCTTAAAGGTATTCTCACTAATGATCAATATCATGAAAAGCATTTAAACTATCTTGAACAATTGAACCATACAAACATTCATGTAGCATAACATTTTAGAATCTACCAACAATGTATACAATGCTCTTGCAATAAATGAGTTCACACCAGAGAATTTGAAGTAAATGATCTCATTCTCAAAGAAAATCTTCATAATGTCTATGCTAAAGAAGAAAGCAAAGGAAAATTAAAACCAAATTAGTTAGGCCCATACATCATTACCAAAAAGCATATCCCTAAAGTGTATCATCTAGCCTCACTCAAAGAAAAGAAATTTAAAAATCCAATGAACATTATGCATCTACGTAGATTCCATGTATAGTATGTTATTTTACACATTTTTTTGTACATAATCTCTTTTTAGCATTGCTTGTACACAATCTCTTCTGCTTGATTATAAATAGTTCAAATATTCCAAAAATACAAAAAACAATATAACATTTCAAAATCCAAAAACATTCAAAAATGTCAAAACACGAAAAACATTTCAATTGTATGCATCATCCATGTTTTACATTACTAATATCATGTTAGGACTTATATTTGTTGCTTCATATTATTGTATGTTGCTTTATCTACATTACCATGCTTCACTTGATCTTCTTTGAGTGTGTGCAGTGACATCTAGCTACTTGATTGCTTCACTCTACCCCTTGAGGGGACATTCTAATTTTACATTTGAGACACCCTCTGATATACATACTCGTTGGAGGCATCTTCTACATGACTACACCATCTAGGTTATATCATTCCTACACTACACACTCCAAGTTATCATGTTGATGTACAATACCTACTAGATTACACATATTAATTTACCAACATATCATTAGTATCTAGCATTTGTGTATTTCTTAGCATATACCTAGTCTAGTATTAAACCTGTCTTGCATACTTTCCCTCTTGCTTTGATTAAGTTAGATATGATTGTATCTTTCCAATCTTTACATGCTTTATCTTCTTACTTAGCGTAACTTGATGTGATTGCATTGCTACTTCTTGCTTGTCTCCTATATATGCTTTAGGACATTTTCCAATGTCCTTTGATTTTATTCATGTATGTGCCTAAGGACATTTGCCAATGTCCTTTGTTTGAACTCTTCAATGATCTTGTGGCCCTTGTGCCAACATTATTTGTTTCACTTGTATGTGTATGTGGCATTTGAACATGCCTTGTATGCTTGATTTCCAGTTTGAGTGACATGTGCCCATGTCCCTTGTTTGCATGGCCCCTTGGCCACCCTTGTATGCTTCTGGCTTTGTGTGTTTGTTACTTGATTTTTTCTGCTTGTTTAAAATGCCATGATCCAAATCATGCATTATCTTGCTTCTTGGATGCCATGATGGACATCATGCTCCATCCTTCTATGATAAATAACAACTAAATTTTCCAATTTTAATTCAATTCTTTAACATTGCACATGATATTACAATGTTACATCTATCTAGGCATACCCCTATGGATCTAACAACCTCTCAAATTCAAACCATTATATATCTGAAGATATCTTGTTGATTATCATTACTATATCATGTATATATTCTAGCTTATCACACTTGCAGGGCTTCTTCTTTTGAGGGCAGTCATTGTGAGGTACTTATTCCTAGCCTCAAAAGAGGGGGAAACAAATAGGGGTTTTGCTATAGAGATCAGAGCTCTGATTAGTTAAAAAATCTAGTTTCAGAACAACCAAAATAACAACCAATCATCAAACCACTTAGAACAGACCAGGCAGACAGTCAAGAATCCAAAATAGTGATCAGTTTCAGCCTAGAACAATAACACCAAGGCTAAACTATAGTGTTAGACACTAGGGTGTCCATTTTTGGTACTCCTATCCAAACATTAGAAAAACCAAGTTTTCTAGAAGTAGGCAAAAAGGTAGGTTCAGCTATAACTTTTCACAATCAGACCAATTCAAATCAGTACTTTTTAGTATAGTTTTAGTAGAAAATCTAGACATAGGGGGCATCATGCATGGCATGATTGGTTCTCACTTCTAATTTTAGATACAATAGTTGGTATAACTTCTAGATCAAAATCCATGTTTTAGACACCAGTGATTGAGGGCAGATTGCACATCACTTTTGCTTCTTTTCTTTCAATTTTTAGCATTACCTAGGCATTCTTAATATGTATATGCCTTAATCCATCTGGAGGTGGTTGGAATCATTTTAGAGTGGATTTCATACAATCCTAACCTCCACATTCCTTAGTACCTAAGTTATCGAGTGGCTTTCACATAAGCTAAATTTTCAATTTTGGAGTGGCTTTCATACAAGTCTGATCTCCATCTTTTCTGAGTTGGCCAATATTGGCCTAGTTTTTAGCACACATTCAGCTATCCACGCCACATTTTTAGACTTATATAACATTCATGGGCTTTAGGATTCATCTCATATGACATACTTCTTCATACCAGTATTAGTTTATAGCTTCACTTCATGGGGCAGTGATGGAGCCAAAGGGCCAGCCTTTGTATTCTTGAGCAACCTATTTAAAGGGATTAGACACATAGTCTAAACATTTATTAGCACATGCATAATCATATAAGATTCACTCATTGGGAAATGATGGTGCCAAAGGGCTAGCCTTTACATTTTTGAGCCACTTTATAAGGAATTGAGCACTCAGCTCCATTCACAATATAAATTTTGGTATAGCATCACCCAACACATCCAACATTATTTAGCCTTACTCAGTATCACAATAGGTTTTATATTAGTTCACATACCTAATGAAGTGTATTCATTCCTTTCTCTTCCTCTCTCTTACCTAGCTTTGTACATTCTTGTTTTATATCGTATATAATAAGAACTGATCTACTCTTTGTTTTCATTTCATAGATTCACACTTACACAACATGCTCTCTATGCACTATCTAACATTACTAAACATCACAAGCTTCATGGGATTCACCTTTGTAGGTAATTTTAAGTACTCTTTTTATTTTCCTTTATCTTAGTATTTCACTTTGTTACATCACTAGAATAAAGAGGGGGCAAATATAGTCATATAAAATGCAAAAATTGGTAACTTAAGCATGGCTAAAGACACCCAACCCTTAGGTCTCTCTTGTTTACTCTCTAAACCCTCTTAGGCTTGTTTTCACTAATTCCTAGTCATTCATGGCCTTCTAGACTTGACCTCAGCTGATCCAAGACCCTCGCTTCATGACTAATCCATCCCCCCAAGTCTCGTCTACTCAAGACAATAGCGCTCAAGTTGGATTATAGTGTTGGACCCTTGGGTGTCCCTTTTTTAGTGCTCCTATCCAATCACAATTCAAGTCTAGATTACCATTCTTCCCAATTCCTCTTGTTCATTATGTCAACCTAGTTCAGTTTCATCTAACACATGACCAATAGATCCATATAAGCCCATTCAAAGATCATTTAGAAAGGGTTGGCAAATATCATTCAAGAAAGTAAGAATACAATCAAGACCACTCAAGTAATCTTCCCTATTCTCTGTATACAGCTAGCTTATACACTTTCAAGCCAATTCAAGACCTTACACCAGTCCCTAGTCATCTCAAGCTTACCCAATTTTAGCATTTCTTGCATTTCAATTTACTATTACACAAATCACTCTTAAATGAAGAACTACATCTAGCTTGATCCCTCCTCAAAGTATTAGTATGTAGGTAGCATACCCATACATGGGGTGTGAAGCACGTCCAGTGCTACACACACTAACCCCTTTTCCCATTTGCTAAAATTTCTTTCAATTACATAAAAGATATAAATATATAAATAATTAGCTCTATAAGGAGCTCTATTGATAACAAGGATCTAAAAATTGGTACATATGCTCACATTGAGTAGGTGAACAAAACCTAGAAAGCTTAAATCCTTAGGATAATAGTGCCATAGAAGGACTACAACATCGAAGCCCAGGGTGTCCAGTTTTGGTGCTCCTATCCAATCAAAAAATGAAGTCCAAGATCCTATTTGTAATAGTGTCCTAGTCCTACACACAAATTTCTAGACCCTATCTCAGTCAAAACAATCTATAATAAGCTAAGTTTAATTTTCTCTCTCTCACTACTATTTTTATAAAAGGTCTAATGGCAATTTAATTTCATAAATCAATAGCTTTAATTAGGAATATTATTTACTAATTTCTCCTACTCAGATCTATTTATTAAATAGGAATAAAACTCCATTGTTTCTAAAAATAAAAAATCACAATGCCATCAACCTATGACCCATACTTATTTGATCGTCACTTTCTTATGAACAAGGACAAAGTCTTAATTAGAGCCATAGAGGTAGAGGCTAAATTTTTGACAAAATTTCCCCATGAAAGCTTGCCAAGTCTAGTAAGAGGGCCTTTCAACATGTCTTATAGCTAGAATAATGATGAGGCCTATTTTAACAACCCTCATACATTGTATAATTATCACAGTAAAGGGCCTCCTAGAGTATCATTTCATACATATGCAGATAACATACCTAAAACTAGCGTGTAACTTAAAAAATATGACCTTGTCAAGTGTTCCTCTTATTGAGTTAGCTCCTTTAATAAGATTTTTAATCAAGTTAATAGACCAAGACAATCAGGGTATACACCCATTCATGCAAATCACTTTGGTAGAAAACATGTTCAATACCCCAACTATGGAATAAGTGTCTTTTACTTCTATGCAGAATAATGAGCCAAACCTAGTGGACAATGCACAAGCAACATCCAATTCAAACCAAAGTACCTTTAGTCAACACCATGAGTGGTTAAAAAACTTAGGGGGTAATAAATTCTACCTCCCAACCTCAACAAACTACCTTTAATCCTTAACTAGCTACTTCTTCAAGTACCCAATAGCAAGGATAAAATAGTCAAATAACAACTAGTGCCATATGTCAACAAAATGTGATAGTTGTCACTCCACCACAAAAGGTGATAACATTTCACAACAATAGGCACAATCCAACATACCCATGTAGTAGAGGCAAACCATCTTTCCACCTCAATAAGGGGCAACCAATATTCTACCTCATAAGGTTGTGATGAACATACCTCTTCAGTCACAGACTAACATACCAATGCAAAACCAAATGATGTCTAATCAATAATGTATAAGTATTGATCAATGACAAATACCAAATATCCAACATACATCTACTTCTTAATACGTATTTACACAACCAAGAGGTTCTAATGTTCCACAAGTACCAATTAGGCAACAACTACCTTTCATGTTAAATGTGCCATAAGTTTAATGGTAGGGCCTTTGTTCACAAGTTCCCCTCAATCAGCAAGGTTTGACTAGTCGGTAGCATGTCCCTATTCAACCTCAATAGGAACATTACAACCATATTCCCCCATCTCAACCATAATTTCCCCAAATCTATGCCCATATACCCAATCCCAACCATAATATTACATAATAGTGTGTGCAATTTCAATAATTATACCCAAATCCACGTATGCATATCCCTGGTCCATTCCTGAACCAAACCTACATTCCCCAAAAAATGTCTCGACTATACCCTAGTTAAAGTAATCCAATTCTAATTGCCCAGCCCCTACCTTAAACTAATATTCCCTCTAGTTTCCTATCCCAATAAATACAATAGATGAAGGATGTAATTACTACCATCCAAGTCAGAAAGTACACCAAAAATTTCAAGTTGGAAGATGTGTGTTCTTACCCTTTCAACATGGAGTACTTCCAAATTTCCTCTAGGGTACAAACCACCAAAATTAAACAAATATAAGGAGAAAGGTGACCCCAAGGCCCATTTTACAAAATTCTTTGTTGCATGCCAACCAGTGGCCTATAGTGACATATACCTTCTACTATTGTTTCCAAGGAGCCTAGTAGGCCAAACATTATAATGGTTTCTAAAATTTCCATTAGTCTGATTTTGATGATCTTTTAGATAAGTGTATGAAACACTTCTCTTAAAATATCAAACACAATATTTCATTGGTAAATTTGATGTAAGCAAACAAAAGGTTGGAGAAAGCTTTATAAGTTATTTATAGCGATGGAGAGCCCTTACAAGTTGATTCACCAACAATCTACTAGACAAGCAACTAGCCACTATGTTTACCAAAAATTTGCATAGTGAAATATCTTACCATATGGAGTTATAGTGTGCACATACCTTTAAATAAATCATTAACAAAAGTTTTTTGATCAAATTAGCCCTTATTAACAAAGGGATTATTAAACTTACCTCATCAAATTTGAGCTAGAATTAAAATCAGAACCAAGTCTAAGCACAAGCGTCACAATAAACCCAAGTGAATAATTATGATAAACTCAAGTCATTCAATCGCAACAATAATGTTGTGGGTAATGGACTAATTTAATCATGACATATCCAAATGGTGTAAACATTATTTGCTTAGCTTATGCCACACATGCAAATTACTCCTCACCAAAAACCTCTTCAATAAACACAGCAAGTGCAATAACCTAGACTAATGCAATAACTGCAACAACCTATGCTTTTGTAAGCCCCTCATCTAAGGAGAATTATGCCTACTCATCACATCTTTAGTGAACTTGGAAAGCCCATTGAATTTGTGTTTTGTAAGCTTGCTACATCTAATTTGATTAACTAGCCTATTCTAAAACACTATCCAGAGGGCATTGACTATCTGAATTGGTACCCTAAAATGAATTATGCGAGTATCATAGGGTTAATGGCCAAAATTTGTAATGTTATGTGAAAATTAAACATTTGATTGAAAATATGTTAGAAAATGGAGATATCACATTGGATCATGGAGATCCCATATCCAATCATAACCTTAATATATATCAAAACCCTTTTCCACAACATAACAACTAGTAATAATAGTAATAACAACCAAGATAATAACAACAGTATCAACAGCCAAGGCAGAACCAACAAATTCAATAGTAGAACCAACAACATCAAATCAATAGATGGAACTAAGGCTAAAATGATGCCAATAACTAATAGGCCTACCATAAAATTGTACATGACTACAACAATGTTGTAGGCTATATTATGGGAGGTCATGTTAATACCATAACCATTAATCTAAGACCAAGTAACAATCAAATAAGACCATTTCTAATCATTCTTAATCAACCAACCCATGTTGGTGATCCTTCCTTCTCTAAGACTGCATACAAGTAAACTAGCAATAAATGATTCCCACTTTTAGAAATCATATCAATAACTTTTCATTGACCTATGACCATGCATAAGTGTATCGACAATTGAGACTTATCCTATTTAATCCCCTTCCACCATCATTTTTTAGAAATAATGGTCTTAACTCTAATTCTAATTATGTAATCACAATTCAATGGTCAAAAATTTCCATACCAGAGCCACAACCATTTGCCACTTCACCCATCCATCTAACCATTTTGGCTAGGAATAATCTATTTCCTATTATCCAAGCAAATACATTTTATATTATGGAACAACTATAGAAGATGCCCACACAAATATCCATTTTAGATTTATTACATACGTCTACAATCCATAAGAACATCTTGATAGAGTTCCTTGGCCAATCCCAAGTTCCTAATGACATATTTCCTGACAAATTTCAAGCTTTGGTTAGACATTTAGCTCTAGGCTCACAATTAACATTTGACCAAAGCGATATGTCATCCCTTGGTCCTCTACATAATAATCTATTATATATTAAAGTTTTCATAAAATAGCATAAAGTGAAATGTGTCCTTATAGGCAATAGATCAAACCTAAATATTGTGTCTCTAAAGCTCATCAATCTTCTTGGGTATACCATAATTGATCTATAGCTAGAAACAATCACAATCAAGGCCTATAACAATGAAGAACAAGAATCACAAGGCACCATCAGTGTGTCAGTTATCATTGGGCCTTTGACCCATGATACACTATGTCGTGTTAGACCTCAAATTGTCAGATAACATGATTTTGGGCAAACCTTGGGTACATAAGTTCATGCAATCTTGTCAACATTACACTAGTGTATCAAGTTCCCCCATTCCGGTATGGAGGTCATCGTCCATGGAGATTTGTAGCCATATGAACTTTGCAAGCATTTAGAGGCCAAGTACCAAAGCTATAACTACCATTTTGGCTTGAATCCAGTTAAAAAGAAGGACAAAGGGAAAGAAATACTTGTTGATTCACCAAAGGCTAACTACATTGACCCTGACACCCTGGATTCACTTTCCCACTATTAGATCAATTAATGGTTAAGTAGTGTTATTTATGTACCCTTAATATATTAAATTATATTGGTTAAATAATAATATATTTTATCTTTTATGATGAGTTTATCCTCATGTAAATAAATAATAAAATATATTAAATGACCTTTGGAGAGGTTGGACCCATTAATTTAGTGATTGGAAAAGGTCATTTATAATGGGCATATTACCTTGCCTATATAATAAAGAGTTTATATTGTAAGATGTAATGAAAAAGAGAGAGAAAAGAAAGAAGAGAAATTTTGTATTGGGTATATTTTATTTCTCAAATAATGAATAATCTTGGTAGTTTTTTACCTCTTCATAAGGTTTTCCCATGATATATCTATGTTATGGTGTGTTCAAATTTGCTCTCATTATTTCATGGTGAATGTATTCACTATTGGTCTCACATTTAGATCTAGCTAGTGTTACAATCATATTACTTGTTTTGTCATGGTATCAGAGCTGATTGATGTGTGATCAGGAGGTAAGATCAAAGATCAATTTTTTGGTATGTGTTCAAGCCCATATTCATCCATATTCCAAGCCAAGGTATGTTCATAAGTTTTTTCAAGCTTCTCTTTTTATAGGAAGTAAGTTATTCTATTTTTTCCTCTTTTAGAAGCCTATAGATCTCAAATATGTGTAGTTTTTCATATTTTAAGCCTACTTTCATGTCTTAAATCTAATTAAAAATCTTAAAATGGGCTAAAATTGCTTATTTAGGCATTAAAATTTTAAGATTGTTTTATTTGTTGGAATAATATGGTGAATGAAGGTGTTTAAATCTCACTAAATTATAGATCTAAGCAACCATATCAATATTTCAAACAATTTTTCAAGCCAAAGAGCTCTTTGAGCACCTTGTACAACCCATGAATTCTATAAAAATGGTAAAAAATTAAATTTGTTAATTTAAATGTTGTTTCTAGGTGTTTTCAATGCTAGATCTACAACCTTGTGGCCTTGAGAACCTCTTAGAGAGCACTCGAAGTAGTAGAATCAGATTTTCGCCTTCCTCCTTCCACATGAGATGCCATTTTTGACTTTTTTTCATTTTGTATGGCTTTTGAATGAGCTAGTATGAAAATTTTAGTAAAATTTGATTTTGCTAATTGTATAACCCATGAATGAGTTTGTGAAGCAACTAAAAGGAATATCTAAGCAATCTAAAGACTATTCCAAGCAATCTAAGAGCCATCTAAGTAAGAAAATTCAGCCTTGAATGCCATATTATGGCTTTTTATGGCCTCTTTGGTAAAAAAAAATGATAATAATAATAAATTATTGAGATCTCCTACTCTGGTTGGTTCTTGAAGGCTATTTTTTCAATTTTAAGCTTGTTAAACCTTAACAAGGTCCTGTAATATTTATTCAAGCTCATTTTTCCTTTAAAAACTACCTTTGGCATCCCAAATCAACCATTTTACAACCTCTATAATGAAATTTTTGAGGAAAAATTAATTTAAGCCTTTGATTGCTTGTTTTTTGTTGTTTATGATTGATTTGTTTAACCTTAAACCTAACTAAATGCCCTGGAGAGCCATCTAGAGCAGCAACAAGATTCTAGTATTTTTTTCACCCACTTGAGGCATCATAGTACAGCCTGGTAAAATGTTGCACATAAATTTTGAGCTCAAAATCACTTTTTGAAGGGTTTAGATGCATCAGAAGGCAAAAATAGGAAGCATGCCAAAGTTTTAATGTAAACAATCACCTATAGCTTGAGATCCAAGCATGTGAAACTCCCATGGGCACCACTAATCTACAGCTACATCAAATAAACATAAACAGGTATTTTCTAATGTTAAATGTAAGTATTTAATAAATAAAACATTTATTTATTTGCCTTTTTCCACATAGTTGTGGACCCCACTTGCTATTAAAATCCTTTAATTTTAAATTTTTAATTAAATAACTCCATGATATTATTTTAATGAAATCATTTAATTCTAATTTATTTATTTTTATTTTTTAAAATAAAAATTAGATTTAAAAAAGGATTAAATACATGTTTTGTGTTAACATGTTTAGTGGGTGAATTGGTTAGCTTAGTTTTGATAAGACCACTTACATGAGATAGATCTTAAGATCAAAATCCCTACTATCCTTCTTTTTGACCAAATTATTATTTATTATTAAAAACTTTTTTTTAATATGCATGATTATTCACATGGGAATGTGTGTTATGTGTGATATTTTGTTCACCTTGTGACCCTATCAACTGCTTGTAGACCATAGTCATCCAGCCAATCGATTTGTAAGTTTTGGCATGTTTCAAACACATTAGGAAGGTCCTTAAGTTGATTTGAAACCTCTTATTATTTATTTTTGAACAATTTGGTCAAATAGTGCTCTTACAACACTATTTTGTGACACTTATGACCACTTTTGTGACACTTGAAACTTTCATCCTTATTGTAATTCTTTGTGTTTTTTAATTGTTTTGCAATCAACTAAAGTGTCTAGTGTTTTTTACTCACTAGAATATGTGTTTTCTATTATCAAGTATAAAACATGTCAAAAATTTTGCTTTCTAAACCTTTTTTATCGGTTTATAATAAAATGTAAACTTGTAGTGCCAAGCTTAAAAAGGAAGAAACAATATTCATAACTCAAATTATAATATGAATTATTCATAATAAGATATGTAATGTTTGGTTAACTCAATATCAAATTATTAGTGAATTTATTGTATATGCATCACATAATCTATTTTTTAAATTTAACATGCTTGATTGCAAGCTTACATAAACTCATATTGAAGGTTATGTTAAAGCTTGATTCAAAAACTATGTGCAATATAGCTAACCTCTATTTACAAATATATTGTTGGTAGTTTGATTTATCTAACCATTACTAGGATAGATATTTCATAAGATGTGGGTGTTGCTCCCAAATTCATTTGGGATCCATACTTGGATCATTAGAAATTAGCAAAGTGAATACTTTGGTATATAAAAAAATTGTAAACTTTGGTTTATATTAATTTTTCCTTTGATTATGCTAATTTATTTAGTTATTGTGATGCTAACCATACTATGATGAGTCTACTTCTGGATATGTGTTTATATTTGGTATAGGTGCTATCACATGAAGCACTTCATGTGGAAGTTGCTAAAGAAGCTTTGTGGCTATGAAGGATGATAGAAGAACATCGTGTGTAAGTTCCTCATTGTACTAACCTTCTTGGTGATAGTCAAAATTGTATACCTTTGATAAAAAATCCAATGCAACACCAATAAATTAAAGCCTATTAAAGTTCATTCAATTATAGACTTATTGAAGTTGCCATTGAGGGGGAGTGTGCATGACAATGTCACTTCTTAAAATTCATTTGGGTCATGTGTTTCCTTCTATATCTCTATAATTCTTTCTATATCTCTATACTTCTTCTCATTGTAAAGCATTGTAATATATCACTTTATGTGATTTTAGTAAACTTCATATAGAAGTCTACATTGTACCCAACACATAATAGCATGGAGGTCTTTATGTTATAAAATACTCTAATATGTTTAGTTGATTATTTCCGATAAATTGGGGGATGTAATCTCACAATCATGCTAGCCTAAACTCACTTTAAGTTGTTTAGGATAATATAGTGTAATTCCTTTAAAAGTGTCTATGGGGACATAGTACAAAACCTTTAGGTATCTATAGGTGTATAGTATAATTCCTTTAAAGGTGACTATGTGATTGTGGTTATATAGTGTAATATATTTGGGTATCTATAGTTGTATAGTGTAATTCTTTTAAATATGACTATGTGATTGCGGTTACATAGTGTAAGACATTTGGGTGTCTATAGTTAAATGGTGTAATACCTTTGGGTGACTATGTTTACATAGCATAATTCCTTTAAAGGTGACTATGACATGATGAAAGATGTTTCTTTAAATTATTACCTCATAAAACTCACCATGTGGATGGTTCATGGAGTGTAAGTTCATTATGTTGTTACCTGCCAAAAATCACCATGTATCCCTACTTAACATTAAGGGGGAGTATTGGAATAATTAATGGTTAAGTGGTGTTATTTATGTGCCCTTAATATATTAAATTACATTGATTAAATAATAATATATTTTATTATTTATCATGAGTTTATTCTCGTGTAAATAAATAATAAAATATATTAAATGACCTTTGAAGAGGTTGGACCCATTAATGTAGTGGTTGAAAAAGGTCACTTATAATAGGCAAATTACTTTGCCTATATAATAAAGAGTTTATATTGTAAGATGCAATGAAAAAGAGAGAGAAAAGAAAGAAGAGAAATTTTGTATTGGGTATATTTTATTTCTTAAATAATGAATAATCTTGGTGGGTTTTTTTACCTCTTCATAAGGTTTTGTCATGATATATATGTGTTATGGTGTATTCAACTTTAGCCTCATTGTTTCATGGTGAATGTCTTTGCTATTGGTCTCATATCTAGATCTAGCTAGTGTTTCAATTGTATTGCTTGTTATCTCACCCACATACTACCTTCTGAAATATCTAATCATTATACTATCTCAGCTAATAGCCCAGGAGAATATTTAACCCATGATACATTCTACATTACTAAGATTCCACAAAACCTCAAGTCTAATGGAAGACCCAAATCCAAACCACTTTGCATGGAATGGAAAAGAAATGGAAAATCCAAACTGTATAGTTTATCACATGTAATTTTCTTATCGGCCTTTGGCCAAGAACAAGACCCACTTATCGATGATGAATCATGGTTGTATAATGACAAATTGGCCGATTGTTACATAAATGACAAGTATCCCATTTTGAATAGAATCATGGATAAATATGCCTATGTAGGAGGAGACCTTGGGTTAAATCAACAAGGTTTGATTGAGCTAATTTCTACCACTTGGTACAAAGGAACATATGGTCTTGGATTTAAACTACTTGGGGGTGACCCCACATATCTTATTCGAGTTCCATCACTAATGAATAGTGACGATGATGTCAATAGCAAAATAGAGTCCAATCATAACCTTTTTGATGACCTGAATAATACCAATTTGTTTGACACTAATTCTATTTTTACCCTTTGACCTGTTATTCACTGTAATCCGCTTATGTTATATTGCCCTCAACTGATAGTGTTGACCAAATTTGACTTTTTAGTCAAATTGGGGCACCTATAGGTAAAAACTTGAATTTTTAGGTATATAGGGGGTGTAATATCATGTCATGAGGTTTTTCATTGGTAATTTTATTCCATTTAATGTTATATTATCCTTGCTCACTTATTTCATTAGTCTATCAAGTCATTTTGGGTCATTTTAAGGGTCAAAATAGTGCATTTAATGCTTTATACAAGTTTTTTGGGAAATATGAAGGTTTTAAAACATTATTTAATATACCATGTGTCCTTAAAAGTATTAATTAATTTATAATACTAAAATATGGTAGGTTATACAGAAGAAAAGTCAATTTTCTTAAAGAGAAAGGAGAGATTGGCACTTGTACAGCCTCCTTAGGAAGTGTGTCACTTGGAAAAGGTTTAAATATGACTCTTCAGCTTCTCAAATTTCATTTACATATTTTTTTTATCTAGATATGTCATTTTTTTTCAAAAACGTTTTGTTTCCTTTTTACCTTTTTAGACACACAAAAGTGACTTACAGGTTTATACTTGGTACAATCAACACAAAGGGTTTAAGGTAGAATGATTTTGAGGGATTGTTTTAAACTTATATACATTCATTTTGATATAATAATTTTGAATAATGGTGGTATTTTCTTTATTAATCATCTATTTAAAGTTGACTATTCAAAACTGCCTGCTTATCTATGCACCCTATAGGTTTTACTTCATTTTGGGTAAGTCCATATAAACCAATTGGTCATATTAGTTCCATATCATCTTTTTTATATCCCTTAATGTATAAAAATCTTATTTTCATGTTTTTTGGTGTTTATATGAGCCAATAACCCCAAATTTACAAACTGGTCTCTTTTGAGTGCAGTGGGCATTTTTCCACCATTTTCAAAGTTTCATGCTTTGTTAGAATTTTTAAGGGGTGTAATATGTCATTTATTCAAATTTTTAATGTAATATATTTATATTTTCCTCCTTAATCTCATTCTCCAAATATCCTCATGAATTCAATCATAGACCACCATACAACCAACTTGTTATTTGATTGTCATACCAGTCAGGCAAATGCTTGAAGGGGAAAACCAAAGTGAAATTAGGATGTTTTGGTTTGATCCAATACTCATAAGTTTATTTAATTTCAGTTTAAACATTGGAAGAAGGTACATGATCCTTGAAAGTGAAGCTCAATCTCCATTGCCTAAACATACACTCACTCACAGAGTCAGGCAACAATTGATATCTATAGGTATCTCCTGAAGGCTAACATTTTGAGAAGGAAATTTTGAACTAAGAAAGGTCTTGGCATTAAAAATGTTATAATTAGAATCTTTGAAAGAGATTAAAGCTCATTTGAATTGCATTGATCACACATTTTATAATTCACTCACCCGTACTACATGAATAATGAGATGCACACCTACAAGTGGTGCTGACAGAGTAAGAAGGTACCTTTTGAGGTGTTGAGGAAAGTGGTAAATCCTTTTTTGGAGTCTTATTATGATAAAGGACCATCATAGACCTTATATGAAGGACTAGGTAGCAAGAACAAGTTGAGAATCAACCTCAAGCATGAAATGACTGAGTTCAGGCTTATTTTCCCTAAATGGGCAAAATAGAGGCCTAAGGGATTTTTGTGGACCTTATACAACATGCCTATAAAGAGTTATAAATAATAAAATGAGGTGAATCATGTTTCATCTAGTATATTCAAGAGATATGCAAAGTTTGAGGGGAAAAGAGTGAGTGAAAGATGGTTATTGAGGAGCCTAAAGTGGCCTCTAAAGCACTAAAATCCTGCAATAAGGTCTACAGGTCTGAGTCTAGAAGGATATTTTCATTCGTAGAATAGACAATGGAATTCCATTTTTATTGAACATTCCAAATGGCTGAATTGATCTTAAGTGAGTATAAGTACCATCAAGTGGAGGTGATAGGTGATTTTCAACCCCTCTACACACCTACTAGTTTGTACAAAATACTTAAATGTGCATTTACAGCAAGTGAAGGGTAAAGTTATAGAGGATGTTCCTTTCATAGGACTTAAATAACGGTTTGAAACTTGTTAAGAATTAAGTAAAAATAGGTTCACAAACATCATGACCTACCTCTAAAGTCTCAAAAGGAGGTCCTCATAAGCTCAATTCATCCCTCCAAGGTAAAACACAATTGATTATGTTGTCCCAATCAACAGACAGTAAGCAGAAAGGAGATGTTATTAGTGTGAATAGGACATGAGCATGGAAAAAATGAATATATATCATCACCAAAGATATTTATAACTTCAAGGATAATTTAAAACATCATCCCTAATGCCTGCTTCATGGAAAGTGCACTTAAAAACATACCAAACATGTGGTAACATAGTCAAGGTTTTATATAGAGTCTTGTTTAGAGGCTATTTTGTAGAAGTTTGAGGTGCTTGAAGATAAATTAAAGGAATAAAATGTTCCTTTTTAGCACAAATAACCCTTGGGATAAAATCAAATTATATAAGTACTCATTTCTTCCTTAGATAGAGAACAATACCCCTTTGTTCTGTCTTAGAGGTAGAGCACTCTAAAGAAGCAACAAACCCTTTTAAAAAATATGAAGGAGGAGAAAGTGAGTAAATAGGTTAAGGGATGATAAGACCACTGAAGGAGTATTATGATGTTTTAATTAGGCCATTTCAATTGTGTTCAAGCATCTATGAATGACATAAACATGCTATGCACAGTCCACCAAGTAACCTTGCATACAGTCTATCTCTTCCACAAGTCTACTTGGAGATTTTAAGGAGTTAAGGGGTCCATTAACCTAGTCAAGGGCAATTTTTTTGTGTGTATAATGTCTATATGAGTTAGGGGAAATCCTAAAAAAATCAATTAGTTTGAGAAAATAAGGTAAGTGCCCCCTATTTTATATCAGACATGGGGCACTTCTTCATACACAAACCCTGGCAGATTTGAGAGAAAATGATGAAATTTGAAGCCAGAAGCTTAGAGGACCTTGTGTGAAGGTTGGAAAAGTTGTAATACACCTATACAAACATAGTAAACCAAACATGAGGTGATGAAACCAAATAGGGTGATTTGTGCATCTAAGGTTGCAGTCAGCCTTAGAAAGCATAGTTATACCTAAAGGCTCAAACAAGGAGCCACTTTCATTTTTGGACCTAATTGGAATTTCCAACTGATGGGATGATTTTTTTAGTGTCACATTATATTTCTAGAGTCATGTGGGATGTAAGGAAAGCAAATAAAATGATCCAAGACATAGAATTTATAGGTAAACCTATGGAACAAGGCTTAAGCTAAGACCAAATGGAAGGGTCTTTACCATTATATCATGAAATGTGTATCCAAAACCATTTGGAAATGATTTTAATTGAATATGAGAGATGTAAAAACTTTAAAATCATAAGGAAATCTAAAGAAGGTCATTTTTGAGCTCAAAACTCATTCAGACATGCAGGCAAAGAGGAAAAGAGAGTGATAGATCAAGTTGTGATGCTCATATCTTCTAGGAGGTTTTGCATCAGAGTCCAAGGAATTTGTATATGTTAATAGGGTACCATAATATCACTTTTGTGACATTTTTTTTAGAATTTAATGTGCAAACTTTATGAACCAACCTTAAAACCAAAAATAGGTCTAAAATCCTTGTAAACCCTCAGCCAAGACCAGTTTAAGAAAATGGAGTTGGAGATGCAATAAAATGGTATAGTTGGACCATGAAACCTATTTAAAGTTTTAAAATACTCCCTCAATCTACTTTACATGCCAACTAGTTGTATTAAGCTATACGAATGGGGGTAAAAATAGGGTTTTTCTCACTATTTTGTTTGTTTTGTAGGTTGTAGAAGGTTTCAAGAGATGAAAATCATATGGATCAAAATATTAAGACTTAACATAACTCCCCATATCACTTTGATGCCTTGAAATATCTTCTAAGTTCCTCAACTAGGTGATTCATTTCAGCTCATCAAATCTGACATATTGGACAAGCTAGTAAAGAAGATGGAAAACTTCAAGTGAGCTCATTTTAAGGTGTCCCTAATACTTCTAATTCCTTGGATGGTCTTTACACTTGTCACCACTCCATCCCATAAATTTTCATGGATACTTTATGCCTTTTTGGAATCCAAGTGTGCAAGGTGCATGGAAGAGTAGTTTTCTAGACAACAGATGATGATTGCTTCTCTCCAGGTGATTCCAAATGATCAAGCCTACAAATAATGAATGGAGAGGCATGTCTGATGTCCTTAAAATTCATTAAAATCATTTGTACTACTATTCATCAGCTATATGATGTTCAAATATCTCCAATCATGAAGGTAGTTTTTTTAAGCCAGTTGAAGAGTTTTCTTGCCACTTTTCATGAAATTTGCGACTTAGATTGACACTTGTATCTCCTAACCTTGCGTGGTTCATCCCATACCCTCTTAACATGCATAATTAAATCCTTTTATCAGCTTTAAAATTTTCATTATGACCCTTGGACTTCTCTCTCTCTCTCTCTCTCTCTCTCTCTCTCTCTCTCTCTCTCTCTCTCTCTCTCTCTCTCTCTCTCTCTCTCTCTCTCTCTCTCTCTCTCTCTCTCTCTCTCTCTCTCTCTCTCTCTCTCTCTCTCTCTCTCTCTCTCTCTCTCTCAAGTTCTATAAGAACTAGCCATTTTATCCATTGTATAGATGTTCTGGCTTAGTATGGAAAAGCCCTAATCATTTGTATACATTTTGATTGATAAAATTATTAAGTTTTACCTCTTCCATTATTGTTCATAGTGTGCTTTACTTGAGTTTTGAATTTTCTTAGTGAAGATTATGGATTCCTTAGCAAGTAGTCACATTCTCTCACCTATTTGTAGCTTCTTCTTATAGGGTATGTGATGTGTTCTAGAAAATTTAAAAGTTTAAGTGAGTTAGAATATTAATTATTGCCATTCAAGGCCTCTTTTCTAGTCCTCTTATATTTTCACATTCATCCATAACCCCATAATGTAACATTGATGCAAGAATATATAGGTTGGAGAGTGTATGTTTAATTTGTCCTTTAATTTAAAGTGTAATATACATATGGTTGGATGTCATAAATATATTTAGTGTATCACCTCCCTTAGGTTAGTTTTATGTTATTTATCTCTCTCCATTTTCATCCCCCAAAGTTATTAGTAGTTGCAATCATAAGTGGTACATCAAGGGAGCTAGCCCTATCTAGAGACTAAGCTCATTCCTTAGGCTGCCCATAAGCCTAAATGTGATTCCATTGTGTCACTTGGATAAGGAGAGATTTTAATCTCCTCAAAGGGTGAAAATCCAAGTGACAATAGTTTTTATCATGCTTGATGAGACTCTTGGAATGATTTTTGGTGTTGTCTCTCAACAATCAACCTTTGGAGGCATCTATTCAAGCATCAATGGTGACTCCAAAGACATATCAATAGGTCAAGTAGCCCAAGTTATCCTTTGAAGATTTTGGTAACATGTTTTCTTTATGTTATTGCTTTCAATGAAGTTCCATGGCTGACTTTGGTGTTGAGTTCTTTTTTACACAAGTTGGTGATACATTTCAAGCTTGTGTTATTCCCCATCAATATGAACAAGTATTTGGTCAATCTTGTCATGATCCTTACCAGCCTCAATATAAATTTTATAAGCTCCAATATTAACCTTGTCATCCCATGTAATAACTATATCAATCCTATAACCAACCTCCCCAATGTTTTGCTCTTCTTAGTTAGTCTATCCACTCCTCAACCCAACCCATTTCTACCTTCAAGAAGACACTCTTGGGCTATGAGAGATATATGTTAGATCTTGATACTCAAAGGGGATGTGGTATAGAGGTTCCTAATTATGTTATTCATATGGTAAGAGAATTTTTAGATTTATTCAAGAAAGATTGGGCACCTATTGAGAAATCCAATTGGCAAAGGCTCACAAGTGAGATGTTAGATATGAGTGGTTTAGTCTCTTCCTTAGAGGATAGGCTAGAATTTCATGAAAGGAAGCCTCACAAAACCTATCATCCTTATTTTCCACTTATAAAAAGTTGCTATCAGTCTTACATGGTTCCCACTCATGAACCCAATCAACCTTATCAAGGCCATATGTTTCCAAATCAAGTGGAGGAAAGAGTTGAGAAGAATAACCTTATGTTTAAAGAAAACCTTGATAGGTAAATTGATTTGGAAAATATGCATATGTAATAGTCCATGTTGGTAGAAAAGGAAGTGGAGTTCAAACCCTCAGTTTCTTCTCACATTTCATCCCCACCACCTCAAAAGGAGACTTCTAATCTTAACATCTTGAGCTAGAATAAAATAGTGGAGTCATGGAAAAAGAAAGAGGAGAAAAGCCTTGACAAAGAATGTGAAGTTAAGAAGAATCTTGATCCTATACAAACTTCACCCATCTTCCCTCAAGAAAAGTCTTCTAATCCTAATATTTTAAGTTAGAACAAGATAGTAGAGTCATGGGAAAAGAAGGAAGATAAAAGCATTGGCAAAGAGTGTGGAGTGGAGAATGGAGTTAATCCTTTGCAAGTCCCTCCCACCCTTCTTCAAGAAGCTTCATGTGTTCCATGGAAGCCCTCATGCACTCCTTATACTCATGTTGATTCCTATGAGATTCAAGAGAGACTTTTTTAAGAGAACTTAGCCAAGAAAATAGAGTATTTAGAGACAAAAATGAAGCTATCAAGGTGTGATAGAAGGTTTAGACCAAAAAGAAGATCCTATGCCTAAACACATCTCATCTCCCCTCTCTCAAGAGCTTCCCAAAGAGCTTCCTACCTTGCATTCTCGATATGATTTGGATTTTTATGTGCCACCCCCATTAACTAGTTCATCTTGTCCTCACCCCATCACCCTTTGCCTTAATGGACCTGTGGTATGGTAATATAAGAAGGATCATCTAGTTGATAAGGAAAAAGAACTCTTGCTTGAAGAAAACATATCTCCTTGGTAGCCTCATTGGGCTAAGTCACATGATTTAAAGATGCTTAGTATTGGAATCACCATGAAGGACGTTGAATATCTTGCAACCCTTGATAAAAGAGATCAGATTATGATAGTTAAAGTTCAATTTGAAATCCCTCAATAGGTCTTAAGTGATAAAGAGAAGGTAAGTTCTTGTGTTGAATCTCTTTGCTTGGTTGATGATGAAGAATGTTTTCCTTGTGTTTAATAACCTATATTGATAGAGGCAAATGAAGAGGAACATGCTCAATTCATGGCTAATAAAGAAGACCTCATGAGTGATTATGAGGAAGAGATCACCATAGGCACCCCCCTTGGTGAATAAAAGGATAATTCACAAGCTCTTGAATCCATATTTTAGGGGATGTCTATCCATGAGGAATACACCCAAGATTTGAAGAAAGATCTACATTAAGAAGACTCCATATTTTATAATGAGTTTTTGGATGACATTTTCAAGCATGAAGAGGTAATGGTATTAGATGATAAAGAAGATAAGGATGATTGGCAGCTGTAAATAGAGCTCCTTCAAGAGCTTAAAGAAATTTTCCAAGTTGAAGGCCAAGTATATGATAAGGAAAATAAATAATCTTCCTTGGAGGACAATGACCAATATTAGGAATAATTTTCAAAACTCCTTTATGAGCTAGAAGAACTTGTAGCTGAGTGGAAGCCCAATCTTGTTGAGAGCACTATGGAAGACAAGAAGGTATACCTTGTTGAATCACCATTAGAGGTCATAGTTGAGGGATCACATGAAAAATTTGAGGTTGTTTGGAGGAAAGAGGATTTCATTTCCCTTTTCAACTTATTTGGAACTACTTGGTTCTCATTGAATGTCATGCTAATGAAGTTGGAAAACATTATGGAAGAATTGGAGGCATCAATGATAGAGATCAAAAGGTTGTATGCCTCATTCAAACCTCCATGTCATAAAGTAAGAAGAGTCTCAATATTTCCCTTTGAACAAGAGGAAGTTATGTTCATTATTAATTTTATATAATAAGTTGTTCTCTATTTCCCCTAAGTTCCTTGAGCACATGTGTGTTTGCTTTGATAGTGTGTGTCTTTTGCTTTGTGTGGTTAAGGTAGTCATTAGTAGTCTTTGTCTTGATCAAAGTTCATGGTCAATAGTAAAAGGTATCCTTGTTTGTCTCAATCTTTATATGAATCCATAAGCCCAATGGATTGATAAGGCTACTGGTCTAGTTAGTATAGCAGGCATACTACCCCTATGAGTCACCAATTTATTGACCAAATTTGACTTTTTAGTCAAATTTGGGTATCTATAAGTAAAAACTTGAATTTATAGGTCTATAAGGAGTGTAATATAATTTAATGAGGTGTTTAATAGGTCATTTTATTCCATTAAATTTTATATTATCCTTGATCACTTATTTCATTAGTCTATCATATCATTTTGGGTCATTTTAAGGGTCAAAATAGTGCATTTAATGCTTTATATGGATTTTTTTGGAAATGTGAAGGTGTAAAAACATGATTTCATGACCCATGTGTCTTTAATAGTCTAAAATAATTGACAAGAATGAAATATAGTAGGTTATGTAGAAGAAAAGTCAAATTTCTTAAAGAAAAAGGAGAGATTGGCACTTGTATGACCTCTTTGGGAAGTGTGCCACTTGGAAAAGGTTGAAATGTAACTATGAAGCTTTCCCAAGCTTATTTACACATTTTTTAAAAAAATTATATGTCATTTCTTGCTCAAAATCATTTTGCTTCTTTTTCACCTTTTTAAACACACAAAAGTGTCTTATAGGTTTGTAATTGGTACAATCAACACAATGGGTTTTAGGTAGAATGATTTTTGGAGGTTGTTTTAAAATAAGATACCTTAATTTTCATATAATAATTTTTATTAATGGCATCTTGTGCTTTATGAATCATCTGTTTGAAGTTGACTATTCAAAACTACTTGCTCATTTATGCACCCTATAGTTTTTACTTAATTTTGGGCAAGTTCATATGAACCAATTGGTCATATTAGTTAAATGTTATCTTGGATATGTACCCTCATGTCTCCCATTCTTGGTTTCATGTTTTTTGGTGTTTATATGAGCCAATAACCTCAAATTTGTAGACTGGTCTCTTTTGAGTGCGGTGGGCAATTTTCCACCATTTTAAGATTGCCATGCTTTATCAACATTTACAAGGGGTTTAATATGTAATTTATTACATTTTTTAATGTAATATATCTATATTTTCCTCTTTTATCTTAGTCTCTAAATAAATCCTCATGAATGCAATCATAGACCACCATACAACCAGCTTGTTGTTTGACTATCATACCAGCCAGCCAGATGCTTGAAGGGAAAACCAAGGTGAAATGAGGATGTTTTAGTTTGATCCAATCCTCAAAATTTGAGTGGAGTACATTTTAAATATTTTAATAAGGCACATGATCCTTGAAAGTGAATCTCAATCTCCATTGCCTAAACATACACCTACTCACACAATCAAGTAGCCATTGATATCTACAGGTATCTCATGAAGGCTAACATGTTGAGAAGAAAATTTTGAAATAAACAAGGTATTGTAATTTAAAATTTTATAAATGGAATATTTTTAATATCTTAAATCTCATTTTAATTTCATTTATCACACATTATATAATTCATTCACCCTTATAGCATGATTAATGAGATGCACACCTACAGGTGGTGCCAACAGAGCATGAAGGTACCTTTTGAGGAGTTGAGGAAAGTGGTAAATAATTTTTGGAGTATTAGTATGTTAAATTACCATGGTATACATCATATAAATGATTATTTATCAATAAAAAGTTGATAATCAACCTCAAGCATGAAATGACTAAGTTCAGGCTTATTTTCCCTAAATGGGCAAAATAGAGGCCTAAGGGCTTTTTGTAGACCTTATACAACATGCCTATAAAGTGATACAAACCATATAATGAGGTGATTCATGTTTCCTCTATTATATTCAAAGGTGAGTGAAATATTTTTATTGAGGAGCCTAAAGTGGCCTCCAAAAGCACTAAAATCCTGCAATAATGTCTACAGATTTGAGTCTAGAAGGAGATTTTCATTCATAGTACAGACAATGGCTTTGCCTTTTTGTTAAACATTCCAAATGGTTGAAAGGATATTAAATGAGTATAAGTACCATAAAGTGGAGGTTATATGTGATTTTCAACCCCTATATATACCTAGCAATCCATATAAAATACCTAAATGTGCATTTATAGCCAGCCAAGGGTAAGGTTAGAGAGGATGTTCCTTTCGTAGGACTTAAAGCATGGTTTGAACCTTATTAAGAATTAAGAGTAAAAATAGGTTCAAAAACATCATTACCTACTTATAAAGGCTCAAAATGAGGTCCTCATAAGCTCAATCTACCCCTCTAAGCCAAAACATAGTTGACGGGGTTATCCCAGTCAATAAATAGTAAGAAAAAAGGAGATGTTATTAGTATGAATAGGACATGAGCACGAAAAAAATGAATATATATCATCACCAAATATATTTATAACTTCAAGTATACTTTCAAACTTCATCCCTAATTCCTGCTTCATGGAAAGTGCACCTGAAAGTATACCAAACAGGTGGTAACACAATCAGGGTTTTATATACAGTCTTGTTTAGAGGCTATTTTGTAGAAGTTTGAGGTGCTTAAAGATAAATTAAAGGAATAAAATCTTAATTTTTAGCATAGATAACCCTTGGGATAAAACAAAACAATAGAGGCACTCATTTCTTCCTTAGATAGAGAACAATACCCCTATGTTCTATCTCAGACGCAGAGCACTCTAAAGAAGCAACAAACCCTTTTTTAAAATATGGAGGAGAAAGTGAGTAAATAGGTTAAGGGATGATAATACCATTGAAATAATATCATGAGGATTTAATGAGGCCATGTCAAGTGTTTTCAAGCATCTATGAAAGACATAAACAAGCTATGCACAGTCCACCAAGGAACCCTGTATACAGTCCATCTCTTCCACAAGTCTGCTTGGAGATTTTGAGGAGTTAAGGGGTCCATTAACCTAGTCAAGGGCCAATTTTTTTGTGTATAATGTCTATATGAGTTGGGAAAGCTTCTCAATAACTTAGTTAGTTTGATGAAATAGGGGAAGTGCCCCCTATTTTATCTCAGATAGGGGGCACTTCCTCATACACAAACCCTAGCAGATTTGAGAGAAAATGATAAAAATTGAAACCAAAAGATTGGAGGACCTTATGTGAAGGTTGGAGAAGTTTTAATATACCTAGACCAACATTAGAAACCAAGCATGAGGTGGTGAAACCAAACAAGGTGATTTGTACATCTAAGGTTGCAGTCAGCCCTAGTAGGCATAGTTATATCTAGAGGCTCAAACAAGGAGCCACTTTCATTTTTGAACCTAATTAGAATTTACAACTAATGGGATCATGTTTTTAGTGTCATATTAGATGTTTAGAGACATGTGGGATGAGAGGAAAGCAAATATAATGATCCAAAACATAGAAGTTATAGACAAGCCTATGGAACAAGGCTTAAGCCAAGACCAAATGGAAGGGTATTTACCATTCTATCATGAAATGTGCATCATAAACCATTTTGAAATGATTTTATGGGAATATCAGAGATGTCCAAACTTTTATATTGTAAGGAAAGCCAAATAAGGTCATTTTTTAGCTCAAAACTCATTCAAACATGTAGGAAAAGAGGAAAAGAGAGTGATAGGTCAAGTTGTGATGCTCATATCACTTTTGTGACATTTTTTTATAATTAATTGTGCAAACTTTATGAACCAACCTTAAGAGCAAAAGTAGGTCTAAAACCCTTGTAAACCCTCAACCAAGACTAGTTTGACAAAATACAGTTGGAGATGAAATTGAATGGCATATATTTACTATGAAACCTATTAGAAGTTGAAAAGGACTCCCTAAATCTACTTCACATGCTAACTAGTTGTATGGAACTATATGGATGGGGGTAGAAATAAGGTTTTTCTCACTATTTTGTGTGTTTTGCAGGCTGTAAAAGGTTTCAAGAGATTAAAATCATATGTATGGAAATATTAATACCTAAGATAACTCCCCATATCACTCTCATACCTTTAAATATCTTCTAAGTGCCTCAACTAGGTGATTCATTTCAGCCAGTCAAATCTAGCATATTAGACAAGCTAGTGAAGAAGATGGAAAACTTTACGTGAGCTCATTTTAAGGTGTCCCTAATGCTTATAATTCCATAGAGGGTATTTAAACTTTTCACTACTCCCTCCCATGTATTTTTATGGATAACATATGCATTTTTTTAATCTAAGTGTGTAGGGTGCATGGAAGAGCAGTTTTCTAGATAGCAGATGATGATTACTTCTCTCCAGGTGATTCCAGATGACCAAGCCTAAAAATAATGCATGGAGAGGCATATTTTATGTCCTTAAACTTCATTAAAATAATTTTGACTACTCCTCATTAGTTATCTCCTAACCTTGCATGGTTTATCCCATAACATCTCAACATGAAAAAGTAACTCCTTTTATCAGCTTGAAAAGTGTCCTTGTTACCGTTGGACTTCTATTTTTCTCTCTTTCTCTTACGTTCTATAATAACTAGCCATTTTGGCCATTGTATGGATGCTCCACCTGAGTATGGTGAAGCTCTACTCATTAATATACATTTTAATCAATAAAATTACTAAGTTTTACCTCTTCCATGACTATTCATAGTGTGTTTTACTTGAGTCTTGAATTTGCTTAGTGACGACTATGGATTCCTTAGCAAGTTATCACATTCTCTCACCTATTTGCAGATTCTTCTTGCAGGGCATGTGATGTGTTCCTAAAAATGTCAAAGTTTAACTGAGTTAGTCTCTTAATTTTTTCCATTCAATGCCTCTTGTCTAGTCCTCCTATCTTTGCACATTCATCCATAACCCCATAATGTAACATTAATTCAAGAAGACATAGATTAGAGAGTGTATGTTTAGTTTGTCCTTTGATTTCAAGTGTAATATGCATATAATTAGATGTCATCAATATATTTGGTGTATCACCTCCCTTTCCCTTTCCACCCCCCCAAAGTTAGTAGTAGTTTTAATCCTAAGTGGTACATCAAGGGAGCCAATCCTATCTAGAGACTCGCCTCATTCCTTAAGTTTCCCACAAGCCTATAGGTGATTCCATTGTGCCACTTGGATGAGGAAATATTTTCATCTCCTCAAAGGGTGTAAACATAAGGCACAATAGATAGATTGGGGCCAAAGAAAATCAAATGTACTAATTGATAAGTTTAAGAATGATGAAGCCTTCTACGATTTTCTAGGCCTTAGGGACAATGTTTTGTTGGGAGACCAAAAACAAGGGTTCTCAATCAAACTAGATCCTAAAGCCTATTTTAGAGAATGGGTGAACACCCTTAGCCAAAAACAATTAAATAAAACATTGAGGTCCCAAAGTGAAAACCTATTTTAGGCACTTTTGGTCTAGGGAAATGGTAAATATAAAGGCTAATCTAATGGTGAAAACATGTTTTAGGCATAATTATATGGGGGTGTTCAACCTTCCTCAAACATAGCTCAGGAGACCACCAATGATGAATTTGCCTATGAGTATGAGTTCAGTCTTGAAGAACATAAAACTTTTGATTGAATCATACAAAAGTTTCTAACAATGTTTGTCACATGGCCATCCCTACCCTTGTGGGATTTTGATCTATCATGTCAAGGGGAACTTGAGGAGCTAGACCTAATAGAGGATTCTACTATTACAAGCTAGTTTCAATATTTGTTAACTATTCTAGAATATAGTTTAACCCTTCTAGTGGAAGACACGACAAAGGTTAACATTGGTACTCCAGATGACCTAAAATGGATTGAATTAGGCATATCCCTCATTGAGGAGGAACATGAAGTATTTATAGCCCTGTTGAGATAATTTGTTGATATTTTTACATGGGATTACTCTGACATGCCTAATTTGGACCTTCCCTTTGTTGTACACCACATTATGGTACATCTTGATTCCAAACATATCAAACAAAATTTATCGATGCATCCTTGCATTGTTATATTAGTAAATAAAGAGTTGGAAAAACTCTTGGAAGCAAGATGCATTTGACCAATTGATTACTCAGAGTGGATCTCAAGCATTGTGCCAGTCAGTAAGAATTCAAAAGGAATCAAAATTTGCATTGATTTTAGGGACATAAATAAGGCTTACCCCAAAGACAAATTTCCACTATCAAACATTAACATAATTGTCTACTCTATAATGGGTTATGAAATTATTTCACTAATGTATGAATTTTGACACTACAACCAGATCTAAAACATACCAGAAGACCAACACAAAATAGCATTCACCAAATCATGGAGAATATTTTGTTATCAAGTTATGACATCTGGTCTAAAAAATGCATGGGCTAGCTACTAAAGAGCCATGACCATCATATTTCATGATATGATGCATGACATTATTGAAGACTACATCGATGACATACTAGTTAAATCAAAGACTAGGGTAAATCATCTAGTAACACTGAAGAGGATATTTGAGAGACTACATGAATACAAGGTTGGCTTAATCCCAAAAAATGTGTTTTTGGGGTTACTTCAGGCAATTTATTTGGCTTCATTATGTCTCACTGAGGCATTGAAATTGACCCAGCCAATGTATGAGCTATTATAGAGATGCCACCATCAACAAATCAAAAGTAGCTCCATATTTTACAGGGCAAAATATAATCCATTCAATGCTTCATCTCTCAGTTGGCTAACAAATTCCATCATTTCACACACTTGCTAAATAAAGGGGTAAAATTCCATTGGGATGAGGAATGATATAGATATTTCCAATGATTGAAGGACTATCTAGCAAATCCATCTATTTTATTGCCTCCTATGCTAGGAAAACCAATCCTCTGGTATCTATCAGCTACCAATAAAGTCTTGGGGGTGCTTCTAGCTAAACATGATGATAATGGAAAAGAGCATGTTGTGTACTATCTAAGATGTATACTAGTCATGTATGAGCATAATTATAAGCCCATTGAAAAAGCCTATTTAGCTATGGTCTTCACAGCTTAGAAACTTCAACATTGCATGTTAAATAATAAGACCATGGTTATTTCAAAAGTAGATCCGCTCAAGTATTTATTATCTAAAATAGCTTTGTAAGGCTACATGGCCAAATGGAGAATGCTTCTTAGTGAGTTTGAGATATAATATGTCAACTAGAAAGCCATTAAGGTACAAGTTCATGCAGATCAACTTGATGAAGCACCCCTTGAAGATACAAAACTTTTAACATTCCAATTCCCATACGAATCCATTATGACCATCATGGAAACACCTCTTGAGGAATAACACTAGAATTAGTATTTTAATGGATCATTCAGAGCACATGGATCATGGGCAAGCCTTTTATTCATTTCTCCCTAGGGGGATCTAATCCCTAAATCATTCAGGATCAGCTTTCCTTGTACCAACAACATGGTTAAATATGAAGCATTCACTGTATACTCTAACAGGTAGTACAATGGAACATAATCATCTAAAGATTTATGGTGATTCTCAGTTAATCATCAATCAGGTTATAAACCATTTTTAGACCAAGGATGACAAGTTAGTACCCTACAAGGCCATGGTTGACACTCTCAAACAACAAATTGTCAATGCACAATTTGAACATATACCAATGGCAAGTAATAGAATGACAAATGCCATGGCTACAATTGGATCTTTGATTTGACATATAGATACATATAAGGAATACCAATTTCTCATTTAATATTTGCTAGTGCCAACTCATGAACCTTCAATTATTTCAATGATCTATGATATTATTATTCCCAACTCTATTTGGTATTCATACCTATATGCTTATCTTCATGACCAAATTATACCACTATATCTATTTCGTAAACAATCCAAAGCCTTTACTCACCATGTCACATGTTATACCTTACTCAAACCAGCCTTGTACTGTCATAGTTTTGATGGAACTTTGCTTTGTTGTTTAACTTTAGAAGAATCTACATTAGCATTACAGGAAGTTCATGAACAAGTATGTGGAGCCCACACCAATGGGGTAGTCCTATCTAAAAATATCTTATGTATCAGGTACTATTGGCAAATAATGGATGCAGATGTAGCTATATATGTTAAAATATGAGATAAATGTCAAAGGAATGCCAATCTAATTCATGCCCTAGCCAAGACTTTGAAACCAATGTTAACACCATGGTCATTTACTACATGGGGTCTTTATCTCATTGAGAAGATAAATCCCACCTCATTCGACTACCATAAACATATCCTTACCACCATAAAATACTTCACTAAGTGGGCTAAATCTATACCCCTCACTTATGTGACTAGAAAGCAAATTTCTAAATTCATCTTTAACCATCTCATTTGCTGCTAAAATATCCCCTCCAACATTATATCTAATAATGGCAGATCATTCAAGAACAAGGATGTCAAATCACTATGTATTGAGTATAAATTTAAAAAAAAAATCCACCACATATTACCCATAAGGTAATGGCCATGTCGAAGCATCAAACAAAAACATTATCAACATCCTTAAAAAGATAGTCAATGATACTAGCCATGATCGGCACCCCCAAATATTTTGTGCCCTCTAGGCATACTGTACCAATCATCGTACTTCAATAGGATCCACTCTATACTCACTTGTTTATGGCACTAAAGCCATTCTTCCCATTTAGGTTGAGTTACCTTCTTTGTAAATCTCTTTGAAGCATGTCCTGGATGATGAAGACTATCTAGTAGCTCGCCTACAAGAGCTAGACTTACTTGATGAGGAATGTCTGGCCATAGTGAACAATCTACAAGCATACTAAAACCGACTCTGTGACCACTATAATTGGCATATTATACATAAATAATTTGAGCCTGGTGATCTTGTACTTAAAGAAAACCAAAAGAATACCATGATCTAGAAGAAACATAAAGGCAAGTTCAAACCCAACTGGGTAGGTCCTTTCAACATTATTGAAAACTATAACATTGGAGCATACAAGATTGTTGAACCAGATTGGGACAAATGTGATGAGTTGATGAACATTATGCACCTCAAGCATTACTTTGCTTGAAAGTCCTGGTGTATTGTCTATGAGGACTATTTTAATTATACCATAATATCAACTTTATTCTTTGTAACATCCTACCATTCTATCACTTTTTCATTCCACCATTTTATTCTACCATACCTTTTCTATCAATCAAGTTATTTTTAATCCTCTGTACCTAGCTCATTTAACCTTGGTCCCATCCCATTGGTTCCACATCTATTTTTAGTACAAAGATTCAGATCAAGTTTCAACAGTTGTTTCAAGTATTCCAGATAGAGGCCATATTTTTGGAGTAGTATGATAGAATTTTTAGCAATTGCATCCTTCATTTCTTATTTTGTTATATGCCAAGTAGGCCTAATTGTAATCACCTTTGGGAAAATTAATATCCCACCATCTTGCTACTAATTATAACCACCTATGGGCAAATTAGTATCATTGATTTATGTCATTATTTTTCTAGTTATAATCGCATATGGGAAAACTAGGAGCAACACTCGTTTATCATGCCTTGAAATACCACCTTGCCATTCCCCATGCCATTTTCCAACTTTACCAATTTTATTTGAATTGATTGCTATACTAGTCAAATTCCTCTACTGTAAGGCAAAACTACAGTGACTTGAGGTCCCATCTTGGGACTATGTAGGCAGCACTTGATTTATGTTGAGGTCAGCTTAGTCACCCTTTACCAATGTTCTCACCATTTTGTGAGCAACCTAATCCATGCTCTTATCATTTTGAGAGCAATTTTAAGTTGAATGCTTCATCATTTTGCGATCTTGGACCGCTTAGTATCTCATCATTCTCAATCAAGTTGAGATGTTCTAAAAAATACAAAACATTTGTAAAACCATTTTAGAAAATACAAAATAATGTCCATTGACCACTTCTTTGCCTTAAGAATTCTAAGAACCCTCATTAAGTCATAAGAAACCACTTGTTATTTAGTTTCCCCATCCTTTTTGTCCTTGCATACTATGCTCTCACCGTTTTTCAAGCTCATTCCCATATTCTTCTATAACATCCATTATTTTTTCTTCTCACCATCTTCTTCTATCCCATTTCTTGGCAGAACTACATTTGGCTTAAAGCTTTTGTTGGATTTTATGTCCATGAAACTATGTAGGTAGCATCCACTTAGCGCATATGGGGATAGCTCAGCCACCCCTTTCTTCTCTTCTATTCCCCCATTTTGTTTATTTATTTTATTTTCTCCTATCTTATCTAGGGGCAATGTTTATCTTTTTGTTTGTGTCATGTTGTTTGTACTAACATTGCAATTAACCATTGTTTGTTTGATGTTTTTCTTTCTTTTCTTTTCTTTTCTTTTCTTTTCTTTTCTTTTATTTTTATTTTTTTAGTGTTTTATTTGTTTGTTTGCCTAGTTGTTTTCTTTATTATTGTGCCTTGATTCAATCTATGTGCATTCATTGGGTCATTCTTTGCACATTATTATTTAATCCATTTATATTCATACGTCAACATTGTTATCATGGTTTTTATCATTGGTGCATTATTTTTAGTTGAGTATTGGATCATTTGTCAGTCCTTATGCATATTTCATCCAAGTCCTCATGGTGTTCTATCATGATACCTACCATCACATGCTACAGTAAAAATCAACTCGAGGAGTCTACATGGCAATGCAGTGACAATATCTCCATGGCACTAGCACCAGCAACATTCCCAATCTAATCCAAATCATATCCTAAACAAAGTAATTAAACAATGAAAGAATTTTAACTTTTGCTAGTTCGGATGAGCTTATCCCTACTAGTAGGTTGCCCAAATTCATCTTCCTCTTATGTACCAATTTTCCATCATAGTCCACATCATGTTTTCCATAATTAGGGTATAATGATTATAAGCACCTTTGGGCAAATCATTATATACCATCCCACTTGCATTACCAATGATTCTAACCACCTTTGGGAAAATCATTATGTTTACATCCATTTGAAGGTTGATGATTATAACTCCTTTTAGGAAAATCATTCACTTTTTTATACCCAACTGGGGCATGTTTTCATTATGATAATTTTTATAACCACCCTTGGTCAAACCATTATCTCTATTTGCCCAATTGGGGCATGTTTTTATCTAGCTAGCGATTATAATTATCTATGGTCAAATCATTTTTTCCCTTTTTGATGATTATATCTACCTTTGGGTAAATCATCCTCTTGTTACCCTAAGCCTTTTTCAATGATTATAACCATCTTTGGGTAAATCATTAGATTTTTTATCCCACCTCTACCGATGATTATAATCACCTCTGGGAAAACCATCTTATTTGTTTGTCCTAACTGGGGTAACTCCATATGCTACTAATTATAACCACCTATGGGAAAATCAATCCCTTCTAATTTATTTCATCATTTTGGTCTAATAATTTCTTCCTTTCAAGGGACCGATTATCGACCCTTTTGCCATCCACCCCTCAAGGGGCACCTACAATTCATCCATTATTATTGAAGTCATAAGCATATAGGGCCTTTTCATTCTTTGAGAATATGTTATTGTGATTACAACTTGTAACACCTTCTTAAATAGGGGCAAAATGTAGACACTTAAAATTGACCACCAATGGCTTCAACCGAACTTCAGACCAATTCTTACCAACCTTTACAAATTAAGCCTAAGAATCATTGAATGTACTAAATTTGCTTGTGCATCAATCATCAAAGCTTAGAATCATGTTGAGACATCCCTAATTAGGGTTTCCTACCATTATCAATAAAAACCTCTCATAGACTCATCTCTAATCATCTTACAACATTACAACATGCAATTTGGCCTATAGACTTTTTAAATGGGGTAAGTGCACATATGAAATTAAATCAAATCTTGGAAATGCTAAAAGCCTAATCAGAATTATTTAAAATACTAAACCAAATAAAATACCTAGTTGAATTATCCATGTGCAATTAATGAAATTCTAAAAATGGAAATTCAAAAATCAAGAATATCTCACCCATGCCTATTCATTACAAATCATGAGCTTTTGTCACTTTTTAACTCTGCTAGGGTTAATTGACTCACTTAGGTTAGGTTTGAACCCATTCCATGTTTAAACTACATTTTAACTCACCTTAAGTTGGGGTTAGCTCCTAAACCTATAAATACAAGCATTTAACTCTTCATTTAGAGAGCTTGAACATAGAAAAGTTATAATGCAAGTTTTGGTACATGATTCAAATCTATAGTGTTATAATGACAAAATCACAAGCCAAAACCAACATCAAGTCACAAGTCATGGTGCAAAGGAGAAGAGATAAACAAGCTCCATTTATAAAGACTCTTTGAGCACAAGCTAAGCAAGCCACACAATAAATCATTTGGAGAATTCAAATAAGGTAAGGAATTTGTCATTATTTGTAGTTTTATTTTGTTTTCAATTAGTTTTATTCATTATGCTCCCCCTATAATCTAGGCAAGTAAGTGTTAGCAAGTTAGTGTGTTTTTATTCAAGTTTTATTACTTATTCTAACATTTAATCTAACCTCCCTTCTTGGATTCCTTGATCACAGTTATCATTCCATGACTCCCATAAAATTTAACTTTATACTATTTACAAATATCTGGCTAACATCTCTATTTTACATTGTGGACATGAATGTGTTATTTGATAAGACATGATCACATTACATATGCATGGTTTAGACTACATTTCTAGTTATATGTTCCTTTGATGATATTAATTATACATAGTATATTACATCTTGTTTATCTATTATGTATGGCCATTAGCATTTGTGTGCAAACTTTTTTGAGTGTCTCTATGAGATCTTGTTTGTGTATGTATGAAATTTGAACATGTCCATTTATTTTTGGCACTTAGCCTTATGTTATGTGTGACATTCAAACATATCCCTTGTTTGTGACATTATCCATGTCCATTAAATGTTAAATTTATAATTTGAGACATTTGAACATGTCCTTGTATGTGGCCCTTGGCCTTATTATTTGACATTTCTATCATTTTACTTGTGTGCTTGTTGAGCTTATTGTTTTAATTAGTGCCATGATCCATATAATGCACTACTAACATAAATATATCAATTCTATATTTTATTACTATTAGCTTCATTGACACATTTCTACAGGCCTTACCTCATATGTTACAAATGATACTTAAATTATTCAAAATATTACTATGTTAACATTATTTTCGCATATGCTACATTATTCAATGATTAAGTTTTACTATGCATATTGTAGCTCAATTTTATTTTGATACGAATGACTTTCCTGATCGATTCCTTCACCTCAAAATGGGGGAATTTTAATGGGATTCTCGTACATGAAATAAGCCTTTTTCGAGAGCAAAAATTAGATTTGGCACAAAGTATAGATTCAAATTTTTCAAAATGGTTCAAAATTAAGTCATTAACACAAATCATGGGGCACGTGAGATGCATATGCACTCATATTTTAGGATTAAATTACAAATTTACATAGTTTAAAAGTTTCAAATGGCATATATATCAAACATCTACATATAATTTCAAATTCTACAATTATAATGGGGGCATGATACAGATTCATGCCACACTTTTCAACTAACTCTATTTTACTAGTTGCATACATGGTAAGAGCATGGGTGTATTCCATTCTCTTTTGATCATGTATTTCAGGAACAAATTTTAAATTGAATCTATAAACCATCTACAATGATTGATTAAATTTAGGTGCATAACACATAACTTAGAGGTTCAATGCCCTTTAGCATTATGTGTGTGAATCCATTTTGATTTCAACCCATTGAACATATTGGGGTTACAAAGACCAACAAAGGTAAATTAAGGCTTTGGCATCCCTCAATGGGTCTTGTTTCTATTTTAAATGTACAAATTCAATTTGGGTTTAATTCCCCGTGCCATTTCTATCTGATGATTTAGGTAAGGAACCATCTTCTCCAAGTGATTCATTAGAAGCACTAATTCTCTAATGCTTCAAGGAATAATTTTATCTAAGAAAAGACACAAAATAAACATTGGTTTTCACACATACAAGGTGTATTCGTCCCTTGCTCTTATATCAAATTCAAGCTTTTTCAAACTTCAATTTGGGCAAGTTTCAAATTTAGATAATTTTAAATAACAAGATTCAAGGAATTTTCAAATTCAAGATTTTTCAAATTTTAGTTTTCAAAATAATAAAGTAATTAATTCATGTGTTTTTGCAAGGTTTTCCAAAGATTACAGTGTCTTGTATGATTGGAGTATTATCTCAAAGACAAAGTCTATCTTACACACTAAGGTATATTTTTCCTTTAATCTAAAACTTTCATTTCTAGACTAAAGGGGGGCATATGTAGTAATATAATTGTAATCACAAATACTTTATTGTGTCAGTTTTACCCCTTTTATCTTTAATTAACTTGTGCACTTAATTAGTACCTATTTTTCCAATTTATTGTATTCTAAACACATGATAATACCTAATTCTATTTCAAACCATCATTTATCACATACAAAAATGTTTTGATTGCTAAAAATGTCCTTATACATATGTATGGACAAACATCCATCCAAATATTAATACTTATCTCAAGGGAAAAACAATGCTCGATAGGAACAATAGTGGGAGGTGTCCATGTCCCTATGGCATGTTGTTTTATTTTTCCCTCTAATGGTCAAATTTTAAAATTAACACCTCCTTTAGATTATCTTTCATGTTTTTAGGCTTCCTAATTGGTGGTCAGCACTTTTGGATTGATATAAAGGCACATTCAAGTCACTTATTATTCCACTCAAAAATTTCAATATAGAGGCACATTTACATTCTTGCACTTGAGAAAAAATTCCTTATTCATCCCATTTCAAATTATAAGCATTCCAAACAGTCCTCAACCAAGTCACAAGCTTATTTTATGTATCCCTAAGAAAAAAATTATCAAGTATTTAAGTTTATTCTATATGCATTCATAAATCAAAGGAATAGTATTTTATAAAGCACTCTAAGCGAGAAAATAAAGTGGACTTGATTTCCCTCCTTGGATTATTAGATATGTAGGCAATGGTCAGTCATCATGGAGTAATTAGGTTCAACTCACCTCAATTATGCTCCACTTTTTAATATTTATAGGGCTTCCACACAAATCTAAAGGTTAAATTAATGTATACAAACCTAAATTAAATTGCCACAAGTGATCGTGCCCTAATTTCTAATTTTATGAAAAAAGATAAAATCACATAATAAGGACAATAGTTGGAGTCGATCATGTTCCTCTCTATCATTATTATCCTTCTATAGTCTTAGATCCAGCTTCTAGCAATTTGTATATAGTCACTATTTTCCTATTTTCATTCTCTATCAATTAAACAACAAACAATAACAACTAAGAATGTTCTTCCTTTACAGTTAGCCTTGTTTGCACTCATTTCATTTTTTCAAATTTATTTATTCTCCTTCATTATACTTGTTGAATTATTATTTAACAATTATGATTTATTTTATTTAGATTTTATTAATTAGGGTTAATTCACCTATTAATCCAAAATTTTCTAAAACATGGGGAATATTAATGGGCTTGTCATAGAGATCCAAGCCTCTAAATTTTAATTTTGGGATAGATTACATGATTTTAAAAGTACATATTAGTTCAAATTATGGGACAAATGTTTGCATATCTGGATAGATTTTGTGGGCATATGCACACATTTTACATGAATAAAAGTTACAACTTTTTAGATTTTAGACAAAATTAGATATAGTTGTATGACATTTTATATCATGTTGGTACTAATTAGATTACATTGTCGGGTATGAACATTCTTCATGTACAAAAAGTTATAATTTTATATCTAAGAGCATGGTGTTGATATGACATTGATGGTACTAAGAAAGGAACATTTGAGTTTATAAGTCCCTCTATAGTAGTTGATTCACCATCCAACCTTGGGGTTCAAGGATTAGTTAAATGAGCAGTGTGCTTGAGTTTTAGGTTTGCCTAATGGCTTAACATTACTCCCTCTTCATGGGGGTTGGGGTATTTATTTTCTAAACCCATGGCCTTTACCTTAGTAAATCTCTTCATTGGGGCATGATTACCCCAAATTCTCTAGTGCTTCAATAAAAAGCCTAGTTATCTAATGCTTTAGCAAGAATCATAAGTATCCAATGATTTAGAAGGAAGCATAATCTACAACACATCACAAAGAAACATAATTCACCCACTTAAAAGTGTAATCTTTATGTGCTCTTTAAGTTTCAAAAGTTTCATTTTCATTTTAGATTTCATTTCACATAAAAATTGATATTTGCATGTTTATTGGAGGTTTGCATGCATTAAGTTGAATACTTGGAGCCTTCTCCTAAATATAAAGTGTATTTACACACTCAAGTACATCTCTTTATTCTTTTACTCTAGAATTGTATTTCATTTACATACTAGAATAAAAAGGGGAGGGGATATTTTTATAAGCTAAGAGATGGTTTAGATACTTAGAAAATGTTAGTTTGACTTATCCTTACCATACATGACTTGTGCATACACATATGGCTCTTACACACCCTTCTCCCCTATCCACATGCTTTCTATGGATCTAAAGTTATTGATTTACTATCAATCACCTACATGAATTCCATAGTTTATGCCTAACCTATTCAAAATCTTATTCAAATTAGTATTCTTGACTTTTAGAGGAATCTATTAGACTCATACACCTATAAAATTATAAACTATCTAAATTTGACAAACCCAACCCCGTGATAATAAATGATCATTCTTAAAATTCAAATTATATTTATGGGTTGACCCTTACATTTTGCATGATGGTGGCATGATAAAATACACAAAGCATTTCATGTAAATACATAGTAGGTCTAAACCTATTTCATGATCCAACATTGTCAAGTAAGCTTATTCTAACACTTACACATTCAAAAGGATTCATTAATCTTATCAATTCAAAAATTAGTTACAAATACTAAGCCATAGTTAAAGTTTGAAACACCTAAACCAAGATAAAGTTTCCATCAAATGTTATATTATAGGTTTCATTCATTAAATTAATATTATTACATGCATACACTTAATGGGGAAAACTACATGTGGTTTGACTTCCCTCTTTGGAGTATTAGATACATAGGCAATGCTTAACCATTCATTTAGGGAGTGGTTGAGGTTAAAACAACCCACCTCTTTCCCCTCTTATAGGCCTAAACTAATTATTTAAATTGGACCTAGGGTTTTAAAGAGAAGGAAACATGTTTATGGATATTGTTGGCCATTTTTTGCCCACATACCAATTTTTCTAGCTTGAAGAAAATAGATATAACTCAGGAAGAAAAATGGAAAAGTATTCAGACTTCAAGTTTTCAGAGGAGTGCTACTTAAAAAAACTTATAAGTAATTAGCATTCAAAACCCCAAAGCAAGTAAGAAGGCTTGGAAAGCCTGATTTGGTCTGGGAAGTATATTTTGGGTTTCTAGGGATGCACTACTTTTTTCACTTTATAAGTTACAACTAATGATAAATATAAAGTAATTAAAAGGCTTAGAAAGCTCGATTTGATTTGGGTAGTGTATTTTATGTTCTCTAAGGAGCACCACTTAATTACTTCATAAGTTGTGAGAAGTCAAAAAACTGAAATAAGTAATGAAACATCAAAAGCCTGATTTGGTCTTAGAAGTGCTTCTTGATTTCTCAAAAATACAAATCCTCTATAAGCATAAATCCAAAGGGCCAATCAGTTAAGGAAAAGTGTCACAAGTACATACAACTCACTTCTAGAACATGCAAAGTGGTCAAACAAGGAATGCATGTATCTAGGTGGCGTAACGAATAGGTAAGGACCGATTGAGATAGTCCAAATTGGAATTAAAAAGATGCCAAGCTTTAATGCAAATATCAAAACACTTAGACTTGGTAAGGATATGTAGATACCATTGGTATGGCTTGCTCAGTTCTAAATAGGAGAATTGAATGCATAAAGAGCTCGAGGAGATGGGTGGCAATTCTAGATGGTACATCTCATAATCAAGGTAGTTGCATGTTTTTAATGTAAAAGGGAGCTTGAGTAAAATCAACAGTCATCAACAACTTCTCTTCTCCTTGCTCTCATGCAATTATGGGATTTCTCTTTTTCTCTCAACCATATAAATAGAGGCTTTTGAGCCAAAAAGGTGTGGGGGATCGCTCTTTGTATTCTCTTTGTTCCCTCCCTTGGGCATGACCAAATTCTACCAATATGAAGCTTGTAACCTCTTGACATGAATAAAAGACTATGTTTTAGAATCCATTATTTTGGTATAGTGTGTACATGTAAGATTTATGCATGTGGTAGAGTTTTCTCCCTTGTCAAATTACAGTCTCACCTAGTTACTAGCTCATCTTGTTATGCAGGTCATGTTTAGTGTTCTACATCTCTTGATTGAAGCCTGTATATGGATACTATGACTGGTTAGTGTCTCACTCTAGATATAACCCTTCATTTCCCTTAGCTTAAATCATTTAGTGAACTTCCTCATGAAACACTGATGTATGACAGATATTTGGGTGCTTGAATCTATTTTTTTTGCTTGTTTCATTAGTGTTCTAAGAGTCGAACAAGGTAGATCAACCCATAATTTTAGTGAATCACCTCCCTTAGCTCATGTTTTCCTTTTTATGTTATCTTTCTTTCCTTTTTCCTTGGTCAAAAATATATTTTAGTATGGTAATCAAGATTTGAAGTGAAGCACCTAAGGAGCTAGCCTCATTAAAAAACCTAAAGGTTCAACCTCACTACTGGATACCCATAGCCTGAGGTTATCCCCATGCTTATAGCTAGAAGTGGGAGAGTCTTAAAAACTCTCCCACAAGGGTATAATTATTATTCAGGCAACAATTCAAGTGACAATTTCAGTGACGGTTCTACCCCAATTGATGATGGAACTTTCGAGAGCCATAACTTTTGCACCATACCTCAAATTGACTCCCCGTTTGAACCATTGGAAAGCTAAGAATGAGGAAAATGTGGTGAGATGGCATGGATCTCTTTTAAATTGTTTTTTAACCTCAAAAACCCAATGGAAGTGCCCTAATTTTTAATTTTAGTAGTGTAATCTAAAAATAGTAAGTTTCTAAAAATAATAATTCCTCGAATTCTGTATTGTTTTAAATCATGGAAGTCAAACCACTAAATCTCCCTCAAGATTGGTGACCTTCCACATCCTCCTCTTACTTTAAAAATGTGTATAAATGAAGATTTAACCTGAAATGCAAATCATACATCTCTTTTGAAAGATAAACATATAGTTGTATTGCAATCTTGAGTAATAAAACATCTCTTCTCAGAGAATTCATTATTACTGTGTTATTTTTTTGTGTTCTTGAAATATCTGTCAATCAAAACTTCTAAGTTTTGGATCAAATTCCATGTTATAATAGTTTTGGCATGCCCTATGGGACTAAGGTCCAAAGTAGTGAAAGGATTTTTGGTGTTGTCCTTCCACATATCAGCCTTTGGAGGCATTTTTTAAACATTAGTGGCAACTCTAAGCATCTATCAGCTAGTTTAAGTAGTCCAAGTGCCTAATCAATGTATTCGGTATGTATAATCAACCATGTTTTGACCAACATGCATATTCTCTACCTCAACATCACACTTATCAAGCTAATAATGTTTATGTGTTTCCCCTAAGTGGCCTTCAAACAACCTATCATCCCCATCATGGTCTTTACCCTCCTCCCACCCCTATGCATGACCAAGATTAGCCTTTTATGCATTCAAATCAATCCACTAATTGCCCTTATCAAGAATATGTTTATCATGTTACATCTTTATTAGCATTCAAGTAAGCATTATCAAATTATAGCAAGTTGATAAGGGAGATTGGTAGGGGTTTGGATCTTTCTCCAGTCGTCCTTATCCATGTTCTACAAGAGGTAAGGAGTTATCTTTAGTTGGTCAAGAATAGGTGGTCAGTTTGTGAGGATGAATAATCAGCAATTTGTGAGGGGGAAAACAAGGTGTGGTTGAGAAGCATGGTCCAAAATTCATCTTATGAAGATTATAAGACTCAATGCAATCAGTCTTATGTGTCATCTCCCCTCCAAGAGCCTCAATCTTAGTTTCCAAAGGTTTCAAATCAACCCCCTATGCCCATTCCCACTCAAGAGTGTGAAACCATCCCACCATGGATCTTCTCCTACACCTTTGACCCTAACTATGTCTTTCCCTCTTGTGAAGCCACCCTCTCCTATACCAATTCAAAAGTAGGAAAAGGTGGTTGTTTTTTTCACATTTCCATCCTACAAATCAGCTCAATAAGTTTAAGAAAAGAAGGAAGAGGTGTCAATTGTGGTGATCCAAGAGCTAGTTCAAGAAAAGGAGGAGTTAATGGTTGAAGAATATAAAAAATAGAGGTTAGCTCAGCTCAATGATCTTTCCCTACAAGAGTTTTGAGACTCTTTCTCCCTCCCTCAAGAGCCACCAAAAATTCCACCCAAAGTCCCTAGCTGGAAAGACACTCTCTCAATTTTCAAGCAAGGTAAAAATTTTCACCCTCCCACCATCTCCCTCTTAGAGGAAGAGCCTATTTGGTAAGGAATAGAGGAGGATCTTATAATCAAGTTTGAGTTTGAAGTAGACAACACAAGTACCTTTGATGAAGAAATCATGATAGGCAATCCACTCTAAAAAAGGGAGGAGAAATCAGGTTTAGACTAGATTTTGTGGCATGGCTTTGACATTAATGAATTAGAGCCTAAAGGAAATACTGATGCCTTCATACTTAAAGAGGAGTGTATTTAGGATGCAACTGAGAGCAAAGAGGATCAAGATGAAGTATGGCAGCATTTATACCATAACTTAATAGATCATGTAAAGGTTCTAAACCAACCTATGCCTCTTTTAGAGTCTGAGGATGAACTTGCTAATCAAATTAAAGAATATAACCAATCTCAAGATGAATTATCCATTGAAGGTAGTATTGATGTCTTCAAAAATGAAGGAGAATGGTTAGATCTACAGCCACAAAGATACGATGTGTTAGGCCTTGGATGGATTGATGAACTACCATATGGCTCCCTTCAAAGCAAGATGAGCAAATATGGAGTTAAAGTTGGCATTATCTTAGATGACCAAGAAGAAGCTACCTTTTGGGATGACTTGGAGATTTTTTGCTTAAGTCAAGACAACAAACCAAGCACTAACTCAAAGCAACCATCAAATGTTGTGCTTGATTCAGAGCACAAATTTGAGCCATCAAATGAGGAGATTGTAAGATCCCCCATAGTCCAATGTGAACTAATTTTAAAGGATATAAACTAATATGTCTACATTTGGGACATGTTTATTCCATTTCCTCCATTAGAGGGCACACCAAAAGGTTTGAACATAAAGCTATCTGGTTGACCAATTTTGGTACCTCCAAAGCAAGGTATCTTTCATCTTGATTTGTTACAAGTGAATGATACTCATAGTTTCCCATTTGACCTAGGAGGGAGTAATTTTAAAGTGTAACCTTTTACATATTAGGATATATTTGATGCTTTCCTCAAACTACCATGTGCACATCCTTTTCATTTGTGTGTTTCCCTTCCCTAAGTGTTTTGAGCATAATTTTTTTTAATTTTGGTTATCTTTATTACATCAAAGGGAGGTTCTAATTTAGTGTAAAAGTGACTTGAATCCATGCCCAATAGATGGGTTTGATGAGGAAACATGGTTTAAGTTCTTCAAGCATAGCAAACATGCTTCCCTATGAGTTGCTAGAAATGTTGGCCATTTTTGGCCCACATACCAATGTTTTTAGTTTGAATAAAATGGACATAACTCAGGAAGAAAATGGAAAAGTATTCAGACTTTGAGTTTTCAAAGGAGCACTACATAAAAAAACTTATAAGTAATTAGTAGTTGAAACCCCAAAGTAAGTAAGAAGGCTTGGAAACCCTAATTTGGTTTGGGCAATGTATTTCAACTTTTTGGGGGTACACTACTTATTTCACTTTATAAGTTGCAACTAATGATAAATCTGAAGTAAGTAGAAGGCTTAGAAATCCCAATTTAGTCTAGGTAGTGTATTTTATGTTTTCCAAGGAGCACCACTTAATTAATCCATAAGTTGTGAGCAATTAGAAACCCAAAATAAGTAATGAGAGATCAAAAGCTCAATTTGGTCTTAAAAGTGCTTCTCAATTTCTCAAAAAGACAAGTCCTCTCCAAGTGTAAATCCAAAGGGCCAATCAATCAAGAAAAAGTGGCACAAGTACATACAACTCACTTCTAGAACATGTAAATTGGTTAAACAAGGATTAGACACATCCAGGTGGAGCAACAAACATGCAAAGACCGACTGGGATAGTCCAAATTGCAATAAAAAACACAACAAGCTTTAATGCAAAGATCAAAACACTTAGACTTGGTAGGGATATATAGCTATCACCATTATGGCTCACTCAGTTCCAAATAGGATAATTGAATGCATAAGGAGCTTGAGGAGATGGGTGGTGATTGTAGATGGTACATTTTGTGGTCAAGTTAGTTCCATGATTTTAATGCAAAAGAGAGCTCAAGTATAATCGATAGTCATTGATGACTTCTCTTCTCCTTACTCTCACACAATTATGGGATTTCTCTTTCTCTCCACCATATAAATAGAGGCTCTTAAGCTAAAAAGGTATGGGGGATCGCTCTCTATATTCTCTCTGTTCCCTCCCTTGGGCATGACCAAATTCTACCGAGACAAAGCTTGTAACCTCTTTATATGAATAAAAGACTATGTTTTAGACTCTATTATTCTGGTATAATGTGTACATGTCAGATTTGTTCATGTGGTAGAGTTTTCTCCCTTGTCAAATTATAGTCTCACCTAGTTACTAGTTCATCTTGTTATGCAGGTCATGTTTAGTGTTCTACATCTCTCAATTGAAGCTTGTAAGTGGATACTGTGACTGGTTAGTGTCTTACTCTAGACCTACCCCTTCATTTCCCTTAGATTAAATTATTTGGTGAACCTCCTCATGAAACACTGATGTATGATAGATATTTGGGGGCTTGAATCTATTTTTTTTGCTTGTTTCATTAGTGTTCTAAGAGTCGAGTACGGTAGATCAACCCATAATTTTGGTGCATCACCTCCCTTAGCTCATGTTTTCCTTTTTATGTTATCTTTCTCTCCCTTTTCCTTGGTCAATAGTAGATTTTAGTGTTTGAATCAAGATCTAAAGTGAAGCACCTAAGAAGCTAGCCTCAAAGCCTAGAGGTTCAACCTCACTACTGGATACCCATAGCCTGAGGTTATCCCCATGCTTATAGTCAGAAGTGGGAGAACCTTAAAAACTCTCCCATGCTTATATCACACATAGAGATAGATTACAAGTAGGCATTATGACCTATACCAAATTAGAAAGGTATAATCTACCCAGATGAATTTGATAGAAGACATATGTGATTGTCTAATTTAGGTGTCTAAAAAATTATGAATTCATCTAAGTTTTTATAAACACCTAATTCCTAATCTAAGTGACTCATTCTACTTCTATCCCCTTTATCACCTACACACAAACTTAGTCTTGCATAAAACAAAAACATGCTAAGTATCTAAATCCCCATAGTATTTTCCATAAATAGCAAGTGTAGTTATTCAAATCATATTTAACTTTAGCATTCAGATTCATGCATTGTTGTTGTATATTATAAAATATAAACAATGTAAAATTTATATCTGATGAGATCACACTAAATAAAAAATAAGGTAAAATAGAAACAAGTCCATACAAAAATGCACATATAACCTAGAAATTTTTATGGCAAATGGAGAACTTTCATATTTTGGCCAGAACCATACCACTCCTATTTTGGAACTGCTAGGACTATACCAATACATTCCCATTTTTTTAACAAATTATGGTTTAAGGGAAAATAAGCTATGCAAAACTAACTAAAACTAGGTCATAAGGGAGACCTATAAATATACAATAAAATATAGGTCTAAAGATGCCATTATGTCTAAAATATAGCTTAATGGTACACAAAAATGATTGAATAAACAATAACAATGAAAATAGATAAAGAAGACAAAAATGAACACTCTTGGGCATTGTAGCTTAAATTTGGAATCAAGAACAAAGTCTAAAATTGGGATAAAATATGCTATGAGAATATGAATGTTATATAGCATAGGGTCAAAATCTACCGAGTGTCAATTGTGTATAAGTTAGAATCAACAGGTGGCCCATTATGTCCCTTTGTGTTAGTTACATCCTCTTATACTTTTTAGGTTCAATAAATCTTAGGACCTTTACTCAAGCTAATGATGATCTAGATCATGGCTTCACTTCATAGAATTATCATGAAAAATTATCTGATTTGTTTCTCCTTTGATCTTGACTTAATCCTGAATAATGAATGCATAAAAGAGTTTGTGAAAGTTATTTCCCATAAGAAACCTCTTAAGGAGTTATAACTACATATCCTAGATTCCTAAAATTAAGGCTCTATGTAGTTCTAGTGCTTATGGTTAAATCCCAACCCAATGAGATAAAGAACTTCATCTTCTTAACATGTATATAATTTGAATATGTATTTGTGATCTTAGTGCATTTACATGGCATATACACCTCTAATGTGTCTCATTCTGAAGTCTTTATCAAAATGTAACCTCTACTCTATGAATTATGTTTAATATGTATCAAAATCTAAAAAATTGTCTCAAATCTATAAAATCGATGCCAAGTGTATAAGATTCTAACCCAAGTATACATATGAATCATGTAATTATATCAAATTTTACAAATTTTTCCAATTGTACATGTGTGAACTCATGTCTCTATGGCATGCCCCGACTAATATGTCCCCCTCCTTTTGAGGTGAGGACATTACAATGGGTTAGTCAGTTTATCTTAAAAAGATAAGATAACCATGTTATATTTGTATAAATCATGTAGTAAAGATATAGTGGTATCATGTCTAAGTAGATGTATCAATGAAGCTCATAATATCCAAACATAACAAGCCTTAAGATGCATGATATGGATCATGGCAATGTCTAGGAGTAACAAGCATGAGCTCAAAAAAAAAATCACACACATAAGATCACTCAATGTCATGCAAAATGGGTTCAAAGAGACTGCAAACAAGGGGCATGTTGAAATTCTACAAACTCAAAGGGAGGGCACGTTCAAATTTACACACACCAAATAGACAACATTCAATGACATTGGGGCCAAAAAACAAGGAACATGTTCAAATGTTCCACATTCTAAACAAGAAGTATACTTAATTAATCCATGTGATAAGATGAATAAGTGAAGTATAAGAAACTAGCATAAATACATCATATTAGTTCCTACATACATGTGTTAGCAAAATGTCATGTAGCATAACATATTTTGCATATTGTGTAAAATGTAAGCACAACTATAGACATGTGTAAGCATTAGTACATAAGCTCAACATGATAATGTAAAGTGATCATAGAATAATAGAACCTATATCAATTGTGATTAATGAAGCAAATACCCATAATGTAGTACATCACATGGATAGAGGAAAGGTCCAACATTTGTACGTGCATTTATTATGGATATAATTTATGCCCATAAAACACCCAAGTACCCATAAAACATATGTGTGTATAGAAATAAAATGATATATTATCTATTAAAATAAAACAAACAACATATGCAACAATTAGTAAATATATAAAAGTTGAATATTTTTGTATTGTTGGTTTATTTGAATGTTTTTCTATTTAATTTTTTTTAATATTTAAAATTTAGGGAATAGAAGGCTAAGGTGATAATTCATCACAATTGGAGGCTTTAGGACTACCTATGGCCCTATCATCTCCATTGCTTGCCACTATTGTTTATACGAAGTCATTACCACTTCTTTAATGTTCTCCTATAATTGGTTGTCAAAATCCATTGCTATTGGTTTATCACCATATCCATTATGTTGAATGTGAACCTCCTTATCCTCAAAAGGAAAGGTGAGGCATGTTTTTATAGTATCTTCTCTCATGTTCATATTGTTGACCATTTTTGGCCTAACAGGCCAAAAAAATCGGTCTCCTTCTTTTCTTGCTGTTTTGAGCCAGTACATTTTGATTTTGAACGAGTCTTGCAAATTTCTACAGACTCTGTAGGTTTTCTACAGAATCTGCAGGTTTTCTATAGACTCTGCAGGTTTTCTACAGACTCTGCAAGTCCAATTCTACAAAATCTGTAGGTTTTCTACGGACACCATAGGGACTTCTATGAACTCTACAGGTGTAGTCTTTTGGCAGATGAAGAACTAGTTCAAAGAGTGCAAGGTTTTACAAAGCTTCTTCAGACTCTTATCTAGATAAATTCACAAGGAAAGTTTGCATCTTTGAACCGTTGAACCATTGAATTGGTTCAACACTTTGGTTCAATGCTTTGTTTCATTGCTTTGGTTCAATGGCAAAAGTTCAATCAGTTGAGTTCATCACGTTGGTTCAATTAAATGGTTCAATGTTTTGGTTCAATTCAGTTGGTTCAATGCTTCGGTTCACTTAGTCGGTTCATCAAAGGGTTCATCGGCTTGGTTTAAAGCTTGGTTCAATGGTTGGTTTAATGCTTGGTTCAACAGTTGGTTCAAAGGAGTGGTTCAATGCAAAAGTTCAAGAGAGCCTCCTGAAGGGCAAGTGCCCTTATGGAGGGCACTCGATCGACAAAATCACCCTTTGGAAGGGTCAATTTCAAGAAAGCCACAAAAGTAAGTTCTTTCAAAATTTTGTTTAAGGTAGTCGAAAGGAAAAGGCATAATTCCTTCAAACTTTTTGTCTAACAGAATTCCTTTGGACAAAAAGTCCAAAGGAATTCGGAAAGGCTGCAAACAAAACTCTCGCAAAGACCAAGGCAAGAAAATAATTTCTTCAGACTTTTTGTCCGAAGGAATTCCTTCGGACAAAAAGTCTGAAGAAATTCGAAAAGAAAAGTGGCAGAGGCATTTCTTGCAGACTTTTGTTCGCAAGAAAATTGTCCGCAGAAAAAGTTCGCGGGGAAAAAGCCCAAAGGAGCAACCAGCTCGAAGCAAAAAACCCACTCAAAGGGTATGTGCCTTTGTAGAGGGCTCGCGCCGAGGAAAAGGACTTTTCTCAAGAAGCTGAAGGTTCACTTAGCCTTCGAGAAGGATTGACACAAGAAGTCCACAGAAAAGGCTGAAACAAGAAGTCTGCAGAAAAGGTCAAAGCAAGAAAGTTGAAGAAGTCCAAGGGGTGATGGGCCCAAGGACGTCAAAGTCAAGCACGGTGAAATAGCCATTGGAAATTCAAACATAGTGATGGGCCCGTGAACGTAAATTTTATACCAAAGAAAAGCCAGAGCATGGAAGGTGCCAAGTGGCAACCACAGAAGGCTTTGACATGCTTCTTTAGGAGTAGAAAAATGCGTTGTGTGTCTTCTTTCGTAGGACCTTCAAGGGGTGCCTAAAGCTTCTATGAGTCAAGCAAATGCTGACATATGTCCTGCTTATTTCACAGTGGAATGCACCATGTGTCACTTATTTGAAATTGACAAAAAGTGGCCAAGGCAAGCAGGAAGAGCCCAAGGAATGTAGTGACCCACCAAAAGATAGTCCTGAGGGGTGAAGGAGCCAGAAAGGGACAAAACCAGGATGAGACAAGTGCAGGAAAAGACAAAGCAATCCAAGTGGCAAAGGGGAGGTGAGTTATTGCCAGATAGTCACCAAATGGTGTAAACAATAAACGGTGTGGCCTTTCTCTGTTTTTGCATTTATAAGGGGACAAACTACATGAATATCTAGAAAAAGCAGTCTATTTACAGAAAAGAGACACAGCCCATGCTTTCACATTAATGCTTGAATGCTAAAGTCAAGATCAACGATTACATAGCATGGTTCCCGTCGGCCTTTTCTAGAAGAATGACATCAGCAATAGTGACTTCTTCCTCCCGAGGCTCAGAGCACACATGGGCCAGCTTGTAAAAAGAGTGCCAAAGTCTTTTCCAAAAAGTGCCAAGTTCTCTTCTCTTTCTATATATTTTAAACTTCTCATTTTGAGAAGTATCCATCTCTCAGCCTTAAGGCAAAACTTTGCCAAAAAATATCTCAGGCTTGTAAGGTAGAACTCTGCCAGATTTTACCTTGAATCAGAACATGTGAGAGGGGAGTTTCTATTGTTACGTGTGGAAGGGTAGGAGCTAGGCATCTTGCCCTAGGTGCAATCCACTATGTCAACAATTTTTGGCACACCCAGTGGGACCAACTAGGACAAGTTGTGTCTAAAGAGTTGAAGAATTTTTGGTGTGTTCTTCAACCAACCAGCCTTTGGAGGCTTTTCTACCAACACCAATGGCGACTCTGAGTTGAATCAGCTGGTTAAGCAGTCTAGGTGCCATCAAGAAATCACAATTTGTATGTATAATCCATTCGCCCAGCATCATGGGCCTTGTATTCCTTCATATAACTTTGATCAAACTCACATTTTTCATGCAATCCCCTCAGGCAATTTTCCTAGTCTTCCTCAACTCCCTCAGGTCACTAATCTTAATGGCAAGCTCCTGACCTAGGAGGAAATAGTGGAATCATGGGCCAAGAAAGAGGAAAAGAAAGGTTTTGTTCAAAACCTTGAAGAAGATGAGGCTACTCCTACCCACGATGATTCTTATGATCTCCAAGAAAGGCTCTTCCAAGAATACATAGCCCAAAGAATTACAAAGTTGGAATATAGAGAGAGATTCCTCAGCCAATGTGTGATGGACGGTTCAGACCCAATGACACATTCCATGTCTGAACACACCCCATCTACACACCTCTAAGAGAGCTATTAGGCCACACCTGATATTGATGAAGTACTAGCCAAATGGAAGGAGGAGAATCATTTGATTCTAGCTGAAGGACTGCCTCCTCTTCCACATGGTTTTTTCACTTCACCCCTTCTCAAGGAGGAACCTATTCTGCAGGAGGCGAGTGAGGAGCAAAAGATCCATGAGAAGGAGGAACCTATTCTGCAGGAGGCGAGTGAGGAACAAAAGATCCAATCTACAGTTTCCCAGGAGGCTATCATGAGTGACAACAAAGAAGAAATCATCATTGATGCTCCTTTGGAAGACATCATCGATGATGGAGAAGACACAGGGCATGCATACATGTGGATGTTCCAGCAATACGAGGAGGAACTTAAGCATGGTGAGCTCTCTCCCCCTTTGTTTGATGAACTTCCTTGTTGCTTCGATGAGGAGAATGACTACGCCAAGGAGCCTGAGTTGGAGGAGGACTAGATGGATGCCTTTGAACATCTAGAAACTTTGGTCTTTGAGGAGGAAAAGGAGAGGTTGGTCTCCCTTGAGGAAAGCCTTGAAGAAGAGAGTTTTGAACAAAGAGGTGATGTTCTATGGGATGAAAAATTAGTTTGTGATTCCCTTTCAGACATCACAATAGTCACCCTTCTTCAAGAAGGCCATGAGGGAGTAGAAGATGAGTTTGACAGGATCTTTAATGAAGCAGAAGGAAACGAGTCAAACCATGATGCATTGCAGAGAGACTATGCACATCAAAGGGCCTATGGTGATGAGCCAATAGCCACAGATTTCTTGGTGAAATACACCAACATGAAGGACCAGCATTCAATAAGCTTCTAGGAATAAGAAGAATACATGTATGTTGGAAGCATGTTTGATTCTAATCCACTCAGATGCAGGTCAATCAAGCTGATAGGCAAGAGGAGCAGGTCACCAAATCTCCATTTTATTTAGCCACTTGTCTGGCACCATAAGTTTCCTTGCTAGGAAGTGGACTTAAGAAGTTTTCCCTTTGATCCAGGAGGGAAGAAAATTTTATTGGTTAGCTGTATATAGTAGTTTGCTTTCAGTTTCTTTTCATGCTTTCCCTAAGTGTAGTTTGCACAAGTAGTGTTTTTAGCCTTGTTTGTGTTTTCTTTTGTGCGTGGGGTAAGGGCTCATGATTGATTCTTGGATCTTTTAGGGTTGTCGCTAACTTTATTCAAGTTGCATCTAACTCCATGCCTAATGGAATAAAAGGCAACTAGTCTCTAAGCATAGCAGGCATGCTTCCCCTGGGAGTCACCAATTTGTTAACCATTTTTGGCCCAACAGGCCAAAAAAATTGGTCCCCTTCTTTTCCTATTGTTCTGAGCCAGTACATTTTGATTTTGCATGAGTCTTACAAATTTCTATGGCCTCTGTAGGTTTTCTACGGACTCTATAGGTCCATTTCTATGGACTCTGCAAATTTCTACATACTCTATAGGTTTTCTACAGACTCCATAGGGACTTTTATGAACTTTGCAGGTGTAGTTTTTCAGCAGATGTGAAGAACCAGTTCAAAGAGTGCAAGGTTTTATAAAGCTTCTTTGGACTCTTGTCTGAATAAATTCACAAGGAAAGTTAGCATCTTTGAACCGTTGAACCATTGAACTGGTTCAACACTTTGGTTCAATGCTTTGGTTCATCACTTTGGTTCAGCGGCAAAACTTCAATCAATAAAGTTCAATCAATTGAGTTCATCGCATTGGTTCAATCAAATGGTTCAACATTTTGGTTCAATTTAGTTGGTTCAATGCTTTGATTCACTCAGTCAGTTCATCAAAGGGTTCATCAGCTTGGTTTAAAGCTTGGTTCAAAGCTTGGTTCAACGGTTGGTTCAAAGGAGCGGTTCAATGCAAAAGTTCAAGAGAGTCTCTCGAAGGGCAAGTGCCCTTGCGGAGGGCACTCGATCGAAAAAATCACCCTTTGGAAGGGTCGATTTCAAGAAAGTCGTAAAGGTAAGTTCTTTCAGAATTTTGTTTAAGGCAGTCAAAAGGCAAAGGCATAATTCCTTCAGACTTTTTATCTGAAGGAATTCCTTCGGACAAAAAGTCCGAAAGAATTCCTTTGGACAAAAAGTCTGAAGGAATTTAGAAAGGCTGCAAACAAAACTCCTACAAAGACCAAGGCAAGAAAATAATTTCTTCAGACTTTTTATCTGAAGGAATTCCTTTAGACAAAAAGTTTGAAGAAATTCAGAAAGCAAAGTGGCAGAGGCATTTCTTGCAAACTTTTGTCTGAGGGAAAATTGTCTGCAGAAAAAGTATGCGGGGAAAAAGCCCGAAGAAGCAACCAGCCCAAAGCAAGAAACCCGCCTAAAAGGTATGTGCCCTTACGGAGGGCTATCACCAAGGAAAAAGACTTTTCTCAAGAAGCTGAAGGGTCACTTCCCCTTCGGGAAGGATCGACATAAGAAGTCCGTAGAAAAGGCCAAAACAAGAAGTCCATAAAAAAGGTTGAAGCAAGAAAGCTAAAGAAGTCCAAGGGGTGATGGGCCTGAGGACATCAAAGTCAAGCACGGTGAACTAGCCATTGGAAATTCAAACGCAGTGATGGGCCCGTGAATGTCAATTTTACACCAAGAAAAGCCAGAGCACAGAAGTCACCAAGTGGTAACTGCAGAAGGCTTTGACATGCTTTTTTAGAAGCAGCAGAATGTGTTGTGTATCCTCTTCTACAAGACCTTCAAGGGGTGCCTAAAGCTTCTATGAGTCAAGCAGATGCTGACACATGTCCTGCCTATTTCACAACAGAACGTGCCATGTGTCACTTATTTGAAATCGGCAAAAAGTGACCAAGGCAAGCAGGAAGAGCCCAAGGAACGCAACGACACGCCAAAAGATAGTCACAAGGGCTGAAGGATCTAGAAAGGGACAAAACTAGGATGAGATAAGTGCAGGAAAAGACAAAGCAGTCCAAGTGGCAAAGGGGAGGTGAGTTAATGCCAGATGGTCACCAAACGGTGCAAACAATAAATGGCACGGCTTGTCTTCTCCATTTTTGCATTTATAAGGGGACAAAATGCGTGAATATCTGGAAAAAGCAGTTTATTTATAAAAAAGAGGTGCAGCCCATGCTTTCACATTAATTCTTGAATGCCAAAGTTAAGATCGGCGATTACACAGCATGGTTCAAGCAGGCCTTTTCCAGAAGAATGACATCAGCAACAGTGACTTCCTCTTCCCAAGGCTTAGAGCGCACATGGGGCAACTTGAAAAAAGAGCACCAAAGTCTTTTCCATAAAGTGCCAAGTTCTCTTCTCCTTCTATATATTGTAAACTTCTCATTTTGAGAAGCAGCCATCTCTCAGCCTTAAGGCAAAACTCTGCCCAAAAATCTCTCGGGATTGTAAGGCAGAACTCTGCTAGATTTTACCTTAAATCAGGACTAAGCATTTTTACCTCCATCTGGACTTGCACTCAAGCACATGTCTATGTTTTCTTTTGTGTTAAGTCATTTTCCTTTTATGCTTCTCACTGATCAATTCTAGCATGTCTAGCGCATTGTGAAGTTTCTTTTCTGCAAGTCTGCCAGAAGTGTCTACAGTAGGAATATAGGTGCATGTGAATAGGCTGTCAAAGTGTGTCTTAGAACACCTTTGATAGTTCCTTCCTCCCTGTATCTCCATGGACCCCTAACTCACTAACACATAAGAGTTTTCCCACATCAGATGAAGTGTATGGCCACTTCTTCTTGGTGAAAAGTGTATGTTTGGGCCTGAGTGGATCAAACTTTTTTAGTGTATCACCCCTTTTTATTTTTTAGGTTTAGGTTCTATTTCAGCATCTCTCTCCCTTTTCATCCCCCCCCATTTTTTCCATTTATTTATTAGCAGTAGGAGAATCCAGGGCCTAAAAGATACATCAGAGGGAGCTAGCCCTTATCTAGAGACTCTCCCCTCTAGCTTTACCAGTCCCATAGGTGAGAGGTGAGTTTCCATTGTTGCGTGTGGAAGGGTAGGAGATAGGCATCCTACCCCGAGTGCAATCCACTGCGTCAACACATATCAGCCAACCTCTATTGCCCAAAATGAAATGTCAAATGTGATACCTGGTATATTACCCATATGACTATATGGACCAATTTTGGCTCACATGCGATGGGTAACATAATGTACTAAAGATATTATCAAAAGAGTGAAAAGTTTTGTAACTCCTATATAGTATTTCCTAACTATCATAAAGATGGAACACTAGAAATTATGTTCTAATTATTGTTATCAACCTTGAGATACTCATAATAGTCCCTATTAATATTTGAAATAATGGTTAGATCCTCTTGTTGTGAGAAATTTTGAGTATGTCCCCTTATATTGTGTATTTTGGAACTATTAGAGATCAAAGATCTTTGTTGTTGTTCTTGTATAATTTATATACACCTTTCATTTTTGTATTTCTAAATTTTTTTCTATAGCACTTCACTATGATTTGTATCGTGACCTGTGATCAGATGATAATTACAATATTTTGATCCTTTTGTATGAACTAACATGTGTCTAATAAGTGGTAAGGATATCATTATGTGCTCGAGTTACATAAAAAGGATTACATGGATTGCATATTATTGCATCATGATATGTAAAATTTATTATGGTGACCTATGTGAATATTTCACACTATTAACATGATGTATATTTATTTTTACCTTGTAAGGTTGACTCAAAGTTTTTATCCAAAAGGGGTGGATTGTATAGTAGGCATTTACATGTTCATTTGTTATCTTTGCCTTTCCTTTATCTGTATTTGTTTTTGCATCCTATGGTGATGGATTTAACTTATATAGTAGGGCATGTAGGCATGAATAAATTGTGTTAGGTATGCTCAAGCATATTAAATCTAAACTTGTGTAATTGCTCATTTATCATCTCATTAGGAATATCATCATCGCTATCATAATAATCAAAAACCTTGACATTTTGTTGTTAGAATTTTACCACTAAAAGAAGCTCAAATTCTCAGTTTTCTTGTTGTTACTTATCATTGCTTCCTTTTGCAATTTATTGTATTTGATTTCTTTGTATTTTTTTTATGTTCTTGTTCCCTAGGTATATCTATGTGCACCTCAGATGTTAGTGATTTATGAACATCTTGAGATAAATGATTTATCTTGCTTGATTCACCCCTTTCATAAGTTGTTATATTCTTAAGTGGAATAAATTGCTTGTGTGGTACCATTTGAGGAACCCCTTAAATGTTAGAGTGTAACATTTTGTAGAATTTGAAGGGTTCATCATCTGCATGCATTTTCCATAGTGTCCAATCATATATGAATTTGACACATCGATGTAATGTGGATGACATGACTTTCATAATGTGTATCCAAGGTCTACCTAAGAGTAAATTAAAATTCAATGATTAAGACATTATTTGGAATGTATCTTGTATTATTTTGGGTCTCAATGTCACACCCAATGTAATTTGGTCGATTGGTGGGCTACATGAATTATCAAAACCTTTGATATAAATGTTTAATTATTGAAGAAGGTCATTACCAATACCCATTACTTTTAAGATTTTGGTGCTACAAATATTTAGACCTAATGTGTTATCAATTTGTACTCTTTTAATTATTTTATTGTGAATATTGACTTGTATGTATAAAGGTAGATCTTGATGAAAAAATATCCTTTAAGGATAAACATCTGAGATTAAAATTGATGATATTTGCATTATTTTTGAGATATTTCATAATTTATAAAAAATAAGTTAGCTCTATGTCACTTGGTACATGGGTTTCATGCAAGGGTTCATCTAAAATATCCTTGTAGATGATTGATTATTTTAAAAGCTCAAGATTTGAGATCTTGGCATGTATATTGATTAATTATTCAACTAGATCATAACCCTTATATTTTATTACTAGCTTAGGCTTATGAGGAACCAATTGTATAAGAATGGGTGACTAGGTCAGTTGGGAACATGTTCCTTCTCATGTAATGAAAATGTGGAATGCAGAATCCAAGATAAGTCATGGGTAAATAATGGGAGCGAGATAGGAATTATCACTTGAATAGGATCTAAGGGGAATGAAAGGTTAGGAACATGCACATTAGTGTTTATTGAAGATAGAAATGGGTTTAATATTATTACAATGAGAGTTGTAAATAGAGATTAATTTTTTATCTTATGTTAAATGACTCTCTTTACTTTTATCAATTTGTTGACTCCATTTGATTATATCTTTGATTGATTTAGTAATGTTTGAGAGATAACAAGTAATGACTACCATTATGTATTTTACAAGGAAATAACTGCTAGATGTATCCTTATTAAGCATGATTAATTCCTTTGTAATAAATGTGAAATTTAATTTTTAAGATTTTTATCAATTCAAAAATAAATAAAACACTGGGGCAAGATAGGAGTGCACAAGAAGACTCTAAGGTCAGAAATTTCACCAAATGTTTCACCTTTTTTGGAAATAGTTAAAAGAGAATAACCTAATCAATTAATGAGAAGAGTATTCTAAAACTAGGCTAATTAAATAATTTAGATTCACAATATTTTGAAATAGTGCTAAATTATGCAAATATGCTTAATATAGAAATTACAATGCCAATTAGTAGTTTGAATGCTTAAACACAATGAAGGATTAATACTTATTGAATGATGTGTAAGCATATCTAATAAGTGCAAGTGCATACGCCATCAAAGTGTTGTTCAACTATTATTAGTCATATTTTAGAAATCATCTCTCTATCAGCTTGGACACTACCATCAAAATAGGGACACTAACATTGACACTTTTGTCTATACCTAGAAATTCCACATGCACCTATTGTGCACCTAATTTAAGGTGTAAGCAATATTAATAAAATTAACAATAAAAACCTAAAACCTAATGACACCAATAGAATGGATAGAAGAAGTAAATTAGAATAAATAGAATGTGCTTACCATCCCTTTTACCTCCTCGTGTCTACATTCCAACATTTTCACTTGAATTATTTGATGTCAAAATTTAAATTGTTGGATTACTTGCAAGATCTTGACAATGGATTCCAATGGTTGTGTGAAGTGGATATTGGCTTGGTTGAGTGCTAGAATGTTGCTATGGATGATAATGATAGTGGAAAAGTGATGACTTAAGGGCTTTCTAGTTACTATTTCTATACGATTTTCGCTTTCACATTCAAAGAGAGAAATGAGAAACTAAGAGAAATGGTCTAAGGCTTGTATGTACCTGGATATGATTTTGCACACCAGAATTCAGACGATAGTGAGAACTCCTCTTTGGTTGTGGAGGATGACACCTACAAGAGAAAGACACTAAAACATGAAAAACATTAACTGACAAAAGGGTGGACTACCAAGCAAAAGCTTGGTCCTAGAAGCGCTAAGGTTTCTTGGAGGATGACAGTCCACTGTTAAAATAGAATATGACAGAGATAGAAATGAGAAATAATAAAAGACTAAAAAGAAAGAACTGAAAGCAAATGCGTACCTGATAAGCTGCGATCTGCTTTGCACAGTCACCGACGTCGGTGGTATTATCGGCGTCAGTCAAGTAATGTAGCCGACGTTGATTAGGATGCCGACGTCGGTAGGGGAAATGGTCGAGGTCGGTCGGGGTAATGCCAGGGATGGGTTACAGGTCTAGTTTCTGGTCTGAAAGATGGACTGTGGTCTCGTCTGGGAGTTAGGGAGTTTGTTTGGGATGGTAAAACAATAGATAGAATCTTTAATAAGAAATAAGGCAGAGGGTATTTGTCAAAAAAAGGGTAGGGGGTAGGAAAAAGGCCTCTCAGCCTTTTCGAGAAGCAGTTTAGTCATATTGATCAAGATGGCCTTAAGAGGGTCTGTAGGTCTCTGATAGCTTGTGCTGAGTTGATTGGACAGAGGGTACTGTCTAAAGAGAGACTAAACGGGTGTCAGAGGCAAAAAATGAGAATAAGGGTGAGAGAAGGCTTTTTAGCCTCTCCGAGAAGAACAGAGAAGGTTGGATCAAGGATGCTTGGAATAGACAGTAGACAGAATGTTAATATATTTGAAATGACACTGAAATAAAATAGTACAAATACTTAGTTGTGACACAAGTTGGCAAAGGTGCAGGCGCTATGTTTCCATTGTCGCTGGTGATGGAGATATCGTGCAATCCCTATGTGGAATGTCTGATGCAAGACCGCAGTGCCTAGAAAATGTTGTCATGAATGCTGATCCCTGTAAGAAAACAAGAAGCCAAAACACTAGAAAGCAAAATCATGAGAACTTTGTTTCGCCGGAAGAGGATTCGAGATTCATGATTAGCTCCAGAGATTAACAATTTGTGATTAGATTCGCCAGAGGTTAGAAATTTGGTTTAATTAAAATCGACGTCGGCAATCCCGCCGGTGTCGGCCGACATTTGATCGACGTCGGCGGGTGGAGAACGAGTAAAAGAGCCACCAAGCTCGTTCTCCATCCACCAAGTGCACGATCCGTTGGAGAATTATCGAAGGTTGGGCTAAATACGCACGAGAGTTGGTTAGGCGGTTAGAAAGAAGTAAGAATAGGTCTTGGGTGAGTCACTTAATCTTAAGATGAGTCATAGGGTGGGAAATAGTCCAAGGTGAGGTGTTATAGGAGATGTGTCAAAGGGGAGGATATTAATAATAAATTATTATTTTAAATTAGTAAGTGCATGGTTTAGGAATGGGTTAGGAATGGACCAAGGGGGGAGGATGACCAAGGGTTAGACACGATTTCGGTGTCTACATTTGCCCCTTTTTGTCTTGTTGGTTGTTTTAGATGAACTACAAGACAAAAATAGGAGTTGGTTTCCCCAGGTATGGGATAAGGTTGTACCAAATGGGATGAGGTATTCCCCCTTAAAGCGGAAGTCGAGGGAATGGAACCTGAAGTCGGGTGTCGATTTGATAGAGAGTGGATGAAGATAGTGGGTGTGAATGCTGCAATAGTTGTGAGTGCATGCATACCACTTCACGAAATGGCCAGGTCAAAGTGCTGCAAGTCAAGGGTCGAGGAGTGCCAAAATTGAAGTAATCGGGCCCCAGCATATAGTCGTAGCTGATTGGGTGATTCAATCTAAGCTGAAGCTCCAATGGGTCGTCATGTTCCAGGTATCCCAGACTCAGGAAGTGCTCTTGGAAACACAAAAAAGTCAAAAGTAGTGGGGATCAACTGGCTTGCGATCCTATACTTGTGAAGGTCAAAAATATGTGCACAATTTTGCTAACCAATCATGAGGTAGCATACATGCAAAAATAACCAAGGCAAAGTCGCTTTAGAAGTGGTCGTAGTCGAAAGAGATAGTCGTGATCTCCATGGTCATTGGTCGATGTGGAAGGACGAAGGAATGGCCAAGCTAACCTCAAAAGAGCCCATGTCAACTAAGTGCTGCCTACATAGCCCCTGTTGGAAGGGCCTCAGGCCAATGTAGTTCTCCCTAAAGGGAGGAAGGGTCAAAGGTATGGATTGGTCTTGGTTGAGGTCAAGGTCATGGTCAGAGGATTGGTCAAAGGAAAGAATGGTTTGTCCATTAAGGAGACGAACAAACGAGGGTGGTCGAGCTAACCCCAGAAGACAGTCATGTCATCTGAGTGCTGCCTACATAGCCCCGGTCTTAGGGCCTCAGACCAATGTAGTTCAGACAAAGAGGCAAAATGGTCGATGGTTGGTCTTGGTCATGATGAATGATGAGGGTAAGATGATGTTGCAGCCTTTTCCATATTGTGTGATGGTGTATTCTACAACATTGGTCGAGTGGTCTTTCATCCCTAGCAATTTTCCATACTCGTGATGGATGTATGCTAAAAATGAATTGAGGTCTATTTATGCTTCAGCAAGTATTGGTTTATGCTTAACATAAATTATGTCAGGTTGATAGTTTCCATGTGTATTGTTGTCCATATAAACTATGTGAAATAGACTAGGTCATGTCGGTGGTCTGAAAATGTTTTGGTTTTGATTTGGGTTTGGTTGGATAGATAATGATTGGGTTTAATGTGTGACCAAAGTGAAAGGAAAATTGCTCTTTCATTGACAAGGACCAGAATGATGGCATAGATAAGGGGTTGTTAGAAACAAGAGCCCCGTTCATGCATTACGTCGTTGGCCAGTGGTTGTGTTAGAGAAGCAATCGAATCACTTGACGTTAAGTGAGCTCAAAATCCCTTGAGTATGTAAGGGTGATAGGTTTGATTATGATATGTAAGGAAGGGGGAACCCTTTTTGGCAGGAACAACTTTGCCCCTTTTATAGGTGACCCCGAGAATGACTATAGACAAGTCCATGACTCTAAAGTTTGTCAGTCAATTTTTTTTTATTTTTTTTTGGTGCAGACTGATCGATGCGGGAAGCCTGCGATGGGATGTTGTCTTGCTTGGTGGTCATGTTGTGAAGCTGATCGATGTGAGAAGCTTCTGAGATAGTGTTATGTATGTAGCAAAATTTAGGAATAGCCATCCTTCGAGGGAGTGGTCTATATTCTGATTTTGTATGCTTTTGATATGACTTTGGCCTAGCTGTCCTTCAAGGGAGCAGTCTAGTAATACATCAATGATGATGCAGTTGTCCTTCGAGGGAGCAGTCTACATTTATAGTTTTATGACCTTGGAATATGCATCCCATTTTTATATATATTTGATTGATTTGTTGACTGGACTTTGGTCATGGACTTGACTATAGAGGTTTAGAGGGTTTCCGTTTTATTAGGACAAAGCATTCATGTTTGACAAAAGGGGTGACTGATGTTTGTAGGGTTGAGGTTTGAAAGGAATGGGAATGACAATGACGGGGAGTGCTCAAGGGATCGAGCTCAAGTTAAACATCAAATGAATAATTACTTGAATAACAGTAGACTGGTAAAAGATGCAAGGCATAAAAGGGGCTCAGGTTCTGACAAAGTCCTGACCCATGCTTGCGTTATGATGTAAGGTCCGAATCAATTAGGAGCAAACTTGCCCCATTTGCTTCATTCCAAATTGGTCACATGTTGATTGATGTTGAAAGAGTTGGTTGATGTTTGGTTGAGGTCGGTTGATATTTGGTTAATGTTGGGTTGGATGATGTGATTAAAAGGTTGGTTGATGTTGAGTTGGATGATGTGATTAAAAGGTTGGTTGAGGTTTGGTCATTGTTTGGTCGATGTCTGGTCGAATGTTTGGTCAAGGTTTGGTCGACGGTCGGGTTGAGGTCGGGTTGAATGTTTGGTCGAAGATAGGTTGAATGTTTGGTCGAGGTCGGGTCGACGGTCTGGTTGAGGTCGGGTTGGATGTTTGGTCGAGGTCGGGTCGATGCTTGGTTGAGGCCTAGTCGAGGTTTAAGATTAAAAGAGTGATTGATATTTGGTCGAGACAGGGTTGAAAGGTTGGTTAAGGCTTGGATGAAGGTTGAATTCTCCTAGCAGCTAGGGAGAATGTTTGATAGATTAGTCAAGGTCGGTTGAGGCTTGGTGGTCAGATTGACTATGTTGATGTCGAATAAGGGGGTTAAAGGTGGCAAAGGGACCAGAATCTGGTGTGGAGATCCTGATTTAAGTGACGAGGTTTGAGAAGCATGGGTCGGTGTTGATGATTTGTCGAATGGGTGGTCAAGAGGATCCTTGATAAGAAGGGTATCCTTTCTCTATTGTTGACGAATGATAGCTTTAAGAGCACAACAGCACTAAGTGTCATGTCCTGGAGTGTGATGATAATGATAGAATTTAGAGTTGTCGAACCAAGATGGTCTTGATCCGAGAGTTGATAGTATGGTCGAGAAGAAGGGTGTCTTTCTCCAAGTATTGGCGAATGACAACCTTGAGGGCATAATAATGATCAGTGTCATGCCCAGGCATGCGATGATACGCACAAATCTGAGTGTCATCAAACCAGGGCGATTTTAGTTTGAGGGATTGATATGGTTTAAGAGGCGGGAGATTGATGCAAGAAGACTGCAATAATTGCCGTAACAGTAGGGCATAAGAACCTGCTAATGGGTCTGTGTGTCTTGTTGCAGTGGGAGTTGATGACTTTGGTTTGAGAGGTGTAAGAGGTGTTGGTCGTACCATTGTTTTTGTGGGTGGTGTAACCACACGTGGAAATGGCACTTTGGTGGTGATAGGTGTTGGATGTTTTGGAGGAAATATATGTTTGATGGGTTGAGAGAGTAATGGAGGCGACTTGCCTCTGTGATGTATGGGAGTAGGAAGCACCCCTATTAAAGTGGATGGATGCGAGCCCAAAATTGAAGGTAATGATGAAGGTGGAGGAGGAATCCTCCAGTGTGTTTTAGTGGCTCTCTTTAATTTGGGTTGAGGACCACCGTTTTGCGAGGCGAGGTTAGCTACGAGTTTGGGTTCGGGTGTGGATGGAGGCGAGTGAGATGTAGCAATCTCAGGCAAAAGACAAGAGGAAACCGTGACTGGGTGTTCCTCAATCGAAATGGATGAAGAGATTGGTTCTTCTCTTGGTGGAGAAGAAATAGGAGAGTGTGGCTCTGCAGTCGGATAGAGCGTAGGAATGGTCATGGTCTTGATGTGTGGTTTAGGCATGGGGAATGTATGATCCCCCATTGATGACAAAAAGGACGAGGGTGAGGCAGCCAGTGTGGGTGCCATCAAAGCATCCTCCAATATGAGAGAGGTTGATGGCGGACTAATAGGAGAAGAAAATTCTTCATCTTGTAGAGGAGGAAAAGGGGAAGAAGGGTCTTCCACCTGTGAAGGAGGTTGGTCAGGGACAAGAGAAAAGACAGTGTCAACCGTGTGTATATCATGGTCTTGAGGGTCATTGGTCATGGTCTGGACATTGTTTTGAGTAGGTGGGTGATTAGGAAAGGGTTGTTTGAAGATGTCAAGGTGTTGGTTGGGTGGGGCGTTCGGGTTATCCAAGATGAGATCCCCCTTGTCTAGCATGTCTTGGATGATGTTTTTGATGGTTTGATAGTTGTCCGTGTCAAGGCTTTTGACACGGTGATAGTTGCAAAAGTCATTCTCCCTGTACCATGCAGGGATAGGTGTTGAGGGGTCGAATTGAAGTGGTCAGATTGAAGGGAGATTGAGGACCCCCTACTTGACAAGTTTATCCAAGACAGAGGCATATGATTCTCCAAGTGGAGTATATTGACGTTGTATGGATCGACATTGGAAGTGTTTATTGATGTAGTCTGATGTTGAAAATTGAGGTCGGTTGGTTATTGTTGAAGTTGATGGTCTAAAGATGACAGTGTTTGCCGACCCTTTGGACTGGGAGTGGGCAGAAGAAGGTTTGGATGAAGAAGGGTCATTAGATTTTGCATTGTTATTACGTAATTTGACCTTGTTTTCGTCGATGGCACAGAGTTCAAGCTTTCTTGCCATTGTGAAAGCTTCGTCGAAAGTGCGAAATGTTTGGATCCGCAAGGTAGAAGAGATGTGCCTAGCACATGCTTGAGAAAAGAGCTCGATGAGCTCAGGTTGAGGCAAGGAGAAGGAGAGCTGGTTAATCAAGCCTATCCAATGGGCGACAAAATCGACTATGGATTCGTTGTCAAATTGCCTGATGGAATAGAGGTCTGTGATTGAGACTTGTTTAGTGATGTTGATAGAAAAATGGTCGAGAAATAATTGGGCGAGTTAAGCAAATGAAAAGATAGAATGTCTGGTAAGAGAGCTATACCAATCAAGGGTGGGGCCAGAAAGTGACATGGGGAACGTGCGTAGAAGTAACACATCGTCATGGGCTATGAGATAACAAGCGTGTCTAAACGCTCAAAGATATTGTTGTGGGTCCTCCTTACTCTGAAAGCAAGTAAATTTAGGGAGTTCCCACTAGTTGGGGTATGGTCGGATGGGCACAGAAGGATGAATGGGTTCATTGCAAATTTGGTCATAGGAAAAGACATTACGTGAACCAGAAATAGAGGTCTCGAGACTGGACATTTTATCCATCAGCATTTTGATTATGTCAGCTAACGGATTGGCAGGTGGGGCACCCCCTAGGTTTTAGGATACTTGGAAGGTGGTCGAAGAGGTGTATGACGTACTTGGTTGTGCTCGTGTAGGCACAATATATGGGTAGTGCGTCATAGGGATAGATGTCATGGTCAAAGGGGCTCGTGCCATGAAGTTGGAGGACACAAGTTGACTAGATACCACCATAGGTGGTTGAGTGGCAGCACTAGTAAAAGGATTGGTTGTCACTCCCGCGTGTATAGGTGCAAGAGTGGGCGAGGTCGAGATAACCAAGTTCTGGTATGGTGTAGAACTTGGTTGAATTGTGTGTGGTTGAGGGGGTAATGAAACCCCGATGGAGGTAGGTTCAAAAATAGATGGGGAGGCCAAAATTTGCGTATTGGCCATGGTCGAGTGACTAGTCAAGACAATAGGCTGAGTCATGATGGGTTGGGTAGCGGATAACGTCGATGTCATTGCCGCTGTGAGTGAAAGGTCCCGCATTTGGTTTCTTGCGAGATAGTTTTGGAGGGCTTTGACATTGAGGTCCAAGAATCTTTCGAAATCTTGGTCCCCTTCAGGGACAATGGGGGTCTGAGTCAGGGTTGGTCGAGTAGGAGTTCTTTCGGTCTCCGAGCGGAACTCCATTATAGGACTGGTTATGGATGGGGAAGATGAAAGCGGGTGATGCCTCACTTGGTCAAGAAGAGCCTTGGTTTGACTGCATGTCAAAACCATTCAAGGCAAGAAGGGTCAGGTTTTAGAAACTGTGTTTTTTTCTTTCAATTTCAGAAACTCAGAATGTGGTTTTGGCAGAAAAAGGGTCGAGTTTTAGGCTGTTGTTTTGAAAAAAGGGACAGTGATAGTGACCGACGTCAGTTGAAAAACTGATGTCGGTGATATCAGAGGGCCAACGTCGGTCAGATAACCGATGCCGATGAGGAAGGGTTGCCGACGTCGGTGATAAAACTGATGCCGGTGACTGTGTTTTCTAGAAACCCAAAAGATTTGAGAGTTTTTGTAAAAAAGGAAGAAGAACGTCCTCACAAGCTCAAACAAGTAGATAGGAATAGAAAAATAGAGATGGAGACAGGCAGACCCTAAGCGTTAAATCTTAAGAATCAACTTTTAGAATCCTATGGCTTATGCCTTAAAGTGATGTTTGGGAAGATCGGTTGGAAGAATGGGTCCTATAAGAGGTAGCCTATGGATGGTTTCAAGTTTGTTTAGGCGTTCAAGAGTCTGAGTTAGGTTCGGTACGTGGCCTGGTGCTAAGGAGCAAGCTCCCCTCACTTCATGATCCCAGTGATGAGCTGGTCTCGCTTAGCCAAAATATACCTTCCCTAGAGATTATCCCCTGCCAGAGAATGGAGTGGGCTTTCCCCTTGGTGATGAAATCTAAGTGAGATTGCCAGGGAGCGGTAAGGTATCCGCTGGGAGATGAAATCCCAGTCGGGCCTTGTCTCAAGTAAGTTTGATGTTTGATTTATGCAAGTGATTCGGTTGTGTAACATAAGTGTGATTAATTCATGATGCGGTCTAATTACTAGATGTGGAGTAAGAAATGCAAGCAAGCAAAAATGAAATGCAGTGTGTTTTAAGCCCAAGTCGAAATGTTAGTTCATATGAAGACAAATGGAGAAAGGGGTGAAGAGTATGATTTTTGACTAGTCTATGATGCAAGAAAAGAAAGAAGAGTTCTTTTTAATCCTGCTTATGATGTCTTTTGGAAAATAGAAGAAAGAGATGAAAAGGAGAATCCTAATGCACCCTATATGAACAAAAAGAAAAGAACCCAAGGAAGACCTTAGGGTCCCACCGGGCGTGCCAGAATGTTTCTATACGATTTTCACTTTCACATTCAAAGAGAGAAATGAGAAACTAAGAGAAATGGTCTAAGGCTTGTATGTACCTGGATATGATTTTGCGCACCAGAATTCAGAAGATAGTGATAACTCTTCTTTGGTTGTGGAGGATGACACCTGCAAGAGAAAGACACTAAAACACAAAAAACGTTAACTGACAAAAGGGTGGATTGCCAAGCAAAAGCTTGGTCCTAGAAGCGCTAAGGATTCTTGGAGGATGACAGTCCACTGTTAAAACAAAATATGATAGAGACAGAAATGAGAAATAATAAAAGAATGAAAAGAACTAAAAGCAAATGCGTACCTGATAAGCTGTGATCTGCTTTGCATAGTCATCGACGTCGGTGGAATTGCCAGCGTCAGTCAAGTAATGTAGCCGACGTCAGTTAGGATGCCGACGTCGGTAGGAGAAATGGTCGAGGTCGGTCGGGGTAATGGCCAGGGACGGGTTACAGGTCTAGTTTCTGGTCTGCAAGATGGACTGTGGTCTCGTCTGGGAGTCAAGGAGTTTGTTTGGGATGGTAAAACAGTAGATAGAATCTTTAATAAGAACTAAGGTAGAGGGTATGTTGTCAAAAAAAGGGGTAAGGGGTAGGAAAAAGGCCTCTCAGCCTTTTTGGGAAGCAGTTTAGTCAGATTGATCAGGATGGCCTTAAGAGGGTCTGTAGGTCTCTGATAGCTTGTGCTGAGTTGATTGGACAGAGGGTATTGTCTAAAGAGAGACTAAACGGGTGTCAGAGGCAAAAAATGAGAATAAGGGTGAGAGAAGGCTTTTCAGCCTCTCTGGGAAGAACAGAGAAGGTTGGGTCAAGGATGCTTGGAATAAATAGTAGACAGAATGCTAATATATTTGAAATGACACTAAAATAAAATAGTACAAATACTTAGCTGTGACACGAGTTGGCAAAGGTGCAGGCGCTGTGTTTCCATTATCGCTGGTGATAGAGATATCGTGCAATCCCTATGTGGAATGTCTGATGCAAGACCTTAGTGCCTAGAAAATGTTGTCATAAATGCTGATCCCTGCAAGAAAACAAGAAGCCAAAACACTAGAAAGCAAAAGCACGAGAACTTTGTTTCACCGGAAGAGGATTTGAGATTCGTGATTAGCTCCAGAGATTAACAATTTGTGATTAGATTCACCAGAGGTTAGAAATTTGGTTTAAGTAAAACTGACGTTGGCGATCCCGCCGGTGTCGGCCGACATTTGACCAACGTCAGCAGGTGGAAAACGAGTAAAAGAGCCACCAAGCCCGTTCTCCATCCGCCAAGTGCCCGATCCGTTGGAGAATTGTCGAAGGTTGGGCTAAATACGCACGAGAGTTGGTTAGGCGGTTAGAAAGAAGTAAGAATAGGTCTTGGGTGAGTCACTTAATCTTAAGGTGAGTCATAGGGTGGGAAATAGTCCAAGGCGAGGTGTCAGACGAGGTGTTATAGGAGATGTGTCAAAGGGGAGGATATTAATAATAAATTATTATTTTAAATTAGTAAGTGCATGGTTTAGGAATGGGTTAGGAATGAACCAAGGGGGAGGATGACCAAGGGTTAGACACGATTTCGGTGTCTACAGTTACCTTGGTCATGGCCCAAGCATGGCCATTTATAGAATAATAGAGGGAATTTTAGGGGAATTTAAAATTATTTATAAACTCTAGTTTAGAGACTTATAGGGTCTTAGAGGAGCTTCTCTAGTTCTAGAGGTTTTTTAATTAGTTTAGGGGATAATGAGGGGTTTGAATGGGAATTAATGATGTTTAGGACTCATACAGATGTAATAATGGCTAAGGTGGTAGGGTGGCTAGGGTGGTAGGTGAATAAATATGAATTTTAAATTGTCAAGCTGGTTTAGGGAGTACCTTAGTAGGTAATAGATTCTTTTAAAGGTCTAATGGGGAGATTAATTGGTTTTAGGATGGGGTGAAGGTTTATGGGATATAGGAATGTGATGGGGATTTTTATGCTATTGACTAATTTAGCTAGGAAATATAGAAATTAGACTAAATTGGTGAAAATTTGTATAATTAATGGGGTGAGCATAATTTAGTGCATACATTTTACCCCTCTTTCAAAGGGTATAGTGAGTGGAAGGAATAATAATCTTTCAAAGAAAAACCATGATGTTAGACGGTGTTAAATGTTAGTAGGATATGATGCCCCCTCGAGGGAGCATGTAGGGAGAAATTGACCTGGATGGTCACTTGAACTAAAAACCCAGGGTGGGATAAAACTAAGATGATAAAATGGGGTTGGGATGCCCCAATTGACCAAAAAGATGCCCCAAGAGTGATGATAGATCAAGTGATGGGTTCTAGATAAATGATAAATATCTAGAAAGTATTTGGATTGATAAGATGAAATTGATTAAAATTGGATGGGTTTAAGATAATGATAAGTCCTATAGCAAGGACATACATTAGGGAAGCTTGAAAAGGGATAATATTGATTATGAGTGCTAATTAAGGACAATGAGCTACTTTTGTAAAATTTAGGGCATAAAAATAATATATAGTTGTTGAGTGACTAATCCAAGAACATGATGGTGATGAGAGATAAATGGTGGTTTAATTATCCCTAGGCATGAAAAGTGGAACTAGGTGTTGCCTACATAGTCCTAAAAGACCTCAGGTCGATGTAGTTCTTGATGCAAGATACAGGAGATGATAAGGGGTTAGACATTCCATGCCCTAAACAATGTTAAGAGATGATTAAAATGATTAGACAGGGATAATGGGTCAATTAGATGATGTTTGGGATAGTTGATGTTAGGAATTGGTTGGTAGGGGTGTAGAGGGGGGGTCATATAGGATAAAATAGCCAAAATAGGGTCATTTGCATCATTTTGATTTTTGTGATTTGAGCTCTGAGGTGAGATCATGGACCAGCTACCCTAAGCTTCCCATCATGATGAGAGAGTTCAGGATCACCAAAGAGATGCTAATGTTGGACCTACAATGAGTAACGAAGACCCTAGCTATGTGTTTTATTGATTTTTACTAGTTTTTACATATTTTTAGGTGTATTTTTGTGGAAAGAAATGCCACCTAACTCACTTTGGTAATACCGTGACTAGTGGTTTTTCCCTTAGTCATGATATTTTCATCATGAGTTGTGGGGTTGTAGGTTTGACTTGCAATATTACAATACCACAAGTCCTCAGTTGTGTCATTGTAATATTATAAGATGGGATCCATTATATTGCAATATCATGACTAACAAGTCATGGTACTGTAATATTACTATTAGCGAATCGTGATATTGTCAAAATTTCTTATAGGGGCATTTTACAAGTTGCAATTTTGCTAAGACTGAGAAATGGGTAAGTTTGAGGTAGTTTGGGTTGGGTGACCTAGGATGGGATAGGGAGTTAGCTAGATGGGTTAGATGATTTAGATGGTTAGGATGAATTGGTTTGGTTTGGATGAGTTAGTGTGGGTAATTTAGGGTGTTATATTAGTTAGTTAGGTGGGTTGGTTATATTGGATATTAGTGTTTAGGGGAGCAAGGTTTTAGGGTAGTTTGTGTAGTATTGATGAGATAGGGGTTAGGCTAGGGTGATGGGATTAATATGGTAGGGATAGTGGTATTCTAGATGGTTTGGATAAGTGATAACATTTTGAGGATTATGGATTAGTTAAGGTTGTAGGGGTCTTGGATAAATAGGATAGGTAAGTTAGGATAAGTATTTGATGACAAAAGTAGTGATACGTGGGTGATGACTAGTGCAGGAAGATTTAGGCATGATGGCATCATGACTGTGATAGCCTAAAGTACTACACGAGATGTGACGACTGACACTCGTGAAGTTCAGGGTATTAGAGTTGGTTGGTTTACATGACATGGCCACTATGTTTCTTATTCACATTGATTGAGTGTTGATCAAGGCTTTATTGAAGTGATGGTACTCAGAGGTGAAAACCTTCCATTTTGTGACTGGAGAGATAACTGTGACCCTTGAAGATGTATACAGGATATTTCACCTACCCATGCAAGGGGATAGAATATATTGGCATTCATGTGCGTTAGCTCAAACACTACAATAGCTAGGTATGATTTTGTAGATAGGGATGCGGGACTGATGCATTGATATAGACAAGTGCTTGCATGAGGGGATGTTGGATAGACTAACACAAGTAGTGATGTCTCTTATTTCTGGCATTCTCCTACCAAACAAGAGCAGACATTGGTTTTACCTCATCCTAGGAGATGTAGTTGCTAACATGATTCATGATCACTAAGTTTTTGCCTGGCATCCTATTATTTTGGCATATTTATATAGAGAGCTACACCTAGGTGCATACAAGAGAGCACATAATTTTAGGCGTTCATTATTATTGCTAATTTGGATTTGGGAGTATATTGATATCTAATGTCCATTAGGTATATTTATAGCACATGAGCCTAGGTAGCCTATGGTCTTCTAATGGCACATGTTATTACGCATATAGTTGGGACATGCAGGTGAGGTGCAATTTCATAGAGCAACTTTTGATAGTTTGCACCCTGAGCATATTACATGGATGCCCTATAAAAAGATTTGATTTGGTTGGGACGATGAGGCTATGACCTAGTTTATGCTTTGAGAGTGTTATGTGATGGGCCAATGTGATTTGATTATAGAGAGATATTGACCAGATCGAGTGTAGAGGCAGTTTGGCTTTATTTAGGACATGCCTAGTCTAGAGCATTTATTTGCATGTAGTGAATAAGAGAGGTTGTAGTGGGGGAGGCTTATAGAGAGGACAGATGATCATACAGACTATGATAGTATTGCACCTATTTAGTAGGACTTTTACACACTCATTCTAGATCTTAGTGTTACAATGGTATATGTAGCATGGTGGTAGCCTTCTTTACTGATCAGATTGACACTACCTCAAGTGGTGGGTAGGAGAGGTGTAGTGAGGAGAGTGCTACAGGCACAAGTGAGGCTTCAAAGGAGGAGGAGGAGATAGGTGCTAGTGTAGGATAGAAGTGGTGGTCATGATGTTATAGATTGATGGCAACCAAGTAACAATAACACGGGTAAGGCCTTAGGCCTAAACACAAGTGCAGAGACTAGTCAGGCCATGAGTATAGGTTGGGACATAGGTTAGTGGGAGTGGTGGTATAGGCCTATCTTGACCATCAAGGATAGAGGAGGATCAATCCCTGATTACCTAGCTACAGGGTGAGATTTAGGCACATTTAGTCGAGATTATAGGTATTACACATGAGTGGGACCAGCTATAGGCCTATCTTTAGAGTATGATTGTGCATGGTCAGTTAGTGTAAGCACAAGGGTTGATTACTGCATTATAGGCCTAGGTTGCATAGAGAGATGGGAAGTTGGCCCAATCATAGACACAAGTTATTACATTGTAGTCATGGGTGATATAGCGAGATAGATAGCTCACCCATGCACAAACACATATTACTACCTTACAAGGTTAGATTGTAGGGTTTCAAGGATAGGTGACTTAGTTGTAGGGATGCATCTAGACTTTGACAGGGTAGGTGGAGGTGGTCGAGAGGGCTAGGGATGTGGTTGATGATATGATGAGGGATCAAGTTATGATCAATGTGATATAGAGTATTATGCTACTCACGTGTGAGGCCCAATATTACATGACTTTGTATGAGGTATCAGTGCTAGAGGGTCAGTGTGCAACATCTTTTCATGTCAGTTCATCATTTATTAAATAGAATTTTAGAGGTTGGGAACCATGAGGACCTCCAAGGTCACTAGGGCCATAGCCATGATTTGAGATGTATAATACATGTATAGGGGATTTTTTTATTGCTATCTCATTCTTCCCCCATGGGCTTCATGTGTTTGTATTATATATTTTGACATGGATTCCATGTGGATATTGTATTAGTAGACTTTGATGTATATATATTTATGATGAGATTTGATGTTGATGGGTGTATATGCATTGCTTTATTACTTTTATGTGTATAGATATGAGATGCATCTACTTTTATGTGATGACGATGTGATTGTTGAGACTCATGATAGAGTTCAGACTTAGATGATGTGGTTAGATTAGATGTTAAAGATTTCTATTTATATTAATGTTATGATGTATGTAAGATGTATATGATGGATGGATTTAGCATTTATTATTGATGTGATGATAAACATATATGTTGCAAATGTTTGACTGATTTTTTTATGGATGATGTTTAGATATAGTGGATATGGTATGTGTCCTTTATTGTGGATGTTATTGTATGATGTAGATTGAGATGTTTAAGGATATCATGGTATACATGTGTAAAATATGATTTAATTGTGATGTAATGTGGCTTACGTGTAGGTCATAATGGTTACTAGATTTACCATTGTGGAGTATATATACCATGAAGAAATTAATCCCATGTGTTGTTCATTTCATCCTAAGTAAACATGGGAGAAATCCTCCTACACCATGGAGGTAGGGTGGTGATGGGATGGGATAGGTTTAGGCCTTGGGTAAGGGTAGATGGGAATGGGTAGGATAGGAAGGGGTAATGGTTCTGGAAGCCATTGAAATGTAGGCAATCCTTTTTTTTTGATATTGCATCTTTTAATGATGTGCCAAGTGTTAGGATCTTACAGCACAATTGATTACTTTTGTATAAGCAACTAAACACGGAATTAAACTAGAAATAATAAGTAACTAGAAATCAAAAATAGCAAAGAATAGGAGATACAAGAAACAACCAATCTTGTATTAAACTCTTCCAGAAGGAAATACAATCAAGAAATCTCACTCTTCTCACACCTCTCAGATGTACAGATCTCTTTCCCTGAAGAGTTTTCTCTCTCTCAATTACAACCAATTCAATCCTTGAATTGTCTACACCTTTCTTGCAATGCTATGAGGATCTAACCCTATTATATAGAACTAGGATTCATGAGCCATGCATTCTCCACCATTAGATGCACCTCTTAATCAAAGGTTCAAATCTGTCCTGCCAAAAATAGAAAAGTGGACTCAAGACTAACAATTAATATTTACATGCAAACTGACTGTTCTCCTCAAAATTAGAATTTTGGGAATTCACAGATGACCGACATCAGTCTCTGTCTATCTGTATATGACCGATGTCGACCAATCCATAACTAACGTCGGTAAGTCCTGACCAATGTCGGTGACTGTGTAATCCAGCAACCTCTGCATTTGCTCATCTGGTGAAGCTTTTAGCTCCAAAACTCAATAATCTCCCACTTGGAGATAAAAAAACTGCACCTGTACCTATACAGCAACATCCTCTAGCTTGTTTCTCCATCTTCAAGTTCAATCTTGAAGACCAACAAAAGTTGAATGAAGATTCAACTTCTCCTTTGTTACCAGCTTTGTTAACATATCTACAGGGTTCTCATCCGTATGGATCTTTTCTAGCTTCAACTGTCCATCCTCCAATACCTATCTAATGAAGTGGTACCTAAGCTGTATATGTTTGGTTCTTGAATGAAAGGCTGAATTCTTTGCCAAATGAATTGCACTTTGACTATCATTGTATAATCTACAACTCTTTTGCTCCTTTCCTAACTCTTCCATGAACCGTGTCATCCATATCATTTCCTTGCTAGCCTCTGTGACTACAATGTATTATGCCTCTGTAGTAGACAAGGCAACAACCTTCTACAACTCTAAAATCTAGCTAACTGTTGTTCCACCAACAGTGAACACATATTCTGTGGTGCTTCTCTTATCATCCAAGTCACCTGCCATATCTGAATATGCATACCCATGTAGAGAAGTGTTTGACCCTCCATAGCACAAATGCCTACTGTTGGTCCCTCTCAGGAATCTGAGAATCCACTGAATTGCTTTCCAGTGTTTCTTTCCTGGATTGACCATAAACTTGCTAACAACTCCCACTGCTTGGGCAATATCAGGTCTAGTACATACCATTGCATACATCAAGCTCCCAACTGCTAAAGCATATGGAACTCTACTCATGTACTCAACCTCATCATGTGATTTATGACACTATTATTTGCTCAACTTGAAGTGTCCAGCCATAGGTGTGCTTACCGGTTTTGCATCCTACATATTGAACCTCTCCAACACCTTATTCACATAATCCTCTTGAGACAAAATCAAACTGTGATTTTTTTTTTCTCTCTTAATACTCATGCCAAGGATTTTCTTTGTTGCTCATAAATCTTTCATGGAAAATGTGTGAGCTAATTTTACCCTAAGCTCAATAATATCTTGCATGTGTGAACCTGCAACAAGCATATCATCTACATACAGTAACAGGATAATATAACTACCATTATCCAATCTATTAAAATAAACATAATAGTCAGATTGACATTTACTAAAGCCATGCTCTGTCATAAACCTGTCAAACCTCAAATACCATTGTCTGGAGCTTGCTTAAGACCATATAAGCTTTTCTTCAACCTGCACACAAGTTTCTCCTTATCTTTGACCTCAAAACCTTCCGACTGATCCATATATATCTCTTCATCCAAATCTCCATGAAGGAATGTTGTCTTAACATCAAGCTACTCAAGATGCAAATTCTCAATAGCAACTAAAGACAATACAGTCTGAATAGAAGTCATCTTTACTACAGGGGAAAAAATTTCACCAAAATCAATACCTGGTTTTTGTGCAAATTCCTTTACTACCAACCTGGCCTTATGTCTCATTTGTCCATTCTCTCCTTCCTTTAACCTGTATATCCATTTTTTTTTAGTGCTTTCTTTTCGGTTGAAAACTCTACCAAATCCCACGTTTGGTTCTCTTTCAAGGAATCAATTTCCTCATTCATGCCATGCTCCCACTATTTCCTAGATTCTACCTGCATTGCCTCATCAAAACTTTATGGTTCTCCACTATCAGTGAGCAACAAGTAGTATAAAGAAGGGGAATAATGAATTAGAGGTTTACTTACCCTTTCAAACCTCAGCATGGGTGTTTGAGACTCATTCACAGCTTGTTATCTACCCAAATTTATTTCTATCATCGACCGATCTCGATCATCTCTGGTTGATGTCGGTCTGAAACTGACTGACGTCAGTTCCACCTGATCAATGTCAATTTCTTCATGATCGATGTCAGTTTCTGTCTGACTACCATCGATTCCTGCCTGACCGACGTCAGTATCTATATTTTCCTGTGAGTGATGATTTTTACTTGTGAGCTCATTTTGGATCATAACTTCATCTAAATCATGATTGCCCTGCTCAAAATTATTCAGCCTCTTGAGCTGATCACTGTACATCACCTTCTCATTGAAAACTACATCACGGCTTCTAATAAATTTTTTAGTTTCTAAATTCCACAATCGAAATCCAAAATCTCCAGAACCATAACCAATGAAAGTGCACTACATAGATTTAGCATCCATCTTCTTTCTATTTTCTTTATCAATGTGCACAAAATCTTCAGAACTAAAAACTCTGAGATGTGAAAGATCTACCTTTTTACCTATCCAAGCCTCTTATAGAATTCCACCATCCAGTGCAGTAGAAGGTCCTCTGTTAATCAGGTAAACCGCAGTATCTACAGCTTCTACCCAAAATTGTAAGGGCAAACCATCATGCAACCTCATACTCCGTGCACGCTCCATTATTGTTCTATTCATCCTTTCAGCAACTCCATTTTGCTGAGGTGTCCTTGGAACCATCCTTTCCCTGTGTATTCCATTCATAGAATAGTAACTATTGAATTTATTGCTACATTACTCACCACCATTGTCAAATCTAAGGCACTTCAATCTCAAACCTGTTTCATTCTCAACCAAAGCTTTCCATTTCTTAAATGTGTCAAAAACATCAAATTTCTTTTTTATGCAATAAACCCATACCTTTCTTATAGCATCATCAATGAAAGAAACATAATACCATGATCCTCCAATAGAAGCTACCTGAGCTGGTCCCCACATGTCTATGTGAACAAGCTCCAACTTGTGCTTCTTCTTTGTTGACCCAATTTTGAGAAACGTCGCTTTCTTCTATTTTCTAAAAATACAATGTTGACAAAAATCTAGATCTATGTTTTTCAAATCTGAAAGCTTACCTTTTGACTTAAGAACATTCATTCTCTTCTCACTCATGTGACCAAGCCTACAATGCCACAAATTTGCATCTACATCTGAAGTAGATAAAACATAAGGAGAATAATCAGTAATACAGGTAGATAGATAAAGTGTACCTACTCTCTTACCTCTAGCTAATACAAGTGCACCCTTGAAAACTTTCTAAGATTTAGCTGTGAGAGTTACTGTGCAACCCTCATCACCCAACTTTCTTATAGAAATCAGATTCCACTTCAGGATGGGTACATGCAGACATCCTTCAACACCCATGTGTTGCCATTCTGCAATTTCAGCTGCATTTTTCCTTTACCAACAATTTGACAAGGTTCATCATCCCCTAAATAAACTTTTCCAAAATCTCCATGCACATAATCATTAAAAAATTCTCTATTTGGGGTTGCATGGAAAGAGGCACCAGAATCTAAAACCTATGATTCTACTTTATTATCCAAAAAAAATATAAGAGCATCCTGTGCAACTTTTGCTTCTTTATTACCTTCATGTTGATTTTCTTTTTTATCTTTCAACCAACAATCTTTCTTTGCATGCCCTTTCTTTCTACAATTCCAGTAGGTTATTCTTCTTCCATTTTTGAATTTGGATCTACTTCTCATCTTTGACTTTAACCTTGATCTCCCTTGCTTGCTCTTCTCTCTTTGCCTTCCCCTGCTTTCAATACTTAAAGCACTACTTGATGTTTCCTCTATGCTTTTCCTGCAAATTTTTTCATTCAAGATTACACTAACAACATCATCAACTTTTAAGATATTTGAAGTAGATGCAGTATTACTAACTACCATTACTAAACCATGCCAACTTTCAGGTAAAGAGCATAAGATTAAGAGAGCCTTAATTTCATTATCAAAAACTATTTTGACTGAATTTAATTGATTCACTATTGCATGGAAATCATTAAGATGACTAGATATCGATCCACCTTCCTGCATTTGCAAATTAAATAATTGCTTTATAAGATATACCTTATTCGAAGCTGAGGGATTTTCATATAAATTTGCCAAAGTATCCATTAACTCTACCGTTGTCTTTACCTATGATAAGTTGGAAATCATAGAAGATGCCAGGCTCAACCATATAGATCCAAGAGCCTTTCTATTAAGAACATTCCATTCTTCATCTTGCATATCTATGGGCTTGCTTGAAACCCCACCCAATGGTAAGTACAGATCTTTCTGATACAGATAATCTTCTATCTTCATCCTCCATAATTGATCATTATTGCCATTGAATTTCTCCATTCTTAGCTTACTTTCTTCTGCCATTGCTTTACTCCCACTCAATCAGAAACACCTAAGAGTGAACCTGTAATCAACAAACACTAACCTGCTCTGATGAACCTTGTTAGTGAACCAAGCTCTGATACCACTTGTTAGGATCTTACAGCACAATTGATTACATTTGTATAAGCAACTAAACATGGAATTAAACCAGAAATAATAAGTAACTAGAAATCAGAAATAACAAAGAATGTGAGATATAAGAGACAACCAATCTTGTATTAAACTCTTCCAAAAGGAAATACAATGAAGAAATCTCACTCTTCTCACACCTCTCAGATGTACAGATCTCTTTCCTTGAAGAGTTCTCTCTCTCTCAATTACAACCAATTCAATCCTTGAATTGTCTACACCTTTCTTCTTGCAATGCTATGAGGATCTAACCCTATTATATATAACTAGGATTCATGAGCCAAGCATTCTCCACTGTTAGATGCACCTCTTAATCAAAGGTTCAAATTTGTCTTGCCAAAAATAGAAAAGCAGACTCAAGACTAACAGTTAATCTTTACATGTAAACTAAATGTTCTCCTCAAAATTAGAATTCTAGGAATGCACAGATGACCGACGTCGGTCTCTATCTATTTGCATATGACAGATGTCGGTCGATCCATAACCGACGTCAGTCAGTCCTGACCGATGTCAGCGACTATGTAACTCCAGCAACCTCTGCATTTGTTCATCTGGTGAAGCTTTTTGCTCCACAACTCAACACCAAGGACATGATAGGTCCAAGGTATGTGAAGAGTGGGGGAAATCTATTTAAGATATGACCTTTTCTGAATAAATGCTCAGGGGTCACTCATACCATCCTTGTTCCCATGAAATTTGATAAGATAAAATATACACAAAAAGCTAACCAAACAAAACATTAAAAAAATTTACATAAAGACACAAAACACATACATATAATTGGAAAAGAAAAGTGAAGATAACATAAACCAATAATGATGATGTTGATAGGGAAATTTATGATGATGAAGAAATGATTAAGGATAATTACATACAATGGATCGAGTGATGACACAAGGACCATATACAAGATAGATGGTGCCCAAAATTTTATTCAAGATGGGATTTTAAATAATTTATAAAATAGGGGTCATGATGATCCTTCACGAATCAGAAACATAGTTTATTCTCAAAAACCTAAGAAAACTGTATACACCGTGACCCTCCATAATGATGATTATGAGTGGGAAGGTGTGGACTCGAGGCTTAGTGATAGTAATGGATGAGTGGGGATGGGATGTCGTTTTGAGGGTAAAGGGAGACACACATGTCAAAGGGGATTTGTGAAGGCATGATAGGAATGATAAGGATATGGATGGGACTTGGGCATATGTATGCCAAGTATGAATAAATGACTTTAGAGAACCCTCCAATAAATATGTTAAATAAGCCCTATATTTTCCTTCAGATGGAGTAATTGCCCCACATTGTTGTGCAAAATCCATATGATGGATGCTCACTATTGAGACCAGGGTTAGGGTTATTTTACCATGATGTCAGGAACCAATTTTCATCATGGTACCTACCCAAGGTGCTAGAGAACTAGTTTTCACCACTGGACATTTTTTTTCTTTTTTATAGACTAGTGGGGAGATGTGATGGGTGGATGGAGTGGATGTGGAAGTGTTCCATAGACAGAGGATAATGAGACATGTTTTAGGTGTAGAAAAACTTTAAATGCATGATTTTCATGGGGTTATCATGTTCTTCTCCATCAATCATGGCCAATTTATGTGCTCCTAATCTAAACTTGGCAATGATGATATATGGACCTAACCAATTAGATTCAAACTTCCCCTTCTTATCTCTTTCTGCGTTAATGTTTTTTTTTTTTTTTTCAAGACCAAATCACCAAATTCAAACTCCCTAGACTGAATCTTTTTATGATATTAGCTTTTGAGTTTATTTTGATATGCTCGTAGGTGATCCAAGGCTTTTTAACCCTTCTCATTAAGGATTTTTAGTCAGACATTCCTACCTATGATTATGATTGGTGATAATAACCCTTAATAAGATTTGAAGGGAGGGAAGTTCCACTTCTACTGGTAAAATTACTTTGGTCTCATAAACCAAGGCATACAAAGTTGCCCCAGTAGGTGTGCAGACACTTATACGATAAAACCACAAAGTTGGATACAGTTATGTGTGCCACTTTCTGCCTACTTGATTAATTATCTTCTTTATTATTTTGATGAGGGTATTGTTAGTAGCTTCTGCTTGTTCATTGACCTTGGGATAATAAAGAGAGGGAAAATGGTGTGTGATATGATTTTTTTGACAATGGGCCTTAACTTCTTGATTCTTAAATGATTTGTCATTATTTGAAATGATATTGGCAGGTATGCCAAAATGGCAAATGATCTGATTGAGATTAAATTTTGAGATCTGGAGGCCCATTGTATAAGTGAGTGGCATTACCTCTACCCATTTGGTAAAATACTCTATTGTTATGATAATAAACTTATGACCATTTGATGATGTTGGATTACTCTTACCAATTAAATCAAGGCCCCATATATAAAATGGCCATAGACTCATAATAGGTTGCACCTCTTGTGCCAAATCATGAATGAGGTTTTCATGTTTATGATAGGCCACACACTTTCACACATATTGGCAAGAATCTTGTTCTATCGTTGGCCAATAATAGCTATTTCAGAGGAGCTTTTTGGCTAGGGCCATTCCACTGATGTACCTACCACAAATACTACCATGAACTTCTTTGATGATCTAAGAAGCATCTTTTGATGTCAAATACCTCAACAAGGTTCCATCATAGCCTCGTCGATAAAGCATCTTGCCCAGGATGGTGTAGTGGATAAAGGATTTATGTTGGTGATGGTTAAGGTTGAGGGGAAGATGTTGTCATAGAGGTACCTATAAATGTCATAGTACCTTAATCAAAAAGTTACCTTCCAAAATGTCTTTAGGGAGGTTAATGAGTGAGCCAATAATAGCCATGGAATCAACTACTTTATTACTTCCTTGTGGAACTTGTTCAAATGTTATAGATTGAAATTTTGATTTTAATTGATCCACCAACTACTTAGAGGGAAAAAATTATTCATGGTTTTATTTGAATTCATCATTGACCTATTTGATAATTAGCTGTGAGTCACTGAATACTTATAAGTGTTGGATGTTCCACTGAATATCTAGGTGAAGGTCATCTATCAAAGCTTCATATTCTGATATGTTTTTTGTACATGAAAAGGGAATTCAAAAAGCTTTTGGAATGAGGTCACCTTGTGGGGTGACAAGGAGGATGCCTGCCCCTAACCTATGTGTGGTGAATGAGCCATCAAAGTATAATTTCCAAGTATTTGATTATGAAGTATTCATGATAGACTCGTCCAAGAAATTTGTGACAAGAGGTTCAATCACCTCAAGTGGTGCCTCATCTAGTTGATCCATGATAACTTGTCCTTTTATAACCTTTTGGTTGACATATTTAATATTAAATTCATTGAGCAACATTATCCATATTACCATTCTTCTAGTAAGGGCTGATTTAGATAATAAATATTTGAAGGGATCAACTTTGGAAATGAGTTGTACTTAATTATTAATCATGTAATGTCAAAGCTTCTATGAGGTAAAAACCATGGCTACGTATGCCCTTTCTATTAGAGTATAGTTCAGCTTGTAGGATATTAACATGCGACTGAGATAGTATATGGCTTGCTCCTTTCCCTGATCATTATCTTGTGCTTGAAAAACACCAATTACACATGGGGTTTTTAAGATATAGAGGAGCAAGGGTTTTCATGAGACTAGTGGAGATAATACAGATGGATTAGCCAAATATTGTGTAAGATTTTCAAAGGCTTGTTGGCAATCTAAATTCTAATAAAAGGTGGTTCCCTTCTTTAATATATGGGTACATGGGTGATATTTATCGACAAGCTAACAAAATAAAATACTTTATGGCCTATAGTTTACCCTAAAGGCTTTGAAGCTGCTTAAGATTACGAGGTAGAGGCATTTCTGTGATTACCTGACCTTTGTTAGATCTAATTCTATGTCTCTTCTTCAAACTATAAATCCAAATAATTTTCTTAAGGTGATATCAAATACACATTTATTGGGATTTAACCTAACTTTATACTCTCGCAATCTTTCAAAAATTCTTTTTAGAATCGCACGGTGTTCAGATCTTAAATGGGACTTCCCCAAAATATCATCTACATAATCCTCGATAATGTCATACATCATGTCATGAAAGATGATGGTCATGGCCCATTGATAGGTTGCTCCTAGATTTGTAAGGCCAAAAGGCATGACTTAATAATAAAATGTTCCCCATAGAGTAATAAATGTTATTTTGTGTTGATCCTCAGGGGCAATTTTGATTTGATTATATCCTGAGAATCCATCCATGAGAGAAATCATTTCATAAATAGTAGTAGAGTCAACAATCATGTCAATATTAGGAAAAGGGAAGTCATCTTTTTGACATGTCTTGTTGATATCCTAAAAGTTTGTATAGATTTTGATTCCGCTTTGTGGCTTAGATACTAGGACAATATTCTAAATCTAATCTGAATAGTCTATTAGGTGGATGAAGCCAACTTCCAAGAATTTTTGTAATTCCTCTTTGACCAATAATGCCACCTTGGGATGCATCTTTCATAAAAAAAATTATTGGATTTACATTCAAATGATAACTAAGTGGTGTACTACCAATGAAGAGTCCAATCCAAACATGTCAATATAACTCCCTGTGAATATGTTGATAAATTCTTTAAGCAACTCCATAATGACTTCATGTTCCTCTGATGTGAGAGATGCCCCTAATTTAACTATTTTAGGATTTTGATCTATCCCAATGTTGACTTCTATTATGTCCTCAATTAGGGAGGGTGATTGTTCTTGTAAATAAGGAGGTAATGATATTTGAGGAACGTCTGAAGCAAAGCAATCCAAGAGCTTTGTATCAATATCAAAATATTCCTCTGAGTCCAATGAGATATGTGGAATTTCATCCAGTGTTTAGGGAGGCTCTTCTTCTTCAAAATTTTCTTCATCACTTTGATCATGGGGTTCTTGTTGTTCCTTGAAGTATGCAAATTGACAAATATTGATAGAAAATCCATTTTTATGGTCACTAGATGGCATGAAATCTTTGGCTCCCATATATTCCAAAATAGCCTCATCATTTTTAAACATGTCTAAAGAAGGCTCCTATTTCAATTCCCAATTTATAAGGGCTGGATAATAGAGGGAAATATTGATGGTGGAGATGGTGGTATCTGAGAAAAGGTTAGTGACAGCTAGCTCCTCGAAGCGACTATAGATGGAACTCGTTTCAATGTCCTTATCAAGGAGAGATAGCCCAGGGATTGAAAGAATATTCATAATGATATTGGTTAGGTCATTATCATATAGCCCGTACCCTAGACCAAAATATTGTGAATGTTCTTGAACCATGATGGGTTCAAGTTGGCCTTTTTATTGCTTACCCAATCCTTTCCCTTTGTAATGCATATTTTTTTATCATTTTCTAGACTCAGGGATATTGGTTTTCAGGATAGATGAGGGCCTCATCATCCAAAATAAACCATGAATCATCTCCATCTTTAATGTATTTATTAGACAAAAATCCAGTGCTTGAAAAAGTTTTTGATCCAAACTAGTATTTGATGGGATTATCCTTCCTCATGGCTAGGGACCCATAACTACATGGAGATAGGGGTAAATTGTTGATGTAGAATGTTTTGTATTCATATTCTCCACACCCTGTGGATGTGATCTTTAGTCGAGTGATGTTAGATGTTGGATTGGATATGGACTTAAGTTGATCAGGGGAGATGTATTTATCATCTATTAGATTGAGGATAAAAATATATTTGCCAAGATAAGGTTATGGTGATGACGATTGATCCATTTGACAACTATGAAGATGGTCTATGACTCTGAGGATGATGACCTCCATTTTGGAGTGAGGGAATTTGAGGCACTAATGTAAGGTGAATAGAACAGTTTACATCTCATGAATCTACAGTCTTCTAAGCAGCATGTTATACAAAAAATCCACATCTACAACATGGACTAGAGTCTGATGCACTACGGGTCCCATAGCAATGGGAAGGTAAATGGTCCTAGTTGATGGTCTTTCATTATCATCATAAGCTTTGATCATGATCAAAATAAGCCCTAAGGAAGTTTTTGAATATCCTAATTTCTTTAAAAAGTCTAGTTTGAATAAATTGAGCATTGATCCTCCATCTATGAGAACGTAGGAGACTCGATGGTGGGAGATGATTACTTCATTGTATAGGGCTAATTATGATGAAGGCCAATAGGAGGCATGTCCTGAGTGCTAAAAGTGATTTGTTTTGATGGGAATAAATATGCTACTAGTGTATAAAACTAATTAGTGTCCAATTCATAAGGGACCTTTCAATCATTTAGTACTTGATTTAATATTTCCTGGTGTAGGGTTGATGTTTTAAGAAGCTCCATTAAGGACATTTGGGTTGGAGTTTTTTCAAACTACTAATGATATCATAGGATTTATTTGAAGAGCTTGAATCTTTCTTAGAGATATTCCCCTTTTGAGTAGTAGATGAGGTGGATGGATATTTAGGGGGTACCATGGGAATTACTATCTTATTGTGCCTAGTGGTAACGACACAGTCAATAGTGGTCTGATTAATTTTTAGCTTAGGGGATGAGGATGAAGTGGAATCCTAGATATTGTAGATTTTGATGGTGTTAATGTAATGGTAAGGGACATTATGGTAGTCAGTGTAATTGGATGAAAAGGCCTGGCCCTCTTTATGGTCTCTGATTACTTTGATCATGTTTTAGGAGTGGATCTTTGTAAATGCCAAGTTGTCTATTTGTTGATTGATTTGTAGGAGCTTCTCCTTCAATTTTGATATCACCCCTCTCATTCAAATCTTGGATGTAATGTTTCAATTACATACACCACTCAGTGTCATATCTTTTAACAGTATGGTACTTGCAAAACTCATCCTCATGATACCAATCTGGTTTGGGTTAATGGTCATCCATAGGTCTGATCTTAGGTAGAGTAATCATGTTGGAGGCAATCAATTAATCCAAGACTATTTTTATCAGGACTCCCAAGCATGTAAGTAGTCTTTTACATGTAAAAGGCTTAGGCTTGCCTTGAGGAACCTATATGGAAGAGACATTGGGATGTTATGTTGGGCATTTCTTTTGGACTGTTTGTACATGTTGATGTTTAGAATCTATTACCCCATCACCCATGACATTATTATTCTTATTGAAGACTTTGAATTTTATTTGAGAAGAATTGTCTTGATTTTGAGTGTGCTCATTCTGAGAGTATAACTTGATAGTCCCCTTTTCAATGAGGGCCTTTTATATATGCATTCTTATCTTTATGATCTTATTGAAGGTCTTGGCACACTATAATTTTAATTGGTATTTAAGTTTGGTATTGAGATTGTCTTCAAAAATCTTGGCCAATTCTTTCTCCAGTACGGTACACCTAAAATGACTTGCCAAACTCTACCATCTTTGCAAGAAAAATGCTAGACTCTCACCGCTTCATTATTTGGTATTGTATAGGTCAATAATGGAGATATCATGCTCAATGTTAAATGAGAAATGTCTAACAAATTGTTTTATTAATAATCCAAAGCTTGATATTGACCCTTTGGGTAAGTGCATAAACCATTCCAAAGTGAGTCCTATGAGACTTTTGGGAAAGAGTCTCAATAAATAATCATCCTCATAAGCCACGTCATGGCAAGCCACATGAAATTCTTGGACATGATCTCTAGGATTCCCCTTTCCTTGATATTTCTCAAATTTGGGCACTTTAAAATATGAAAGATAGGGTATTTGCAAAGTACTCATATCCAATGGTGAGGAACAAAAGTCTTCATAGTTATATTTAAGGGCTTGTGATCATGGATATATCTGTTGAAGGGTCTCTTTCATCGTTCTCCATTCTTGGGAAAAGATGGGATCCCCAAGAGGAGTTGTATGATTTTGACTACATTGAGGGATATGGGTACTATGGGTATTATTGGTATTATGGGTATTGTTGGTGGTGTTGGCATTATTGGTGGTTTTGGTATTATTGGCATTATTATTTGTATTATTTATATGATTCTATTTAGGGGATGGTGGGCATTCATTATGGATTAGTTGGTTGATTTGTTGTGTCAATAGGTCTAAATGATCCTTAATAACAGCGTGTTTTTGATTAACCTCAGTGCAGTTAATATAAAGGGGTGGTGGGCATTCTTCATCAGCAAATCCATGGTCCACACCTTCTTCATCTTGGAGAATGTGATTAATATATTGGTATGGTGTATTTGGTCATGATGGAGGATAGACTAGGTTGTGTAATAGAGTGTGGTCAAAAGTAGAATATAATGTGTCCCTATTTCTATGGCATGGGATAGGACATGATCACAATTCTCATATAAATAGTGATCAATGAGGTTCCTTCATCATTATGGAGGGGGTTAAACCTTTCATTATCTTCCCTAGGTGTGTGCATATCACTATGTTCTTCATCATATTCTCAATTAACATCAACCATATGTCCCATAGGTTTGTTATCTTGGTTATAGGCCTGTCCAATCTGGAGTTGGGCTCGAGTATGGATAACCATTATGAAGAAGTGATGTGATGAAATACTATGGATGAGATGGAAGTCTTCAAATAATACCTCCATATAGAGACAAAAGCTACTAGTGGTCAAAAGATGATGATGTAAGAGGATGGGGTGACCAAGAATTACCAAGAGACAAAGTCTCTTAAGAAATGAGTCTAGCAAGGATGAATAAAAGTGATGGGATCAAATATCATTGTCTACTAGCAAAGGGATAATTTGATGGGTACTAGAGGATAAGATACCTGATAAGGATAAAATATAATGATGATTGATAGATTGGAATCTTATGGGACTATGTATATTGATAATCCAAAGTCAAGAATGATATGACAAATGATTTTTTAAAGAAGATGGGTGACCGCTAGTAGTTTGATGTCAAGATGAAGCTTAGTATTTAAAGGAAATGAGATGGGTGAAAGATGTGCAATATGTGGCAAAATAATATGTTTATTAGGTGGATAACATATGTGGTGAATGTAGGATTGGACAAGAAGGTCAACCACTCAAGATGAATTATAAACGAGGGTTATGAATAAACTAGTTTCTAAAGAAAGATGCAATATGAATGGAGTGAAGTGAATAGTAATTTAAGTGATAATGGAAGATGTGATGGGGATAAATACTATATGTGGTTATGATATGGGGATAGTTACTAGCTATAGGTGAGTTATATATAAAATGGGGTGCTATATGAAGTAATAAAATTGGTCAAAAGGATGGGTACGCAAATGAATATGAGATAAGATGATAAATAAGATAGGTAGTGGATAAATGATGGACTTGATAAGGTGACTATGGGATGATAAGGTGAAGGTGAAATGGATATGGGGTAGTATGATAAACAAAAATATATAAATGGATAGGAGATAGAATGGTATATATAAACTAGTTACTGAAGGAGAGATATTACTATATGAAGATGTTATAAGATAAGTGGGATGAATTAGTGGATAGTAGATATGGAAGATGGACTATATGGATAGGGTAATTATGAGAGGATAGGGTCATACAAGTACAAGAAAGATATAAATGATATGAAATGGACATGGGATAATATGATGGACAATAGGTCAAAAAAGATGGCTATACAAATGGATATGAGGTAAGAGGATATATTCAAGCTAGTCTATAGGATATTATTATATTAAGGCATTATAGGATGGAAGACATGATGAGGATAGATAATATGTTCAATATAATGTGGGTGGATAGTGGCTAAGTTATAAATCTAGTCAAAAGGAATGGTTATACAAAAATGGACATGAGATAAGATGATATATACATGAAAAAAGGACTTGAAGGGGGGAATGAAAGGTATAGATGATATGGATAGTAGAGGGGATGGATAGTAGATATATAAGAATGGAAAAGAGATATAATGGTATATACAAGCTAATTTATAAAATAAAAGATGTGAAAATGTGATGGATACTATGTGCAAGTGTCATAAGAATGGATATTGATGGTATGGGTAGTAGATGGAATATGGACAATATAAGGCAAATATGAGATGATAGAATAAATGTAGATTCAAATGATAATGGTCAAAGATATTATGAAATGAATATAGGGTGGTATGATATACAAAAATTGGTCAAAACACACAAATAGATAACAATTATGATGGTTTATACAAACTAGTTATGAAAGGGGGATTATTACTGCCTGAAGATATTGTAGGATAAATGGGATGGATTAGTGGATAATGGATGTAAAAGATGGATTGTATGGTATGAATATGAGATAATAGGATGAATATAAGTACAAAATATAGCGGTGAAATACGAAAGGAATATTGGATGGAGGAGGTATAGAAAATACTATATGGGTATTGGCTGTGGAGGATAAAGGATGAATGGGAGGTAGATGACTAGTATATATAGGTGAATGATATGAGCACTAATATGGAATACAATGATGAACAAAAAATATAATGACCGATTTATTAAATGGCTATCGATCAAGAGGATGGGTACTGTATGGAGACTAGGTGTAAATAATATAATGTCAAATGGGGATGAGTGATGGGTGAATAATGAAGGATGAGAAATTAGGATGTGATATGATGATAAGATAATGAGTGTTAACCTAGGGGTCTCTAAGGTATCACAAAAAATATAGGTATGGCAAACTCAACTTACAAATAATATGGGTCTAGTCATAACACTCAAATAATATACACAAGTACGATCTTATATTAGTTAATTGTAATGGGTGTGTAATTCGATGCCCACACCATCCAATAGCTTCACAAGTGAGGTTATAGGCCAGTGACCCATTATGAAATCTATCAAACCCTCTCCACCTTGCTTGCATTTAATGGCTAATTTGTAGCTGATACTGACTCCTATAATGAAATACCTATTCTGGTCAAAGTCCCCTACTATAGGTATACACAAAAGGTTCTAGGTGCATCCCTGATATACATAAAAGGTACATTAGGGCCCAAGTCCATGTAAGATGTTATATGATCATCTTGTGTTTTGGATCCTGATCTCCCCTCAATCCATGGAACCCTTTATGTGGAATTCCACTTAGACATGTAATGATAGCTATATTGATTTTTAGACTCCACAAAAACACAGAGTTTGGTTAGCAATTAATGGTAAAATCCACAACACTAACCCCTATATACTAAGCCCATGCATGGGTATCAATTCCATGTCACGTGTTATCATATAGGGGGCTTAACAAACATGTAAACACATGATATAATTAGTTAACCACTTTAATTACCTATGTGAGGGGCACAATACAATGATTATTTATAAATCAACATACACACACATACGCATACAAATATATATAAGGAGCAATGTTTACAATAAAAGATAAAAATATGATGATGTATCAAAAATGTAATAAAAACTAGGATAAAGTACTAAATGGCACCCCTCTTTGCAAGCACAAAGGTTATAAATCCAATTAGGGTGCCAAAATATTGTAGGGTCCTATAACAAAAGGGTTTAGTAATTTAGATTTTTACAATCCCATGAGTTCCTACAAAATCATGAATGTACAGAGAAAAATCGCAACCAGAATGTGCAATATCATAACTAGACTAACAAACCCACAAGTCATAAATCATGACTTTGTAAGAGGTTAGTAAACCACTATGGTTAGTTAACAATATTGTGATTGTCTATCAATATTGCTACTAAAATTGAAAAAATAACAACTGTCATCATATCATAATCTATGATATTGCAGATAATAACATAACTTAAAATATATCCTAAGTGCTAATAAGATAATTACCCCAGTCCATATCAAATTAATTATAGGGTATATAATTAAATTAAAAAAATTATGACAAAATGCTATTTTCTTCAGAAACTAAAAATTTAAACCTAATGCTTGCTAAAATGAACCTAACCTACAAAGCCACGACTGCAAGGGACAAAGTCATAACTTCTAGGACAATATTGTATATTCATGACTTGCAATATTATAGAGAGGTTTAAAATGGCCTTAGTGGTGGAGTTTATGATGTTGTTCTATCTTTTGTCTACCCCTATAGATCCTGCACATAGAAATAAACCCTAGTCAAGACCTCCCTACAGGTATTAATGAAGTTTAGGTCAAGATATTTAGATAGAGAAATGGTTGAGATTTTTAATAAAATATAGTCTTATCTTGACTCAAATAACCTTATAACCCTTCTTATAAAACCTATGATGTCTCTATTGATGACACAGAAGGTAAAGTGGTTAGATTTTTACCGATTTTAGGACGAATGACAATATCATAATTATCGACAATAAACCCATGATTACCAGAGTAATATTGTAATTGATGGAGTCATAGTTATATTGGAGATAGTCAAAAGGTTAATATTTTGGCTTAATGTCCTCTTCCAAGTTCAATACCACAATTTTGAGAGTCATGATTTTGTTGAAAATGTGTCAACAACTAGATTTTAGGTGGATTTCCTTTTTATCTTGTGCACAAAAACAACACTAATAGACAAGATACCTATAGAAAGGGAGGGTTAGTATAAAATAGATTATAACCTGACCCCAACAATTAATTTTGACAATATTGCTACTACAATCTAAAATATAGTGACTGGTAGGATAGAGTCATGACTATCAAAGTCATAGCTTTGTTGAAGGTTAAAACCCTACAAAAACCCCTAACCATTAGTGGCTAAATGGCAATATCATAAGTGGCATTTACAAAACACTGAATACAATACTATGAATACCAAGGCAAAGTCATGATTCACTTGTACGTGTCAAAATTTGAAAATTTGAGCTTAGATCTACATATATTTTGTCCTACAATCATTCAAATCACTTCCAAAAAAGCTATTAGGTTAATTAAGGGAGGTTTGTCCCACCGTGGTCGCCAAAATATGCACCAAATTTTAGGTTTAAGCAATATTACTAAAATTAGCAATAAAAACCTAAAACCTAATGACACCAATAGGAATAAATAGAAGAAGTAAATTAAAATAAATAGAACATGATTACCATCACTTTTACCTCTTCATGTCTCCATTCCAAGATTTGCACTTGACTTATTTGATGTTAAAATTTGAATTGTTGGACTGCTTGTAAGATCTTGACAATGGCTTCCAATGGTTGTGTAAAGTGGATAATGGCTTGGCTAAGTGATAAAATGCTTCTATGGATGATAATGATAGTGGCAAAGTGATGGATTGAGGGCTTTCTATTTAGCTTGGTCATGGCCCAAGCATGGCCTTTTATAGAATAATGGAGGGAATTTTAGAGGAATTTAAAATTGTTTAGAAGTCTCTAGTTTAGATACTTGTAGAGTCTTAGAGGAGCTTCTCTAGATCTAAAGGCTTCTTAATTAGTTTAGGGGATAATGGGGGGTTTTAATGGAAATTAATGAGGTTTAGGACTCATAGGGATGTAGGAATGGATAGGGTGGTAGGGTGGTAGGTGAATAAATATGAATTTTAAATTATCAAGTTGGTTTAGGGAGTTGGTTAGTAGGTAATAGCCTCTTTTAGAGGTCTAATCAGGAGATTAATTAGCTTTAGGATGGGTTGAAGGTTTATGGGATATAGGAATGGGATGGTTATTTTTAGGCTATTGACTAGTTTAGCTAAAAAATATAGAGATTGGACTAAATTAGTATAATTAGTGTGGTGAGCATAATTTAGTGCATACACCTATTAGGGTTCAATGTCTCCTTGCAGATTATCTATTTAAATCATGTGCATGGGTTCTAGATATTGGTATGTAGTTCAAAATCCTAGGTTCTCTGATTAGGGCATACCTTGTTGTAAAGCAAGGGTTAATGGGATTAAGTGAAGTTGAGTTAATCTTAAAGGCCCCTCTGTCAATGAGTATTTCCTACATAGACAATAATACAGAGAGGGCCTCAAACCAATGTAGTTCTCCCCCTTATGCGGTTTTGTGTGTGAATAATTATGCAATATGCTATATGTGAGTGCATGTAGTGATATATCTTGTAAACTGACAAATATTTCTTATGGGTTGCACTTTGAATGCTTCATACTTGTAAGAGTATTGTTCCTATGACTAATTTGTAACTAGGGAAGAATAAGGCAATTTTGCGAGGGGTGTTTGTTTGGTATAAGTTAAATATTTACTTGATTTACACTTGATCGTAATGAGTGGTATTTAACTTGTATTTATACCACGCCTTTTGTAAAGATCTCATAGGAGGGTTAAAATAATAATACATATTGACCCATATATGTTGAAAGAATTGCAAATTTGACTATTTGTAATGTTCAGACACTAGCATTACACCTAAGACACTAACATTGATGTTAGTGTCCTTATTTGGATTGTAGTGTCATAGAGGATAGAGACTTGTCGAAGATTTGTAACCAACAATGTAACATATATATTTAATTTTAAACATATTATGTGTTATAAGTGATATGGGTAATCAAAATAGTAGGTATAAACTATAAGATAAATATTTTAGCATAGTAAGATGGTGAATGTGAGCCTTTTGGTAGTGGAAAGGTCCTAAACTAAAGGATTGAGCCATGAGTTATATTTGTCAAGTGTACAAGACTAGTTTATCATATAAAATCTATATTTTAGCATCTACACTGCCAAGATAATGTTTAACCCTTTTTTTTTAATAAATGGGAATCAGGGTTAAGAAATATAGAAATAGTTCTAACACAAGGGTGATAAACTAATCTATAAAGACAAATTAATAAAAAACTTTGATAAACAATATTCTAAATTTATACAACTCTGATTGCTAAAAATGATAAAGTACAATTATTGAAAGATATTTCATTAAATAAGAAATAATAGTACTTGGTTTATTGTGTGCAAGAAAATTTGGACCAGAAACAGGTGTAAATTTTGTATGATCAATATTTTGGATCAGTTCTTAGATTTTATAAATTGCAATTATGTAGTCATAGACACTACCATCAATGCTAGTGTCTGATTGTGATGTAGGTGTCCAATACAAAATAATGACTAGATTTGGATGAAACAAACTTTATTATTCTAGGTTTGATATTGCCTTTATGCTTATTTAATCATATTTGGGATGTAGGTTGTCACTTTTTGTTGATTTACCAAAACCCTAACTCTTCACCCTTGGAACGAGTTTGTTAAAAAATATGTTATTAGGTTCATATAATTGAGCTACCCCAAAGACCCTTCTATCAATGGGCATTGCCTACATAGCCAATATTATAAGGAGGGCCTTAAAATTATGTAGTTATCACCTATGTTGGGATAGTGTGTGCACAAGGGTGTAATATGCTATATAAAGATACATGTAGTGATCTAGCTTATAATTTTATAAATATAGCTCATGGGCTACTCTTTGAATGCATCAAACCTGTAATATAACTACTCTTATGACTAATATGAAAATACGGATGAATAGGGTAGAAGAGATTGCTTAGGCAATTGATTAATTTAGATTTAGTGGGTGTTTATTTAGTATTTGCTAGATGAAGAATGAGAAGGATTAAATTTGTATTTATACCACACTTTTCAAAAATATCTCGTGGTAGGGTTCAATAAGATAATTAGACTAACCCTAGGTTTTGATCATTTTTTAATTTGGATAAATTTTGGCTAATGGACACTAGATAAATATTTGGACACTACCATCGATGATAGTGTCCCTCTGTGTCTAGTGGTGTTCAGAGGGATAAAAAATAAGTATGGCTATGAAACTAGCAATGAGAAATGCTTATCAGGTTTTAATCTTTCTTTGAAATATAAGAGACTCAAGTCATCATAATGATATAAATCAAAGTAAGATATAAGCATTTAGGCACACTAAAATGGTGAATACAATTCTTTTGTCAATATGGAGGTTTAAAACTAAAGGGTAGAACCTTGATTGATATTTTTAAAATGTACAAGACTGAGATGCTATAAATATTCAATTTTAATATCTACATTTTCCCCCTTTAATCTAGTAATGCATAAGGATTGAATTACTAGTTTAAAGGAAAGAAATGTGTACCTAGATGTGTATAACACACTTTGCCTTTGCTTGAGCCCACTTTGAGTGCTTTGTTGGTGTATAACCTATAATTAAGATCATGTTAGAATATAAATCAATGCATATAATTTAAAATCTAAAATAATTAAAATGCTTGAAAATAAAGAGAGAAAGAAAAGAGTACACCCGTGTGTCAATGCAACTATGTTTCATGTTGACACTTTGACTTGGTAAAAATATTTCCTTATGAAGCATTGGAACTAAAAAAGATTCAGACCTAAACCTTGGAGATTTGAAGATGGATATTATAAGGTTTTATGCCCCCAATCTAGTGCAAGGATGAGTTATGACACAACCACTGAGATCATTATATCTCAATTGCACAAGTCAAGTGTGAATATATATATATATATATATATATATATATATATATATATATATATATATATATATATATATATATGGAGAGGTTGAATGATTAATCAACTTAAAATATAAATCTAGTGAGATTGGATGATTTAATCATTCCAATCAATAAATATGGTGAGGTTAAATGACTGAATCACTTCAACCTCTAAAATGAAACCACTGCTGCAGTAGAAAAGGTTCGATAATAGTACATCCTAGTGAGTAGTATAATTAGTAATTTTTTCAATTTTTGTTGCAATAACATGGCATACGCACCTTTAATATATTTGAGTTTGAGTGTATGTGTCATCAATTTGAATTTTTTTTCCAAATCTATGTAAAATCAATGTAATGTATAGGATTGTGATCCAAGTGTATATCTGAATCATGAAATAGAACTATAGATTATGCAAGTATGGAGGTCATGTTCTTATGACATGCCTCCATTGAAATTTTGAGATATAAAGCAAGTGTATAAGTGTGGAGGTCATGTTCTTATGACATGCCCCCACTGCAATCTAAAAACTATGAAAATGTGTAGGTCATGTTTTCTATGACATACACCCACTAAAATGTCCCCTCTTTTGAGGCAAGGGAGATATAAATTGGTAGTTACTTGATCTCAAAAGGATAACGTAGTTGAATAATATTTTTATGAGTCATGTAGCATACAAGGATAACATGTGAAGTTGAGTTGATATATCAATTAGGCTCATATAATGTGATCACATCAAGTCCTAAGATGCATGATATAGATCATGGCAATGTCTAGAGGGTTATAATATAAGCTCAACAAGAAATCAATCACACACATAAGATAATTCAATGTAATGTAAAGCAATGGTCCAATTAGACCTCAAACAAGGGGCATGTTCAAATGTAATACAATTGAAAGGAAAGACATTTAAATGTTTAATCAACATAGAATGCCATATTTAAATGTACATATAATGGCACAAGGGCAAACAAGTAAGGAACATATTCAAATGTTTCATAAGTAAGATAATAGCAAGCAATGTAATATGCTCAAGGAAGTGATAATGTGAATAAATTAAGTATAAGCAACCAACATAAGCATATTATACTAGTCCCTGCATCCTTGCATATATATGTTAGCAAAACATTAAGTAACCTAAAATATCATGTACATTGTGAAGAATATGAGCATGGATGTAGACATGTGTTAGAAATATAATCTCAAACATGATAATGTAAAAATGATCATACAAGATATGTAACATGTATCAATCATGATCAATGAAGCAAATGCCCCTAATGTGTTATATGTTGTGAGTAAAGGAAAGGTCCAACATCTAAAAATGTATATATCATCTATTTGGGTATGTTTGTATCACACTCAAAGATTCATGAAACATATCTATATATAGGAATAAAATTATATGTTATCTACTAACATCAAGCAGACAACATGGATGCCAAGGAGCTAATAAAATCTATGAATGCTAGACATTTTTGGAATTTTTGAATTTATTTAAATGTTTTTGTATTTTTAGAATTTTTAATGGGAAAAGGCTATCATATAATCCTATCCAAAGGTTGATCATAGGTATCTCCAAGCTTAGAATATGGTATGAGAAACTGGTGGTACTTCTAAGAAGTATGCATAGGTGTCATATCTAGATATGTAGAATATGTGGTACTCTATGTATGTGTAATATGAATTTATGGTCATGAAGAAATAATAGCAGTAGGGGTTTGTAGAATCCATCATTGAGTGCTCTATGTTTTCTTTGGAGTAGTTGTAATTAGAACATTTTTTTTGCTCTAAGTAACTGAATACATTATGTAAGCATAGATGAAGATTCCATAGAATCCATTGTGTGTCTCTAGTGAAAAGCAGTATGGGATGCCTAGGAAAGGGGATTGTTTGTTGCTTACCCTCTCGTGAAGGATTAACCTTAATAATTTTTATAATTAACTATCTTGGAATAAACTTATCTTGTTTAAGTGGATGTTCATATGGAATTCCAATAACTGTGACTACTCTATTAGTATGAATGTATGTAATACACCCATGCACTATAAAAGGTAATACATGAATTTTATGTATCAAATGTCATCCTAATAACTTATCAAATATTCTTTTAGATGATATAACTAAGAATGTGGAAACTAAATATGCAAGATTAACATGTAAAGGTCAATAAATCTCACCAATAACATGATCTAATGTGCCATCAAATGCTCTAACCATTTTGGTGGAAGGGTGTATATCATGATGTGTGCAACCCAAATATGTAAGTGGTGTCATTGTATATACATTATCACTAGCACCATTTTTAATCATGACACTGTGTGACAAGATGATGGTCAATGTATACTCGAATAAATAATGAATAAATATTTGAGTCATCATTCACTATTTCACTATCATCAAATGTAATAGAAGGTCTCTAAACAATAGGAGGTAATGTACATGTATAAGTACCAATAATCTCATCTAATGGGTGCCCATAACATGATAGAGGAGGATGTGTATTATATGTCATTGACACTTCTAAATCTTTCTTATAATGATCTTGTAAAGTACTGTTAAATATTTTTTGATTCTAGTGATCACTAGGTTGTGAATGTGAATCCTTTAGAGGATCATTAAAGGTAATCTTTTGGTCATTGATAACGTCTTGAATCTTATGCTTCTATGTATACCATCCATTTTTAGAATTCTTAGGGACTTAGTGATAGTCAAAATATGCATTATCATCATATCCTTTGGGTAGAGGTTAACTCATATCAATCTCTATGGGAGGAGGGAGAGATATCAAATGACACTCCACAAGATTATGAATTAAATAAGATGGAAACTCAAGTAATCATGTAAATTATCTCTTAGGTGCATTGGATAAGATGATCCAATTAGGTTATTGTGACATTGCATTAATCATTGTGTTTGTTTCTGTTTTATGTTCTTATTTCACCTTGTAGCTTGGTTTGATATGAAACTTGGTATTAGATGTAGTCGGTGTGTTCAATACAAATTTGAGCTTGTTAAAGGAAATAAGTTTCATTTCATGGTCTTGAACAATATGGAATAAGACATCAAAATATTTGAACTTTTTGAAAATAATGGACTCATGTAATGGGGAAAATAAGCTTTGTTTGAAGATGTCTTGAAGTTCTTTATCTACCATTGGATTTGCAATTTTGTCCAACATTGTTTTATATCACAAAACATATTCATTGATAGGTTTATTGGTTCCTTGTTTGATCTTTGTAATTCAAATGTATGACATATTTTCAGTGATATTGATAGAAAAAAGTATAAAGAATCGGCTGGTTAGAGGTTTGAATGCTTTCACTGATTGGAGTGGTAAATCATAGAACCATTGTAAGGCATAGTCCTTTAGGGTCCTTGGAAATAATTTGGTCAAAATTTTATCATTGGAGGCATAATCAAGATGTTTCGTATAGAAAGATTAGAGATGTTATTCAGGTACACCCTTGCCATCATAAAATGTGAACTTGGGTACAATAAAACTAGTTGGCAATGGGTGCAAAGATATTTTAGGTACACCTCTTATGACTCAATAGCATAAGGTGACTTCGTATAATTTTGCTCAATATTAGTAACCTTAGATTGCAAAAGTTTTATAGTTTGTACAAGGTCTTGCACATTTTGGTTGTTAAGATTTGAAGTTTGAAAAGTCACCAAAGGTGGTGTACCCATGATTCAAGTTGATATAGGCATTGAAATGGCAATTGGGTTGAAGTGTCAATGGATCCCATGGAGGATGTAACAATAATAAAATTTGGTTAGGATAAAAATGGTCTAAATAAATAACCCATTCCCCTATTGGATGTAGTAAGTAATGATGTGCTCAAGGGAAGGGTTATAAAGATATGGGGGATGTCCCATAGCTCTAATAACAAGATCAATAGATGCACCCAATTATTCATCTATGCTTTTTGTTTTTCAGTTTCGAATATGGTTGAGTATTCATCAAGATCTTCAATTGTTTTAGATATATGTTCTCAAAACACATCAATAGCTTGTGTTTGCTCTTAATCTATTTGTTCATGTTCATTATTTCCATTAGATTCATTATTTTCATGATCAAAATCATCTTCTATGATAACCCCTTCAATATTTTTTTTAGTTTCATTATTAGGACTTTCATTAGGCATAGGATTTAATTCTGCATTGGTTTGATCCATCTCAAGTGGAAAAAAAGGAAGCTCCAAGTGTTCAATAGAAACACCACCTAATCTAGGACTATGCCTATGTTATATAAAAATAATAGAATAAATCTAGAAAAGAGATAGCAATGAAAGTCTGAATATCCTAGGGTAAGCTAGGGTTTGCACAAAGAGACATAAAGGTTGAATTCACCAAATGTTTAACCCTAATTTTTTAGCTACGGGGGAACTAGAGTTAAGAAATATAGTAGTTATAACATAAAGGTGATAAACTAATCTATAGAAGAAAAATTAATAGAAAGCTTAGATAAATAATATTCTAAATTTATAAAATTAAGATTGCTAAAAATAATAAATTATAATTAATGAGATGTGGGTGAGTTGGTTAAGTAGCTTGGTTATTTCAATCCCCACCTAGGTTCAAATCTCAGGAAAAGCATATGAGGTTGGTTATGGTTGTTGGTTGTATTTTTGGGGTTGTCGATGGCCACTGGTTATTCTTGGGGTCGATGGTGGTCCTTGTTGGTAATAGTTGGTATACATCGGTATACATGTGGTATTCAAGTGGTTAATAAATCACATAGGGATCTAGGGCCCTGATTGTGTCCTAGATCGATCCACGCTCTGGTCAATAATCGTTATGTATCACTTTTTTTAATAAAGTATAACCATTGAAAGATAGTACAATAAAATGTAAATAATGGTACTTGGTTTACTATACACAGGTATATTTAGACTAAAAACATATGTAGATTATGTCGGATCAATATTATGGATTAATCATCAAATTCTAGAATTTACACTTTTGTAGCTGTGAACACTACCATTGGATTTGGACACTATCATCAATGCTAATGTCTAACAATGATCCAGGTGTATAGTATAGAATAATGAGTGTATCTAGATGTGAACAAATTCATTATTATGGTTTTTTTCTCACATTTCTATTGATGTATTCAGATTTAGGATAAAAGTTGTTACTCTTTGTTGATTTATCAAAACCTTGTCTCTTCACCCTTCTTCACCCTTTGAATGAGTTTGCTAAAAAACGGGCTAGTGGGCTCATGGTGTTGAGCTCCTCTAAAGACCCCTCTATTAATGGTAACTACTTACATAGCTAGTACTCCAAAGAGGGCCTTAGACTTATGTAGTTCTCCCTAATATGTGGGAAAGTGTGTCTGTATGGGTGTAATCTGTTATATGAAGATTCATGTAGTGATCTAGTTTGTAATTTGTCAAATATCACTCATGGGTTTCTCTATGAATGCTTTAGACATGTAATATAACTCTACTATGTTTCATATGAAAATATAGTTGAATAGGGAAGAATAAATTTCTTATTCAATTGATTGATTTAGCTTTAGTAGGTGTTTACTTGTTGTTTACTAGATGAGGAATGTGAAGACTTAGACTTAGACTTATATTTATACCACACCTTTTGAGAATATCTCATAGTAAGGTTCAATAAGACAATTAGGCTAACCCGTGGGTTTTGATCATTTTGTATTTTGGATGTGTAGATGATATTCTATGGTTATATACCACCTCAATCTTGTACACTTGGCAAAGTCATACCTTGGTTGTTCCTCTTAGTTCTTCACCTTTCCCGCTTTCGTAAGTCTCACATATTCTCTATCTTTTTTCCCTTTAGCTTACATCTCTTAGTCTAACTAGTCTTATGTTGATGACCTAGGTCTTTTATCTTTCCCAGAATGCTTAAAATGTACTTATCTTCCATCTCTATAAATGTAGAACCTGTACCTCCTTTCTTACTCCTTGAACACTAAAGTCTAGGACATATAATAGCATTAATGTTATTGTCATATCCTAATGTAGGTGTCTAGTTCCCTAAAGTCATCATATTTATAAATGAAATGTGTTGGGTGAATATTTTGTCACCAGCTAATTGATGAGTAAAATAGGTCTCTTTAACCACAGCATAGGGAGATTGGTTGGCCAGATGTGCAGGTTTACCACATCAAAAGGAGACAAATCTCTCCTCTCATCAAGGGGAGGTTCCCTGTAAATAGAAGGAGGCTATATACTATATATATAAGTAGAAAATAACACTCAGGGGTAGGATAACACCATCCATCTCTCTTTTTTTAGAGATGATGTTCATAATCAAAGGAAAAAATCCTGGTGAAAACACTGAAGGCACTTCTCTTCTTTCAGAAGTGATATTGCAGGAAACAACAAGAATTCTTTTAGGTAGTGACAAGTGACTGGTAACAAAGGGCGTAGTAACTAGCAGCCTGAGATGTAGCACAAAGTGTCCACCTCGACTGCCCAAGAGTGAAATACGAAGGACAATGAGGGCACAAAGTCATCCCAAGGTCTTTTACACAGGAACAAAAAATAGACGAACACACTAAAGGCAATTGTAGATAGCACAAAGTCTCTCCACAGTTGGCTTCAAGACACCTTCCTAATTACTTCCACTAGTTCTGCTTGTTAAATTGAATAAACAAGATTACATTCAGGAAACAGACATAAGAACAATCTCTTAAAATGACAGTGGCTATAACAACACAAGATCTGAAAGTAACTTGCTTTCTCATTTAAACAAAGAAATATGATGAACAATCTGAGCTCAAAGTCTCAGTAATCACCTCTCAATTTTGGCAGAGTTTTGTTTTTATAATGGAAAAGTCTCCTTGCATAACATAAGAGATTACAATATATAGTAGCCAAGAAAGGCTTGACACTTTGTTCCATAGAACGGCCCATGTTGCATTCAATGCTTTGAATGCATTTTCAGTTTAGTCAAAGAGGGCCATGTTGGAACAGGGCAATTGCCTTAACTATGGCATGTCAATTCATCTCAAATGTCTTCTCTTGGGCTTAAATCATCTAGTCTGTCACCTGATGTTTACGCAGCTATCCACCTCACCTTTACTCTAAGGGAGACAAACAGGTCATGCCTTCAATGTTTTCAAGCCAAAATATCTGCTTGGTGGATTTTTCTACCTACTAAAATAACTTCTATGTAGATATTCCTAGCTTTTCCCTCTTTGTCTCTTCCTAGTTTTTATCTTTTCTTGGCATTTGAGCTCTTAGGGCTCACGGTTCTTCCTTTTGGCATTTTGGCCTTTTGCATTCGAGTCTACGTTCAAGCCTTCAAAGATCAATAGCTATTTTTTTGCCCTGAATTTGATAGCTACAGGGACGTCATAGGACATCTGGATCCCAACGGCTAGTTCATGGTGTTTAACTTTGACATCTACGAGCCCACCATCTTCCTTGGCAATTCCTTCGACTTTGTTGTTTAATCCTTCCCAGAGGGGACCTTCCCTTTCGAGGTCTTAAGAAAGGTCTATTTTGCTTGGTGAGAGACCCCCCACAAGGGTACCTACCCTTCGAGGTTCTTTGGATGGCCTTCGGCTGGTCTTCAGGTTTCTTTGGGCTCATAATTCCTTCGGACAAAATGTCTGAAGGAATTCCTTCGGACATTTCGTCCGAAGGAAATGTTCCTTCCCTTAACCATTTTTCTACTTGTTTTTGGTCGGGCTTCCTTCCCAAGTGAATTCCTTCAGATAAAATGTCTGAAGGACTTTTGCCTTAACAATTTTGCCATGGGAACTTTTTCGAAAAAATTCCCACTTTCTGCCTTGTTCACTTTTTTGAAGAAAATCCTTTTGTCCTCTTTTGCTCACTGCGCTCCACAAGGGCACTTGGCCTTGGTTCGCTACCTTCCGCAAGGGCACTTGGTCTCTTCACTTTGGGGCACTCCTTTGTTCAATGGTTCAATCTTGTGTTCACTTGATTGCTTGAACCAACCACTTATTGAACCTGTTGAACCTTTAAACCTTTTGGAAGCGGGGTTTAATGGTTCAATGGATCAATCCTTTGTTTGAAGCTTGTCGATGAACTTTTTGGTTAAACCTTGGCGTTGAACCAAGCTTGAAAATGCCTAAGTGTTGAGAGCTTGTTTCTTTCCTGCAGAGTCCATAGAAATGAACCTGCAGAGTTCGTAGAAACTAGTCCATAGAAAGGAGTTTGTAGAAACCCCTCCTACAGAGTCCATAGAAATCAACCTGTGAAGTATGTAGAACTGAGTCCGTAGAATCTAGCCTATAGAGTCCATAGAAACATATCTACAAAGTCCATAGAAATAAGCCTGTAGAGTCCATAGAAATAAGCCTGCAGAGTCCATAGAAATAAGCCTGCAGAGTCCATAGAAATGAGCCTGTAGAGTCCGTAGAAATCTAAAAAAGCTTAAATAATAGAGAATTTGAATGCTCAAAATAATTTTTGAAAAGGGAAGAGAGGATTTTGGTCTGTTGAACCAAAATATTTTATATGTTGTCCAAAAATGAGTTACAGATTTTAGGAACAACAGCTGGCTCCAGTTGGGGAACTTCCTTCAGTTAAGAACTTGGAACAGCTGAGGGGAGTAGAAACCAAAATCTCTAGTGCCTTGAAGTATGCCATTAGGCTACAAAGTCATGCTAGCCAAAAAAAAAGGTGCCAAAAATGAAAATGAACAACACAAAATAGAACTGAAGACTATAAAAATATACATATGTACGGGTGAACTTATCTGATACTTCAAGAATTAAAGTGTTTTAAATGCTACCTATTGTGAGGCAGAGAAAAGGGTGTGTCATCTTGATACTTCAATACGAAATTGTTTTTACCATGGAGCTGATGAATGGTAAATGGGCCTCTCCAAATGGAATCAAATTTCCCATGCATTCCCTTTGGTTCTCTTCTCTTATCCCACAACAGGACTTGATCTCCAATCTAAAAATCATGGTTCTTTGCTTTCTGGTCAAAGGGCTTCTTCACCAGACTTTGACGTGCAGCAATTCAGTCCACCACCATAGTTCACTGCTCATCCAGTTCAGTCAAGCACATGATCCTCTTATCAATGGATCTTTCATAAGTTTGATCCTCAACTGCCTTAGCCAATTTCAAAGCTGGCAGTTCTAAGGTGATTGGTATCTCAACATTGAGACCACAAAGAAGTTGGAAAGGTGACATACCAATTGCCCTCTTAGGTGTGATCATGTCTGCCCACAAAGCATCAACCAATGTTTTATGCCATGTTCATGGGTTGTCATCCACCAGCTTCTTGATGATGGTCACCAAGTTCTTGTTGCTTGATTCAACTTAGCCATTCCCTTGTGGAAAGTAATTAGAAGAGTGGGAGAGCGTAATCCCATAGTAAAAGTAGAATTGAATAATCTCTTGGGAAGAGAAACAAGCTGTGTTGTCAGTGATAATCTTGATTGGGACCCCAAACCTGGAAATAATGTTCTCCTTGAGGAAATTGCATACTACTTCTGAAGTAACATGCTTGGTTGGAATAGCTTCCACCCATTTGGTGAAGTAGTTTGTGGTTGTGAGGACATAATCATGTCCAGCACTTGAAGATGGGTTTACAACACCAATGAAATCAATTATCCATTGTTGAAATGGCTCTTCTATCACCACTGGCTTGAGAGGTAGAACAGCTATCTTGGGTCTTCCAACGAACTGTTGGCACAGTTCACACCTTCTTACCTATTTATATGCATCTTGAAAGAGAGTTGGCTAGTAATACTTAGCTCACAAAATCTTATGGGCAGTCACAGGAGTAGAAAAATGTCCTCCACAGGCCAAGTTGTAGAAGAATTTCAAAAGTTGGTTTTGCTGCTCTTTATCCACGTAGCGAAGGAACACTCCATCAAGGCTCCTCTTATACAGGTCATTATCGTAGAGGATAAAATTGGTAGCTTTCAGCTTGACAATCCTCTTTTTCTTATGAGATAGGTGAGCAGGACACTCACCATAAGTAAAGAAATGAGCAATGTTTGAATACCACTCATTTATGGTGGAGATAAAGAGGACTGTTGGCATGTCTTCCACTTCTACTTCTCCATGCTCTATTTCTTCTGGTCTATTTTTAGAAATCAATTGGCATAGGACCTTTCCACGCACCAGCTTCGTTAGTTTGATGACTAGATCAAACTCCTAGATTTTAGCAATCCAATTCTGTCTTTTAGTTCTAAACTCCTGCTCAGTTAATATGGATTTGACTGTGGTGTCAGGAACCAGGGCAGTAGTGTGTGAATTTAGGATGTAAAAGTGAAAATGCTTCACTGCTTTTACCACTGCATAAGCATGCTTCTCCATGTTTGAGTACTTCAGCTCATGAGCTTTGAGAGGACAGCTTATGAAAGAAATGGGAGATTCCACACCTTCTTGGTTTTATTGAACAAGAATTATTGAAAGTATGTGATCAAAAGCATAACTATACATTGTAAAATCCTTGGTATAATCTAGATAAACCAGATTAGGGCACGAGCAATAGCTGTCTTGATGTCTCGAAATGCTAATTTGTCTTCTTCGGTCTAGCTGAAGGTAGCCTTTCCCTTCATCATGTTTTCAACATGACGAATTTTCTCAGCAAACTTAGGGATGAACCTTCGTAAAAAGTTCACTTTTCCAAAGAAAGAGTGAACTACAATCTTACTCATGAGCAGAGTAAGCTCCTGGATGGACTTGACTCTGTCTGAGTCAATCTTTATGCCTTCTCAGGAAACAATGTGTCCAAGAAGCTTCCCTTTTGTCACAAAAAAAATAGACTTCTTGGGATTTAAAGAAATGCCATTCTGGTAGTAGCGTTCCAACACTTGTTGTAGGTGGCGTATATGATCAGGGCAATGCTTGGAAAAGACGGTCAAGTCATCAAAATAAACTATAATGAACTTACCCATTTCATCTTTGAAATTAAGGTCCATTGCTCTTTGAAAAGTGGCACCAGCATTTATCAGGCCAAATGGCATTCTTCGATAGGCAAAGGTGCCCCAAGGCGTAGTGAAGGTAGTCTTGTGCTGGTCTGCTTCACCAACCTCTACTTGATTTTATCCTGAGAAGCTGTCTAGCATTGATAACATCTCAGAACTAGTCACCATCTAAAGAACTTGATCTATGATTGGCAGAGGATAGTTATCCTTTAAGGATAATTGATTCAAGTTTTTGAAATCCACACAGAGGTGAATTTTGCCATTTTTCTTCCTCACAGGAACTATATTGGCAATCCATGTGGAATGATGGATTGAGAAAATTATCCTAGCATTCAGCATTTTTTATATCTTAGACAAAATAGTACTTGATATCTTTGGATTGTATTATCTAGATTTTCGCTTGTAAGGCACTGAATCACTTTTGAGAGGAATATCATGGCAAATTTTTTCAGGCTTGAGTGACTTTAAATCATCATAGGAGTACGCTAGGATGTCCATATACTGGCAGAGTAGAGAAGTGAACTTAAACTTCTCCTCAGGAGTGCAACATTTTCTAATGTTCACCATCTTGGGATCTTCCTCGGTATCTAGATTTACTTGACCAAACTCCTGGGAGGGGCTTGAATCCACTTGTTGTTGTTTGATGAATCTGTCATGCTTACCAAACAACTTCTCAAGGGAAACCAGGCCTTTTGGGATTTTATTCCCTTTAAGTTGTAGGAATTCTTCACCTGCGTTTGCACTTAATTGTGGGGCTGGTTCAAGCTTCTGAGATTTACTACCTTCGAAATGAAGCTGTTCAAATCTATCTTTTTGTTCTAAGAAGGTAATGATTTAGTTGTCATTGTTAAACACCTACCAATGCTTGCATTATCAGATACACTTAGTCAAAAGACCAGTTCAATAGTGTACCTGTCTCTTTTGAAGTCAGGGTGAGGAATCAAGAGAGTTGCTAAAACAGCCAATGCATCAGCTCTGTCATTGAATTCCCTGGGTATGGCAGAGATGTTGAAAGCATCAAAACTTTCAATTTAATCCTAGACTAGATTGTAGTAGTGGCACAATCTCTCATTCTTATTTTGATAAAGGTTTCTCACCTAACAAACCACTAGTTCAGCATCTCCTTTGGCATGAAGGATTTTGATGCCTTTGTCTTGAGTAACCTTCAATCCAAGTAATAGAGACTCATACTCAGCTGTGTTATTGGTGTTGCTGAACTGCAACTTATATGATGAAGGAAAAATATCTCCTTGAGGAGATATCAACACAATCCCAGCGCCTAAACTGGTAGAGGAGTAGTTGTCATTGAATTCAAGAATCCATACCTCATTAGACACTGATTTTTCCTTAGATTCTTCATTTGGAGGGGGAGATTCTTTTGCACTTACACTGCGCTCCACTAATTCTTCTACTATTCCAATTGAAGGTATTTTTAGGCTATCACATTCAGGAGCTTCACTAGGCGCTTCATGGACTTCCTCTATGGATAAGAAGTAATTACCCATGCCTGAAGACTCAAACAAAATTTGACTTTCAGGTGCTGATGTTTGAGTCACCACATATTTTTCTTCCTTCTCAGAGAGCAATCTTTGCATAACACCTTTGACAGGGATTCTCACCTTAGATAAGTCCATGCTCAACTCACCACCAACATCCTTACAGAAATTTTGGCCAAGAAAGATGCCGTATGATGCTGGGACGTCAGCCACCAGGACAGTCATCTTGATTCTTTTGTCTGGGAACATTGCAAATGCAAATTGGGCATCCTTGATTTGTCCCAACAATGGCACTTGTTTGTTCTCTATGGAGAAACATCTCCCAAATTTCTTGGTCAGTGTGAGACCAATGGATTCTGCCACTTTGGCAGGCATGACATTGTTTGAAGCTCCAGAATCAATGATGCAATTGTTCAGCTTGTGACCATTTATCAATAGGGAAACATAGAAAGGCTCTATTTTCCTAGGGGTAGAAGAAGGAGTAATGACAAGATTGTTTGGGATGGACATGTTCTTTGGGGGATCATCAATCACCTTCTTAGCTTCTTGTCTTTTAGGGATGTTTGGTTTCTTTACACATTGAACCAACTTATCCAACTAATCAGGGTTGGATTAGAGGAATTCAAATTTAGACATTTGAATTTTAGTTTTCTTTATATGGTCAATTATATCAAATATTTGAAATGAACTATGAATAGAAGATGAGAGTTCATCCTTTTGGTTTTTAGAAGGGAGAGGACTGGACTGCGAATTTGAAGTAGAAGGTGTAGGGATGTTTGATGCACTTACCTTCCTTGCAATCACCGGGTCCTTTGGATAGAAAGGCAGAGTGGTCCCCTACTTAGCAATTGAAATTGCTAGTTGAGGTCATTCATCTGATCTTTCTTTATCAGCTTGCTGGGATGACTGGTTCTTAGACCGGGTGAAAATAGTATATGATCCCTCATCTACTTTCCCTTCACTTCTGGGTTCATCCTGGTAATTCAGAAAACCAATGTTAGAGTCACTAGCTAATTCTTCTTCTCCTTCTGTGAAGAGATTAACGTCATCTTTTGGGTTTAATTCAGGTTGGAAAGAGAAATTTGATTTTGCCTTAAGATATCCAACTGTTGAATTGGTTGGAGGTGCTTCAATGGCAAGGTTATTCCTCTAAGGGGGAGGGAGATAATTTGCTTGCCCTTGATTCCTGGTAGCATTACCTTAGTATGACTGATTAGGGAATGTCCTCCTCAATGCATCTCTATATGAAAGAGCAGATGACATTTCTTGTGTCATTTGCTTTCTAAGAGCTAGCAATTCATTTGCCAACTTCTACACCATTGGATCAGTGGTGGTTGTAGGTGAGTATTCAGAAGATGAAGAGGATTTACCTTTGTTAAGATCCCTCCTTATCTTTTTTACCAAGATAAGGTCATCTTCTACCTCAGTCACCAAATCCTGAGCAGCAACAAGGTCTATGTGGCCAGCGCATCTCAGTAGAAAACTCACTTCAGGCAGCTGTGAGTTGATGAAGAAGCATTTGAGGTTTTTAGGTGTTAGCTGAGAAACTACAAGAATTCTGTTCTTCAGCTTGTCAAACTTGGCTATGAAATCCCTCATAGGTTCATGAGGTTCCTTCTTCATTTGTGTGAGATGGGCCAGCAAGGCATGTGCATCTTTTGTAAGGTTGAACCTAGCTTCAAATTTAGCTTTAAGAGTGTCCCATTCAGTCACTAAACGAGCCTGTAGATGGTAGAACCAGTCTGCAGCAGCACTTTGTAGTGTTTCCACAAACAACTTGATAGTTATGTCTTCATACTCCATGCCTATCACACCACAAGCTATGATGAAGGCTGCAATATGTTCATTAGGATGAACTTTCCCATCACCAAAGAACTTGGGGAAATTCTTCTTTGAATTACATGGTAGCTCATGAAGAGGTGGATTAAGATTGAGTGGACCAAAAGAGTTACCCTAGGGGCTTTGAGCTGCCATGATTTGATTATGAAAAAAGGGGATAACAAATCTGGGTGGAGTATGTATAGGCAAAGCTATGGTAATAGCAAAAAAAGAAGCTCTACCTTATGTTGGTGACCTGGTACGGGTAGGAGGAACACTCCTGGATCGTTGAACTTGAAGTTGTGGAGGGAACAAATCAAAATTGCCCTGTTGTACCAACTCAAAAATAGGGTCAACAACACGAGCTTTTTGGCTTCTAGTATAGCGTGGAGTTGCCAGATTGTAAAATAAAAATAGTAAAGAACTGGCCCTGCTTCAGCTTGAAGCTTGAGGCTTCAAATTGTGTGCTCTTTTCCTAGCAGATCTAGTTTGCAAACTAGATTATATAATGGAAATGGATAAGGCTATAATGGTAATGGGTAAGACATAGACCATAGTCACTAAAGTCTATAATGGATAAGGCAAGGAACTGCTCATCTCTCCCCAGCGGAGATGCCAAAAAATGTTGGGTGAATATTTTGTCACCAGTTAACTGATGAGTAAAATAGGTCTCTTCAACACAGCATAGGGAGATGGTCAGCCAGATGTGCAGGTTTACCACATCAAAAGGGGACAAATCTCTCCTCTCATCAAGGGGAGGTTCCCTGAAAATAGGAGGCTATATACTATATATATAAATAAAAAATAACACTCAGGGGTAGGATAACACCATCCATCTCTCTTTTTTTAGAGATGATATTCACAATCAAAAGAGAAAATCTTGGTGAAAACACTGAAGGCACTTCTCTTTTTTCAGAAGTGATCTTGCAAAAAATAGTAGGAGTTATTTTAGGTAGTGACAAGTGACTGGTAACAAAGGGCATAACCAGCAGCCTGAGATGTAGCATAAAGTCTCCACCTCGACTACTCAAGAGTGAAATACAAAGGACAATGAGGGCACAAAGTCATCTCAAGGTCCTTTACATAGGAATAGAAAACAGATAAACACACTAAAGGCAATTGTAGACAGCACAAAGTCTCTCCACAGTTGGCTTCAGGACACCTTCCTAATTACTTCCACTAGTTCTGCTTGTTAAATTAAATAAACAAGAATACATTGAAACAGACATAAGAACAATCTCCTAAAATGACATAAGCTATAATAGCATAAGGTCTAAAAGTAACTTGCTTTCTCATTTAAACAAAGAAATATGATGAACAATCTGAGCTCAAAGTCTCAGTAATCACCTCTCAATTTTGGTATAGTTTCACTTTTAAAATGGAAAAGTCTCCTCGCATAACATAAGAGATTACAATATATAATAGCCAAGAAAGGCTTGGTGCTTTGTTCCATAGAACGGCCCATGCTGCATTCAATGCTTTGAATGCATTTTCAATTTAGTCAAAGAGGGCCATGTTAGAACAGGGCAACTACCTTAACTGTGGTGTGTCAATTCATCTCAAATGTCTTCTCTTGGGCTTGAGTCATCTTGTCTGTCACCTGATGTCTGCATAGCTATCCACCTCACCTTTACTCCAAAGGAGACAAACAGGCCATGCCTTCAATGTTTGTAAGCCAAAATATCTGCTTGGTGGACTTTTCCACCTATTGGAATAACTTTTGCATAGATATTCTTGGCTTTTCCCTCTTTGTCTCTTCCTAGTTTTTGTCTTTTCCTGGCATTTGAGCTCTCGAGGCTGAATTCCCAGCTTTGTTGGCTCTTTCAGCTCTCTCCCTTCACGATTCTTCCTTTTGGCATTTTGGCCTTTTGCATTCAGGTCTGCATTCAAGCCTTCAAAGGTCAATGGCTATTTTATTGCCCTAAATTTTATGGCTATGGGGACGCCACCGGACGTCTGGATCCCAATATCTAGTTCATGGTGTTTAAATTTGACGTATGTAGGCCCATCATCCTCCTTGGCAATTCCTTCGACTTTGTTGTTTGATCCTTCCCAGAAGGGACCTACCCTTTGAGGTCTTGAGAAAGGTCTATTTTGCTTGGCAAGAGCCCTCCCGCAAGGGTACCTACCCTTTGGGGTTCTTTAGATGGCCTTCGGCTGGTCTTCGGGTTTCTTTAGGCTTCTAATTCCTTTGAACAAAATGTTTGAAGGAAATGTTCCTTCCCTTAATCATTTTTTTACTTGTTTTCAGTCAGGCTTCCTTCCTGGGTGAATTCCTTCGGACAAAATGTCTGAAAGAATTCCTTTAGACATTTTGTCCGAAGGACTTTTGCCTTAACAAATTTGCCGTGGGAACTTTTTCGAAAGAATTCCCACTTTCTACCTTGTTCACTTTTCTGAAGAAAATCCTTTTGTCCTCTTTTGCTCACTGCCCTCCGTAAGGGCACTTGGCCTTGGTTCGCTGCCTTTCGCAAGGGCACTTGGTCTCTTCACTTTGGGGGGAACTCCTTTGAACCAGTTGATTGAATTGACCGATTGAACTAACTTTGGTTCAACGGTTTAAAGGTTCAATCTTGTGTTCACTTGACCGCTTAAACCAACTGCGTTGAACCAACTTCTTATTGAACCTTTGAACCATTGAACCTGTTGAACCTTTGAACCTTTTAGAAGCATGGTTCAATGGTTCAATAGTTCAATGGTTCAATCCTTTGTTTGAAGCTTGCCAATGAACCTTCTGGTTGAACCTTGGCATTGAACCAAGCTTAAAAATGCCTAAGTGTTGAGAGCTTGTTTCTTTCCTGCAGAGCTCGTAGAAATCAACCTGTGAAGTCCATAGAATTGAGTCTGTAGAATCCAGCTTGCGGAGTCCATAGAAACATATCTGCAGTGTCCGTAGAAATAAGCCTGCAGAGTCCGTAGAAATAAGCCTACATAGTCTATAGAAATAAGCCTGCAGAGTCCATAGAAATGAGCCTGCAGAGTCTGTAGAGATTTGAAAAAGCTTGAATAATAGAGAATTTGAATGCTCAAAATAATTTTTGAAAAGGGAAGAGAGGATTTTGGTCTGTTAAACTAAAACATTTCATATGTTGTCCCAAAATGAGTGACAAATTTTGGGAACAACAAAATGTATCCTAATGGTCAACCTAAGTACTTTAATGCGAGTTATTACTCTAAAGGGATTGATATAAATACAAGATCAACCCTCATTCATTCCTCACCTATGAAAAACCTAAAAACGATCAAAGAGACTAAGGTAACTTATCAAAATAACTCTAACAAACATTCAATTGATCAAATCTTCCCTATTTCCATACCAGTCATAGGAACTACACATATGTAGGTCTAAAGTACTAAATAAGTATTCCAAGAGACCGATTTTGCAAGTTAGAAGGTAGGTCACTGTTTTACTTGTTTTGCACATATTATATGGTTCACACACAAGCCAACATGTAGGGGATAACTACATGATTTTGAGACCCTCTTCAGATTATTGGCTATGTAGACAATGCCCACTAATAAAGAGTTCTTTGGGGTATTTCAACACCATGTTCCCGCTAACTGATTTCCCCCCAAGGTCACATTAAAGATGAAAAACTAGGGTTTTGCCATTTCACAAGGAGTGATAATCCATGACTCAGATCTAAATGCACCAGAGTGAAGGCAAATGAAAATATATAAGAATATAGGTGGTTGCATCATATTTTAATAGATATTTCATGAATAACACTAGTGTTGAACCCAAATAGCAGCATCAATGCAATCATCCCAGGATAACGTTATCACCTAAAGAGCTAGAAACATCAAATCTAAAATTTGACAATTTTTCTAAAATTTCATTCTTGCCTGATTTTAGCTTATTCTAGATCCATAACTACATTAACATCAGAACAAGCTAAGTATATCACTTCTTCATCATTTCTATATCTAACATAGTTTTACTTTTTATATTTAGATTACCTCAACATAATACATTCAACGTATACTTATATTTGAGTTTAGCATCTAATTGGCCTTCTATAGATCTAATTATCACCCTTGTGTCATTTCATTTTTATATACCCCTTTAAAATCTAGATAAGCCCAATCTAGATCATTTTATGTTTAAACATTTGGTGAACCTGATCCATGTGAATACAAATTATTTTTATTCATAGGGTTTTAAACCAGTTAGGGTTTTAGTTTTCTAACTTTACAATTTCTTACTTTTATTATTTTACATGTAACCTAGGCATAGCCCTAGGGCTAAAAGGTGTGCCTATTGAACATATTGAGCTTACCCTCCACCCATACAAGATGTCTCAAACCAATGATGGATCTCATACCTTTTATCATTATGATACCCATGTTGACAATGAAAAAAATGTTGATAGAGTTATCATATAAGAAGATTTTGATAATGAGAACCCTGAAACAAATGAAAATGAGCAAATAGACCATGATCAAGTACATATAATTACATTATTTCATGAGTGCATTCAATAAAACCCTGAATATCTTGATGAGATCTTAAAAACTATACTTGACACCAAAAATGACAAAAATATATTCGAAACATCCGTCCCCTTCAACACATTACAACTATATACATCTAGTAGGAGCACAAGTTATGTCTTCAAACCTTTATTCCCTGAAACTACTATTGATACATCTATTATGGAATTACCTATTGCTTCAACACAATTACCAATTTTAATGCCTGTTACTACTCAAAACATGTTTTCATCCCCTTTGGTGATTACTCAACTTATTAATTTATATCCTGTTGGGCCTACAATTCAATCATTTGTTCGAGTTATAAAGACCTTGGAAGACAAGATTAGAAACATTGAACAAAATTATTCTAAATCCCCTCATGTTATATATTCACAAGATTTATTGTATAATCATCTTGCACATGAAATCTCTTTGCACCCTTTGCCAACTAGATTTGTTGCACCTAAGTTCACATTTTATGATGGCAAGAGTGATCCTGAACAACATCTTCATACATTTTATGTGGCATGCCTTAATAATACTTCCAATGATAAAATTTTGACCAAACCATTTCCAAGAAGCCTCAATGACCATGCTTTGAGGTGGTTCTATGATTTACCTCTCCAATCTATAAAAGCATTCAAACATATTATTGACTAGTTCTTTACACACTTTTCCATTAATATTTTTGAAAAGGTTTCCTATGCCCAATTTTTAAAAATCAAACAAGGAACTTATGAGCCTATCAATGAATATGTCTTAAAACAATGTTAGCCAACATGACCAATCTTATGGTATATAAAGAGTTCCAAGGCATATTCAAGCAAAGTTTTCTTACTCCTTTACACAAGTCCATTATTTTGAAGAAGTTTAAATCTTTCAATGACTTATGCCATGTTGTACGAGACTATGAAATGAATCTTATATCATTGAATAAGCTCAAGTATGTAGCAAACACACCAGATACATCTACATCTAGTACTAAATTCATAATTAAACCAAGTTATAAGATAAATCCTCTTGAGCCTAAAAAGGAAAAAACCACCATGGTTAACACAATTTCACAACAACCTAATCGGCTTATCTTATCTAATGCACCAAGGAGATAATTTGCATGTTTACTTGAGTCCCCAACTTCCTTACTCCCATGGTTACTAGAAATTTAGTTTATATCTCTCCCTCATCCTATAGAGGTTGATATGAGTTGACCTCTACCCAGAGGATATGATGTGAATGCTTATTATTATTATCATAAAGGACCAAGACATTTTACGGGTAGATGCTTTACCTTGAAGAACAAGAGCTAAGATCTTATCGATGACCAACAACTTATATTTGAGGATCCTTCAAAGGAATCAGGTTCACAATCTGGTGATCACCATAAACAAAAAATATTTAACAATCCTTTGTAAAACCATTCTAAGAAGGAACCATAAGTCTAAATGGCATGTAATGCACATCCTCCTATATCACATTATGGGTACCTACTAGATGGGGTTATTAGTATTTACATGTGATATATAACTCCTATGGTTCAGAGACCCTTTATTATTTTTGATGGTAATAAAATTAAGGATGTTGACTCTGATTTGCATTCCCTATTCATTTGAGCACATCTTGATAAACACCCCATACGTAGTGTTATGATTGATAATGGTGCAAGCAAAAATGTTTGCACCATGACATTACTTATGTTGGGAATTTAGAGTTCCCATGGTAATTAGTATTTACCATGTGGTAAATAAGTTGGTAAATGTTGTTATGTAACAACATTATATTTTAAGAGTTTGGGATATTAATATTGGTTTGTACATGAATAATGAGTTATATAATTAACTCACATATTTAAGTGTAGTGAGATTATTATAGGATTGGGAGTTGGGACAATATCTTAGTTTATCAGAGAAAAATTCACTATATATATGCATCTAATTTATGAAATAAAATAATGAAGTTGATTGACATTTTGTGTTTTGCATTATCTGGTATTAAAGCAGGTTTCCTAGACCTCTCTGTTATTCATAAGCCTTGTACATCACATGGGTTTTTGAGTATAGACCACATTGACTACTCCTAAAAATTAACAAGGTTTTATTTGTCAAAAGGATTACAGTGTAAACCACTATACATTTGGTTGACAATATATATATATATATATATATATATATATATATATATATATATATATATATATATATATATATATTCTAGTGCAGATCAAGGCACATAGTTTGGTGATCATTATGGTCCACATCTTGAATGAATCCTTATTTCATGGTATTGGCTAATATATCTCCATCTTGGCTTGCTTCATATCGACAAGGGTACAATACCACTCGTAAGATACGCAACATATAGTTTTTATCTGCATTGACATTCAGTTTTGATAGCATTGGAATTTATTTCACATTGTTCAAATTCAACTCCACCTCTCCTCATAGCATCCACATCAATCTTGATTTTATGTCCCTACTATCCTCCATTCTCCACTGCCAAGCTCCTCCAATTTTGTTTAGAGCTTCAACAGCAACATCATTTTTTAGAACCAATAAATCCAAATTGCTAAAGCACCATTCTAACAACATCTATCGTGATTCCATTTTATGAGCTCGTATTCAGATTTGCTCATAAATTTTTATTGGCATCTTGATCCATTCACTCTTGACCAAATTTGGCATTGGCTCTACCTAGTCAAATCCCATTCATTTAAGCATTGAGATGATCTATCTCAGCTATTGTGACACTCCCCAGGATTTGAAATAGTAAACACTGCAAGGTATCTACAATTCCAATTTATCTCTAGTAAGGTGACTCTATTTGGATTTTCTTTGGTGCTTTTGGATTCATTAATCAATAGCCCTAATTCAAAAGTCAACTGTGTTACAATGGATGAGCCTCATTGGTGTATTACTACCTCAAATCTTCAACAATGAATTTGTGTATATTACGTCGTAGTATTAGGTATTTAGAATTTTTTTTAGGGTTTTTTTAAATCTTGGAGTCAATTTAGTTTTGTTTATGTATTATATTGTCTGATTATTTTCTATTATTCTTTGGTATGTTATGAGTGGTCTAAAGTTTCTTTTCGTTTGCTTTTGTATAAATTCTTAAGTTTTAAGTCATTTAGGTTTATGATAAGATTTTTAGCATAGGTTTATCCTTAAATTCATTTAATTCATTATTAGAAGAGTCAATGTCTTTTATCTTGTTGACAAAGTAAATAATTTTTTTTAGGATAGTTGTCTTGTGTCTATATCATAAAATCAAAATTATAAAGATTTATAAGTTTAGTGTCATAGTCTTTTTAGTCATTGTAAGGACGCATTATCGATTGAAACAGATGTCCATTGAATCAATATTGTGGGAGGGTAAAATGGTAAAAATAGAAAAGATTGCAAAGAAGAATCATAAGGATAAGGCAAAACAAAAGCTCCCTAAGGAAGAAAGGGAAGACAAGAATAAAAAGAAGGTGAAGTGAAATAAAGAAACCTACAAAATCTATATGTTTAAAGTATTGAAGAAAGTGCACCAAAATATTAATATTTCTAGCTAGGGTGTGTGTATTATGAACTCTTATATTGATGACATATTTGAGAAATTGGCTAAGGAAGCATCCAAGCTTGCTCGTCACAATAAAAAATCAATTTTACATCCAAGGAGATTCATATGGTTGTGCATCATGTCTTACCAAGAGAGCTTGCTAAACATGTTGTTTTTTAGGGTACCAAAGTTGTTACCAAGTTTACTAGCTCTTAAGTGTTTAAAGCTTTATATAAGTGTGTATGTGTGCTTGTGTGATTTGTATTTCCCCATGTGACCTCTAAGGGAGGGAATGTTGGGAATTTAGAGTTCCCATGGTAATAGTATTTATCGTGTAGTAAATAAGTTGGTAAATATTGTTATATAACAACATTATATTTTAGGAGTTTGGGATATTAATATTGGTTTGTACATGAATAGTGAGTTCTATAACTAACTCACATATTTAGGTGTAGTGAGATTATTATGGGATTGGGAGTTGGAAAAATCTCCTAGTTTATAGGAGAAATTTTCATTATATGTACGTATCCAATTTATGAAATAAAATAGTGAAGTTGATCGCCAATATGTGTTTCACATTAACCTATGCACCTGGGTTATACTCATAATGATTTACATCCTTCTACCAAATTAGTTAGAGCATTCGATGGGACCTCCCAGAAGGTTCTTGGTGAGATTGACCTACCGTTACAAGTTGGTCATGCACATGTGATTATTACTTTCTTTGTTATCCTTTCCATATGCATATTTGATATGTTATCAAGAAAACCTTGGATCCACACTCTTCAAGTAATACCTTCTACAATACATGGGTGTGTAAAATACATTCATTCCAATCAAGTAATTACACTTTATACAATTCCATATGAGCATCCTCTTGAAAAAAAGAAACTTATACCTATATAATTAGCTATCAAGCCTATCAAGGCTAATTCACCATAAAAGGGTAAGCAACATGCAATCCCCTTTACTAGGTGGTCAGTACTTGAGATACCATTACATTAGAGACATACATTGGATCCCATGGAATCCACATCTTCTACTACACACCATGTTTAGATATCTAGAGCACCTCAAAATGTACATATTGTTGTTACACCAAAGAAATAAACAAGCACGCAAGGATGGGTTCCAAGAACCCTTATTCCTGTTATTCCTACTATTATTTCAAGACCACAGAGTCTTATTTTACACACGCATATCACCGTTAATACCACAGTGACCGATATTACACCTATACACAATCTTTGACAACATAATTGAGGTATTACACCAGATTCACAATGGGGAGATATCTATGATCATCCATCATTTGTCATCATAGGATGATCTTTCCTCTTCAAAAAATCTAAAAATATCAAAAAATTCCAAAAACACTTTCAGCACTTACATATTCTATTGCCTCCTTGGCATCCATGTGTTAGTTCCATATTAATGGATGATATACTCAGTTACTCCTACATACACATATGTGTCCCACTTCTACTTGAGTGTGATACAAGCATACACAGACACATGATACACTCACATTTAATATGATGGGCCTTCCTTCTACTCATATCATATGGACATTGGGGGTATCCCCTTCTTTGATCTTGAAACACACAAGTTATATGATTTGATGATTACTCTCAAGTATCATGTTTGAGATTACATATATACTTACACATGCCTGTTATCCATGATTATATCTTACACAGTGTACTTAATATGATATACACTTGATATACTTTTTCTAACACATTGGATCCATGGACTATTGTGACATGTTTATGTTGGTTGATTATGCTTTAATTTATAAACTTCCTTGGGTGCCTTGCCTTGCTATTATATTCCTTATTTGAGAATTTGAATATGCTCATTTGTTTGTAGCCCTCATGCCTATGTATGCTTTCATTGATATTTTCTTATGTCATTATTTATTGTATGAACATTTCAATATGCCATTATTATTTTTATGGATATTAGACTAAGTCATGTCCCTTCGAGTGTGTAACATTTAAACATGCCCCTTGTTTGTGGTCTCCTTGGACCATTACCTTTGACTTACTTTTGAGTGATCTTATGTGTGTGCTTGTTTGCTTATTGAGTTTGTACTATTACTAATTAGACATTGACATGATCTTTATTAGGTATCTTAGGTGTACATGTAATCACATTGGTTCTATGTGATTCAATGATACATTTACCTATACATGTTCATTTTATATGCTACAGGATTACATTCATAGATTATACAATTATCTTGTCCTTTTGAGGTGAGGTAACTGCCAGTTTCTATCTTTCCATCACCTCAAAGGTGGGCATATTAGTGGGGGCATGTCATAGAGACATGTTCTCCACACTTAGCATAGTTTATAGATTATAGTTGGGGCATGCTTTGGAAGCATGCTATCCACACTCATTCAATACATTGTACTTATATCAATTATTAGATTCAGTGGGGTCATGTCATATGGGTATGGTTTCCATGCATTCACAATTCTCAAATTCAGTGGGGGCATGTCATATGGGCATGGATTCCACACATTCACAGTTCTCAAATTCAATGGGGGCATGTAATATAAGCGTGGCTTTTACACATTCATAGTTATTAGATTAAGTGGGGGCATGTCATATGGACATGGCTTCAACACATTCATAATTATTATATTAAGTGGGGGCATGATTTAGAAGCATGCTCTTCAAACCTATTTAGTATTCAACATATCCAATTTATAGTGGGGGCATGTTTTGGAAACACATCCTCTACATTGGTACTTATATCAATTTTTATATTTCTCTATATATATTGGGGCATGCTTTGGAAGCATGTCCTCCACACTTATAAAGTTCTCCAAATTGGCTGAAGCATATAGTTATATGATTTAGATTCATAGTTGTCGCAAAATTTTATACATCAGTACTATTGTTATACATATTTTCAGCATAAGACATATCTAAGTGCATATGCTATGCAACACGTGCCTAATATTTCAAAATCTAAATCAGTTTCAGATTCTAAAACTCTTTTATGAACTGCTATCATATCATGGACTTTTTTGTACTGATACCCCACAGACTTTTATGAACTTTTATTGAGCCAATCTACTACAATAGTTGATTCACCTTTTGGAATGGTTGAGATGATCAAATCACTCAATATTGCCAAGTTTTTAGGTTGGAATTGTTCATCAGCCTCACTAGGTTATAAGTATCATTGGGTTGCATAATTGAGCTAATATCAACTACTAAGTGGCAACTCACTTTTGCTCCAAAGTTGGAGGCATTTGCCTTCTAATCTAACTCTCTATCTATTTATCTCCTTGGATATATACAATTTAAATTTTTTATTTATATTTATCCTAATCTTAATTTTAGAGCCTTATAATGATACATCTTTATCAAAATAACTTACCAACAGGCAAGGATGTTACATTGACACACATAGGTATTCCTAAACGTCTCTCTTTCAATTTCAATCTATTTCAAGTACTTTTAACCCATATCATATGCACTAATTTTATATTGTAACATGCTCTTGGTTACAATTCGGTCACCAAAAAAAGCACTCAAGTTGGGCACACATAAAGATAAGGTGTGCATACACGCCCAAATACACATTCATTTCCTTTAAACTAGTAATTTCATTACCAAATTAAAGTGGGGGAAAATATAGATGATGTTTTATGATTATATATGACCTCAATATTGTACACTTGTCAAACTCAGATCTTGGTTGTTTCTTTCAGTTCTTCCCCTTTCTTGCTTTTGAAAGTCTCATATCTACTCTATCTTTGTGCCCATTAGCCTATATCTATTAGTTCAACTAGTATTATGTTGATGACATAGGTCTTATATCTTACCCAAAATACATAAAATGTACCTATCTTCTATCTTTTCAAGTTTAGAACCTGTACCCACTTTCTTGCTCCCTAGACACTAATGTCTGAGACAAATAATATTGTTGGCATTACTATCCTATTCTGATGTAAGTGTCCAGTGCCTTAAATTCATCCTATCCACAAATGAAACATATCCTAATGATCGACCTAAGTGATTTAATATTAATTATTACTCCAAAGGGATTGATATAAATATAAGATCAACCCTCATTCATTCCTCACCTATGAAAAACCTATAAAATACCAAAGAGACCAAGGCAAATTATAAAAAACACTCTATCAAGAATTCAATTGAACAAAGTTTCCATATTTCCATACTAGTCATAAAGAATGTACATCTACAATTCTGAAGTACTAAAGGAGTAACCCAAGAACCCGATTTGCTAAGTTACAAGTTATGTCATTGTTGTACTTGATTTGTACATATTGTATGATTCACACACAAGCCAACATATAAGGGAGAATTACATGAGTTTGAGGCCCTATTCAGAGTATTAGATATGTAAGTAGTACCCACTGATAGAGGGGTCTTTGGGGTAGCTCAACACCATGTGCCCACTAACCCATTTTTGCAAGGTCATATTAAAGATGGAAAACTAGGGTTTTGCCATTTCACAAGGAGCGACAGTCCATGACCGAGATATGAATGCACCAGAGTGAAGGTAGAGTAAAACCCATAAGTATCTAGGTGGTCACATCATGTTTTAGTAAATATTCCATATAGTACACTAGCATCAAACCTAAACAACAATGTTGACACAACTATCCCAAGTTGATATTACTATCTAGAGAGATAAAAGCATCAAATCCAAAATCTAATGATTATTCTAAAATCTCCTTCCTGCCTACTTTTAGCCTATTACAAATCCAAAACTTTATTAATATCAAAACAAGCTAATTATATCACTTTTTGTCATTTTTATATCTAGCATAGTTGTACGTCTTATATTTAGACTATTTCAGCATAATTAATTTAGTGTGTGCATATATCTAAGTTTAGCATCTAATTAACCTACTATAAATTTGATTATCACCTGTGTGCCATTTCATTTCTATATACCCCTTTAGAATATAGATAACCCAAATCTAGATAATTTTAGGGTTAAACAAGATGAGTTTTGGCTGTTAGGCACTAGATAAGGATGTGGACACTACCATCAATGATAGTGTCCCTCTATGGTTGATAGTGTCAGGAGGGCTAGAAAATAGGTATGGCTCTAAAACTGATAGTGAAGGATGTTTATTAGGTTTTAAGCTTTTTATATAGTATAGGAGACTTGGGTCATTAAAATGGTATGGATTGGACTAAGTGGTAGTCATTTAGGCATAGTGAGATGGTGAATACGAGCTTTTTGACATTAAGGTGGTCTAGAACTGAAGGGTAGAGCCTTGATTGATTTTCATTAAATGTACAAGATTGAGATGCTATAAATATTTAGTTTTAGTATCTATAGATAATCAAAAAAAATTATATACTTTGATACATCCTTTTCTTAGTATGAGATATGAAAACATAAGACTTACATTGATGTTTATATAATGTGGACTTAGTGTGCAGGCTCTTTAAACAAATGTGCATAAGATAAGCTCAATGTGTGGCTCAATTTGGAATGAGAGAAAACCATATTACTTAAATATGAAATGGTTTAGGATAGATTTGCATATATAGGGGACTTAAGACACTTCAAACACACGTTGGCCCTAGGAAATAGTAACAAGCATAAATCAAGTCAGTGGAATCAAGCCAATGTAGAAAGGACCCAAAAAGGGCAAGGGTCAAAATTGGCAAATTGTTGATTCTAACCTGAAGGGCAAAAAGGCTCAAAATAAAAAATAGGTTGAACAAAGGATGATTGATAGGGATCCTAGTGTTGTAAATTGACATATGAGGTGCTTATAAGGAAATTCAAATGGATTAAGGCTAAAGAGAGTCCAATGTGGGTTGAAAGTGTCAAAAAATAGTCAAATATACATAAATGTAAGAAGTGTGATAAAGCATGACAAATATGTTATGGAAAAGAGTCTTATATCAAAATTAGGTATCTACATGTGGCAACGATAATTTAATTTGAAAAAAAATGATGACCCTAGTCCTCTGCTCTTGGGCTCAAAAAACCTCACTCTGTTATCCATAATTATATTATAGATCTTTGGTAAACTGATCTTTAGGAATATTCTATCATATAAATAAGAGCATAATATGTAGATCCAAAATAATAATTGATAGAAGAGCAAAATTCTTGATAAATATAAGTGACCCATTTTGAGGGGATAACCTCCATAATAATTCAATAAGAGTAGAATTCGTAATATGATGATCAAATACTAACCAATACCTCTTATATATACTCTACTTAACCATGCTTATTCCATAGGCTAACCTTACTAAAAACATAAAGAGATGTGATGAGACAATATAAGAGGTATGCAAGCCACAATTTGGCCACACATATCCCTAAACATACCATAAGTGAAGGGCACAACATGCCCTTCCCCTTCAGAACAACATTGTCCTCAATGTTGAATCAAACCAATATGTTGTTGTAAGAATGATTCATCCTCCCATGTTAGATATTCACAATACAATTTCTTCAATTTGATCAAATACTCCTTAATCACTCTAGTCTACAATTGCTTAGTGTAAGTGTGAAGGATATCTTTAGGCTCCATAATAACTCAACATTCTTTATCCAATTTAGGTAACTCATCCTGAGTCAAACCTTTATGTTTAATTACTTTCTTTAGGCAAGAGACATGGAATCCCAGATGTATGTGAGTGGACAGGGGAAATTCTAGCTTGTAGGTCAAACTACTAATTTAATGCAAGATATGATAAGGGCCATAATACTTAGGGGATAGTTTGTTATCTTTTTTTCAGTTGTTTTAGAAACATTTGTTTATATATATGCAAATGCACAAATACCCAATCACCTATGTCAAAATGCTACTCACTATGGTGTTGATCTATTTACTTTTTCATTCTATTTTGTGTCATTGCTAAATTCCCTCAAAAAATAGCGAGTACCTCATATTGATGGTGAATGTGATCCTCAATAGTTCAAACCCTGGGATGCACCTTCGAGTCTAAAGTGATGGATGGGGCTGATACCCATACAATGGCACAAAGGGAGACATTTTGGAAGAAGTATGAAAATAAGATTTATTTCACCATTTGATAAGTGATAGCTAATGAACCCATTTGTCTTGTTTGTCTAAAATAAAATAATGAAGACACCCTTCTAAACATTTGTTGACTACCTTTATTTGTCCATCAGATTGACAATGATAGGATGATTTATCATCCAATTGGGTGCCCAAACATGTAAATAATATAGTCAAAAAATTACTAGTAAATATGGGACCTTGGTCACTTACAATGATATTTGGAGTAACATGCAATTTTGAACTGTACTGAGAAAAATAAAAGTTATTATACCGATGACAAATGGTTGTGATAAGGAACAAAAAGACCATATTTGGTGAGTCGATCCATAATTATAATGATAACATTTTTACCCTTAGATTGTAATAAGACAGTAATGAAATCCATGGAAACCTCCTCCCACTTCTGGCCAAGGATGGATAAAGGTTGTAAAATACCTTGGGTCATAAAGGTTTCACCTTTGTTTTATTGATATGCCATGCATTTAGCCACATATATTTTGACATCCCCCTTAAGTCCTTATTACTTGATTAAATGATATGTTTTTAAAAATCTTGAGTGACCTCCTATTGGATATGCATGAAGTTCCTAAAGGATTTTATGTTTTAGGAGAGAATATTTACAGAGGTATAATTGATCTTTATATCACAATGCATTCCATTTCCATGCAAAATTTTCAAACCCCATAGAACCAAACTAAAGACTTTAAATCAAATCTTGGGTATCCCTATCATTCTCTCATTATGATCTCGTTTCCTCTAGCCAATTTAACTACCAAATGATCATTGCACATAACAATACCTCAAATTATTCATCTTGCCTAGATAATGCATCTACCACCACATTTTTTTTTCTCGTATATATTTCAAAATCATATCCTAACATTTTAACCACCCATTTCTATTGTTCTTCTGATGACAATGATTTTTCCAATAAATGTTTGAGGCTATCATGATTAGTCTTTACCTAAAAGTGTTGACCCATCATATAAGGTCTCCATTATTTGAATGCATATAGAATAACCATCGTCTCTTTCTCACATATTAGCTTGAGCCTATTTTTTCCCTTTAATCAATGACTCTCGAATGAAAGTGGTCAACCTTATTGCATGAGTACATCCCCCATGCCATATCCAGATGCATCACAATTAACAAAAATAGTTTTATAAAAATTAGGGGTAGCTAAAACTAGAGTGGCACACATAACCATTTTTAGTTATTCAAACACCTTGGTAGTTGTTTCAGCCCACTAAAAGGAGTCTTTTATCAACAAGGATGTGAGTGGGGATGTGATGCTACCATAATTTTTGACAAATTTGTGATAGTAACCTGTTAGCCCTAGGAATTTGTGAAGGTTCTTGAGGGTCCCAGGCACTTTCCATTCCACCATCGCCTAGATATTTTTAGTATCAACTTTCATTCCTTCATGTGAAATAATATGACCCAAGCACTCCACCTATCTAAAACCAAAAACATATTTGGAAGGTTTAGCATAAAGTTGATATTATTCCATAATCAAAAGTACTTACTTCACATGCTTCAAATGGTCTTCCCAATTTTTTGTAAATGAGCATGTCATCAAAAATCACCAACACAAACTTTCTCAAAAATGGCCTAAAAATAATAGTCTTTCTCAAAAATGGCCTAAAAATAATAGTCATCAAACTCTGGAATGTAGATGGTGCATTTGTGAGACCAAAGGCATGACCATAAACTCATAATGGCCTTCATGAGTTTCAAAATTTATTTTAGGTATGTCCTCTTCACGGATTCGAATCTGATGATACCTAGAAAAAAGATCTAATTCAGTAAAATAAACAACACCATGCAACTCATTAATTAATAGAATATGAAACTTATCTTTTATGATGTACTTGTTGAGTTCTCTATAGTTTGGGAACATCTTCCAAGTGTCATCTTTCGTATGCATCATGACCACTAGGGAGGAATATTCACTTTGGCTATGTCTAATAATTCCTGCCTCCAACATCTCCTATACCATATTTTCAATTTCACTCTTATGGGAATATGAATACACATAGGGTCTGATGTTGGGTGATGTACTAATTGGAAGTAGTCTCATGGCATGATCATGCACTTTGTTTGGTGGAAGTCATTTTGACATGGAAGTAGTTGAACTTCTATGGAAAACAATCATGAAATGAATCCTTCAAAATATTTTTTGAACATCTTTGTCATCTGGTGAGAACCAACCAATTATGGAGATTTATCCCGTAAACCACACAGTTCAAATATCTTGCCTTCTGAATGAAAACACATGAACAATTCTTGGAACTTCATCTCAATTGTGCCCAAAGTAGTGAACCATTACACTCCCCAAAAATGTTAACCCTACCTATGAGAATAACAAACATAGTAGAATATAATAGGTAGTCTCCCATATCAAGCTTAATACTAGGCATTTGCCATAACAGTTGACTATACTACCATTTGTAATCATGACCTAAAATTCTAGAGCCGGGTAAATGAAATAATTCAAATGAGTAGCCATCTTATTATTGAAGAAGTTGTGTGGAATCTCAAAGTTAATTAACATAATTACATTCTATTTCTTGAGGAAACCCACCACCTTAAGATTTTGAGGAGTACTAATACCTGAAAGTGCATGATAAGAAATAGTAAGTTGGGAATCTTTAGATTCATCCTCAGGTTCTTCCAGACCTGCACTCGAAGCCTCATCATCTTCTTCATCCTCATTGGCACCTTCAATGTAATTTTTTTTTTAACACATATATGCTCTTTGCTTTATTTGATATCATAGCCAAAACAAAACCCTTTCACACGCTTCTCTTCAATTCACTGAGGGGTCAATCTTGTAGGCTGAGGAAATGATGGGGCTGGGAAATTACATTTGCAAACATTAACAAAAGGTATTCATTTGACCAAATATTTTTCTTCTATCATGCATACCATTGGTATGGATTCAAATATTGAACTGGGACTAAACATGTGAACCTCTTTTTGGGTGTTATCTTTGAGGGCACCCAAGATCAGGCCAGTCAAATTTGCCTCAGTGATGTCATCCACATGTACGAAGAGATTTTAGAATTGATGAATATAATTCTTCACACTCCTTATTTGACGTAGTTTGGCTAGCTGAATAAATTAGTTTACTAAGACATTATTGTGATAGTGGAGTTGCAACTCCTCATAAAATACATACCATGTAACCTGAAGGCCCTTCTTTTTTATTTTAAGCACACAACCATCTATACCAAGTGAACTATTCAGGTTCCATATACAGAGAGGCCATGACCATCTTTTGCACTCATGGAGTTTGATGTAGATCAAATAAATATTCAATTTGATTGATCTAAGTGAGTGGATCCTCACCATCAAACTTGCACAAGTCTACTTTGGGCAACAACTACTTCAGACTAGGATTTGAGGTGTGATTGTTTGAATGGGGAGAATCGAATTGGAGTGGTGGAGGATTATTTTGTGAAGGCTGAGTTATAACTTTGGGCATTTCCTAGTTATAAGTGTCAATTGATCCTTTAAAACATTTAGGTCCCCTCTTACTGTTGTCAACCTGGAGCTACGCCCTGGTTCGAGGACATGCATGAAACAGCCAGTCCTCTATCCGGTTGAAACAATGGGATCTTCTCATGAGGGTGGGTGCCTCAATAGTGAGAAGAACCTCTAGAGAAGGCTGGTTCCTGTATGATGTATCAGTGAATATTCCTACTCTACGCTGCTGACTACCGTGGAAAAGGGAGAAAGAAAACTTAAAGGGGAAATCCTACCTAAAAGGGGTGATACATCAAGATTTTGATCCACTCAATTTGGAACCTTGAACACTAAATGAACAAGGGAGAAGGAAGACCTTAGACTTCAAATTATTTCATGCAGAGGTTCGATTTGATAACTAAATACTGAGGAAAAATGATGGAGAGAGGTCTGATAAAAAACACTTTGCAACCACCTAACATCCACTTACAATTTCAGCAAAAGACAATAAAGAACAGTTTAACATGACCTGCACAAGGATAATATAGCAACTAGGTACGAAACACAATTTGGGAAGGGAGAAAACTCTACTACTTATGCAAATTGCTGAAGAAATATACACTATGCCAACTCTTGAAATCTGAAAGTATAGTCTTTCCATTGATCGAAGAGGTTACACAACTCACCAATGGTAGAGTCTGGTCTAACCAAGAGGGATTGGATGATTTTAATCAAGGCTGAAAGCCATTATATAGAAAATTACAAGAGGCCAAAGATAGGCGTATAAACTTGGAGAGAAAATTCACTTTGGTTAACTCAAGGCTTTACTTGGCCTTTCAATAAAATATATTTTCCCCTTTGACCTTGCATGCAGCCCATTCGCTTGATGAAGCAAACTTATCTTTGTTAGGAACCGCCCACCTCCTTTTACATGGAAATCTTCTAGTGGTTGCGACGTTTGATCATTTAGTCAACTCTAAATCTGGACTAGTCAACTCCTCGTTCGAACTCGAAACTCTTGCTAAAGCTGAGTTAGACTTTCGAATGCATGAGCTGCATGGAGATGAATAGGTCTTTAATAATCAGTCACTAAAACTTTGACCGTTTATTCAAAAATAGCTCTTATGTCCGAAAATAGCTCTTGCTTGCATGTATTTCATTCTATTATGATTTGTTGTTCATATCTATTTCTGGCGGGATTCTATATTCGGATGTATTAGTCTAATTATACCCGGTTCATATTTTCTTGCAGAATTCTAGCTTTATCCTGCTCCAACGGTTACTTCCCGCAGACAAAATTTGACGGCATACGGGACGTCACCAAAAGTTGTTGTATTTCCTTCAGCTATATTTCTTCAGGTTTATTTCTGCCCATTTTCCTTTACTCTTATTTGTTCATGCTTTTTCTCGTGGTCTTTTGCTCTGTCGGCCTTTTGTATTGAACGCTAATTCATATTATCGCGGACTTCTTTTGATTGTCTTTGCCTTTTTCCTGCAGGTTTAATTTTCCTCGGGGTTATTTGTCCAAATTTCTTCAAACTTTTTATCCAAAGGAATTCCTTTGGACAAAAAGTCCAAAGGTTCCCTTCGCTTTATTTCTTGCAGCCTTTTTGATTTGTCTAAGCCTCCGTGGACACTTTCGAATTTCTTCAGACTTTTTGTCCAAAGGGCAAAAAAGCCAAGACCAGAGAAGGAATGAATTTCTTCAGACTTTTTGTCTGAAGGAATTCCTTCGGACAAAAATTTGGAAGAAATTCATTCCTTCTCTCGTCTTGGCTTTTTTGCAACTTTTTGACTTTTCTCGGGATTTCTTCTCTGTGTAAGTCATTTCAGAATTCCTTCGGACAAAAAGTCTGAAGGAATTCAGAAATGGCATACGACAAAGAAAATTAAGAGAGGACCAAAGGACGTTTCAAAAAGCAAAGACAAAGTAATTGGAATCCTTCAAACTTTTTGTCCGAAGGAATTCCTTCAGATAAAAAGTCCGAAGGAATTCGGAAATGACTTACACAAAGAAGAAATCCCGAGAAAAGTCAAAAAGTTGTAAAAAAGCCAAGACGAGAGAAGGAATGAATTTCTTCAAACTTTTTGTCTGAAGGAATTCCTTTGGACAAAAAGTCTGAAGAAATTCAGAAGTGTCCATGGAGGCTTGGACAAATAAAAAAGGCCGCAAGAAATAAAGCGAAGGGAACCTTCGGACTTTTTGTTCGAAGGAATTCCTTCAAACAAAAAGTCTGAAGAAATTCAGACAAATAACCCCGAGGAATTCCTTCGGACAAAAAGTCTGAAGAAATTCATTCCTTCTCTCGTCTTGGCTTTTTTACAACTTTTTGACTTTTCTCGGGATTTCTTCTCTGTGTAAGTCATTTCCAAATTCCTTCAGACTTTTTGTCTGAAGGAATTCCTTCAGACAAAAAGTCTGAAGGATTCTAATTGCTTTGTATTTGCTTTTTGAAACGTCCTTTGGTCCTCTCTTAATTTTCTTTGTCGTAAGCCATTTCCGAATTCCTTCAGACTTTTTGTCCTTCGAAATTCCTTCGGACAAAAATTCCGAAGGGTTCTTTTCGTTGCCTTTCCCCCCGAAATGTGCCCTTCGGGATTTCAAACATGCCCTTCCACCGACCAATTGCCCTCTGCTAGTGCCCTTCAAAAAAATTGGAGGGCACCCGGGCTTTTTGTAAAGGTCTATGAATTTGGTCTTCTTCTTGCCCGAAGGGTAGGTGCCCTTCGGGATTGTTGTAAGTGTCCCTTCCAAATTAATCTTTTGGCTTAACTTTTGCGGACTTTATGTCTTGTGGTCCTCCGAATTCCCTTAGACTATTTATTCGAAGGAATTCCTTCGGACAAAAGTCTGAAGGATATCCCTTCTTCCTCCTAAGTGCTTTCCTGATTAAGTCCATAGAAAATTTTACTGAGTGAGTCCGTAGAAAATTTCATTGAGTGAGTCCATAGAAAATTTCATTGAGTGAGTCCGTAGAAAATTTTCTGGTGCAAGAGAAAATCTGATTTGTGGAAGATTTGTCAACACTTACCTCAATGATGTCCCCTTTGATCGCATTGAGATCATCTTTCTACACCATGCTTTGTAAATCTGATTGAAGTTGGTGAACTGCCTAAGAAATAAATGGATCACAAGTGTCAAACTTCATGTTGTCCTTATGAGTAGTTTTCAAAGTTTATTGCCCTTTCCTGCATTTGCGAGTGTTAGGACTAGCCATACACAAACCCTAAGATGCAGGGTTTCATCCCTGAAAAAAATGTATCAACAAATTCTAACATCATGATCATCTCACAAAGATGAATCCAATGACTACTAATGTGCACAAAGGTGAAAAATTTTGGTCTAAAAAGTGTACTGATATATTATATTGCTGCCATAATGTTACTGAGACGAATCCAATGACTACTAATTTGCATAAGGGTGAATTTTTTTCCAAACCTTATTTAGCTACTTTTTAAAAAAGCACTTCAAACAATACTATAATGATGAATAAATAAAATTATTCCTTGATTGCAAGTTATGTTTTTTTGATCATTCCACTTGGAAGAGACCCTCAACATCATATCAAAAAAAAATGTCATAGAAATTTACCCAAATCAAAGCTCTTACACCGCTTATAATGAAATTACTTAGATGTTCATATAATATAATATTATATTGCATAAATAAGAGCAAAATATGTAGATCCGCAACAATAATTGACAGAAGAGTAAAATGTTTGACAAATATAACCTAGCCATTTCAAGGGGGCAACCTCCACAACAATGCAGTAAGATTAGAAATCACAATACGTCGATCAAATATTAACCACTACCTCTTCCATATACATACTTAGCCATGGTTATTCCATAAGTTGACCTTACTAAGAATATATATAGATGCGACAAGATAATATAAGAGGTATGCAAGCCACAAATTGGCCATACATGTCCCTATAAATGTCATAGATTAAAAACGTAACACACAACATCTTGAAAAAACCTAAAAAAATGAGGGAGTCATTGAGGGGCATGTGCTATCTTTCCATTATTATCAGAGACTAGCTCTTAAAAAATTTGAAAATTAACACTCAATGCAATTCAACAGACAATCATGGATGCAATCTTTAATCCTTATATGACATTTCATTGGCATGAACAAATGACACAATGTAATATGAAGACTCTAAACCAAATTCTTCTCTAAACACTTCAATTTTTGCTCTTCAATAAATGATAGATTCTTGCTTTTAATTCACTTATCACTCTTGACCTTTCACTTGTAATCACATGTCATTCACTTGTTGTATATGTACCAACACCCATGTATATTTATAGACTTCTCAAATTCAAATTAGGACTCTATTGGCCTATAAAGTGACACATAATGGGTAGAAAAGAGGAACCCAAAGCATGGAAGACCCAAAAGAAGGCCCAAGAAGCCTTGCCAGGCAAAGAGTTAAGAATGTAACGATACATTCCTAGCCAACTAGGATCATATTGCTACGATCTTGACAAAAACATAGAAAATAATAAAAGATAAGAGAAAACATGGAGGAGATAGAAAACTAGATGAAGGGGGCAAAAATAAGACCTAAAACACTAGAAACACGTGCCAATAAGAGCCCAATATGAACTAATAATCAATAAACATACAAATACCTCCTAAAATAATATATTTTGATAATTAAAACCACCCCAAACAAATATTATGTGTTTACTATAGAAAAGTGATAACAAAAATGTTGGCTTGTGAAACAAGCTTACCCTTCAACTCAAAGTTTATCACTATTTAACTAAAAAGTCATAAATATATGAAAAATAAAAATAAAAAATTATATTAATATTTGTAAATAATCAAAATAAATCAATAAAATTTAAATGCATTAAATATACTAAACATGGGTTATATAAAAATATAGTTCAAATAAAAATCCGATTTGAATCAATATTAAAATTAAAAGGGACAACATGAGGTGGGTGTACCAAAACACCAAAGCCCATGTTGTAAGAAATGAAATAAAAGCCGTTGCGAGAGAAGCCAAGAGAGGTGTTGAAGATAATCACTAATCAAGAAGGGCCATCATCATTAATAATCTTAAATGACCTTGTAAAGTCTTTAATGTTTTTTTGAAAAATACAAGAAAAAAACCATTTTTAAAGTTCAAAATGTCTTAAGGCGTGTGCTTGCAATACAAGGGGCACACAAGAGTACCCTAAGTGGATGGATTGCGTGAAGGGAAGCTTGATAATTACACAGCCTCTCCTACGAACATATTAATATTAAAAACCAATGAATCCCTTCTGTATTCCGTGAATGCATCCAAGGATCGTTTTTGTTTTCCAAATTAAAAACGCTGCTCCACACTTTCAATGATGACCACTAAGTGTCTTCTTTGCTTTTTTCTCCTCGTGATCGGAGGCATATTCGCAGCCAGGGCCGATGTTATCCATCTAAACGCCGATACTTTCACAGACAAGGTAAAATTCCTTTGTTCCTCCTCCTTTATGTTTGTATCAACGGAATACACATGTATTTTTCAGCCTAAAATCACTATATAGCTGTGTCAACATGAAAATTTGCGTGTATAACTTAGTTCTGAGGTTTCCGGGATCTGGGCATCGATGCAGGGCATAAGTTTTCCATGCCCACAAGTCGTTCAAAAGGTTTATTGAATTTCAGTAGCCGTTTAGAAATCTTGTATTGCATTGCACTTGTAGATGCTTAAAAGTTTTGGGTATTGTAGGTTTGCCATGCAGCACACCCATGTCTGATTGAAACTTTCCTAATTTTAAACTCGTGTTTTTTTCCCGAGTTAATCGCTCCCTTCTTAACCACGAGATAGGCGTTATTTGCCTTACATGCCCCGACTGACAATATGCATTTTACCAAATTCACTCAGCGCTTGCACCTGCCTCCTCAGTTGAGGTACTCCACAATCTTGCACTTGGTATGCCACACCCAGAAATGGATGCAGTATATTACATGTTTTTTGCATTTGGACTCATCAGTTTAAGCATGCCACACCCAGAATTGGATCTGCTATAATGCTGCAACCAGAACTGAATGCAATGTATTATGCATATCTGGCATGTGGCCTCATCAATGAAGCGCTGTATATTACTCGAGTTTTGACCATGAACATGTGTGGGCATTTGAACATGGGGCTCTGCTATGAAAACTCTGTTGAGTTACCACTTGAGCTCATCTCAATTCACCTAATTTTAGAGTAGCTGTTTTGTGATGCCAATATCGTGTCTTTGTGACCAGAGTTAGATTTTGGATAAAAGAGAAATGGGTCCGCTTTTGAGCTGTTTGTAGGATATACGTTTTTTTATCTTATCTTTAGTTATCAAATACATTAACTATATTTTCAGGCTTGTCATATTCTTATGGAAGGGAGGAACTCTTTATTAAAAGAGCCTGAACTAGATGGCCGCTAAGAGCAAAAACGATGAAGAAGAGGAGGAAAGTATGGAATCCCCAATTTTGGATGGTATCAAGTGTGCTTATGACTTAGAACTTAAGTGGAGCTCTCATGATGTCGTTTACTTTATTTATAGTGATTTATGATTGCAATTGTAATAGACCTAGTCTGTTGAACCATCAGGTTTAAGCAATGCTATAGCTTCCTTATCTTTGAGGGATATATCAGTTTGTTCCCATGAATGATTTATTATTCATGTAATTGTAAAGGACCCTGTGATGGAACCATCAAAATTCTATGACTGAAATATCACCTTCATTTAAGAGGGTTACATCGATTTGTTGAACCACCAGGTTTAAGGAATGCTATAACTTCCTTGTCTTTGAGGGTTAAATCAATTTGTTCCCATGATTATTTTCTTATTCGTGTAATTGTAAAGGAGCCTGTAATTATCGCCTTTATTTAAGAGGGTTAAATCAATTTTTTGCTGTGATTGCCTTAGTCTCACATATCTTCTATGGGTTAATATTTTGCATCCGTTGCACATTTTGTTAGTTAATCAGGAGCAGGTTACCTGCTGTTGTGTGATTTCCACCCAAATTAAGGTAGACTTGTACTAGCCACAGATTTAACCCTTACAATCCAAAAATCAGTCAGTAGTATTATCAAATACAACATTTATTTTTAATTATAAGCAAACATTTCCCAAATATCATGAGGTGAACGATATTCCTTGAAATAGAAAATAATCATGAAAAGTTAAATATTTTTATCAAATCACCCGGAGCAATACGTTGATAGCAACCCTTGCTTTGCAACAAGTTGAGCTCGATGAGAGGACTAAGAAAATCCTTCATTCTAGACTGGTTTGAAAGGAGGTCACTTGCGGTACTTTATTTATCAACACTCAAGGGGAAATTTGTTGCAGCCAACAATATCGTTAACATATTAATAAATGGCAACCGATTTATCAGTTATTTCTACCATTTTAGTTTGGAAAATGTAATTTAGAACCAAATAGTTGCAGTCCAGCAGAATGAGAGGGAGCAGCTAATTCATCATAAAAGAATATTGTAACACTGAATTGAATAATTATATTATAACATTTGTGAGCATGAAAAATTATAGAAATTATAAGAGAATATACTATTATGAAGAGCTTAAGTCAAACATTGATCGTTGTCTCAATGGGGGACGAGTTAGAGTTGGCAGTGAGAAGGCGGCAAAGTGCAGAAGGGGAGAACCTGGCCCTCCTTTGGGTGCGAGCAAGCATTTACAGTGTCTTATTCTAAACAGAAGGCCAGGTAAGAAATTTGATGCCACATAAAGAGCCTAGAAGCATAGTAATGCAAAGTTTTTAAGCAAGAAGAGGGCTGTGTGAAGAGGTCTGACGAAATTGCAATTGCAATTGTTAGGGTGCAATCCCTTTTCAAGCTGGGTTACCACTTTGAACAAGCATGCTTCCATGTGCATATGCAACGGGCTGTGGCCCAAGTAAATAGCATTGAATGAATGACAAAATATAGAACAAGAAGGCTAAATCAAGGATCCATCTAACTAGTTTTGTTAAGATATTTTCTTTTGTCTAAAAAAGTTATATGGATCTAAATTTAGAGGTGTCTTTTGAATTGTAAACATATCTGGGCTCTATGTAAGATTTGATATTCAAGGTCTTGTTGCACGATGGAATATCTATTTCCTGCTTCGGTATGAGCGATAAATCTTTTTTTGAACGTTATCGAGTGGAAACTTATAGTACCATCTAAGATGGGATTAAATAGATATATGAAATTATTGAACTATTTACGCTTCTGATCACAACTATGTAGAAAAAGAACTAGAGAGGCCTTACTATACATTTGAGCATTTGGATTTTGAAAGTGTTCCATTCACATTCCATTCAAGTATAGGGATGCCAAGGCCATGACTACTGCCATGATTTAAAAAGTTGTCCAAGGAAATTAGAGATAGCTAATGGCATCTAACCATTTCAAGAGGTCAAAGGGTTGAAAAGAAATGGAAATAAGAATACCCCGCCCTTAACCCAAGACTATAGACATAATATTTTGCAATTTGAGAAAACTCATGACAAGTGCTTAAAGCAATATATAATGGTTTGGTCACTAAAGGGACCAAAGAATACTGAAAACATCCATTCAATCTATACAAAGAGGGAGATGAGGACTAGATGATTCAAACAACTGGCTTAAAGTATACACTTGTCTCCTATCAAGAAGTAGGGAACAATATTAACAAGATTAAGGAGGGGTTTTGGGAGGAAGCTTGGTTTTGAAGGGGTAATTGATTAAAAATATATAATTCTATAGGAATGTAAAGGAGGAGATTACAATAAATGTGAATATTGTACAACCTAGATGAGTTCCTCAAGTTATAGTAGGGATCTATACAATAACTTGAATAATGTAAAATTCCTCTAGAGAAGAAGCCCTTCCTTCTCACGGAGCAAACTATTTAGACATGGAAAACAAACTAATATGGAATTATCTCTTGAAAATATGTCTTAGAGAAGTAAAAGAGAATGGCTTAACAAAGGTCCTTGCATGGAACAAGAGGTTTAGATGCCTATGTCTACTTTAGAATACATGAACATAACACTATATACATAATGTCTGCACAAATATTATGATATACAAAAGATGCAAGCAACGATGCACAAGAAAGACACTTACACAAAATTAGATAAATAGGAATGCTTTCATTATTCATGTGTACCATGTATACATGGATGGAGATTCGTAAATGCAATGACCCCAATAGGAAACATGGGAAAGAACATGGTAGGTACGATGATTGATCTCAATGGTCTGCTCATATTCTTTCCACAATTTTCAATAATAAAAAAATTCAAACATAGTTCATCAGATCATAAAATCTTGTATGATCATTCCTTACGTAAACACATACTTTATAGTTATTAACTCAACATGGATAAACATTTGTCACTATAACTGTTGTCTATATCTATTTCCCATTAAAGAACTTGATGTCTCGTTGATAGCAATAAAAAAGTATACTGGGGTTTAAGTATTGTGTATACCTGTAGATAAAACTGGAACTGAAAATTTGAATTCAAATAAATCTTTAGTACCAGAGCGAGGTGTCTTGGAAATTGTAACTTTTAATTAGACTCTAGGTAGCCTTCTTGTTGAGGGCAGCTTATTCCCTTTGATCATTTTGGTAATTTGAACAAGTTCCCTTGTTGCGATACCAGATTCTCAGTTCTGAATTTAGGATGGACAACTATAATATATTAATACCTAACAATATGCAATGTACTGGAATGAACACAATGGACAATGATCACACAGATGAAGTATTGTTCACACACAAAAAAAATCACATCAGCACACAAGAATATAATTAAGAAAGCAGATTATCTTCATAATATGACACATGATGTACATGTCTCCAATATTGTTAGGTATGGTCTTCTTGTAATGATATATTGATGTGTTGTATCTGTTGTCTCCAAATCTTGCACCCTAGAAGAGGGTGTTCAGGCCTCCTCCAGATTTGGGCAACGTTGGGACATTTCCAGGCATGTGGGTGTGCCTATAGGTGGAAATGAACCTCTAGGTTTGAAGGGCTAGCTCCCTGTATATGAGTCTTTGCAAAACCACTGCTGCTGGACCAGCTTTCTCGAAGGGAAAAGAGTTGAAAATTTGCATAAAGGGAAATCTTACTCTAACAGTGGTGATACACCAAGACTACGTTCCACATGAGTATCACATTCCAGTGCACGATGTAGCAAAAACACAGACATTCCCAAGGTCTAAAGAGTCTAACATAAGTGTTTCAACACAGAGGTGAGATGTGCAAGATAACACAAGGTAAATGCGCTGAAAGGCAAACCCTACACATTCCAGAACAATAGTACACATGCAGAAATGCAATACACTCAGACACACACTGTGTGACCAGCTTGACCGAGGACTCTTGTTCAGGCATGAAGAATGAAGGGGTAGGAGGATGAAAAAAACATCACAGGGTGCCACCATACATCACTCGCACACTTAGACAATTGTCTAGAAACATGAAAGAACAGACTTATGCTAATGCCGAAAGGTAGAACGTGATATCATTCCAGTAGGACTCCGCTGTACTGGGTGGCCTTCTTTTCTCTAGCCAAGGGGCTGTATATATAGCAAGGAGAGAGAGAGGAAAGCTTTTGGCGCCAAGGAGAGGAATCAATTTTGTTGGAAGTCTCTATCTTTAGCTGCAACTGACTTTGTCAATGATGCTCATTAGGGCATTCTGATTGATCCATGTTACCCTCCTGGATGCCCTTGGCTTGCCCTCTTGGAGATGCTTTTTCAATGGCTGCTTAACAGAATAGAGCTATGTGGAGATGGCACCAAAAATGGTTGCGACTAAGGGAGCCACATGTTGGAGATTTGTTTCGGCGCCCAACTGCTTCTCCTTGGCTTGTCATGATGCACAATGGTGTGGAGAGTTGTTTTTATTTTGTTTGGCTTTGTCTTTCCCTTTTGATTGGTCCTCAAGGAATGACTCGGATTGGTGATTCAGAGTCATTGATCTGCTGGGCATGGATACATGTGGATTGTCCTCCATTTGTCTTTGACAAGCCAACTCTGCTCCAGCTCACGCGACGTGGCAACTTCTCATTTGTCTGAACAAGACGGTGAACCATGTATTTTCGGAAAGATTGTTTCGGACAAAATGTTCGAAACAATTCTTTTGAGTTTTCACTAAGTGTCCCTTCGAAAACTTTTCGAAGGACACTTTTGTCGAGAAAGACCCTTCGGATTTGTGAAAATGCCCCTTTCGAAGGGTAAGAGACCTTCAAAACTTTGGAAATGTACCCTTCGAAAGGATGGAGTTGCCCTTCGAAAAAGTTGAACTGCCCTTCGGAAGAATTAAACTGCTCTTCAGAAGAATGGAGTGCCCTTCGGAAACTTGAACTGTCCTTCGGAAGAATTGAACTGCCCTTCGGAAGAATGGAGTGCCCTTCAGAAACTTTTAAGACTTTTACCTTGGGAAATCCGAGAGGCATTATCAAGACCATTTCGGTTTTTCTAAACCCTATTAGTTACTCACTTCGGACCTCTCATTGCTCGCTACTTATAGAGCAATTTAAGACTTGCTCCTTGGAAAACCCGAAGTCATGCATCGTTGAAAACCCGCAAAGCATTGGAAGGAGTAATTCGGGTTTGTAAACCCGGATTACTTCTACTCGTGAAATTTTTATAAGTCGAGTCATTCAGAGAACCTGACTTGGTCGTGAGGAGTAACTCGGGTTTATGAGGGGCCAAGACTTGGCTTGTGGAGAACCCGACTTACACTACAATGGAGCCAAAACCCTTTAGCCTCCTTGACTTGTGACTTTGGACCTCTGAAATGACCTGTTCTTGCAATTGCTGTTTGGCTCTCCTTGAAAATGGTTGAACAAATTGTACTGAGGTGATATTTGGTCAACAGTACCCAAAATAAGTTATATCGATCTTTTGGGTACCCATTTGTACCCATTTCCAAGATCTTAAAAACCCATATTTTTGTCTAAGTGGTTGGTTCTTCTTTTGCCGAAAACAAGTATGGATTTTTTTTACAATCATGTGCCTTCTCCTAGTTATTGAAAAGTTCAATTGTTTCATTGTCTTCAAAGTTTTATTTTTCCGATTCATAGAGAGTATTTGGTTTTTTAGACTAGTTGTACAGGTCTTTTCTTGTAAAATTTGTCTTTAATTCCTGATTTCCCCGATATCTTATTGTTTGTTGGACTTTCCAAGCTTTTCGGGAAATTGGATGCCCTTTACAATTCAAGCTTTTTGAGCTTACACATCTTTATGTGCTGATGTTCCCGAGATCTTTATTCATAGGGCATATCATGCTTCTTGGACAAATTGTATACATTTTATAAAGCGAGCCATTATGGCTTTAAAACCCAAAAACCCCAAATTGTCATTAAAAAGGTTTTAAAAGTGAGAAAAGCGGAGAATGAAGACGATCAAGTTCAAATATAAAACTTATCCCATTTTGCTAACTTCCCCAGAAGTGCTTATTTTTGCACATGCCCTAAAATTTTGGACCCCCGATTTTGTTATAAAAGGAATGTCACGCCCTTCATTCCATCTCACAATGTTTCTCTTTGCTATCTTGCTCCTTGCGTTTTTTTACTAACATTCTATAACTCCTACCAACCATTTGTAGGAGTTGTACCCATCCATTTTTGATGAATTGCAAGTCAATCCGAAGCTCTCATCCTTGCGCTCATCGTGATCTAGGCTTGGATTTTCTATGAAAAGTTTCAAATTGCACAGCAACGATTAAGGGTTTCGTAGAATGTTTTTTTACAAGGAACAAAGCAGATGAAAGGTGCGATGCTAGTTTGATCCTAATCCCAAGAGGTCCGCGGTACATCACTCCAAATGAAGGTTTAGATGTGATATATGTGTTTGCAAAAGTAAATATTAAATAAAATGGAGAAAAGAAAAAGTAATAGAACTGGAACAAAAACTACATTAATTTGGGCGTTTGGTACATGGCATACTCTTGAGAAAGATGTATGGTTGTCTACTTTCTACTATCTGCCTGCTATCTAATGCTACAAACACGTATCCATAGGTTATATAGCCATCATATCGATCTATTTGAGCTTCCATGTGTGACTCTTCACCTTTTGACGGTTATGTAGCTTGACCTCCAAATATGGGCTATGCTGGTAGGGTTTATGTCATGAAACAAATTCTTGGAGAGCCATTTGTCTTGGTGCAATATCGCCACGTGGTCATTTGTGTGTTGTGGGGGTTGGGTGCAGATTGGAGTTGTGTGGCATGTTCATGGATGTTGCATAGAGGTTGTGCGCATGGTGCGGGGTTGCATAGGCTTTATAGAGCGCGTTGATGTTGTGTTGTGCAGAACACTGAGTTGCGCAGAATGATGAAAATATTGTTCATTGAAAATTTGGTGGACATTGCCTCGCAAGGGGGGCGCAACCCCTCAAGGGCTAAGCCCTTGACACTTACGTGTTCCATGCCTATCTGGTGAAGTGTGTAATGTGATCTTTTGATGATGTTGCGCGAAACTCATTATGGGAGACTACTTGCTAGATTTCCCTATGTTCGCCATTCCCATGGATGGTGCAAACATTGTATTGGGAGTTCAATGGGTCACTATTTGGGAACGATTGAGTTGAAGTCTTAGGAGTTTTTCATGTGTTTTCATTCATAAGGAAGAACCTTTGAACCATGTGGGCTACGTGCAAAGTCCTCCCTATTGGGTAACATCTCATTAGAGGCAAAGGATTCTTAAAAAGGGAGTGGATGGGTTTGCGGTGCAACGTTTTTCATTAGAAGCACTACCAAAGAAGGTGCATACACTGCCAGATCTACGGGCAATTATAGGGGCACTTAGTAGTTTTTTGAGATATGCCAAAAGGACTACCACCTAAAAGGGGTCTCACAATTATGCCATTTAGCTGGTACCAATGATCCAACCACCTAACATTTGACCTTTATAGGTACCCATATGCATAGAAGAGTGAGATTGAGAAGACGGTACATGAAATGTTTGAGATAGGAATTATCTGGGATAGTCAGATTCCTTATTCATCTCTAGTGGTGATGGTGTGTAAGATGTATAACACCTAGTGCATGGGTCCAGACAACATGGAACTCAACAAGTACACCATCGAAGATAAGTTTCCAATTCCTGTATTGATAATTTACTAGATGAGTTACATGGTTTTGTATACTTTACAAAAAATGATCTTTGCTCAAGTTATCATCAGATCCTAATCAAAGATGAGGATATATGTAAGACAACTTTTTGAACCCATGAGGACCACTATCAATTTCTAGGGATGCCTTTTGGCCTCACAAATGCACCATCTACATTTCAGAGTTTGATGAACTTTGCCTTTTAGCCATTTTTTGCAAAAAAATGTCTTGGTGTTTTTTGATGACATCTTAATATAAACAAAACATTTGCAACATGGCAATCAAGGTTTGAATATTGTGGTACAACACCAGTTGTATAACAAGACTTTCAAGTGTGTTGTTGGAGTCAAGGAGGTGGAGTACTTGGGTCACGTTTCTCATGAAGATGTAAAGGTGGAGCCTCACAAGATCAAGGCCATGGTCAAATGGCAAGTGCCTAAAATCCTCAAGCATCTATGGGAATTCTTAGGGCTCATAGGTTACTATCGCTAATTTATAAAAAAATACTGTAGCATGGCAGTACCACTCCAATTCTAGTAACCCCAAAATTTTCTACAACTTTCATTGTTGAGTGTGATGCTTTGGGGTATGGCGTGGGGGCAGTACTCATGCAAGAAGGATGACCTATTGCTTTTGAGAATCATCAACTCAAGGGTAAGAATTTGTTGAAGCTCATTTATGAGAAAGAAATGATGGCTATCCTTCACACAATGAAACATTGGAGACTTTATTTGATGGGATGACACTTTAAGATAAAGACAAATCATGATAGTCTCAAATACTTTTTAGAAAGGTTATCATCAGAAGAACAACAAAAATAGGTCATGAAGATGTTAGGATATGACTATGAGATCATCTTGCAAGAAAGGAAAGCAGAATGTTGTGGCTAACACACTATCCAAGGAGGATGAGTCAATATAAGTACTATTATGTGCCATATCAATATTATAGGTAGATTTGGTGGAGAAGGCAAAATCAAAGTGGGCAAATCAGATAGACACACATACTCTTATTTTGAAGCTCCAACAAGATTCAAACGTGTCAGACAAATTTTTATGGAAAGGGGATGCACTATGGTACAAGGATCGACTATATCTGTGCAAGAACTCAACCCTTAAGCGAAAGGTTCTTGCGGAGCTACATGTTTCAACAATTGGTAGACACTCAGGGTTCTTGAAGACTTATCATAGAATCAAACAAGAATTGTTTTGGGAAGGGATCAAATGGGAAGTCAAATTTTTTGTGATAGAATGCATGGTGTGTCGTCAAAACAAGGGTGGGACAATTAAGACCTTGGGTCTTCTACAACCATTGTCTATTCCTAGTCAGAGGTGGGGGGAGGTGTTCATTCATCACATGGTTGCCCAAGTCTGAATGGAAAAAATGTCATCATGGTTGTCATGGATAGACTCACCAAATATGCCTAGTCACATCCATTTGCAACAAGTACAGTAGCATCAACTTTTATGGATATAGTTCAAAAGCTACATGGGACCCCAAATATCATAATAAGTGATCGTGATCCTATATTTACCAGCAATTTTTGGACCGTTTTATTTTCTTGCTTGGGTGCTCAGCTAGCTTGTAGCTTGTCATATCCATACCCAATCTGATGGCCAAATTGAGGTGGTTATCAAGTGCTTGGAAGGTTATCTTTGATGTTTAGTTACCGCTAGCATTAGCATAACACTTCTTTCCATACTTCATCCAAAATGTCTCCCTTTGTGGCATTATATGGGTACCAACCACCATCCATCATCATGTCTATGAGGGTTCAACCAAAGGTTTGGGCAGTTGAAGACCACATTTGCCACTAGCAGGAGGTACTCTCTAGTCTTAGAGAGAATTTGGCAATGGCATAGAACCGAAAGAGGCAACAAGCTGACCAACATTGCATGAAAAACATTTTAAAACATGAGATTGTGTTTTTGTGCGATTACAACTATATAAGCCAATTTTTTGAAACAACAGAAGGATAACAAGCTTTCATCTAAGAATTACCATCCTTATCAGGTGTTGTAGAAGATAGTGAAGCATACGAGTTGGAGTTACCTTGTTTTACGAAGATACATCTAGTCTTTCATGTTTCTTGCTTGAAGAAGGTCATTGGACAAAGAGTTTCAACTTAGATTTACTAGAGCTTGATGAGGAGGGAAGAATCATTTTGGAACACGAGGAAATCCTCTAGACACACATAGATGTTGAGGAGGGTGATTACAATGTATTTGATCAAGTGGAAGAATTTGGAGATTGAGGATGTGACATGGGAGAATGAAGCTTTCTTACGAAAGCATCCAATGATTGTAAAATGTCAAGAACAACGCTGGTTTGAAGGAGGGGTATTTGTGCCCCTAACCGCTAGTTGTGTTGGGATATGTGTGGCTGACTTGTGGCTAGCATAACTTTTTACTTGGTCATGATAATTTCTATATCTTTATGTTGGTAGTAGTGTCGGCCTATGAAGTATCCATAGCCATAGTAGAATATATATAGGAGGTAGTGGTTAGCAGTAGATCATCATATTACAAATTCTATTCTTACTACAAGGTTGTGGAGGTTGCCCCCTTGAAGTGGTTTAGTCATATAATTCCAGTATTTTGTTTTGCTTGCAATCATCTTGTGTGGATCTGCTCTATGCTGCTCTTATTATTATGATATACCGCTGTTGATATTTATATTTACATCCATTGTTGTGGATCTGCTTTGCCTATCTAAGTAATTTCATTACATTATGGAACCTTATGTGACTTAAAAGTTTGTTATGGCTGTGACTTGCTACATTTGTATCTCAAAGGCTATAAATAGAGCCTTCGGCATGTGGGAAAAGACTTTGATACAAATAGCTCCACTTTAGCTTTGTATTTAGCAAGAAAAAATATATAATAAAATTAAAACTTTGTGTCTATCTTGTCCATGCGAATGTTGTTACCACTCTCTTTATTTGATAATGCACATTCTATTTATTTCAGCAAATATGTTGCAGCAAATCATTATAATCCCTACATTTATTCTTTTCTTTTGCATGTGAGTTGAACTTTTCATTTATTCGGCAATGCGATATAAAATTTATTGGGCATTGCAATCTAAGGTTTTTTTATGTTTATCAGTAGTTTCATACATGCAAACCCTCCTATTCAATTTCCTGTATATTTTTTAAGTCTTTAGTTAGTAGTTTCAGTTTTGGATTTAATATAGGGAATCTCCCCTCATGATAGAGGAGGGACATTGTCCCACACACTGTTGCGAAATCTGCATTTTTGCCCAACCGATGAAATATTTTGCCAACAAGATGGACCCCAGATAATTATCCCTAATCCATGGTGAATAACCCACATTAGTATTGTTGTTGAGGGAATAGTTATAGTAGTTGACTCCAACAGTCCTGTAGATGAATTCTGCAACACCAAAAATTAAAATGAACTTAAATGACTTTCATACATCAGAATGTTAGACAACAACTCTTCTACTCAACTTTATTTCTTTACCATGCGCAAACTCAAGTCAATTGGCCAATATTGGATTTAATGACTGGATGTAATCAATATTTGTACTCTTCCTGAAAGAAACTGTGAAGAAAATTAATACTACCTCTCCATGACAATTATAGAGTAGCAGAATGATGTCTGCTGTCAATTTTTTTTTATGGAAAAAATCAATTAGGCAGTTAGAAACATGGAAACAATAAAGGCTTATTGGATTGGAACTTCTGACGTGACTTGTATGAATCATCATCGGATATTGACATATTGTAAAAAAGGATCTCTTGGAGATGGTTAGAGAATCACAGGAGTTAGCCAGGTCTGAGGATTTATAAATTCTACTTTCTTGGCCTAGATCCCCAAAGTTAAAGAAATGTGCCCATTTGAGAGGACTCTTTCTATAGATTCTTTTGTTTTACAAAAAATTACGTTATTGTTAAGTTAAAAGAAATAAGAAGCAAGTCACCTTAACCCCTTTATAACAACAGGCTTAGCTAAAGAGGCAGCGATTGTGTAGGTAAAGATGGATCGGGCAGACTATCTGGAAACCATCACGGTAAAGGATGAGATAGGCTGACCCATGTGAGGAGGATATGCAGCCATAGGTAGTACGAAAAGGAAGAGTTTCTAGGCCTCCCTATGAAGGGCCAATTTCACTGTTACTGAGTTGTATAATTACACCAGAGGGGCTCATTTTGCAATCATAAAAAATCTGTTTTCTCTCACATATTGTGCAGATTTTATAACATAAATGTAGCAAACTAATCAAAATCTGGTATATGTATGAGTCATAATTAAGTCTTTTATTGTGAATTTGTGATCATTCTCATGGCAACTTCAGACCAAGTGTGAATTTCTTGCATCATACGTTTAAGATGTAATCTTTCTAATTCTTGTTTGTGATTTGATAATAATCTTTATGAATGATGCATCATATTTTTGTCATGAATATATGGATGCATAGACCTTAGATGCATAGCCTAGGATGACATATAAGTTCTATTCGAGTAAGATCTCTATTGATGAAATTGGAGAGGGCATTGGAAATCCAACTACCATTTAGTGGTCCTTAAGGATATGGTTGAGTTCGTTGAAACCATGAAATAGTGAGCTCAATTCCCAATAGGCTAGTGACATTCAATGTCAAATGGCACCTCTTGGGCTGGTACACTAGATTTGACAATGGCCATATTCTTTATAGTCACTGTTTAAGTGCATTTCACACTAACCTCAAACTTTAATCGTTTCTTGGCAATATCACAGGGACAAAGAGACTGGTCTGAAGCAGTATGCTAACATTGATTTGGCACAATCTGCAATTTTATGACTATATTAATCCCTTACCCATAATTTTCCTTCCCTTGTTGATACCTTCTCTTATTTCCCTAATTGTGTCCGCATTCATGTTTTTTCATAAATTCTATGATCATATTCTTCCCTTTTTTTTTAATGTATGTGGCCATATTCTTCCCCATTGTTGAATTTAAGCTTTCCTTCATGCATTTAGAAATGCATGTGGCTAGATTCGTTTTAGTGCAGGTTTGTCATCTGGGGTGTGGTCCATGATGGATACCTCGTTATATGGAATTCATTCAATTGGAGTCCTAATAAAGCATATTTATCATAGTTACCTAAAACTCTAGGACAGCAATTTTTAACCAAATTTTGGGTACGGCGGAGGATGGCAATTAAAACAATATATACATATTAAACATATACAAATAAACTTACAAAATAACTTAAAGAAACTAAAATAAGCTGAAATTCAAATAATAAATTGAAATTTAAACAATATGAATAAATAACTAAATACTAAGTTGCCGATACAGATACGGGTACGAGAATCAGATACGGGGATACGGGGATTTTTTTTGGGTTTGGATATGGCTGTACAAAAATATAAATAAAAAATAAAAAATATTAAAATATAGCCATATAAGCAAATTTAACCACATAATATGCATAGAGGAAACAAAATAAGTTAAATAACCACAAAATATACTCATAATTCAATGCCAAATGTCATAATTTTCAATGGTCGAACTTATATTAGTTTTATAACAGGTACATGGTGCAAATGTTACAATGTATGGACAAAAATAAAGACAAATCAGCATTTTCATGATTCACTATATTCATTTTCATCTTTGGCTGTGATGTCTTCATCATCATGCGGTTCATTTGAGAGTTAAAAATGCAATGAAAGGTAAATGTGTTGTTATCTTTTGATAAAATGAGTGTGAATGCTGCTTTTAGGGTTGGGAATCCACTTTAGTTTGTTTTTAATTGTATTTTGAAGTCCATGTTTGACTTTTCATTGGGCGAAGCCGCGAAATTGAAAAAAATAAAATAAAAAATGTTTTTAATGTCTGGGAGCGTGGGGATACGTCCGGATATGTCACCCAGATGTATCTGAGTGTATTTGCAACCCAGGGACGCTCCCTGGGTGTATCCACCACGTTCCAGTATCCGGGAGCGTTTCCCCCACTAAATAAAATCAGTATGATTAATTGTTAATCCGAAATTGTCAATGATAGATAAGACTAACATAGACTAAATAAAATCAGTATGATTAAATAAAATAAAATCAGTATGAGGGGCGTATCCGGTAACATAGACTAAATAAAATCAGTATGATTAATTGTTAATCCAAAACTGTCAATGATAGATAAGATAAGATAAATATATTAATGTCCAACTAATGACCACAAAAGCTATAATAACATGCTAAGTTGAGATGTCATTAAAATGTCCAATCTTAAATTTCACATCTGTTTGAACGTCATATGGGAGTTTTTCTTATTGCTTGGAGAAGGTGATTGGAGAATTGTGATATCTTGAGCATTCAGTGGAGTTTGGAGCCTGTTCTTTTTGTTCTGGAAATATTTTTTTTAAGCCCAATGCAGTGGTTCAGCTGGATTGAGACCTTCTGCCACCAATTAGCGGGAAATTTGTGGAGTATGTAATGGAGTCTTTAATCAGATAGGCAGGCATTCTTTCAGATAAATATATTCAAGGTATTTGTACTGGTATTTAAATATTTAAAATACAAATAAATTAAACAAATGAAAGGTAACTTTAAAAAAATTTGGGGACATCAGGAAGTCCCCAAATCGCCCCTAAAAAGGGGTACTTTCTGGGGATCACCCTTTTTTTTCAAAATTTGGGTAATTTTGGGGGATGCTTACCTCCCATCCCACCATCCCCAAGATGTCCCGGGCGTTCTGGACATCTGCAGGACAGGTGGGATGCATCCCCACATAACTATGATGTTTATATGGCACTGAAAACACAAGTGCAGAATTTTCAGGGATTCACGAGACTTTTATTAATGTGATTCAAGTGGGAATGTGTCAAATTGAGTCCTTGACTCATAGTGGGTTATCTTGAATTGGTTACTGTTCCTCGAGGAATTTGCCATAAGAGACTGTATATAGGCGATTCATGGTATACCAATCATGGACATATGGCTATATGGTAAGCATTCCCTGTTTGCTAGAAACCTTTATTGAATTTAAAAAAATAGAAACATGTATTGGATTACTGACATATCCTTGAGGCTTTTATCACGTGTAAGAGACTTACTAGATAGGCTTTATGCGGTTGAGCTGTCATTAACACATGATAGGTTGGTAGTTATTTGAATTTTATTGACTGTGGTTCATAAGAGGCCAATAAAATCATCTATGCACGGTTGTTATTACAGTTTGCAGCATAGCATGGATGGAAGGGAATCTGGAGTCAAATTGGTCATTTTTTTGGGAGTCAAATTGGTCATATTTTTGGGCAAATGTGACGACTTTAGTAGATTTTGGGATTTATATGATTGCTTATGATGGTGTGTTTCTGAAGATTCACAGAAGTTCTCCTCTGTGAAAAGTACTACGGTAGTCATGAAAAGAACTCACTGGTGGATTTTATCAGATCGACTTTATTGGGTACCTCAATGTCCACTCGTACAAAAGAATGCCATGCTGGATTTAGCATACTTGCAATTACAGTTGCAGCAGAACTTCAAAGCACAAGAAATTTGAATCTTGTTAAATCCTTTCTTATTCCATTTTTATTAATGAAAATTTATGAATGTTCAATGAAGTATTTACCAGGAGAATTTTAATCTTTAATCTAATGACTTAAGCACATAAGATGCTTATTCTGTAAACCCTGCAGGTCCTTTCAAAATTTGAAAATTGTTCATATTTATTTTAAACATGATGCATGAAGTTTTTTGCTATGGGATACTGGATTGTGTCATCTTATCAAAGTGTTCTGCAATGCATTTCATTTTTTTTCAATGTGACTCTATGGCCAATGTGCTTAAAATTGGCAGAAAATTTGTAAAATCTAAATGGAATGTTGAACAGATATAAGAAAGCAATAGCTTGGGATGAACATTCCAAATTATCCATATTGAAATGTATCGTAGGATAGATCTGGCTTGTATTATTCAGAGATGAGCCTCTTTGGTTTGATTTGTCATGCCATACATTAGATCAATGATTCCATTTGATTGTGCCTGTTCCTGGTTATATGGGGTTGTAACATAGCTAAACATATTTTTTCACTTGTTGATTCAGATAAAAGAGAAGGATACTCTCTGGTTTGTTCAATTTTGTGTGCCTTGGTGCAAACACTGGTACATCCTTAAATCGGAAGTTTGTCTTATTAGTAATTCTCGATATCATCCTTGCTGCTTCTTAGAGAAATGCTGCTGGTTTTCCATTCTGTTTTCTATTTTCTATTTTCTGTTTTCTGTGGGTTCCTTATCTGGCTTGGAGAACTTTAATTTTTAATTATGTTTACTTGTTAAATTGATAGAAGATCAATTGTTATTTACAGCAAGAAGATAGACTTTTTGTGGGAGGAATTTGGGAAGGCTGTTGAAGGTGAGGATTCAGTGGAGATAGCACAGGTGGATTGCAGCACAAGTAAACCAGTTTGTTCAAAAGTTGATATTCATTCATATCCTACTTTTAAACTATTTTACAATGGAGAAGAATATGAAAAGTACACAGGTATTTATTTTTATCTTCACCTAGAGCACAGATAAGCACACACAATTAGATCATTGCTGTTCTATTTATTTTGATGTGGACAGGACGCTATGATGTAGGCACTTATGGGTGGCTAATAGATAAAAAGTTAAATGTCAGAGAATTTTTAGTTCATGGTTGTACCATCCAGCTACGTATACCTGATGTCTAACATTTCATCAGAGCTATAGTAGGGTTTCATTTTTCTTTTTGGAAACAGGCATCTGAAAGATTAAAAAAGGGTTGATTGCATGCCAAAATGCCATCAACCCATGTTTGAGGATTTGGAAGATTCCATTAGATAGTTCATCGGATGGCCAAGTAAAGAATATGCTGGGTACTCTTCCAACATAGGTGATGAGTGGCAACATGCCAGCTACACTGCCCACATTAAGAGAATCAACAATTTTTCTAGAAGCCTCTAGTCTGGCCGATACTTCAGATGCCAAACTTGCTTTAAAAACAGGCAATTCTTCTCAGGAAAAGTTGGCTTTATCTCTAAAAGTTGCCTTACATCTTTATCTCAAAAGAAAAAAAATACCTGTTAGGTGGTAGTGTTCCATGTTCCGATATTTCTTGCCATGCTGCCTGATCAGCCACAAATTTGCTAAAATTGCCCCCTTTCTATGCAGAAGGGTGATCAGACAAGCACATTTTGATGAGACCGAATTTTTGAGTATTTGGGCAACCTGGCCAGATTTGACAATGTACAATGCATTTATCCAGTCCATTAATAATTTGATATTGAGATTTTGTTATTTCAGGGCACCAGTAGGCAATTATATTTTGAGATCTTGGAGACTACTTGTAAAATTTATTTTTCAACCAAAACAATGATTACAAATAAACACGATATGGTGAGCAAAATTCATAAAGTACCAAATTAGCTACTTTAACGGCGATTAATTTACTACTTAAAAGAAATAATTTATATATAGATAACTAAATTTAAAAAAATGGAGATTCCTTAGTAATGTGTGTTTGTTTTCTGGTCATATTGGCTATTATAGGATATTCAGTCAAAACGTTGTAGAAGTAGCCCTTCTATTGGATGTATCAACCAGAAAGGAGTGCTTTTTGAATGAAAGGAGGAATAACAAATGGATTTTGATGATGGGTGGGGGGAATAATTTCACAAGCTAACAGCTTCATGTGCTCGACCTAACTCTATATCAGACCATTGCAAAGAAAGCCAAATACGAGCATGAGGTCCAAGCTTCTACATAACTCTATATCAGCCCATTTCAAAGAAAGCCAAATACGAGCATGAGGTCCTATCTTCTTACTCAGTTACCTTCTCAAGGGAAATCAGTCATCTTGAGCATGAGGTCCAAGCTTCTTACTCAGTTACCTTCTCAAGGGAAATCAGTCATCTTGAGCATGAGGTCCAAGCTTCTTACTCAGTTACCTTCTCAAGGGAAATCAGTCATCTTAATAGCAAGCTTGACCACAAAAGAAACTGGAGATGCACAAACAATTGTAGGTGTTCAAGAATTGCTAGCTGAAAATATACCATCAAAATCAGGCTGGCACGAACTCCCTCATAACTTCCTTTAAGGTGTACTCTTTCAATTGCTTTTTGAGTTTTGGCATGCTGGAACCAGTTCAAGATTTGAAGCTTTGGAACTCAGAGAAATTCAGAAGTTTATGTAGACACGCAATACAGAATGGACACTGTCCAAAAGCCCTTTTGAATTGATGCAGTTTAATAGTTAACTTGTTTGAATATCTTACCAAAGATGCAGTCATCAGCCATTTGATTTTTTGGCAAAATTTAGCCTGGAAAGACTCTGTATATGTAAAACATGTCTTTTGATATGAAGTTTTGGTCAGTTAGCCTATCCTCCATAGGTTTTTTGGATGAGGTGCATCTCAGTCGTAATTGCATCTTATAATAAATAGAACGGCCTTTAAATTTAGTTCTGCTAGCAATGGTGGAGTATGGACCCAGTCATTTTATAATCTTGTGCACTTATTATATAAATGCAATTTTTTGCCTATCATTTTTTTAAAAAGTGCTCGATGTTGGTAAAACTATATGTATTCAGCTATAGTTTATATGGTATTTATAATAGACTACCTATTGTAGAGAGAGTGAGGAGTATTTCCTATACTTGAGCAAGTATGTATTCAATTCTTACCAAATGATTTCATTTAGTTTCAGAGCGTGTACAATCCTGTGCAAATAATGACAGGAATTACTTAAGAGTAGGAAGATTTGTGTGTTTGGTTTTTTAATTCTGTGTTAGTTCAAGCATATGAGAGATATTGTTTTTCAGCAGTTCAAAGGCGATGGTGCAAGTAAATAGGTGTTACGTATAGTAGGAGCAGCAAAGAATCATAAGTGATGTTCGGCAAGATAAAATGCTGCCACATGAAACACCATACCATCAGCGGGAAGCGAGTCAGCCACATGAAACACCATTACCCGGAGGGAAATTACAATGCCCAGGAACAGACATGCCATACAGAAAACAAATAGAATAGAACAGCCTGATGAAGTGGTGCAGCTTGTGTAAAAAGTGCCCACCGTACAAACCAGATGCATGGATATAAGCGTGGATGATGATGATACGATGGCTCTGGTTTTGAACAATTTGACACCCTCCCATGAATCTTTTGTGGAGGCTTTACACTTGTTGGAAAGCCAGACCCTGACATTTCATTAGGACAATTCCTATTTGATGCAAAGGAACACAGACACATAATTAGTCTAGTGTTGGACAAGTAGAGTGTATTAACACAGATACATAATTAGTCTAGTGTTGGACAAGTAGAGTGTATTAGCTAATCAGTCGAAAGGGAAATGGAAACTTATCCATGTTAATTAATCTTTTAAATATCAGGTAAAGTGTTTTTACTGTCATAAGAATGGGCATCTAAAGAGGATTGCCGGAAGCTACAATATGCATTTTCTCAACAAGGCAATTAAGCAGCTAATATGGCAGTAGTTGAAGAATGAAATTTTGAGGAAGATTATGCCCTTGTGGCATCGTACTCAAATGATTGTGCTACCAGTGGCTGGTTCATTGATTCTTGCATCAAAAGGGATAGATGTTTGTATAGTATTGAATAATGCAAAAACATAGTAAGGAACAATATGTATGTTCCTAGCCTAAATAAAAATTTCTTGTCTATTAATCAATTAACAGAAAAGCCGAATATGATCGTAAATTTATCTGGGAAGAAATGTAGTGTTCAATGTCAAACATGACATAATAATTGCCTTGGGTATTGGGCAAGGTGGCTTGTATAGGCTTGTTGACTCTGTTATAGTCAATGTAAATGCACGTGTGGAGGGAGACTCCATACAGGTTGTTTGAAGGATGAAATTCCTTATAGGCTTGTTGACCTTGCTCTAGTCAATTCACATGCACTAGTTGTAGAGGGTATATCCACTATAAAGGATCTGTAGGAGGATGCAATTCCTCAATCTCAGTCAAATGCATAGACAGTTGTGCAAAAGGATGATATGCCTAAGTCACAAGCATTGGCTTAGAGGATTGGAAACAAGTTTGTTACTTTAGCAAAGCATGGTCATTTGGCTCTCACTCCTGACCTTTGTATGGTACTTGAACATTCGGTTACACGACCCATTGGTTGCAAATGGGTGGACAAAATTTGTAATTTGGACAACAACAAGGTTCATCTTGTTGTGAAATGCTTTTCCCAACATGAAGGAATAAATGAGGAGTTGGTTTCTTTTCCTATTGTGGAGTCAATTTTTCTTCCCACTGCTATTGCAAAGATAATCACATTTAGGTTGCTTCTCTCCAGAGATATGGACAAGAAGGTCTACATGGTGCAGCCCATAGGTTTTTGGGTTGGTTGTGAACTTTTGGTTTGTAGGTTGATTAAGTCCCTGTATGGACTTAAGTAGGGTCCATGAGCTTGATATACTTTGTTGGAGGAACATCTCCAAGATTTTAGATTTAGAACTATGGAGGTCAGGCTGAAGTTATCAACGAATAATGATTCATCACTGGTAAATGAATTACTCTACAACAAATTGGTGGACAACTTTATACATCTTATGTCCACACGACCAAATCTTTGTTTTGTTGTTGGCTATCCTTTTTAGTTTTTGTCTACATTGAAGTTTTTAAATTGGACAATAGCAAAATGTCAAAGGATTGCAGATTTCATGTTGATATCTTTAGAACAGTCTATAAATGTAATGCCTAAACTCTTTGGTCCCATTGTGTTTGTAAAATTTTGGGACAGACTTGCAGTAGTCTCTGGTTTAGTCATTAAGGTAGGATGTTTAGTTATTAATTAGCTATTAGTTAATATTTAACTAAGGCAATTATCAAACCATCCCAACCGAATGTAACCACTTTCTACTTAATAAAAAGGACCCACAAGTGTGTGTGTCATATGCCTTCCATTTCTCCTCACTCTTTCAACATTCATTTGCTAACAGCTACTTGAGGATGCCATCCTCTCAAATCACTGCCTATTGCAAACCTTAACAAAGAAAGAAGACAATAAACTTTAAATTTTTTAAAACCCTAGCAAAAAAAAAAGAGATTGAAAAATAAAAACAAAAAATTAAGCTTTGAAACCCTAGAACAAAATTGAAATGGAAAAAATATATAAAACTTAAGACCAAATCCAAAAAATCCAAGGACATCTCAAATGGAACTTGAATAATTGAAAAATCCTTCAAATGTAATGACGATCACTTCACAACAACTGAAAAATGATCGAATGTTTTTAGCAATATTTGATAGAGCAAGAATGGATAGGAAAATGAAAAAACCAAAATATGATGCATTAACCCATGAATGGTATTTTCTCATGGTTAGTGAGTTTTTGCATGTGACTTGTGAGTCCCTGTGAGTTTTTCATGGAAAAACTCGATGAGTACTCACCAAGAACTCGCTTGCCAAGTTCATGGTGTTTAACTCCCCTGTCAAGTTCATGGTGTTTATTTCACCAAGCAACAAAACATGTGAGTACTCGACACTCTTATTGGGCAAGTTTTTAAATATGTTGGGATACCAATTGAGTGGCTATGGATATAACGTATTAAAGAAATACAAACCAAAGTTACTCGAATGTCTTTTAGCAATATTGGACAAAGTAGGAATGAATAGTTAAAAAAAAATGATATTTTAACTTGCAAACTGTCTTTTCTTGTGGTTGGCGAGTTTTTGCATGGGACTCGCAAGTATCTGCGAGTTGTCATGGAAAAAATGTGGCGAGTACTCACCAAAAAATTGCCTGCAGAGTTCATGGTGTTTAACTTGCCCAGCAAAAAACATGCGAGTAGTCGACACTTGACCCAAGTGCTCGCTCGAGTTTTTAAATTTGGTTTGATACCTATCGATGGCTATGTGTAGCATTGATTAAAGAAATACAATCCCAAAATACATACAATTACATAAATCTCAATTAGCTACGAAATAAACGCATCCACAAAACACCTACAAAGAATGAGTTTTTTTTGGGGTAACTTCTTCCTTCATCCATTTATAAGCTACTATACCTCAACTTCTTTCTTCATTTAGCACTTACATCTCACCTTTTAATATAGAAGAGCCAACATGCATTTCTAAGTTACGATAAGCATAGTTCTCTAGTAAATGGACACTACACACATCGCACATATTATTACATTCTTTGCATGTGAATCCAACTTGACTTGTCTCTCTTACAAGAGTTCTAACATGCTAACTGAAACAACTCAACTTTTAATTTATTCATGCATGACTTCTACATGTTTTTTCATTATTACTAACTATATTTTAACTGTTTCTATACTAACTAAATGACTATGAGTGGACTGCGATGTGCCCCTGCATCAATCCTCAATTTTTCCTAGTTGAAAAGGTTTGAACCTCCTGGTTCAATCTTCAATATAAATCTCCTCGAATGTCTTTTAGCAATATAAACCTCCTCGAATGTCTTTTAGCAATATTGGACAAAGCAGGAATGAATAGTTTAAAAAAAAAAACCAAAATATGATTTAAAGTGCAAACTGTCTTTTATTGTGGTTGGTGAGTTTCTGCATGGGACTCGCAAATATCCTCGAGTTTTTATGGGAAAAATGTGGTGAGTACTCACCAAAAACTTGCCTGTGGAGTTCACGGCATTTAACTTGCCAAGCAAAAAACACACGAGAATTCAAGACTTGACCCAAGCACTCGCCCGAGTTTTTAAATTTGGTTTGATACCAATCGATGGCTATGTGTAGCATTTGATTAAAGAAATACAAACCCAAAATACAAACAATAACATAAATCTCAATTAGCTATGAAATAAACTCATCCACAAAACACATACAAAAATGAGTTTTTTTTGGGGGTAACTTCTTCCTTCATCCAATTATAAGCTACAACCCAACTTCTTTCTTCATCTACTACGTACATCTCACCTTTTAATATAGAGCCTACATGCATTTCTAAGTTACGGTAAGCACTGTTCTCTAGTAAATTGACACTACACACATCGTGCATATTATTATATTCTTTGCATGTGAATCCAACTTGACTTGTCTCTCTAACAAGAGTTCTAATATGCTAACTGAAACAACTCAACTTTTAATTTATTCATGCATGACTTCTGAATGTTTTTTCATTATTACTAACTATATTTTAACTGTTTCTAGACTAACTAAATGACTATGGGTGGACTGCAATGTGTCCCTGCATCAATGCTCAGTTTTTCCTAGCTTATAAGGTTTGAACGTCCTGGTTCAATCTTCCATATAAATCTCATTTCTTTCTTTTCTTCTTTTTCTTCCACGTAGCAAATTGTTCTTTCAAAGAAATCCACTTGGCTATTGTCTTCAGATTGGGAAGTCTTCAGTTCATGAATTACCAGTTTAGGAATCTGTTGTCTTCCCCGAGAAAATAACCTCAATCACTATTTATTCTCCTTTCATCTCTTCTTTGTTGTTATAGTCCTTAATGTTAAACATGTGGGCTACTTGCGGCATATCACTTTCACATTCAAGTTCAACTTACTCTTTGATTTCAACTTCGGCTTTGTCTTTTACTTTTAGGTCCATCCCCTTTACTTTCAATTTTATCCTGCAATTTATCCATTGTTTCCTGTGCAGAGTCTCTTGCAGAATCAGACTTCTCTTTTGCGGAATCAAACTGACACGTTAAACATGTGGGCTACTTGCAACATATCACTTTCTCATTCAAGTTCAACTTACTCTTTGATTTCAACTTCGGCTTCCTGTTTCACTTTTAGTTCATCTCCTTTACTTTCAATTTTATCTTGCAATTTATCCATTGTTTCCTGTGCAGAGTCTCTTGCAGAATCAGACTTCGCTTTTGTGAAATCAAACCGACACTTCATAGCATTGATTGATTGGATTATGTCTTCATTTTCTTAAGAGGCATCATGGTCTTCGATGTTGTTGTCCAACCACGATCTTAACCTGTTGTGCTACCAATTGATGGTCATGATTAGTGGGGATTAACGAAATACAAACCCAAATTATTCACAATAACTTAAATTTCATTTAGCTATAAAATGAACTCATCCACAAAACACACCTACAAATATGAGGCAGTTTTTTTTCATAACTTCTTTCTATCCAAATTCTAAGTTACACCACAACTTCTTCCTTCATCTAGAACTTATATTTCAACTCCTTTCATAGTAGAGCATATGTGCATTTCTTATTTATTATATTTTTCTCTAGTAAATCTACACTCCACACATCTTGCGTGTTATTACATTTTTGTATGTGAATCCAACTGGACTTGTCTTGGTCTTACGAGAATTCTAACATGTTGACTGAAATGACACTTATTAACTTATTCTTAATTTATTCATGCATGATTTCTGCATGCTTTCCTTTTTTTTCGATATGTAAACAGGGGTTAGGGTCCCCCACCCTTTTATTATTAAAAAGAAAGAGATTACAAAGCTGAGATTTTTCACCTGTCCGAATAGTCTCAGGACCTTAAAATTAACAAACTAAACCCAAAAATAGATCACGAGCTTATCCAACGATCAGAGGCCAGGATGGCTCAAACAACATTACAAAATTAAACTATTAACAACAAAAAAACCTACCCAGGGACCAAACGCATATCATAGACATGCACCGCCTGAAGAGTTCAAAGAGACACAGCTATTTCAAAATCGATAACTACCTCCACGTCAGCCATTGCTGCATCAGTAGCAGAGTAAGGACCAGCATCTCCCATTGGCGGCGGATTGACCCTGTGAGCACTACCAGCCAACTGAACTAGCTTTTTGGCTGCCTTGGCCACCAAATGGGTGATTATTTCTCCATTAGATGGTGGGTTGGCAAGATAGGCTTGACCAGAGAAGCCACATTAGCATTCACAATTGCCTCTTTCCTGCGACCAAAGCTCTTTGCATCTCAGTCACCACATCAACCAATTTCGGAAACCAAGTTTCCAACTCCCTGAAGGATGCCATGGACACCAGCCCCCTGATTTCCTTTACTGCGATAGGAAGATCAACTAGGTCAAGGATAACCAAAGAATCCATAATTTTATCCAAACCTCCGCAATGTTCAATTTTGACAAATGTCTCTATAACAAGAACTTCCATTTTATTGGGGATGAGAGCTAGAAGATTTGTCACAAACATAGAAGCAATCTTTGAAATAACTCTTGAGCGCATTTCAGTCTCAAGATAGTCAACGCCCAAAATGGCTTTGATTGCCTGCAAAATCTTTCCCATTTGAACAAAGAAGACTATCTTCAAACGCTCCTAGTTACAACTGACCTGAAGGCCATTTCTCTACAATGCCCGTATAGAAAAAATCGAGGAAATAATGGCGAAGGCCTCATGAAGCAAGAGAAGATGACAAGAAGGAAACATAATGCTCACCACGTGTCAAAAAAGGGAAGAGTCGAATAAATACAGAGGGGCCTTCACAGAATCTGAACTAAATCTAGGTCTCACATGCAAGGAAATTGAGCCAAGAAAAAGCCTTCAAATTGACCCCAAATTCACTTGAGCATTGATTCCAGTAGTATTGCCACCATCCGATTATTAATGGGATATGCAATAAACACAATGTGTCATCACTACAAACACTAATAGAGGGTGAAATAGTCATCAAGGAGACAATGCCACACATCTTAATGAATACTAAAAGGCTCAATACCTTGAGAGCATGGTTAGTCAGGGCAAAATTGAACAATCCACACTTTCAAATTTCAAAGAAAAGGGGTTATTTCAAGGCTTTTGCCTTCAAAGATAGATCATCAGGAAGTTTGGGGGGAGGTCTTGGTTCTAGAGCTTTCCTCCATAAGACATCTGACCTAGTCCAACAACCTAAAACATTGTCTACCTTGGTCATCTCTGGCTGGTTGATCCCCGTGTTAGTGAGGAAATCAACGATCTGGTTGGCTTCCCCAAAGCAATGCTGAATATTGCACTTATTAAACTTATCCAAAAGATCCGAAATTTGGAGAATGATGTTTCCATTTCGCCGGTTGCTGGCATCGTGATGTCTGATTGCATTGACAATCACCGTTGAGTCTTCTTCAATGACCGATTTATCAACCCCACACTTCTCAGCAAGTTGGACCCCAAAAATTAAGGCCTGGGCTTCAGCCTCATTGTCTATCCCATCACAAAGTTTGATAGATTCCCATCACAAAGTTTGATAGATGCTGCTCTAATAAGGGAACTAACACAGTCTCAAATTACTTAGTCAATGCTAGGCGTCCTCGGATTTCCACACGAGGCTCCATATCAATTGAGTTTGAAGAAGCCCGATGTAAGGGTAGACCAAGAAACATGCAAGTTTTTATTATTGAGTCCCTGAGAACCTTTAGAACCTATCCTTGACCCATTAATGGGAGGCAAGGACAACAATATTCAATTGTTCTAAATGGCTATCTTGGTTAGACACTGACCTTAGCTACAAAAGATTCAATATTCTATTTTGTTAAATGACCTTAGCTACAAAAGATTATTCTCCTTTAAAAATGCGAGCATTTCTCTCTTTCCACGCATGCCAAATGAGAAGAGTTGGATTGCCCAAATTTTGGAGAAAACACCCACATGCTTAAGTGAGGGCCACATCAAAAAGATCTGATTAAGGGAGGCGGGAGTAACCTAGGTCCAATCCAACTTCAGTCTCAAGCAATTCCAATGTTCTACAGAAAATGGGTAGCTCAATGGCAAATGTTCCACATCCTCACCTGCGTCCTTCCACATGACACATCTAGCTGGAACAATGAATCCAATCTTTCGGAGCCTATATTGGGTTAGGCTCTGACCTTGGATTGCTAGCCATGCAAAGGCTCCAACTTTAGGGTGACTGACCTTATTCCAACAGAGTGATACTAGCCAGGCATGTGAAGGCTGAGAGCAACACAACAAATTGCACCCCAATTGGAGCTCCTAGGAGCCAGATTTTGCTCCAACACAAGGATTCTGATCCCTTCACCTGCTGAGATTAATCCTTATGGAATGAAAATTATAGGCCACTTTGACATCCTGGCCTAGAGGGAGGTTCATCGGTTTTAAATCCTTCTAGTACCAACGCTTCAGACCTTGTACTTTTTTATAAAACAGGCAGTCTATCACTTTAGAGCCCCACCTGAAGGTTAAAATAGCTCTGGAATCGACAAGATCAAGATCCTGAACCAATGTGGGGTGTCTGTTCCAAGAATCTTCCCAGAAGTTAGTGGCTTCACCATATATGATTTCCCATGACAAATGATTGAGGATGTTCAGTCTACAAGAGAGAATGAAGTTCCAAAGACGTGAACCATTAGGTGGATCCTCGATAGTTAGAATACATTCACCCTTCAAGGAGTCCAAGTATTTTGCCTGAAGAATATGATACCACTTCGCTTGGGGCTGAGAATACATGTTCCAAACTAGCTCTGCTCCTAAAGCCCTGTTTGGGATAGCTAAATTTATGATGCCTAGTCCTCCGAGAGCTTTTGCGGAACAAACTTTTTCCCCACTGAGAAGAGGAATCATCCTGATTTCTCCCACTTCGTGCCACAAGAAATCTCTCGTGATTTTATTGAGTTTTTCCATCACCCTGGCAGGAACTTTGATAGATGACATCGTATAAATTGGAAGAGTATTTAAAACGGATTTGAATTAGAGTGACACGAGCAGCCAATGACAACCATTTTATTTTCCAAGAACTGAACTGAGTTTGGAAAGCAACATTCAATCTTTGCCAATGAATATCCTTGCCCGACCCAACAAACAGAGGGATGCCCAAATATTTCCTAGGAAGAGATCCAATTTTGAAATCGAGAATTTCAGCAATGCTTATTTGAGTCTGCCTAGGAGTATTGAAGAAATAAGTCTCAGACTTGGATTCATTTATTAATTTCCAAGATGCCAATGAGTAATTATCAAGAATCCTTTTGAAAGCCCTTGCTTCTCTCCTTCTGGCAAACTTCATAAAGAGTATCATCTTCAAATTGTTGGTGAGTGAATGTATCCAACCATTCTGTGGCCCTAATTTCCTGAATTCTGAATGAAGAACAGGCCTCCACAATGGATTTGCCTAAATCTTCTGCCATTAGATTAAACAGATAAGGAGAGATAGGATTCCCTTGCCGAAGTCCCTTAGAAGCTTCAAAGAAGCCAGCAGGACCACCATTGATCAAAATAGAAAACCTGGGACCGGAGATGCAACTGAAGACCCGATTACACCACTCGGAGAAACCAAACTTTCCTAGTGTCTTCATAAGAAATTGCTAGTTCACTCTATTGTAGGCCTTACTAATATCAAGTTTGAGGAGCATTCCTTTTAGCTTTGCAGAAGTTAAAGAATGAATAATTTCGTGCGTGATAACAATTCCATTTGAGATAAGTTTGCCAGGGACAAACCCCCTTTGCTCTTGTAAAATGAATTAAGGAATAAATCTTTTTAACCTCAGAGCAGTGGCCTTGGAGATGATTTTATAGATCATGTTACAGAGTGAAATAGGTTGAAAATTGCTAAAGGAAGAAGGCTGCTCTACTTTGGTAATTAATGCCTCAAAAGTGCAGTTGAAATCTTTGAGAACCTTTTTTGCTTGACAGGATTATTCCACAACTTTGAATACGTCTTTGCCCACAATGTTCCAACATTCTTGAAAGGAGGCTGCTGGAAAGCTGTCTGGGCCTGGAGCCTTATCCTTTCCCAAAGGGTCACTACTCCTCAAACTTCTTCTGCTGAAAAAGGGGCCATCAACTGCTAATTTTAGAGGTCTTAAATAGGCCGGGGGATGACTTCTAACAAATTGGCTTGAGTTCTAAGAACAGATGGATTCTTATCAGCCAGGAGGTCCTCAAAAAAAGATACAATTTCTTGTTGGATGTCTGAAGCTTTATCTAAAAGTGATCCATTCTTGTCATTAATGGAAGAAATTCTATTTGCGTTTCTCTTGATATTGACAGAACTGTGATAGTAACGAGTGTTCTTATCACCTTATTTCAACCATGACTCCCTGGACTTTTGTTTACAAAAGATTTATTCTCTGGAAAGTAGTTCTTCATGAGTAGCTAACAGTTCTTTTTCCCTTATATAAGCAGCATTGCCCATTCCTTTTCTGAAAACCTCTTCATTCAACTCACCCAGCTCTGCCTCCACCCTGTTTTTCTATTGATTTTTTTTTGAAGACCTCCTTGTTCCACTTTTTCATACAAGCTTTTATATATGAGAGTTTTGTTTTGTCAAAATAAACACCTGGGAACCTTTCCCAATAGGAGCATTTCCCCACCATTTTTCCAATTCTTTTAGGAAGGATGGATCCCTTAACCACATTAGCTCAAACTTGAAGGGACACAAAGAGAGGGCCGAATCTGAAGCAATTATCAAAGAGATAGGGAAACGATCGGAGCCTGAAATGTCCAATCCTTACTCATTCATGCTGGGTTGAGAAGGAAACTGTCCAGTCTTTCAGCTATATTGCAAAAGCCCAACCTTCGATCAAACCATGTGAACCATCTTGTCTTAGGTTCAAGGTCAAAAAGCTGGTTTTCCTTGAAGAAATCAACAAAATTCAATTGTGATTGCGAACCATGCCATTTGCCCCCCAATCTATCTTTAGATGCAAGAATCACTTTGAAATCCCCCACCCCAATACTGGACATTCTTTTTCAAATTGGGAGAATATCAAAGTCAATTCCTCCCACACCCTTTTCTTAAGGAGAAGGCTGTTTGGGGCATACACGTTACATAATAGAAAATAAATGTCTTATGAGAAAGAAAATGCCTTGCACCGTTGCTAGTTAGAACCCTGGTTGGGTGTGGTAGCAGACACCTTGGATAGATTCCAAACTACTCCAATACACCGAGGCACCTTCTGACTCCACAAAATTATCTTTCCAGCGAGCCGAACTATTCTAAAGAAAACAATCAGCTACATACAAACTCAGCATTGATTCTTGAAGGAGGAATAAGTCTGCTTAGGCTGATTAACTAAGTGTTGTTTGTTGGGGGCGTTTAAACCACTAACATTCCATGATATTAGTTTCATTGCGACGAAGGGGGGAAATCCACCCCCCGCTTTCCAGGACTGAAGAAAGTGTTTATGGTATTTTTGGGTCCCTTCTACCACCGCTTCCACATTTTTTTCCCTTTCCTGATTTTCTACTTCTTTTCCTTTTGGGACCGCAATTTGGAATATTTACTAGACTTAATAGTTTGTGAAATGGTTATAATTTTGATAGAGTTAAGATCTTCTTCCTCTTCAGAAGCAGATCCCGCTGAATGATTCTCCCTAGTGAATTTTGTTAGTGGAACATTTTCAAAAGATCTGTCAACCTGGATCCTTAAAAGAGAGACAAATTTACTTGATTCGTTAACGATCTGCTCCGATTCTTCAAGCATGGATCTAGGTGAAAGCTTCTCAAATTGATTTTCTGTGTCTACCAAACCATGGCCTTGAATGCCAGGTGAAGGTGGAGAAATATTTGGGGCACAAACTAGACCACCACTATTCTTAGCTCGAAATTCAGCTGAGGTGCCACCTTCTTTGATTCTCCAAACTTGCTTGACTTTCTCAGTCCTATTGCTGAGTGGGAAATAGGCTCTAATGTGCCCCAATTGATGACATTTAAAACATCTGAATGGTAGGTTTTCCACATCAATGGTCTGGACCCAGATTCCATTTGGAGAATTGATTGTTTCCTTGTGTGGAATATCTTTGGATAAATCCAATGAGACACAAAGTCTGGCATAGGTGGCAAGTGATCCATCCAACGTTTTGTTGTCGATTTTTACTATTTTACCCAAGCAGCCAGCGATATCCAACATAAGCTCTTTTTTTCAATACTCAGGGAGCAAGGCATAGAGCCTTATCCAAACAAGTGTGACACCCAAATTCACACTACAAGGGTTGAAATTTGGTGTTTCCACGGTTTTAAATACAATCCCGCACTACCAAAAAAACCCGTCACTTTTCCCTGTTATTGCCTTTCTTCCTGCTTCTGAAGGAAATGTAGCCGTGAAAAACCCTTTCAGAAGAAATCTGAGAGCAATATCAGGGCCCCAGTTGTCTTCCACCCATTTCTCAATACTAGCTATCGCAGGCCACTTTCCAGCAATTTTTTCGAGAATGGCAAGAGTTTCCAGATTATCTATCTTATCCTCCAGTATCCACCCTGTCAATTCCGGGGTTGCCCCCATCTCATGTTGATCCTTGCTTGGATGATCTACCTCTCTACTTGACATTGAAGGCTTCTCTAGCTCGACTCTATTGGCCCCCGTTGTGGGCCAGAATAAGTCCCTCTGCCCTTGCTTCGGTTTCTCATTCCCTGCCAACTTGTTATTTGAATGTTCCAATGTTTGAGTGTCCTCGGTAATTCCCACCACCTTGTTATCTTGCTGGCCTGACCATCATCTTAAATCCCCTCGCATATCATTCCAGTCCTCAAAGACTGCCCTCAATCCCTCGGCCAACTCATCACTCTGTAGCAAACCGACCTTTTGATTTTTCTCTGCATCCATGAGATTGTAAATTTTTACATCAGGATCAGGTGGGCAAAGGTAGTGACAGTTAAAAAGTTATTGTCCGGCTTGATTCTCAGTTTAACCCTACTTATCTGAACCAACCTATCAAAGTATATCCCCTGTGGTTTGAAATCTGCTCCAGTAAAATTACTTCCTTTACCAAAAGCGCTCCATAGCCGCCAAAAGCAGGTTTTTAAAAATTCCTTTCATCCAACCATTTATCCACCATCTTCCCAGCTTCTTCCTCCACGATTTTGTTCAGAAAAGAATTCGCATGCCCTAGAATTTCCGCTTGCATTCCAAAATCCAAATCCGTAAGAATGGATTCTGAATCGTGGAATTATGGAAGTAATCCACTTCTCCCGCCTGTGCCCGGTCATCTCATACAACTTCAGATCTGGAGCGTGCCCTCCTTCGCTTATGCTCCTGCTCCATTGTTGATTCCATGCTTTCCTTTATTACCAACTATAATCTAACTATTTCTAGACTGACTTCTGCATGGTCCCCTTTAACTATATATTAACTATTTCTAGACCAGCTAAATGACTTTGAGTGGACTGAAATATGCCTCTGCATCAGCATACTTCATATCGACGATATTTTACTGCAAAACTTGGCTAGAAGTAAAGTGTATGTTTTGTTTCTGACATGTGGGATATGGTCTTTGCATATTGACACTTTACTTCAAACTAATATTTTCTGCTTGCTCTTATTATTAATCCTTGTATGGTTGAATGGGAATTAATTGTTTCTTTGTGAATGATGCAGGGAATCTGCGTGTAGCAGATTCAATTTGCTATTTGCTAGAATCTGTAGAAGTTTTGAATTGTGTTACGCCTTGGGTGTGCACTCCTGTAGCAACCTTAGATTCATAGGTGGGCACATTAACCATTAGATTAATGTGGTTTGCTTCTTCACCCTTGTTTGTCTGTAATCTTGTCAACAAGTCTGGGGCCAAGAACAATAATTGCAAGAAGCCATTGTCACGGGCAAAGCTAATTGTTGTAAGCTTCATCTGGAAAAACATTTGAGTCTTTATGGATTAAAGCAAAGAAGGAAAAATAGAAACTCTAGTTAGCAATGATTCTGGATGAGAAACATTGTGCTCATTATGGTAAACAATTGTTTTGGCCCTAAGCTAAAGTGAAATCCCTTAATTTGTATATGCAGACTACAGGTTAAGTGCTGTCAGAGCTAATCAACAAGAACTATATGAGCATTCTTTAGTTGAATGCTTGAATCGGAAAATATAATGTATCCAATCCCTTATATGATGTAATGAAAAGTGCAGGAAGATATCTACTTGTTTCTACGCACTCAAGACTTTAATATCATCACATCTTTGTATGGATACTATGTTATACAGAACCCAAGGATTATACAAAGCATATTGTTTGGTAGTCCTTTTCTATATGCTAAATGTGTAGCGTATATTAGTAAGAGGCCTCTCACATCCTTAAATCAAGCCTACCTTCCATTCTTTGTCTGCTTGTAAAACCTTCCAGGGTAAAAATGTCTGTAATTGTCTATCTAAAGATGGCGCTATTTATAATCCAGCACATAAGGAGTCTGTTCACGAGGAAGAGAGGACGGAAATGGGTCTGAAATGAACCATAAAGTTAGTAACACAGCAGTAATTCCTGGAAAGTGCTTTGTTTGAATTTCAGGACATGTTCAAAGAACCTAGGATTTTCCTTCTAAGAAGCATGCAGGGCATATCGTCAACTTTTTGCCAGGAATTCCCCTCCCCGAATGTTTGTAGGAGATAGTTCTGGTGTCTGAACAAGTTTAGAGGTAGGCGTGGAGCTTCTGGAAAGATAATCAATTGAATGTTTCTGTTGGAAGTAGTAACCCACAATGCAACCCCAAGCAAAGTGTGGCTTTAAGAGGGCATTGTGAGTGGCAACCCATATTTTTAGGACCAAAAACTAAAAGAGAGGCCCATCATTGAATGGGTGAGTAGTTCAGTGGCTAAGCAACTCACTGGCTGGTAGGTCCTAGGTTCATGTATTAGCTTGTTCAAAATTTTAACATGGTATCAGAGCCGAAATTAAAGTTTTGTTTTGAGGTTGGCTAAGATCCCCAATCATGGCATGCCTTGAGGGGAGGTGTTGGAAGTGGAAAACAACTTTGAGGATCCGAAGCAAGGTGTTGCTCGAGGTGGGAGGGTGTTGGAGGTCACAACCCAAACTTCTAAAAAGAACTGAAGAAAAATAACAAGAAGCACACCATCAAGTTGGCAAACAAACTGGGAGCAGGTCCCAGGTTTGTTTAAAATTTTAATAGCTTTTCATTCTTCATGGGATCATTCCAACCTCTATATGGATCTCCAGTGAATTCTTGTATGGAAGAAGAATGACACATGGACATTTATCTTGCTTGAATGGAGGACCGGTACCCTTTCCAGGTCAAGTGAATTCATGCACAACAGTTATTATTTGCAGCGATTCCAATTTCCAACATGGCCACTGGATCAAGAGATAAAAGCCTACATGTCCTAAAAAGAACTTTAGAGGAGGTGTTGGAAGTGGCCACTTTAGAAGAGGATTTAATGCAAGCTGTTGCTTGAGGTGGGAGGGTGTTGGAGGTCATAACCTAAACTTCTAAAAAGAACTCGAGAAAAATAACGAGAAGCACATCTTCAAGTTGGCAATTAGCTCCCTAGTAGACCACCTCACACCACCTCACAGATGGAGAAGGTTTTTTCAAAATTTTAATATAACTTATCATCTTTCATCTCGCCTCCATATGAATCAAGAAGAATGACACATGAAGACCATTCATCTTGCTTGGATGGGGGACCGATATACTATCCAGATCAAGTGAATTCATGCACATCAGTTATCATTGACAGGGATTCAGATTTCTAACATGGCGACTGGATCAAGAGAGGAAAAGCCTAGCTGTGCTAAACAGAACTATGGACTACTTTTATCTTTTTGGCTTATTATTAGACATGTTATCCGTTTATCATCTCCTCTGCTTGCGCATCCACTTATTTTTTAGGCACATGGTGCTCACCTTATCTGTTTTTTGGTTTGTTTACTTTAGATGTATGGGGATGGATGGGGTGCGGGAAGAGAGGGGCACCAAGTTTCCACTTGCCAAGCTTGTATATGGTGCGGTTCATAGGCTGTAGAAATTTTTTATATTGATTTATCTTAAGGATTGAAAGAGGGGGGTTCAAGGGCTTGAAAGTTTATACCTTTGAAAGGTCTTATTTTTGCTTCAAACTTTTATAGTTTACGATGTGAATTTAATTATACATAGGTGTTTAAAGCTAAATAAAAGATGGCGAAATATACATTTAGGTTTTAACAAGCTGACTATATCAGACGCGTAGTATAATTGAAGGGCCATATGTTTTCCCAGACATGCCTAGGTCAAGCAACCAAAAAATTCAAAACAGGCACAGAGCTAGTGTGGCATAGGAAGGAAGTAAAAGGTCAAGTATAAATGAGATGAGAGAAGTGACTTAGTTCAAGAATTGAGGAAATGAGATGAGAGAAGTGACCAGGCTCGGTGAACAAAATTGATTTATGTGGAGTACTTAAAATACCCAAGCTGAAAACACACTTTTATCCTTACACGTTAGGGTCAATGCTTGCCAATTAGCAGGGTGGATGTGCATAAATACAAATATAATCATGCAAGAATAGTTGATGTTTGGATCCTCTCTTTTGGTCAATTTTTATAGTATATTCAATGTTTCTATTGTAGACTGCATTTGCATTTACCGAGAAGTGGCTGTAAGCACAGAAGCAAATCATGGAAAGCACAAAGAATTGCCTTCTTTGGAGTTCTTTTTGTTGGTGTTGAATGTCTACTGAAATGCACTAATTTTGGTATATTTTCTAGGATTGCTTCACTGTATATATATAATTCTAACAAGATGTTGCGCATTTCCCTCAGGTCCCAGGGATGTTGAATCCTTAAAAGTGTATGTGGAGGATAAAGCAGAAAAACTTGCAAGAGGAGAACTAGAAATTAAACAAGTCACACTCTGAAAAATAGCATACAGTTTTTGAACTGGTATCAGATTCACTTGTTTTAGCTGTGAGTCTTGGTAGTAAATGGTCTGGACAAGAAAATTAGTGTCTTTTTCTTGATGGCAAAATATATATTTGTATTTTGCTTTTCTTTTATATTAACAGGTAGCAGTGAATTATGAACATGATTTTGCTTCAATAATTTGGATTAAAAATGAAGTGCTCAAAAAGCTCACTCTGGAATGAAAAGAGAGATGGCCAGCCTTGGTTGTACTCTTTTTAGTACCTTTCAGTTTTGGATACCATGCTTTAGTTGTGAAAACTGATTTTAAGTTTATGGTTGCATAAATGCAGCAAAATTTTTATTATTTTTGAGTGACAATTCACAGTGAGTGGTATCGTGGAAATCTTTTGGAAACAACTGCTTTGAAATGATTTGGTCTGACGTTTCGGGTCTCTGTACAGGGCCCATCATCACAATGTTACTACAAATTACCACTAAAAATATGAATAATCACGAGCCACTAAATCGCCTTAGTATTAGAAAATATTCTCGATTGTGCAATATAATTTTTTTACACTTGCACTCTAATGTGCTTGCGATCCACTGTTAATTTGTTTAGCCTTTGGATATAGTACAAGTATTAGCTGCAAGATAAAAAAAGTTAAATTGATGGTCCAGACTCCAGATCGTATAGCTGGCAGTTTCCGCTACCTTCATTTTTTGCCACATCTCGTCACTTATTTTATTTGCCCTTGTTTGAAGCAAATTTCCTGTGCTAGGCAACATTCTGTAAGAAGAAAGAAATGGGTCAGTAAAAAGGAACGCCTAAAGCATCTATCAAAGAAATCAACAAAAATATGTGTACCATGAAATTGTAAAGTTTGCTAGATTGCATGACATACATAGAGAACCTTGGAAAATACAAAGAATTGAAATAGGCTAATCGACAGAAGCATGGAGCAGAAGAGACTAGATCAAAGCGACAATCTGCAGCATTAATTAAGCTCTGTGTAGCTCACTAAAACGAGTCTATAGAGTCATTTGAGAATGGTTCTGGACTGAGAGTTGAAGAAGTTGCCCTCAGATGCAATGGATTAAATATTCCAAGGAGAATCATAAAAGCTAGTCATTCAGTTTTGTAACAGGTTTGAAATAAACCCTCGTTATATTTTTAGTACCTGCGTACTATAGCAATTCCTCATTGCAAGTAGTTTCCATTGAGTTTCCAAACCTTATAGAAATCAAGCCAAGTTTCTTATAGCTTCCCTAATCCATAATGCTAGAAAGAGATTTATCGTTAAAATTGTGAATGATTTATAAAATCAAGTGAAATCACACCAATGCGCAACATACAATAGCAATCAAGTTAAATCAATGTTTATAAATTAAAATTTAGAGTTTTTTGAATATTATTAATTGAGAGTACAGATTTTTTTGAAAAAATTGTGAATAGTTTATAAAATCAACATTTTGGACCATGCTATGTGGTCCACCATTTCATAGAATGGCCCAAAATGTTGATCTTATAAACCATTCCCATTTTTTCAAAAAAATCTCTGTTCTCAATTAATAATATTCAAAAAAGCCTAAACTAGATTTTAATTTATGAAAATTGATTTAACTGATTGTTATTGTACGTTGTGCATTGGTGTGACAATTTAATCAAATGTGATTGGCAGATAAAAAATTGGATATAAACACAAATATTTCTTTGGCGCATAACCAAAAAGAAAAATTAAAAAAAACAATAATTATCCCGATTGATGAAACATTTTCAACTAGCTATGAAGTTTTAAAGTGAGCTAACTCGCACAATATATATGAAAAAAAAGTAGTGCTCCCTATATTTATAAGGTGGTTGCTTAGAATATAAGATATATAAATTTCAACACTTCTGACTTTAATAAACAAGCGAGTATTATCATATTGAACACATTTGTTTAGTTTTAGAAGTGTACTTACCTTATTGTGTAGAGAAGCAGATATAAGATTATGCAAACTTTCACAAAGAAAAAAGTTGAGTTGTAAGTTTCTGGACTCGTGTTCAAAGAAATAATTTTCAATGTTTTAAGTATCATATGTGTACCTGTTTTAGAGAGAAAAAGATGAATAACAATACTGTTTTGAGGAAATAATAACTATGTTGTTTCTCTTTGATAATAGTTATAGATAAAAATATATAAGAAAACAAAAGTGGTCGGCCCTAAAAGCAAACCAAAAAAATATTAATTAAAGTATTACTAACTAAATCATTATTCAAGTAAAGAAATTCTTGTATGTTTAATAGCCACAAACTAACAAAATGTTAGTTATATAAATTAATAAAACAAAAGTCAAAAATAAAAACTTAAACAATTACTTAAACTAATGATCCAATTGAAAGAACAAAAACTATTTGTAAACAGTCAATAAAAAATTTAAACACCATAAATTTTAATTACTCACCTCCAACATACCTATTTGCCTCGTACATTCTCAAGATGTGACTCAATAGTATTCACCAAGCCCTGCTTATTCCTAATCCATTATATTGGTTGAGAATATTGTCTCTTCTCTATCTCAATAGTCTCTTTAACCTTCCTACTCCAGTAATGTTCATCTTTTACAATCAACTTATCTAAACAAATTTGGGGTTTGGTATTGTGTGAATGTTCTACAAGAGGATTCATTAAAGTGAGAGCTTAGTATTGTTCGTTATGTCTAATTTGTAGATTCTTGTATATCTCCATAACATATGGCTTACCACAAGAGCGAGGGACCAAATACATGCCTTTTAGTACCAAGTGGACCTATGTAAGGGAGGAGCTCAATAATTTACTCGGCCATTTCAATGGAAGAATGGAACAAACACAATTTACTATGGAAGAGGAAGAAAATCAGAGATTTACATTTGTTGATGTAATAATGATGGAACCTTATCCCATGAATTATTCAAAAAGAAATTGCATGCAACCCTTTTATCTTCAACTTGACTCTCACCGCCATCCATGTCAAAAAATAACTATTCTTAATACCTTAGGGACACATTGTTAAAGTTTCAGACATCGATCATTTTGAACAAGAAACATTGTACCTTACAGAGGTATTAAAGATAAATGGATAAAAAAGAAGGGACATTGAAAGAGCTTCCTGTTGTCAACCTGGAGCTGTGCCCTGATTTGAAGATGTGCGTGAAACGGCCAATCCTCTATTTGGCTGAAACAATGGGATCTTCTCACGAGGGCGGATGCCTTAATAATGAGAAGAATCTCCAGAGAACGCTGGTTCCTGTATGATGTATCAATGAAGATTCCTACTCTACGCTGCTGACTATCGTGGAAAAGGGAGAAAGAAAACTTTAAAGGGGAAATCCTACTTAAAAGGGGCGATACACCAAGATTTTGATCCACTCAATTTGGAACCTTAAACACTAAACGAACAAGGGAGAAGAAAGACCTTAGACTTCAATTAATCACTTATGCATAAGTATTTCATGCAGAGGTTCGATCTGATAACTAAAATTTGAGGAAAAATGGAGAGAGGTTTGATAAAAGACACTTTGCGGCCACCTAACATCCACTTACAATTTCAGCAAAAGACAATAAAGAACACTTTAACATGACCTGCACAAGGATAATATAGCAACTAGGTACGAAACAGAGTTTGGGAAGGGAGAGAAATCTACCACTTATGCAAATTGCTGAAGAAATATACACTATGCCAATGCTTGAAATTTGAAAGTACAGTCCTTATTGATCGAAGAGGTTACACAACTCACAAATGGCAGAGTCTGGTCTAACCAAGAGAGATTGGGTGATTTTTAAACAAGGTTGAAAGCCATTATATAGAAAATTACAAGAGGCCAAAGATTGACGTAGAGACTTGAAGAGAAAGATTCACTTTGGTTAACTCAAGGCTTTACTTGGCCTTTCAATAAAATATATTTTCCCTTTTGTTCTTGCATAAAACTTCTTCGTTTGATGAAGCAAACTTATCTTTGTTACGAACTGCCCACCTCTTTTTGCATGGAAATCTATGCATTTGTTAAATTTAGAACTCCATGTGAGTTGCTTGATTGCCAAGTTGTAGCGTTTGAAAACTGAGTTAACTGTTATTTAAGCTGAGTTGGACGAAGAGATCATTTTCCTTCACATGGAAAGCTTCTAGTGGATGTGGCGTTTCAATCAATTAGTCAACTCTAAATCTGGAATAGTCAACTCATCGTTCGAATTTGGGACTCCTGCTGACGCTGATTTAGACCTTCGGATGCATGCGCTGACTGAGATGAACATAACTTTAATAATCAGTCAACTGAAGCTTTGACCGATGTTGGAAAATAGCTTCAATGTTTGCATGTATTTCATTCTATTCTGGTCTGCTATTCGTATCTATTTCTGGCAGGATTCTATATTCGGATGGTGTTAGTCTAATTATACCCGGTTTGTATTTTCTTGCAGAATTCTGGCTTTATCCCTGTTCCAATGGTTACTTCCTGCAGTCAAAATTTGACGCCCTGCGGGACGTCACCGGAAGCTTTATTATTTCCTTCGAATTTCTTTGCTTGGCAATTTCCTTTACTCTTATCTGTTCGGGCTTTTTCCTATGGTCTTTTGCTCTGTCGGCTTTTTTGTATTGAACACTAAGTCATATTCCCGCGGAAAAAGTCCACAACAATTATCTCGGTTTATTCGGGTTAATTTTATCAGGCTTATTTTGCGCGGCCTTTCTCCGAATTGCTTCGGAAAAAAAGTCTGAAGGAATTAATCCTTCTTTTGATTGTCTTTGCCTCTTGTCTTTTCTTCGGACTTATGTCTTGTGCCAGCCTTTCCAAATTTCTTTGGACTTTTTGTCCGAAGGAATTCCTTCAGACAAAAAGTCCGAAAGAATTCATTTCCCTTGTTTTTTGCTTGTCTTTTGTCTTTCTCTTTGTGGACACTTCCGAATTTTCTCGGACTTTTTGTCTAAAGGAATTCCTTCAGACAAAAAGTCCGAAGGATATCTTCCCCTTGTCTTTTCCTTTGCTTGTGCCCTTCGGGAATTTGTCATGGTCCATTCCGCCAATCAAGTGTCCTCCACCCGTGACCTTCGGAAAAATTGGAGGGCACCCGGGTTTTTGCAAAAGTCTCCGAATTTGGTCTTCTTCCTGCCCGAAGGGTAGGTGCCCTTCGGGAATATTGAAAGTGACCCTTCCGAAGGGTACCCTACCCTTCGGAATTCTTGACACTGTCTCTTTTCCGAATTAATCCTTGGCTTCTTTTGTGTAGACTTTTTTTGTCTCTGTGGTCTTCCAAATTTCTTCGGACTGTTGTCCGAAGGAATTCCTTCAGACTTTTTGTCTGAAGGATATCTTCGCCTTTATCTTTCTTCCCCCTTTAACTTTTTTTGTCCTCCTAAATTCCCTGCTTGAGTTCGTAGAAAATTCCCTGCTTGAGTCCGTAAAAAATTTTCTAGTGGCAAGAGAAAATCTGATTTGTGGAAGATTTGTCAACATTCTGGCGACTCAGCTGGCTCAGCATTCCTGCTATGCTTGCGGACCCAGGTCATGTATAGACATTATTCGAATTCCCAAATGGTGAACTTGATTTCTGATTGAAAATCTACTCTGATCATGGCTGTAATAACCCCCTTCAAAATAAGAAGGGAAACACATGAAAGTAGAAAAACTAACTAAAAGCAAATGTGCAAACAAGCACTTATTGAACAAAATTGAAACAAACTATTGTGCTTTTACAACACTTGGAGGAAAGCAAAAAATAATTAAATATGTCATTGGAATTTTGCTCTTTAATAGCAATGTTTTAGATGTATCACATTCACTGGGATTGAAAGCTCTTGGCCATCCATCTTAGCAAGTTGGAAGGTGTTGTGGGATTTGCAGCTGGAGATCGTATATGGGCCACTCCAAAGTGAATCAAACTTTGTGTGCCTTCCTAGTTTGGCCCGATCCTCATCCCACTTGAGGACCAAATCTCCTTCATTAAAGCTTCGTGAGGAAGCTCCTTAGTTGAATGTCTTTTTCACCTGTGCCTGATGACTTTTCATGGCTAGCATGGCTTGATTTCTTGTCTCTTCCAGCTCCATAAGTTCTGCATATCTGATCTCCATAAGCTTGTTTTCTAATAATTCAAGTTGCATTAATTCTAAAGCTGGAAACTCGAGAGAGACATGTAACCTTGCCTCCCTACCATAGACCAGCTTGAAGGGAGAGTTGGCTATTGACCTCTTGAAGGTGATCCTATCAACCCATAGTGCTGACTTCAGCTTGAGGTACCATGATCTCTGATTGTCTTCAATGGTCCTTCGTATGATCCTCAATAGGTTCTTGTTTGTAGACTCAGCAAGGGCATTTCCTTGTGGATAGTAATTTGATGAAGTGCTGAGATAGATTCCATGTTGGACGACCCATTGGTTGATCCTAGATCCCACAAAAGCCATTGCATTGTCAGAAATAATGGTTGAAGGGACTCCAAACCTAGTGACCAAACCCTCATAGAAATCAAGGACGCTAGTTTCATTTGCCTCCTTTAATGCAAATGCTTCTGTCTAACATGTGAAGTAGTCTGTAGCTGTTAGGATCCACTTATGCCCTGAACTGGAAGGAGGGTTAATGAGACCAATAAAGTCTAATCCCCACTGGACAAATGGCTGATCCATTGTAATTGGTTGCAGGGGCAGGGTTGCTAGTTTATTTTTTTCTACAAACATAGCTCATTGTTTGCACTTCCTAACCCATACATGGCAGTCACCAAATATAGTAGGCCAAAAGTACCCACCTCTCATGATTTTGAGTGCTGTAGTTTTGGCAAAAAAGTGTTCTCCACCAAATCCATCATGGAATTCTTCAAGTAATCTTCGAGTATGGTTTGGCTCCACACACCTCAGTAACATTCCATTGATATCCTTCTTGAACAAGACACCGTCAACAAGCAAAAATGGAATTGATTGCAGCCTAAAATACCTTCTTCTTGAAGCACTTAGGTGGGAAGGGTAATGACCTTCGTGAAGATAGTTTACTAGATCATGATACCAGCTGGAAGGTGAGGTCTGTATAGCAGCAATTTCTACATCATTTGATACTAGAACAACATCGTTGGTTTATTGTAAGTCCTGCGCCAGATGCTCACAAAGTCTTTTGCCTTTAACCAGTTTCGTGATCTTAATTTCTATATCATATTCCATCACTTTGGTTATCCAACCAACCCTTTTCTCATTTATATCCTTGTTCAGAAGAAATTCTTTGATGCTTGGATGAACAACCATTAGAAGTATTTTATTATTAGACAATAAGTGCCTAAATTTCTTCAGAGATCTTATAACTGAAATGATGTGTTTTTCAACAAAAGAGTACCTTGTCTCATACTCCTATAGGCCTTGGCTGTAGAAGGCTATTCGCTGTTCCAAGTCTTCATGGTTTCGCTGCATAAGATACCTGAAATAGTGTCCACATTAGCATATGTATACAGACTGAAATCTGGATTCAAGAGCATAGGAACACTTGCTATGGCTTTCTTAACATCTTCAAATCCTGTTATTCCCTCCTTGGACCAGCGGAAGCTCTGATTTTTCTTTAACATCGCTGTAAGTGGCTTAGCTATAGTAGCAAAATCTGAAATATATCTCCTTATGAAATTGATCTTTCCAAAGAAACTTTGCAAAGCCTTTTTGCTCTTAGGCAAGGAGAGTGCAAGAATAGATTGAATCCTTTCAGAATCTATGTTTAAACCGTGCTTTGAAACTACATGTCCAAGAAGCTTATCTTCATGAACTGAAAATACACATTTTTTTGGATTTAGAGATATCCCAAACTTTCTACACCTTTCAAAAACATGCTGGAGGTGCACCATGTGATCTTCTGCGTCTTTGGAGAATATTGTTATGTCATCTAAATAAACAAGCACAAATTTGTTAAGAGGGCCTTGGAAGGCCATATCCATGGCTCTCTGAAAAGTTGCTCCAGCATTGGACAAACCGAATGACATCTTTCTGTATGTGAATGTTCTCCACTTGGTTGTGAAAGTTGTCTTGAATTGGTCCTCTTCCTTGACCAAAATCTGGTTATAGCCACTGTACCCATCTAATAAGGAAAACCTCTCTGAACCTAAAACACGCTGTAAAATTTGTTCCATTGATGGCAATGGATAGTGGTCTTTAAGTGAGGCCTTGTTTAAGTCACGAAAATCAACACATAAACGAATCTCACCATTTTTTTTCCGTACTGGAACGAGGTTCGCCACCCAAGTTGAGTGCTTGATTGAAAATATAATAGTAGACTCTATAAGTTTGTGAAGCTCAGCTTTCATTAAAGGCTCAAGTTTTGGATTGATTGGCCTTTGTCTTTGTTGTACTGATTTAGTTTCGTTTTCTAGCTCAATAGTGTGTTGAGCCAAGCTTGGATCAAACCCTTTGAGATCGATGTACTGCCATGCGAATATATCAGCAAAATCTTGGCATAATTCAACGAAAGCTTTCTTTTGTAGTGGAGTGCATACCTTGCCCAATTTCAAAATCTTACCAGCTGCAATCTCTACATTGGCATAGTGTTCTTTTTTTGTTGACAAGGTTGGTTTCTCTTTCCTTACCTCGTCTTCACTGAAAATATTTTCAAGGGCAACCAATCCCTTGGGTAGTTTATTGGTTTTCAGCTGCACAATCTGATCACCATACTGCTGTAAACGTTTTCCTTGATTTTTTGGAGAAAATTCAGCTTCTTCCTGTAAAAATCTCACAATTTGATTATCACTTTCAAATACCTGTCAATTTTCTTGATTATCTGGGACAGAAGGCCTTACGACTATCTTAATATGTGACTGAGAAACGTCACTTTTAATGTCAGCTGGGATATCAAATTGTGCCCCAACCGCAACCAACCTATCAGCATGTTTATTTCTATCTCTTGGTATTGCATGAATGCTAAAATCCTAAAAATCTTCAAGTAAATCCCATACCCTGTGTCTATAAGATTTAAGTAACATATTCTTGCATACGTTTAAGCCTCTTACTTAGTGGACTACTAGTTCACTATCCCCAAATACTTGTAAACAACTTGCTTTCATCTTCCTAGCCCATTGCAAACCGTGGACTAGTGCTTCATATTCTGCAATGTTATTTGAACAACCAAACTGAAATTTAATAGATGAGAAATACCTTTATTTCATAGGAGAAACTAACATCATTTTAGCTGCCGTCTCATGTTTATTTCTTGATCCATCAAAGTATAGTTGCCACAAGCCTTCACTAGATTCGCCCTCTTTGACCATGGCTGGGATTTGCGCATCGTTCTCATGGAGACAATAAACACCGGGGCCTTCTTCTTCAATCAGCTTGTAGGGATCATACTCATGCAAAGTGGTAGCCCACTCATCAAGAAATAAATCTGGGACTCCATCCGAAGGTGAGTTCCTTTCTACATCGCTAGTTTGTACTACTTCATCTGAAATGATACAATTTGCATTGACCACACTTGGCGTATAAAGTTCCATGTGAAAACGTGCAATAGGCTTTGAATGAATGGTTACCTTTGTGCCATATCTGGTTCTGAACAACAAGTAAGTCCAATCAGCTGATAGATATCCCCTAATTTTTGAGGTGAAATCTCTTGAAAGGCACATGGCGAAATAAGGAGGTAGATCTACTACTACAACGTCCTGCTGAATAGTTACATTGGGACAGACATGTAATGTTAATTTTAAATCTTTGATAATCCCTACCATCTTTGCGGGTGAACCATCCAACTACAATACCCTTTTAGTATTTGGCTCATAAACAAGGCCGAGCTTGTCTGTAATCTGTTTAGGCATGACTGTACTGCTGGCTCCACTATCCACCATACAATTATGAACTAAGGTGTCTCCTACTATCAAAGATAGATAAAAAGGGGGAGTCTTCTTTACTTTTACCTCAGTTTTGTCCACCTTTGATATCTTATTTCCTTGCTGTATCTGCTGCTTGGTTGGCGGATCTGAGTTTGTCAAAACAACACCTTCTTTGTCTACTAATTTTGGGGACAATTCAAGAACTGAAAGTTCTTGAATGAGTTTGTCCTTTTGGCCTGGAATCGACAGAGTACCCCACATGCTAATATTGATGTTAGACCTTTTCATCTGATATACAATATTGAACTGGGATGTACTAACCTTTGGTTGAATTTTTTGTGTTACTTGCTACTCACGAATCAAAGGTATTTGTTGCACTCTGTTGACCTCTACATTCTGATTTTTTGGAATTGTGGGGGCACCAAACTGTTCTTTTGTAACTTGAGCAATATTATCAGGAGTGTTGGATGTATTTGCCACTGTTTGAGCTTCTCCAACAACTCTTCTTTTATTTCTCTGATAGGTTAGAGCTGTAACTTGATCACTTGAAGTGTTAGTCTTGACATCACGAATAAAAGCAATATGATCATCTACCTGCAAATTTACATTAACAGCGTCAGGCTGTCCTTGGGTCGCTCCTTGTGATGCCAATCCTGTATCTTGATATTGACTCTCCTGAAAAGAGAATTCTTCTTGTGTCATCTGTGGCATGGTGCTGCTTGATGATACTGAATCCTGGTTTTGAAAATCATTGAGATTCGAAGGCTGCCAACCTGAATCCTACACTAAATTGTTCTGAGGTGGAGTTGGAACAATGGCTTTTGAAGTGGAAGGAGCATTTGGATTGAGAGCAACATATGGCTTAGCTAGAGTTATAGCCCCTTGTGCTTGATAAGGTGGTTTATTTTCTCTGAAACCCTGATAAGGACATCTTTGATCTTTGAAAGACTGATAGTTGTTTTGATTTTGCTGTTGATAAGGCCTATTTGACTGAAATTGTTGCTTTTTAAGCTGTACTATTTCATTTCCAAAGGATTGTAACAGACTTTTCAGCTCTCCTATCTCGCTAGATCGACTAGTAGAGGCTGCAATAGGACGTTGAGGCGCTGGAATTGGAGCCAAGGATGGAACTGGAGGAACCTGAAGCGCTGGTGCTGAACTTATCTCTGGAAATATGGGCATTGGAGGCCTTGGAGCAAGCTTTCCTGCCTGAATCAGACTATTTTATACTCTTATTGCAACTTCATAGGCATCTGGCAAGGTAGTGCCGCCCATTGACTGTATCATCACACTAATATCAGAATTTAGAGCTTTCAAAAAATATAAAACTGCATACTCTGGTGATGGCCTAATTAGAACCGGTATCCTGTGCCATGTCTTTTGGAATCTGAGATTAAAATCGGACATGAATTCATGAGGAGCTCTCTGTATGGCAGTTAATTGCTCAACCAAAGATAAGTGGTCAGATTTGACCTCAAACTGTTTGACCAAAGCAACACCTCATTCATCCCAAGCAGAGATAGATCTAAGAGGGAGGGTTCTATACCACTGTAATGCTTTTCCTTTGAAAGAAGCAACTAATAATTTGATAGCGACATTATCTTCAGTTACGTTATGAAGTGAACAAATGTTGGCGACATCCTGTATATGCTCAATAGGGGTCGTTTGATTTTCCCCTGAGAAGAATGGAATACTTTTGAGGGCATATATAGGTATATCATTTAACTGTGTTAGATTTAGTGGGCTCCCTCCATTAAATGGAGCAAATACTTTATTTCTATTGGCCATCTGCATGATGGGAATTTCAGTGTTGAGAACAATAGGATGAGGGGGAGCTAAATATTCCCTTTGAGGATATGGACTTGCTCTCCTAGATCTTACTCTTTTATAAGTCAAAAATTCAAAAGGAATACCTTTGCTTGTTGATCTTGTAGTAACTTTTGGCATGAACTAATTGTTTGAATGATGTTATGAACTCTTCCGTTGGTTGCAAATGGGCATCTTCCTTTGCTACAAAGATTTTATGTAAAGAACTCTTTTTTATGTCCCACTGGGCGTGCCAAAAATTGTTGTCAACCTGGAGCTGCGCCCTGATTTGAAGATGTGTGCGAAACGGCCAATCCTCTATCCGACTGAAACAATGGGATCTTCTCACGAGGGTGGGTGCCTCAATAGTGAGAAGAACCTCTAGAGAAGGCTGGTTCCTGTATGATGTATCAATGAAGATTCCTACTCTACGCTACTGACTACCATGGAAAAGAGAGAGAAAACTTTAAAGGGGAAATCCTACCTAAAAGGGGCGATACACCAAGATTTTGATCCACTCAATTTGGAACCTTAAACACTGAACGAACAAGGGAGAAGGAAGACCTTACACTTCAATTAATCACTTATGTATAAGTATTTCATGCAGAGGTTCGATCTGATAACTAAAATCTGAGAGAAAATGATGGAGAGATGTTTGATAAAAGACACTTTGCAGCCACCTAACATCCACTTACAATTTTAGCAAAAGACAATAAAGAACACTTTAACATGCCCTGCACAGCAACTAGGTACGAAACAAAATTTGGGAAGGGAGAGAAATCTACCACTTATGCAAATTGCTGAAGAAATATACACTATGCCAATGCTTGAAATCTGAAAGTACAGTCCTTCTTATTGATCGAAGAGGTTACACAACTCACCAATGACAGAGTCTGGTCTAACCAAGAGAGATTGGATGATTTTTAAACAAGGTTGAAAGCCATTATATATAAAATTACAAGAGGCCAAAGATTGGCATAGAGACTTGAAGAGAAAGATTCACTTTGGTTAACTCAAGGCTTTACTTGGCCTTTCAATAAAATATATTTTCCCTTTTATTCTTGCATGAAGCTTCTTCATTTGATGAAGCGAACTTATCTTTGTTGCGAACTGCCCACCTCTTTTTGCATGGAAATCTACGCAATTGTTAAATTTAGAACTCCATGTGAGTTGTTTGATTGCCGAGTTGTAGCATTTGAAAACTGAGTTAACTGTTATTTACGCTGAGTTAGACGAAGAGATCATTTTCCTTCGCATGGAAAGCTTCTAGTGGATGCGGCATTTCAATCAATTAGTTAACTTTAAATCTGGAATAGTCAACTCGTTCAAATTTGGGACTCATGCTGAAGCTGATTTAGACCTTCGGATGCATGAGCTGACTGGAGATGAACATAACTTTAATAATCATTCAACTGAAGCTTTGATCGATGTTGGAAAATAGCTCCAATGTTTGCATGTATTTCGTTCTATTCTGGTCTGCTATTCGTATCTATTTCTGGCGGGATTCTATATTCGGATGGTGTTAGTCTAATTATACCCGGTTTATATTTTCTTGCAGAATTCTGGATTTATCCCTGTTCCAACGGTTACTTCATGCGGTCAAAATTTGACGGCCTGCGAGACGTCACCGAAAGATTTATTATTTCCTTCGGATTTCTCTGCTTGGCAATTTCCTTTACTCTTATTTGTTCGGGATTTTTCCCGTGGTCTTTTGCTCTGTCGGCTTTTTTGTATTGAACGCTAAGTCATATTCCCACGGAAAAAGTCTGCAACAATTATCTCTATTTATTCGGGTTAATTTTATCGGGCTTATTTTGCGCGGCCTTTCTCCGAATTCCTTCAGACAAAAAGTCCGAAGGAATTAATCCTTCTTTTGATTGTCTTTGCCTCTTGTCTTTTCTTCGGACTTATGTTTTGTGCCAGCCTTTCCGAATTTCTTCGGACAAAAAGTCCGAAAGAATTCATTTCCTTTGTTTTTTGCCTTTGTCTTTTGTATTTATCTCCGTGGACACTTTCGAATTTCTTCGAACTTTTTTTCCAAAGGAATTCCTTCGGACAAAAAGTCCGAAGGATATCTTCCCCTTGTCTTTTCCTTTGCTTGTGCCCTTCGGGAATTTGTCATGGTCCATTCCGCCGACCAAGTGTCCTCTGGCACCGACCAAGTGTCCTCCGCCCGTGCCCTTCGGAAAAATTGGAGGGCATCCGGGCTTTTTGCAAAAGTCTCCGAATTTGGTCTTCCTCTTGCCCGAAGGGTAGGTGCCTTTGGGAATATTGAAAGTGACCCTTCCGAAGGGTACCCTACCCTTCAGAATTCTTGAAACTATCTCTTTTTCGAATTAATCCTTGGCTTCTTTTGTGCGGACTTTTTTGTCTCTGTGGTCTTCCGAATTTCTTCGGACTTTTGTCCGAAGGAATTCCTTCAGACAAAAAGTCTGAAGGATATCTTCGCCTTTATCTTTCTTCCCCCTTTAACTTTTTTTGTCCTCCTAAATTTCCTGCTTGAGTCCATAGAAAATTCCCTGCTTGAGTCCGTAGAAAATTTTCTAGTGGCAACAGAAAATCTGATTTGTGGAAGATTTGTCAACACTTCCCAAAGAGTAAAAAGAGGAAACATAATTAAAGAAAGTCAATGATAGAGAAGGATCCATGATCTCTATCCCTTATATAAAAGGAGTACTTGAAAGGTTTGCTAGGATTTTGAAGAAAGTAGTTATTCATACAATCTTTAAACTTCAAAATACACTTCGCACTACTCTAGATTTGGCAAAAGATCCCATTGAACCAAGACTACAAAAAGGTGTTATTTGGTCCCTTGTTCTTGCAATAAGCTATATGTTGGGGAAATTGGGAGGAATCTACAGATTCAACTTAAGGAACATACTAAAGACATCATGGGCTTTCGCTTTAATGAATCCGTCCTTGCAGAGCATTCACACAATACCAAAACCGGATTTGTTTAGATAAGACCAAGTTGATTGTAAAAGAGGAACATTATGAGCATAAAAAGGTTAAAAACACTATTGACATAGAGAAGAGACACAATACTCTCAACAACGAGCATTCACACAATACCAAAACCGGATTTGTTTAGATAAGACCAAGTTGATTGCAAAAGAGGAACATTATGAGCATATGAAGGTTAAAAAGACTATTGACATATAGAAGAGACACAATACTCTCAACAACAATAATGGACTGGGAATAGTTAGATCTTGGCAATCGTAATTCACATCTCGAGAATGCACGAGGCAAAAAAGGTATGTTGGAGGTGAGTAATTAAAATTTATGGTGGTTAAATTTTTTATTGATAGTTTAAAAATTGTTTTCGATCCTTTGGTTGATTTGTTAGTCCCTGTGCAATAGGTATTTATTGTAATTGCCTCGGTCTATTAATTTGTCTTGGAATTTGTGCATCCAATAAAAACAAATAATTTTCTTGTTTCAACATTAAGCATTTTATTCTCTAAAAAAAGAAAAAATTCAAAAAAATTATTTTGTCAACTTTTTATTGGTTGAAGGATGGTGATAAGACTTATTCTAGAGAAATTGCCTCATTTTCAAATTAAAAAAAAGAATTTGTGACATCGGCCAATGAAATCTTAGCAATTAATAAAATTACATAACTACTATAGTTTGCCAAAAATATAAACTGACAATAACAATGACAAATTACTGTGCATTGCATGCGCTGCGTGAAAGCAAATTGTGGTGGCAGAAGACGGAGGCAAGCCTATTGATTCTCTCCATTCCATGCATGGATGTCAAAGACCCAACGACCGTTTCTGAATCACTTAGAATTCCCAAAGGTCTCACCTATTGCAAAGGAACCAAGAAAAAAAATCTAGAAATACTGCCTGCAGACTGCAACCCAGATTCCGCCCACCATCGCTGTCCTCCTCTTGTACTGACGCCTAAAAGCTGACCCAGGGGCCACATGCTGCCCGCTGGTCTGCCATGACTGACAGTCGAGACCCGGGATTGTTTCGATTGGCCCCGCGCCCTGCCAAGACTGGCAGGCTCAGGGTTGACAGGGATTGCCCACGGCCTTACCAAGACTTAATATAAAGTAAATTTTTCTTATTTTCAGCAGAAATATTGCACATTTACTGCACATAACATGTAGGTTGAAATTTTAGTTGTCCTTGTTATTTGGCTATTAAAATATGATACTTGAGTGCTATTACGTATACGCACCATGAAATATAAAATCTTCCAACAGTAAAGAGTTATTAAAAATCCAGTACCTTTGTAGAGAGGGCAATCAAGAGGAAAATATTGTTTGCAAGGTTGACAAGGAATGCTACAGTGAGAGAGGATTCAAGAAGCAATTATAAAATACACCCAGCTTGTACATAATCAATGCCTTCCTCCAATGTTGCCCTGTCTAAGAGAACCTTATTCAATTCCAGATAAATTCTCCAAGGAATTCCATAAACCCTGATTGCTGTATATGAAACAATAATAAGGCCATATATCCCGCCCATCTTTGTGTATTGCAATGTTTGCTTTTATTGTAATGGCGAAGATAGCTTGGGGAGTGGGGGCCTGGGCAGTCGAGGCAGAGGTCAAGAAAGTAGCGGTGGTGCTGTGCAATTCGGCGACGAGAGGCGGTGGAGTTGAGAATTTTCCTAGCTTGGGTGAGGCCGCGACTAAGGTGGTGAAACAGAAAAAGAAGGGCCAAACCCTATATTTTTCTGAACTACTGTGGCCACACTCAGAAGTACCGACTGGGGTGGGGGAGAGAGGGCTTTGAACTGCAGACCTTTTGATGGAAATAACGATAACAGGAGACCGTCCATGTAGAGCGATGAGGCAGACATGCCGTCAAGGTCCGATGGGGTGGACAATTGGGCTGTCTCCAATAAATTGGTCTCCTCGGCCCTGTTGAGGCCTAAATATGTGGCATCAAGAGCGGATGACATGGAGTACTAGGGCGCATCTAAGGTGCCATCCTCCTGAATAAGGCCTGATTATGTGGCATCCTCTTGTGCTGATGCCTAAAAACTGACCCAGGGGTCACAAGGTGCCCACTGGTCTACTCTGGACTGCCGCTTGCGCCAACTAGAGCCTAGGGTCTGACAACCTCAGGTCTGCCAGCCTTCACATGATCACACATTGGCCACATCATACGTGGCAGTCCCTTATTCGGTCTCCTGTCTACCACAACTATGCAGTCCCTTATTCGGTTTTTTTTTTTTTTACCCCTTGCTCGGTCGGCACTTTTTGCCGCCCCTGATATGCAGCGGCGGCGAATTTAGCCACCAGAGCAATTTTTTTTTTTTTTCCTCTCCATCCATTTTTTCTTTTCCGTTTGCAGCTGTCAAACCCCCCCCCCTTTTTTTTTCTTTCCATCTTTCTTGGTCCGCTTTTTCTTTTCCATCTGCAGCGCCCAAAGCCTTTTTTTTAAATTTCTTCTCTGACCGTGTTTTTTTTTTTTTTTTGGTTCGTCTTCCTCCGTCCGCTTTTTCTTTTTCGTCTGCAGCTCCCAAAGCCTTTTTTTAAAATTTATTCTCCGTTTTTTTTTTTTTTTTTTCTTAACATCTCATCAGGGTCACAAAGCAAAACAAGATATGGTAAACAAAAGGAAACTGTTAAAAGATAACCCTCAGCGGGTCACACAGGGTTATATGGCGGAAGAAACACGGTCTTCATCAAGTGTCAAAATTTTGCAAACTCTTGGACCTTTGATGCTTTCCACATTTCATACAGGGGATTCGGGAGGCCCCCAAGAGTAGTTAACGGGCTCTGTGGTTAGGGTACTTTACCAGAGAAGATTAAGCACTCCTTGGAACCAAACTCTCCAATTAACAAACGGACCTAATGATCCAAGCACTCATGCCCAGAGTATAAAGGAAACAGGGGACCCTTTATCATTATTACACCCTCATGATAACGCTATCAAAACGAAGGGAAAATTAATATTTGTGAACGCAAAGCAATACAAGGGGATAATAAGACGCAGACAAATCCGTAAAAAGTGGCAAAAACATAATAAAAAACTCATTAAGATTTTACCCAAAATAGATGGAATCACTGCGAACACCGTGATCAAAATGAATCACTCGGAAAGAGAACCTACAGGGGGAAAGATATTGAGAATCATCTGCGCCACTAAGAATGGGAAGCAAACCGAGATAAAACAGAAACTGTTCTAATAAGCAAATACGGAAGGGAAGATGGATCATAAGACCATACAGAACTGTATAGCCCTACGACTACACCGCTGATGTGGTCATCAAAATTGTACGTTAATGAGCTTATAAACTTCAAACAAACGCTGGAGAAGATAGAAGAAAAAGGGCGACATGAAAGCACTAAAATTAAAGAAATTTTGGAAACCAACTCGAATCTTGAAAGAGAAAACAAGTTGCTCAAAGAACAAGTTTTAACTCTGCAAAGCAACATAATAAGGGGTCAGCAGGGGCTGGGCTATCTAAAACTGGAGCTAGAGAAAACAAAATCAACAAAAAGTATATCAGAAACAGGGATAAAAAGTGACATTTCACAGCTAGAAAAGATCCAAACAGCAATGGCACACATGGAATCAAGGGAGAATAAGTTGAGAGATCAACTAGAAGAAGCAAAACCCTGGGCTCAGGTTGTTAGAGAACCAATTCATGAGCAAAAAGAAAACATTGAGAAACAAATCAAGAGACACATAAAAGAAGAAAAAGACAAACAGGACAAGGAGGTTAATATTATCATTAAAGATTTGAGGGATTTTGGCGAGAAAGAAAGAACTGACATCTTAGCAAGAGATTTTCTAAAAGAAGAGTTGAAATGGACAGGGGTTATCAAGCAGGGAAACAGGGTTGGAAAGAAAACAGAAGAAAGAAGGAATAGACATGTAAGAGTTATCTTGAGAAACATAGAGGATAAGAGCACAATTTTAAAGAATAAGGGGCTACTCAGAGGCACCCACATTTTCCTTGATGAGGACTTAACATTCGCACAACAAGAACGAAGAAAGGAGTGGGAAAAAGTGAAAAAAGCAAGAGAGGATGGAACATGGGTATGGCTGAAAAATGGAAAAGCTCAAATCAGCGAGCGCTCCTTCCACAAAAAAAAGGAATTCGGGGCTCCAAGAGAATCTATGCATATGATAAGTTGGAATTGCAGAGGATACCCTTGGAGAAGAGGACCGGGGTTGGGGCCCATAGCAGAAGGGAAAGACATTATTATTTTAACCGAAACACATAAGCATCATGGATGCAAAGTCCCAAACTTTGTAGGGTACAAGAAAATCTCAGTATGGAATGAAGGGACAGAGACAGGTAAGGGTCATGGGGGGGTCACCGTGCTAATAAAAGAGGGGTGGGATGAAACAGTCAAAATAGAGGAGGATCCCAATAAACAATACATTTCACTGAAAATAATAGACAATAAGGACATAATTAGGTTCGCTGCTTGTTACTTTGCCCCAAAAGGGTCAACGTTCTACAAAAAGAGAAACTTGGATAGGGAAGACTCGTATGTAGCGTTAAAGAAAGATATCTCTGTTTTTAGTACATTAGTGGAAATTATTTTAATAAGAGACTTCAATGCTAGAACAACCAAAAATCAATCTCTTCAAATGGAAGGAGAAGATAGAGAGGATAACAATCCCTTATGGCTAAAAGAGAGTGGGGACCAACTTTGGAAAAGAATGTCACAAGATGGAAAAGGCAGTGCGACACACTTCGGTGCCAAACTTTTGGGACTTTGTAGTTTGTATGACATGGTTATATGTAACGGGACAAGAGCTTGGCTAAGATCTGGAGGTATTACATGCAAAATCTACAATGGTCAAAGTGTGGTTGATTATGTCATCTGCTCTAAAAATTCGACTACTAGGTTACTGGAGTTTGTTATAGGGGAATGCCCTATAGAGATGAAATCTGACCATATACCCCTCTTGGTTAAGTTTGGCTTTCTCACAAAGAAGCAAAGTGAAAGGAAAACTCAACACAAGGTTAGGACAACTAATCCACATGGTAAAATCATTTTGAATAAAACAAATCAGGAACTCTTTACTACTGCCCTTGGGCAGCACATTGAGATGACCAAAAACAAAGCTGGGCTTAAAGAAAACAATATCACGAGGAATCACATTGACAGTAGTTTGTTGGTCCCTTTGATCCACAAGGCTCTAAATGTTTGCAAGAAATCCAAGCCTCAGAAAGGAGTCTCTAACATGTTCCCGGCTAACCCCTGGTATGATGAAGAGTGCAAAGCAGCAAAAAGATCATACAAAGAGAGCGAGCCAAACAAAGAAAACAAGAAAAAATATGTGAAATTGTTAAAAGCCAAGAAAGAAAAATTTGTTATACTAAGAAGGAAGGAGCTAATAGAGTTAGGTAAGCACAATCCCAAAGGTTTTTGGAGGGAGCTACAACAAGAGAAGAAACATACAAAAAATAATATCACAGAATCTCAATGGTTAGAGTATGCAAAGTTGCTTTATGAGTGTGAACATGAGAAAACTCTCCCTCCCAGTGTTAGCACGTCAATCGGGCTCTTCTCGGATGAGATCAAACATGGTATAAAGAAATTAGCAAATGGTAAAGCACAAGACATTGACGGGCTGCAAACTGAATTCTTAAAGTGGGGCGTTGAACACCTTGCTCTGCACATCAAAAGAATTTTTAATGAAGTCACGCAATGGGGATTTCCAGTGGAGTGGACGACTAGTGTCGTTATCCCTCTCTTCAAGAGTGGGGATATCAATAATCCCTCTATCGTACTATCATGGTCAACCCTCTTCTTGAAAAAATATTTGGGAGCCTGATCGAACGTAGAATCAGCAGTTGGGCAGAAAAAGAAGGGAAAAAAATAGAGGGACACGCTGGTTTTAGACCAAAGCACTCTACCATTGATCACTGTATTACTCTTAGGCATTTGATTGAAAAAACTTGGAACACCCAAGGTGGGAAGCTTATTGTTGTTTGTGGATTTTAAAAAAGCTTTTGACACAGTACCCAGAGACAAACTCTGGAAAAGGATGGAAGAACTAGGGGTTCCCAATGAGTTTAGAACAACTGTCCACAAACTCTATGAGCGTGTTAGAGCAAAAATTAGAACTAGAGAAGGCATGTCTCAATGCTTCGGCAACAACATAGGGGTCAAGCAGGGGTGGCCACTCTCCCCCACTTTGTTTGGCCTTTACATTGACAAACTTGAGGAATGGATAAATAAAACTGAAGGAGGTGGCATTCAGTTGACCAGTGTTGTAATAAAACTACTTTTATATGCAGATGATCTTATTTTTATAGCAAAAACTGCACATGGTTTGAGGGATCATTTGAAGGCTTTAGAGCTATTTTGCCAAGATGTCAAGGTGCAAGTGAACATTAGCAAGACTAAAGTCATGATCTTCTCTCTAAAAAGGAAACAACAACAAACTAATTTTATGTTTGAAGGTAGCCCGTTGGAAATTGTCGAAGAATACAAGTATCTTGGTATTGTTTTTCATAACAGACTCAGTTGGGAAACTTGCAGAGCAAAAAGGATTAGAGGAGGTTGGAGAGCTTCTTACCTTCTCCAAAACAGATGCAGAAAAGCAGAACTTTGGGACTGGAAAACCAAGAAAACCCTTTTTGGTTTGCTGGTCACACCGGTTGTCTTCTACGGGTGTGAGGTTTGGGGAAGCAGCGTGTCAAATCACAGATGGAGACAGTTGGAAAGAATTCAAAAACATCTTATCACCAGTAGTCTTAAAGTTAAAGCAACTGTTCCATATGAGATCCCCCTGGGGGAAGCCGGTACTTTCCCAATGGACGCTGTGGCGATTTCACGGGTACTAAGCTACATAAAAAGGTTGAAAACATGGGGAATCACCGGTGGCCCAAAATGGTGGTGAACGAGGTGCTAGATCGGAGGAAGAAGACGTGGATGAAGCAAAACATCTAGTGGCTGGGAAAATGAAACATTAAGTTACATGAGTGCCTTAACTCCAAAGAGGAAATAAAAAAATTTGTATTAGAAAAATTCAAGACTGCCATGTGGACAAATCAGACTGGGTGTAAAAAAATGCATTATATCAAAGAGTTTAATCCCACTTGGGAGCACGGGGATAAAGCATACCTAAGTGCTGAACTTAAAGGTAATGCTAGGATCCTAATGGCACAATTGAGGACCGGTTCACACCATCTTAGGTGTGAAACGGGAAGATGGACGGTTCCCAAGGAAAGATGGGAAGATAGAACTTGCATTTTTTGCAATGATAGAGTGGTTGAAACTGAACGACACTTCATTAGGGAGTGTGATGCGTACAAGGATATTCGTATGCAGCAAGATAACAGTGTGAATGTGGGCAGTTTTAGTGAATTATTTGAGGAGGAAAGACTACACAACACAGCGTGGCTGTTGGTAAAGATTCATAGGAGGCGAAATGACTTCGAAAAGAATATGAAGAATCTCTAATGATCTTGACACTTGGTCCCATAGACTATTTGGTCTCGTGGACGTCATTAAAATTCATTTCATTTCATTTCATATGATCGTGCCCTCTGCCATCTCGAGCTCCTTGTTCGTTTGATGTGTGGTGCTTCTTTAGTGGTTCCGGCCCTGCCATGACCAATAGGTTGAGAACCGAGGTTGTTTTGATTGGCCTCAGACCCTGCCAAGACTGGTAGGCTCGAGGTTGATAGGGATTGGCCCATGGCCCTGCCAAGATTGGTAGGCTGGGGCTAATTGTGTTCAGTCCATATTTCTCCACATGGAGTCCCTTTTGTTGATGTGGAGCCCGATAAAAACTCTGTCAAACGTTTAATTCTTGTCGATGTGGATGCGGATCCCGATAAAGTTGAAAAGTGATCTAGGAAAATGTTGAGTAGGTTCAGGAGGGCTGCAAGGCAATAGACGAATCCACTAAAACACTAGACCCTGAGTTGGTTAAAAGGAGAAGCAAGAGCCCACGAAAAAACAAGTAATAAAAACCCCACCTGTCCATGGTTCCATCTGGTTGAATTCCATGCTCTACATAGTAGAGCTCCCAGGAAGATTTTCTTGCTTGAATTCCAACCTGCCCAATATGAATACTGATAGTATCCCTCATTTCGCACAAATTTGAATAGAGGGGGGACAAAAATGGGTGTGTGTTCTGTTTGATTTTAATGGATTGTGAAGAGATAGCTTGGTATTAATCCAATCAAAAACCAGAATGATTTGGAGCTCTCCTTTCTTTCGCTTCCCTTACTACTGCGAAATAAATGACCTATAATGTTTGAACTATATTGGAGTGCTATTTGGATTCCGGGTGGTCCCTTCAATTATTTGAATTTGTTTATATATGAGTATTTTATGGCTTACGTAGTGGGCAATGGCAACAGAAGGCCAATGACAACTGGATTTGCTAGGTGGATGGGAGGCAGGTGTAGGTTTAGGCCATGTGGTGCTTCTAGAAATTGAAGTTTGCTTTGTTGGCATTTTGCATAATTAATGTGCCAAGGATCTCATACATTTTATTTTAAGTTCACAAGTTTTAAGTTTTTTTTTTTTAAATTATCAAAATGAAGGATCATCATTCTAATTATTACGGAGTTCAAATGGAGTATGGATAATGCAAATATGAGTATGAGTTTGGTGGAAATGCAATCCATTGATCGAGGATGATGTGATTTGGGAGTTTTTTGTTGGGGGGATGTGCAACATCCATTGATGGAGGATGGAGTGTAAGAGTGATTGTTTGTGATTATGTAATTTGAGTGAAATTTTTTGGTTAGTGTTGATATTTGTGATTTATTGGAATAGCTTATATAAGGAGTTTGGGTCGTTATTCATATACTAGTTTGTTTTGATAATGGATTGCAAGTTGTGATCTTATATATATAAGATTGTTGTTCATATACTAATTTGTTTTGATAATGGATTGCGAGTTGTGTTCATATATATATATATATATATATATATATATAAGAACACAACTCACAATATATATATGTTCATATACTAGTTTGTTTTGATAATAGATTGCGAGTTGTGTTCTTATATATATATGAACATATACTAGTTTGTTTTGATAATAGATTGCGAGTTGTGTTCTTATATATATATATATATATATATATATATATATATATATATATATATATATATGAACACAACTCGCAATCCATTATCAAAACAAATTAGTATATGAACAACGACCCTATATATATAAGATCACAACTCGCAATCCATTATCAAAATAAACTAGTATATGAATAACGACCCAAACTCCTTATATAAACTATTCCAATAAATCACAAATATCAACACTAACCAAACATTTTCACTCAAATTATATAATCACAAACAATCACTCTTACACTCCATCCTCCATCAATGGATGTTGCACATCCCCCCAACAAAGAACTCCCAAATCACATCATCCTCCATCAATGGATTATATATATATAATGAACAACGACCCTATATATATATATATATATATATATATATATATATATATATATATATATATATATATATATATATATACTAGTTTGTTTTGATAATGGATTGCGAGTTGTGTTCTTATATATATGAATACAACTCGCAATCCATTATCAAAACAAACTAGTATATGAACAACGACCCTATATATAAGATCACAACTCGCAATCCATTATCAAAACAAACTAGTATATGAACAACGATAATATATATATATATATATATATATATATATACAATTTATCTAAAAGTTTTTTTTACATTTTATGGATTATGAAAATATAAAATATTTGATTGGTTCCATTTGTTCATTTTTATTTTTATTTTCATTTTTATTTTGATAAGGGTAAATATGAGGGTTTTGACAGGGGCCCACAACCCACGGCCATCAATTTCAATACAATGTTCTGCTGACATCATCATGACAATGCATTTTGGGCTTCTTAAGATCGAACACGATCGTGCCACTAGACATGATTGTAGGCCTTTGCATTGTCTCTATGCTCACCGCTCCCTTATGAGCCTGCAACATGGCATCATCATGGGCTTTGTAGACTCATGACCATTTTACACATAGCCTTTTGCTCCATTTCAATTGAACTCCACGGAGATAACACTTGTTGAGATCACTACTACAAATTTGATTGAAATTAAAACCACAAACATACGATGACCATCAAACCAAAACCCTACCAACAAAACCATTTTGTTTTACGTGATCTGGTACTATTGAATTGAATGCCTCAAAAAAATCGTTACAAATACTCAGCGCAACGCCTTAACAATACTACTACATGCATTAGCATAGACAAAATATTTTTACAACTAATCACAAGAACTAAAACCAATCCGCGACACTTGTGTTAGTTTAAATAATTGTTGAAGCCTTTATTCTTAACTTTTGTCTTGTTTATTTTTATAATTAATATTTTTTTAGTTTGTGGCTATTAAATATATAAGAGTTTCTTTGTCTTAAATAATTTATTTAGATTATTGAAATTTTAATTAAAATTTTCTTTTATTTTTTTTAAAAATTAACCACTTGTTTACTATATATTTTAATTTGAAACTATTATTAAAGATAAACATTAGAATTTTGTTAATTCCTCATAGCAATATTATTTTTCATCTTTCTTCTCTTCCTAAAGATGGGTACACAGATGGTACTCAAAGAATCAAAATTTGTTGCTTTGAACACGATGAGACCAAAAGTCCGTATCTCAAAAGCAAACATAAAATATATTATCTTATCATCAGGAATTAACATTCAACTATTTTCTACGAACATTATCAATCTTGAGCCTAACAACTATTTAGTAGCATGGGAAATAAGCATGTAAGCACTATGCACACAATTCTTTAATTACAAAATATTGTGTGTCATTTCCAGATTTATATTTAAAGGATTTTCCATTACAGAAACAAGGTTGCCCGTTACATTGCATATATGTAGAACATGCAACCAAAATCCACATTATGTGCTTAACTTATAATAATTAAATATTCTTAAAAACAATAATGACTAATGTTTTCAATTTACGTTTATGTATGTTTAAGTGCTAAGTAACACACATTTACTACTTTAATTAACTATTAATTAAAATGATGTTCAAACATTAACATTTAATTAACATTTAGTGCTTGGGGCATGAACATATTCTTAAAAGGTAGGTACTGAAGTTGTAATATGAACATATTCTTAAAAGGTAGGTATTAAAGTTAAAGTTACCATGCGATAGTTGTTTTTATATTATAGTAGATGAATGAGTCTATGCAATTTGTGTTGTATGTTTGGACATGTTTAGTTTTGTTTTTTATTAATTGAGTTTGGTCTATTGGGTGGTTGTTATATGTTGGTTGGTAATTGTGGTTTTTATATTGTTGTCTGAGAATAGTTTGAAGAAGTTTCATCGTGTTTCTCTATGGTGATATTATTGTACATTTTACATACAAATATAAGAATAAATCAAGTGTTATATTTCATTTATTTGTATACATATCTATTATGTTGTATTTATGTGTACAATGTTTTGGTTCAGTTGCCCATATTTTATCTATATTTATCTACTAGAATGTTCTTGATTTCTCTACTAATAAAATTAAATTGAAAGAATTGTGAAATAAATTTATAGGCCTAGGAGAATACCAATGCGACTAATATCTAGGGCGTTGTTTCCCTTTTAGGAATGAATCCAAAATATCTTAGGTAGAGGAAATAACATAATACTCACCTTTTGAGTATCTAAAAAATGTAGTAATACCTCATCTAATCTCATATCAATACAATATTTGAAATTTAAAATTCTCAAATGTTCAAAGGTTGGCCATTTTTATTCCAAGCAATAATTAATTAGTATCATCTATTTGTTTTGTTTTATGTATATGGAACATTACAATGGTATCACATCTATGCCGTAACCAAAAGAAGAAGTTAAGCAATTCTCATTTTGTTGAAAAATTATTGAGTAGAAAGGAAATTCTTTCAAGAACGATTTTTTTGAGGTCAAAGATTTAGGACATAATAAGACATAAGAACTCCATAATTGGAAATTTAATTGATTGCTAAAAATCTTTGCATTAGTTTGTACATTTTAGTAACCCTTGTAGATCCACGTATTGCCATCTCTATTTAATAATTATAGAAGCAATATTTAGAAATTTTATTAAGCTATCATGTACTAGAAGAACATCGAGTCCATTTTTTTTCAAAATTTTAAGTGGCAAATTTAAGTGCAATTTTGAGGTAATAGTAATATTTTTAATTTTTTTTGGGTCATGAAACAAGGGTTGACAATGGATCATCCACCCCAAACTAGGGTGCTTGGCAAGGCACTTACAAATTTTTGATTTATTGTGGCCTCTCACAACCAGAGGTTTTATGTTGTTTGGCATAGAACATGCCACTTGCCCATTAGTGGGATTTGAATTCAGATCAATTAACTTGTAAATGTAAGTCCACACCAAAACACCAAACTAGGTTGCTTGGAAAGGCACTTACAAATTTTTGATTTATTGTTGCCTCTCTTAAGTATTATGATATCTCCTAATGAATAGTTATAATATCCATAAAAAATAGGCCCTAAAGTATTATATGATATAAAAACATGAATTGACCAAGCATGTCTAAGACAATGTTTATATTATTGTGGAGCAATCGTGTTTTATAAACATGAGTTGGTCAAGCATGGCCAATTGTCGAGCAATCTTGTTTAACCCATTTAAAACTAAGATTGTTTTTTAAATGTCAAGACTTGGGACTATTTAAAATCAAATATTGAAAGTAAAACCATTCATCATTGGAACAAAGATAAAATCATTCATCATTGGAACAAAGATAAAATCAAATACAAGAAAGGACAATGGGATTATAAGAACCAACTCAAAGGGCTTGGTCATATAAAAGTGAAAGTGATAAATGGACTCTCCCAAAGATACTTGGAAATAAAAGTCCTTTTAAAGGTCCATGACACTAGTAACCTTGTGTAAATGAGACCCCCTCGTATGCTTAAGGTGTGTAATTTGAAAGATAAAACACATTATTTAAAAAATGTTGATTGTTTGGAAGATAAAAAGGCTTAGATAAATGGTTGAAGCATTAAGACATCTTTGATGAAATGGTTATATTACCCATTAAAAATGTGGCCTTAAAGAATTATATGATATAAAATCATGAGTTGGCCAAGCATGGCCATGATAATGTTTACATTATTGTTGAGCAATCATTTTTAACTTGTTTACAACCAAGTTTTTTTGGGTAAAATACTAAGACTTAGGACTAATTAAAACCGAACTTTGAAAGTAAAATCATTCACCATTGGAACAAAGATAAAATCAAATACAAGAAAGAGCAATAGGATTATAAGAACTAACTCAAAAGACTCAATCGTATAAAAGTGAAAGTGGTAAATGGACCCTCTCAAAGACACTTGGAAAGAAAAGTCCCTTTTAAGGTCCATGATACTAGTCACCTTGTGCATATGAGACCCCTCATACTCTTAAGGCATGTAATTTAAAAGATAAAACACATTTAAAAAATGTGGTTCGTTGGAAGAGAAAAAGACTTAGATAAACAATTGAAGAGTTAAGACATGTCCAATGAAATAGTAATGTTACCCATAAAAAATAATGCCTTTAAGAATTATATGATATAAAAAACATGAGTTCGCCAAGCATGGCCAAGATAATGTTTACATTATTGTCAAACAATCATGTTATATAAACATGAGTGGGCAAGCATGGCCAAGACAATGTTTACATTATTGTTGAGCAATCATGTTTAACCCTGTTTTAAACTAAGTTTTTTTAAAAAAAGACAGACTTAGGATTATTTAAACTCAATCTTTAAAAGTAAAATCATGCACCATTAGAAAAAAGATAAAATCATTCATCACTAGAACAAATATAAAATCATTCACCATTGGAACAAAGATAAAATCAAATACAAGAAAGAACAATGGGATTATAAGAATTAATTAAAGGACTTGGTCCTATAAAAGCAAAATTGTTTATATGCGACCCCTCGTACTCTTAAGACAAGTAATTTAAAAGATGAAACACATTGTGTAAAAATGCGGTTAGTTTGGCAAGGCACTTACAACCTTAAATATTTGTTTCCCATAGAAAAAATGACTATAATGACATAGCATATCTGAAAAAAACAACACATGACAAATTGAAATTAACACGGCTTCTACACTTGACCATTAGAGACCTTGCAACACTAACATACAAGACACCCCTTAAAAAGGCACATAAACCAACTAGATAGAAGGTCCTTTTTATATGGTTGGGCTCTTCCACTTGATTCTATGCTCTCCAATTGCAAATGGTCCACATCAACACCACATCAAGCTCCACATCCAACTCCTTAGCTACTACCTTTTAACCATGCTTTGATTTCTTATTTAGCCTCCTCAACAACTAGCTTCCAAATTCTAAACATATCCATAATTTTTTCCACTCCTACATTAGAGAGAAGGTAAAGGGACATCTAATTCTCCTTGGTTCACTCAACCAACCTCCCCCTCACTATTTCTATTCTCATTCCATTTTCATGTATGTAGATCATAGGGCATACGTTTATTAACCTATGATTAGGTCCACAACTAGTATATCCTTAATAAGATGGTTTATAGGCTATCCAACTCATCTCCACTATAAATTTTATTTAACGACACTCAATGTTGGTGGGAACCCACATTGCTTAACATTTAAGCACCTCTTTGAAGCATTGTGAAAACTTGATGCCCAAACTTAAAGATAAATGGTCATGGTTGCGACACTTCAAATAATAAAAAGGAAGGATTTCATAGTCTAGTTTTTTTTCAAACACTTATTCCTTAGGAGGTTTTACCCAAAATCTTCTTGGAAGAGGTTTTCTCACATCCATTTGAATAATTTTTTTAGCTAAGCAATATACCTCTTACTAAGGGTTTTAAAAAAATACAAATCATTTCACCAAGGGAATTCTTGATCCTTGAAATAATTGTTTCTGCTCCCAAATGTGTTGGGAGGTTAAACGGTCTTACCCATATTGAAGCTACTTTCAGATCTTCTTGTGAAAAGTTGAAGTTTGGACTCCATGATGTCATGAATATCCCTTATATGTAAAAAAAAAGGACTGTGTTCAAACACATTAGCTCAATCTTCTTTTGTTGTCAAATCAATGAAGAAAAACCCTCTTGTGCCAATGCATAAATCCATGTGCCCTTTTACTTTATAGTGATCCATATCCCAAGAAATAAGCTCCTTTTCACAAGGTCCCCAACCCACATAATTGTAGATCAAATCCTGATTCATCTGGGCAACCATTTATTGCTCAATCCCATTGTGTTCAAAGGTAAAATCGTGTCTTCTTTAGCCACTTTATTACATCCCAATATCGTCCAAATATTCTCATTCTTTGCATTATTGGCATGGGTCCGTAAATCTACAAGAATACTCATCTTTCAAGGGTAGAGAACTTGAAAAAAGTTAGTGGTAGGGTAAGTAAACATTGAAGCTGTCTATCCTCATACCTATAGGGGAAAAAATGCAGGCCCTTGGCAGGATGCTGCAAGCAACAACGACCATTACCCTATGAAACCCTAGACTTTGATCATTGTTTATTGTTGATCATAGGCCATTATCCTAAATGCTCATTGATATCTATAATATCATAATATTTTGAGAATTGTTATCTTGCCAAAATAGCCCCCAGAATAATCAATAGCCACTAGAATCATTTATTTGATTTAAGTATTGTAAATTCCTATCAAAATATGTATGTAAAACAAATTTGGAATCATACTGAATGTATGTGAAATGTTTAAAATTTTTTAAATTAATATCTAAAAAGGAGAAGGAAAAAGATGAATTTTAGCTAGTCGGCATAAAAGGAAGGAAGAATCTTAAGCTTGAAGTTAAAGGGAAGGAAAGAGATCTAGTTGGGTTAAGTCTTAATACTTTCATAGTTTTAAATACCAAATCAGATGATGAGAATAATGGAGTTTTGGCTTCATCAGAACCTTTGAAATGTAAAATCGATCCTAAGGTAACTCCTTGTCCCATTATAATGCCTATGAAATGTTTGTTTGAGGCCACTACCTGTGTTAGTTAAAATGTTATAGACCAAGTTTTAGAGGAGACCACTTTAGCTTAGGGAAATCCATCTTCGAAGAGCCATGTTGTTGTTGTCAAGTGGTCTACTGTTAATAGTCACGATCCTTAGTTCATAAACATGCACACAATGGTTGATCTCCACATACCAAAGGAGCAACAACCCAAAACAAAGATGAAAATTTGGGCTAAGTGAGTGTAGATACCAAAATATGGTATTAAGTACTTAATAATGACAAGCTTTATATACATTCACCATGCATGACTTGTGCGCATAAATGTAACAATATTATACATATTGGTTATTAATCCTAGGTGTCTAGCATTTTATCTTATTATATAAGCTTTCCATTCTCGTAGGAATAGGAAGAGTCATTGGGAATGTGAAATGAATAGTCTTTCTTAGTCTATTAAATGCAATGTTTTCTCTCATTTTCATTTGAATCATGAAATAAAAATTGCATTGTCATTTCAAATAAGATTATCCAGCCTGTGATTGGTATCAGAGCCTAGTAATTTTTTTTTCCTTCTCCATATTTATAGCTATATAGATCTACAATTAAGTTTTTTTTTCAAATTTTTGTAACAAGTGTATGACAAGAAATTAGCCTGAAGGGTGTTTCAATTATCTTCGACTGCACAACTTGCAACATCAAGCTACTGGCATGGTAGACTACTGGATGCATACCATTATGAGCATGATAATTTTTAAAAAAAAGAGTTATGTCTTGGTCCCTTCACTTGATACGCTTGTCTTTTCTCTTGCTTGGTTTGTATTTCACTTGCAACATTTGGTATCACCTGACCTGTGTGGAGGGTTATGTTTTGGCACTATATAGAGTCATGACTATTCAGACCAATGTGGTATATATTTGTTGAGTGAGACTTTTTGACTGGAATTGGTACTCTAAACAAGACATTTTACATAACAACATTCATTATGCCCTCAGACTTGCATAGAAGGAGATGCACCATATATGTAAAGGACACGTGGAAGGAATTGTGCCATTGTTCGAAAATAGTTGGCGTTTCAAATTCTCTATGGTAGCAAGTCATTATATTTTTCTTATTTCCAATATACTGCTATGTGGAGGAGGCTAGTTTTTTTTATATTTCCAATATTGGAATCTTGGCCATACAAAAAAAATAGGAGAGAGGTATAGTTTTTTATTATGATTTTTCATTAAAAAACAAATTTCCACTTTTTAAATGCTAAATTTCAAAATTTGAAAACATTTTAATTTGAAAGCAATTAAAATTTGTGCAATTTTTTATTTGAAATTGCCTTGAGAGAAGCTACTCTATGAAAAATTGGCTAACAACAACCATTTTTTATAAATACAAGGAGAAATAAGGAGAGCTACTCTTTTACCCATTCGTGTATGTTTAAAAATGTAAATCCAAAAATCAAGAAAAATTGAGTATATTGATGTATGAGGTTTTATTTTAAAGCCACTGTTAATGATAAAGCAAATCATTTTTAGTACCTGTTGACGCAGTTGATTGCACCCGGGGCAGGATGCCTAGCTCTCGCCCTTCCACACGCAATAATGGAAACTCCCCTCTTGCCTGTGGGACCAACGAAGCTAGAGGGGAGAGTCTCTAGATAAAGGCTAGCTCCCTTTGATGTATCTTTTAGGCCTTGGTTTCTCCTACTGATAACAAATAAATGGAAAATGGGGGGGATGAAAAGGGAGAGAGATGGTGAAACAGAACCTAAACCTAAAAATAAAAAGGTGATACACCAAAATGATGACCCACCCAGCCCGAACATACACTTTTCACCAAGAAGAAGCGCCCATACACTTTATCTAATGTGGGAAACTCTTATGTGTCAGTGAGTTAGGGGTCCATAGAGATACAGGGAGGAAGAACTCTCAAAGGTGTTCTGAGACACACTTTGGTAGCCTATTCACATGCGCCTATATTTTTGCTGTAGACACTTCTGGCAGACCTGCAGAAAAGAAACTTCATAATGCACTAGACATGTTGTAATCGATATGTGAAAAGCATGAAAGACAATGACTTAACACAAAATAATAACATAAACATATGCTTGAGTGCAAGTCCAAATGGAGGTAAAAATTCTAAGTCTTGATTCAAGGTAAAAATTTGGCAGAGTATTGCCTTACAAGCCCGAGAGATTTTTGGGCAGAGTTTTGCCTTAAGGTTGAGAGATTTTTTTTTTCCAAATAAGGAGTTTACAATATATAGAAAGAGAGAGAAGAGAACTTGGTGCTTCTTTTGAAAAGACTTTGGTGCTCGTGACAATCTGGCCCATGTGCATTGAGAGCATCGAGAAGAGGAAGTCACTGTTGCTGATGTCATTCTTCTAAAAAAGGCTTACTGGAACCATGCCAATCTTGACTTTGGTGCTCAAGCATCAATGTGAAATCATGGGCCGTGCCTCTTTTTTTCAAATAGACTACTCTTTCCAGATATTCACATGGTTTGTCCCCTTATAAATGCAAAATGGAGAAGACAGGCCATGTTGTTTACTGTTTGCATCGTTTGGTGACCATCTGGCAATAACTTGCCTCCCCTTTGCCACTTGGACTACTTTATCTTTTCCTAAACTTTGTCTCATCCTAGTTTTGTCCCTTTCTGGCTCCTTCACCCCTCAGGGCTATCTTTTGGTGGGTTGCTACATTCTTTGGGCTCTTCCTGCTTGCCTTGGCCACTTTCTACTGATTTCAAATAAGTGACACATGGCACGTTTCGCTATGAAACAGGTAGGACACATGGCAACATCCACTTGACTCATAGAAACTTTAGGCACCCCTTGAAGGTCCTGCGAAAGAGGACACGTTTCAGCTTCTATCGAGCTTTGCAGGGGACACGTGGCACGTTCTGCTGCTCCTAAAAAAACATGTCAAAGCCTTCCACGGTTGCCACTTGGCACCTTCCACGCTCTAGGTTTTCTTGGTGTAAAATTGACGTTCACGGGCCCGTCACTACATTTGAATTTCTAACGGCTAGTTCACCGTGCTTGACTTTGACATCCTCGGGTTTGTCACCCCTTGGACTTCTTCAGCTTTCTTGCTTCGGCCCTTTTTGCAGAATTCTTGTTTCGGCCTTTTCTACGGACTTCTTGTTTCGATCCTTTCTGAAGGGGAAGTGATCCTTTGGCTTCTTGAGAAAAGTCCTTTTCCTCAGTGAGAGCCCTCCGCAAGGGCACATACCCTTTGGGTGGGTTTCTTACTTCAGGCTTTTTCCCCGCAGACTTTTTCCATGGACAATTTTCCCATGGACAAAAGTCTACAAGAAATGCCTCTGCCACTTTGCTTTCTGAATTTATTCAGACTTTTTATCTGAAGGAATTCAGAAAAGCTGAAAACAAAACTCCCACAAAGACCAAGGCAAGAAAATAATTTCTTCAAAGTTTTTGTCCGAAGGAATTCCTTCGGACAAAAACTTTGAAGAAATTATTTTCTTGCCTTGGTCTTTGTGGGAGTTTTGTTTTCAGCTTTTCTGAATTCCTTCAGACTTTTTGTCTGAAGGAATTCCTTCAGACAAAAAGTCCGAAGGAATTATGCCTTTGCCTTTCGACTGCCTTAAACAAAATTCTGAAAGAACTTACCTTTGTGGCTTTCTTGAAAATGACCCTTCCGAAGGGTGCTTTTATCGACCAAGTGCCCTCTGTAAGGGCACTTGTCATTTGGGAGGCTCTCTTGAACTTTTGCATTGAACCGCTCCTTTGAACCAACCGTTGAACCAAGCGTTGAACCAACCATTGAACCAAGCCGATGAACCCTTTGATTGAACCAAAAGCCATTGAACCATTTGATGAACCGACTGAGTGAACTGAAGCATTGAACCAAATTAATTGAACCAAGCCTTTAAACCAAATTGATGAACCATTTGATTGAACCAAAGCGATGAACTTTGTCGTTAAACCAAAGCGATGAACCAAAGCGTTGAACCGGTTCAATGGTTCAACGGTTCAAAGATGCTAACTCTTTGAAAGATCATGTCATTGAACCACTTTCCCAACCTTAAGAAAAAGTGTCTTTGAACCATTTCAACTCTCTTTCCTTGTGAATTTCTTTAGACAAGAGTCTGAAGAAGCTTTGTAAAACCTTGCACTCTTTGAACTGGTTCCTCATCTACTGAAAGACACACCTGGAGAGTCCGTAGAAACTTCACCTGTAGAGTCCATAGAAATAGACTTGCAGAGTCCATAAAAACTTGTAGAGTCCATATAAATTTTCCAGACTCATGCAAAATCAAAATGTACTAGCTCAGAACAATAGGGGAAAAAAGAGGGGACCAATTTTGGCCTGCAAGACCAAAATGGTCAACAATACCTTTGCGTATATAGAATAGGGGATCATTTTGGAGTAATAAGGAATGAATTGAGGTTAAACAAAAATTCAAAACCTTTAAAAACTCAAAAAAACAAAAAACCCTACATTCCAACAAATCTATTATTAACACTACCTTGACTGGCAAAGATAGTTGGCTAGAATGGTTTCATCAAGTGGAGAACACACTCATATTCAATGATCTATGGTTTGATATTTGTGATGGAAAAAAACAACCAACTGAACCAACATGGAATGCAAAGGACACTCCGACATGGATGCATAAAAACTAGAAGGACCTTGATGAGGGCATCAATGGATGGAGATGTGTTTCAACATATACAGGGGTGAAATATACCATGGAAAGCATATCATAAACTGAAGGACCTATATGACTCCCATTCAGAGTTGGAATTTATTCAGTTGCAGTTGAAAATGTTCAACCTAGAGTTGAAAGATGGTGATGCGATGAGATTAGCTTCAGAGATATGAGCTATCAAACATGATGTTGAAACAACAGGTGACAAAATTTAAACATACATGATTGCATTCATAAAATCACTTCTTACAAACTATTCAACCTATTTGGAGTCTCTACAAGCAAGCAATCAGTTGAAGACTCTCACATTTGACCAGTTGGTTGAAAAGATAACATAAAGAGAAAAGGCCTTTGGAAGGAAAACTAAAACCACAATAGGTGAAAGTGTGTGCTATGCCAAAACAAATTATTTCAAACCATCAATCAAGGTCACATCTTCCAAAAATGAAGGTAATAACAAGTACAAGGGAAAATGTGGAAAAAATGAAAATCATGGTGGTTAAAATAAAAAATAGAATGATAAATAAAACCTCTATTATGAATGGTATGACAAAAAAGGTAGCCATGAGACTCACAAATAGACTCACAAATATAAGACTTCATGAGAGAAAACTGAAGCATATCATAAAAATAAAGAGGGAAATTCAAAGAAATAGTCAAAAGAGTCAAACTTAGCCCAATTCACCAGTGAATGTGTGTTTTCTAGTATAAATGATGAAGCAAACATTGTCTCAATTAGTTCTTCATGGTTTGATGCTTGAGTTATTGATACTGGTGGCACTCAACATATGAATTTTCAAAAATACATCTTTGAGGAGTATGATAAATAAAGTTGTGGCTCAGTATACCTCATAAATAGATCAAGTCTACAACCACAGGGAAGAGGTACAATTTGACTCAAGTGTCCAGGGCTTCTAGACTAAAAACTTGAGAATGTTCTCTACCTTCCTCAATTGAAATGAAACTTGTTGTCCCTAGTGATCATAAGGTAACAAGGCCATTCTATTATGTTGGATAATGGTGACATCACAATCAAGAGAAAAAGTGATAATGCAGTTGTCTTGACTAGATATGAGGAAGAGAAACTGCTCAAACTGAAGGGTGAGCCATCAAATTCAAAGAATTATGCTCATCTTATGGAAGGTAGAATGTCTCTAAACATGTTATGTCATGCTTGATTTAGGCACACTCACTATAACAACATTCATGTATTAAAAAATAATGGTGTTATTGGCATGCCTATGAGAATTGTGAAGCCTACATTTTGGATAAACACGCAAGAGAACCATTTTTGAAGTCATAATGGAAGTAGATAAAAAATTATAGCTTGTTCATTTAGACTCGTGTTCTCTTTCAATCCTCTCTACTAGTGGTCATAAGTACTTCATGCTGTTCATTGATCACTACATCAGGATGACATAGATATACTTTCTAAAAAAGAAATTAAAAGCCTTTGATACTTTCAAAAAGTTTTGAACAATGATTAAAAATGAAGCACAAACCTACATCGAGACACTCAAGATAGATAATGGCAGTGAATTCACACCCAAGAAGTTTGAATCCTATCTTGAGCAAAAAGAGATCAAACACCATCTCATAGTTCCTCACACTCCACAACAAAATGGAGTAGTTGAAAGAATGAATAGAATTATGATGAATATGGTTCATGCAATGTTATATTTCAAAGGGGTAAATTTGCACTTTTGGGTAGAAGCAGCTAAAACAATAGTATACCTTCACAACAAATCACCATCAACAAATATTAAATCAAAGTCTCTGTATGAGATGTGGTGTGGTCACCACCCTTCAGTGTGACATATTCGGATTTTCATATCCACTTGTTACACATTTATTCCAAAGGAGAAGAGAAATAAATTGGACCACATGAGTCAAAAATGCATCCATTTGGGATATTTTGATTCCTATAAGGCATTTAGGCTATACAATAAGAAAGAGAAGAAGTTTGTTATCATGAGAGAAGTTATCTTTTATGAGACTACAAAGGACAAAGAACATATTGATCGATAGTTGAGTTGATTGGATATATATGTAAAGTTTGATGTCTACAAAGAGAGTGATTTGAATGTTCTAGGCAATGAGTGGGAGACACAGATTTGGGAATCTATTGATTTTTCATTGTCTCCTAGACATGAGATTGAAACTCCTCTTGAAGAAGAGAGCAAAAATTCATCAGATATTGAACAGGGGCCAACAAAATAGAGGACAAATAGTGTAGGAACTTCAGTGGATGAACCTGAAGCACTTGCAACACATAACGAGATGCCTAAGTGGGCCACTCAAACACTGAAAGATGTAAGGCCTGATAAAGTTAGGAAAATAGGTGCTCAAAGTGTACATACAACCTCATCTGAACCATACAAGTCTATTGATAAAATTTATGACATGATTGGAAAACTCACGTTGGATGATTCTCAAGAGGAACTCAATGTTGTATTTGATTCAGAACCAACAACTTTCGAATAAATTGAGAATCTTGAAACTTGGAGAAAAATAATGAAAGATGAGTATAATTCACTAGTAAAAAATGGGACTTGGAGTTTGTTTGATCCACCATATGGTTGTAAACCAATTGGATGCAAGTGGGTTTATCATAAAAAATACAAGGCAAACAACTCAGTTGACAAGCAAAAATCAAGGCTTGTTTCAAATGGGTATGCTTAGAAAGAAGGAATTGACTACAATGAAACCTTTGCACCTATAGCAAAATAGACTACCATTTGGACCATGTTGGCTCTGGCAGCTCACAATAGATGGAAAGTTCACCAAATGGATGTCAAAACTATATTTTTGAATGAAGACCTCAAGGAAAACATGTAAATGACACAACTTGATGGTTTTATAGTAAAGGGACAAGAGCACAAGGTGTGTAAATTGAAAAAATTGCTATATAGTTTGAAACAAGCCCCTCGAGCATGGTATAAAAAACTAGCTAAGCACCTCATGAACATGAACTTCAAACATTTTAAATTTGAAGATACAACTCTTTTTGTCAAAATAGTTGACAAAATATTTGTATTTGTGGTGATGTATGTTGACGATTTTCCCATCATAGGGAACAATGAATGATACACTGAAAAATTCAAATCAAAGTTGATGAAAAGCTTTAAAATGACTGATTTGGGTTATCTTCATTACTATTTGGGTATTGAAGTAATTCAAAAACCAAAGCATTTCTTCATCACTCAACATAAGTATGTTGGTGACATTATGAGCAAGTTCAAAATAGAGTATTGTAAGCCTCTCAACACACCCATATAACATAATCTCAAACTAACATCTGAAGATTCAATAGATTTGATTGATGCCAATAAATACAAACAACTCATTGTAATTCTAATTCATGTGACTACCACTCGACCATATATATCATATACAGTTGGTGTCCTCTCAAGATTCATGTAAAAACCCAGGGAGAGTCACTGGGTAGCAACAAAAATATTCCTCAAATATCTCAAAATCACACAACATTTTGGGCTCAAATACTCCAGGGCAAGAGACTTCAAATTGGTTGGGTATTCAGATTCTGACTATGCTGATGAACATGGAGATAGAGAGTCCACCTCAGGTTTTATAATCAATTTGGGAACAATAATTATCAGTTGGAAATCTAAGAAGCAATAAGTGCCAACAATTTCTTTAGTAGAAGTAGAATATATGGCCACTTCAGAGGAAACTAGAGAGTTCTTGTGGATCAGAAGGGTTCTTTTAGATTTATAAGAGAAATAGGTTTTGTCAACACCTCTCATGGTTGACAACACTTCTGTAATCCATATGGAAAAGAATCCAATCTTTCATGACCGAACCAAGCACATCAATAATAAATTTTATTTGATTCGACATTATGTGAAAGATGATAGTGTCAAGTTGTAACATTACCCGATAACATAGCAACCAATAGACATCTTGAAAAAGGTGCTTGGTCTATTTGGTCTAACAAAGAACCCTACAAATTAAGGGGGGATTTAACAATATTGTACATATTGGTTATTAATCTTAGGTGTCTAGCTTAGATGTCTAGCATTTTGTCTTATTCAATAAGTTTTCTATTCCCATAGGAATAAGAAGTCATTAGAAATGTGAAATGAATAGTCTTTCTTAGTATATTAAATGTAATGTTTGCTCTCATTTTCATTTGAATCATGAAATAGATATTTCATTTCCATTCTAAATAAGATTATCTGGACTGTCAACACAAATGGTCCTTATTCATCATTCTCTCACACCTACATGCTACATTATGAGTTTGACCCTTCCATTCTAATCTTACACACCTGTAGGGACCTTACTATCTATTTAAAACCTACATACTATCATACAAAAACATTACCAGATGCTTAGTTTTATCCTCATGCACGAGTCAGTAACGTCAGCAATATTGGCCCAGTCTAACATTACTGATTCATGCACATGAGGATAAAGCCAAACATCTGAGAATGTTTATGCATGATAGTATGTGGGTTTGAAATAGATAGTGAGGTCCCTGTAGGTGTGTAAGATTAGAACATAAGGGTCAAAATCATAAAGTAGCATGTAGGTGTGAGAGAAAGATGGATAAGGACCATATTTATGGTGATACTAACCTAACCTTGATGTTATTAATCATCTCCCAATAATAGTTTATTTTTAAAACCAAACCTTTCCTTAAGGTTGCCCTATCTGCTTAGTGTGTTAGTTTCATAAGAAATTACCCAATTGGACTCATATATATACAAATAAAGTTTCACATGATAAGAGACTTGACATTTATTTGGTACACATTTATACACTATTGCACATTGAGAAACTATGTCGCATTCTTCCCAAATTGCAAATCAATCACAAGTTAAGTCTAAAGCATATTAAAGCCAAGTCAAAGCAAACATTGTCAAGTATCAAATCCAAACTATCATCTTCATATAGCGAAGGAACATTATTACATATTCACACTAGATGGAGAAATACATGCCTTAATTTACATCCTTAGAGTATTAGATACATAGACAACGATCAATCATTAATGGGGGCAATTGGGGTTAGCCCAATGCATTACACATTTTTGGTTTTTTGTAGGTTTCTAGCCCTCATAAGCTTAAGGTGAAGCAAGCTAATTTTTGGAGTTGTGTGCATCATTAAGGTTTAAAATTACACGTACAAATATTTTAGAGATAGATGAAGGTGACCTTATGATCATAGACACATATTTTGGCACAAGTCCCTATTCATCACTTAGATTAGTATCAATAATCGATAATAACCTAGAGCTGACATAACTAATCCTGTAAATATAGAAGCACCAATCTAACAAATCATATACTTGCTTTATTAAGTTTTCCACTATTAGAATATAATCATAGTTAGATAGTTATTCAGAAAAGCTAAGTACTCATCAATTTTTTGTACATACTATATTTAACATATGCCGCTTGTCAAATTATTGCACTTAGTTTCAAGATTTTACATTTAGATGTATGCTTGAATGTCATATCTATTAATTTGAATTACATAGTTGTTTTTATACTATTAGGGTTTTTAAACCAAATGAGGGTAAAACATATTGGTGAACCCATACATTGATTGAACAGTGCCAAACCCTAGATCTCCATTAAGGTTTCATCTTTTTAGGGTTTCAAATTTCAGCCTTAGGGGTTTATTTTTAGCCTTGATTTTTGATTATTCTAAAAACCTACTACTTCCATGCTTCTTTACCTATTCGGATTGCACTTTGCCTATATCTAAATAGGTTTCTTAAGGCCTAATAAATTTAAAATAGAGAGTCAATAAAAAACCACCAGTATTTCTCATCCTATGGATTTTTTATTATCAAGTAACTTCATTTTGTATGTTTATGATACTGAATGGACAAATAGCCAAACATGTGATATTAATAATGTTAGTTATATAGATGAGAAATTGGTTGGTCATGGAAATGATTATGATTATGTGTATAATCCTAATTATGAAAATTAAGAGGATTGGTACAATAGTGAAGATTGCGAAGATAAAAATGTTCACACTATTCTAAAGTGGAAGAGCCTACTTCCCTTACTTATTTGCATTCTTCTCTAAATATTACACTAGAACAAGAGGAATAAAATAATAATTAATATATTCGTGTTCATAACATGTCACATTGGTTACAATGTGAGGAATCTCCCTTAAGTACACCTCGTTTATCTCTAATTTTTTCCACTCCACTTCACCTCAATAACTATTATAAATTCAAAGGCATAAGCCTTGCTTAAAAATGGAAAAATAATGTGAAATTCATTCTCTCTTTAAAAATGACAAAGGAATGAGAAATTCTTTTTATCTCTCTAAAAATGATAAAATAATGTGAAATTCTCTCTTTATTGAAATGGCAAATGAAGGTGAAATTCCTCACATCTCTCTAGAAATGCCAAAATAATGTGAAGTTACTTCTCTCTTTAGAAATGGAAAAAGAATGTGAAATTCTTCCTCTCTATAAAAACACTAAAATATAAAAACACACGATGTTTCTTTCTCATCTCTCAGAATACAATGTCAAAATATCTCTTCACATGAGCCTTCTATTGAAACAAAATGTGATGAAATTCCATGTAATGATAATATTATTATATGCAATGATACATTTTGAGAATGTGAATAAATGGAAGATAATGTTAGTGATGACTCTTCTCAACCTATGTATAATATAAAAAATATTATGCACATGCCTCATTTACTCATTCATAATAGTGTACCTATGACAACTTAAAATAATAAAATTCAACCATTAAATGAAGCTCTTAAGGATATTAATGTGCCTTCCCAAGAATTCATCTCTTTAATACACATTGTGGGTGCCTTGCAACACAAAATGCACCATATAACCTTAGAAAGCAAAGCATATCATGCTTGTGTTGACTCTAATGCTATATATTGAAAAACCCAATTATGCATAATATTATAAATGCACCATTACCTTGTAACTTCCTCATGGATACATTTCATATGTTTGATGGAAGTAATGATCATTATCTACATCTCATATATTTTTAGAGCTTTTAAGGACAAATATAATGGTAGTTGGATGTTACTAAAAGTGTTTCCAAAAACTTTAATTGAATAATGAATTGAATTGGTTTCACTTTGTTCCCAGTGGATCTTTATAATTCTATCTTGAGTTAGAAGAGACATTTTTAATGTGATACATAAATATAAAGAACCAATGGTTACATATGAACGTTTGCCTTTTATTCATCAAAGAGAATCAAAGCTAGTTTGTGATTATAATTTATGATTCAAGACTTGTATGCACCAATCGATATATAAATCAATAGATTTGGAAACATAATATATTTTTTATAAGGGCCTCAACCACCTTCTCAAAGTAAATTTTCTCTATTACACTTGTGACTCATTTTAAGCACTTTGCTATGAGACTCTTGCATTAGAAGAGGACTTGGTACTCATTCCAAATCCCAAAAATGCACATGAAGACATTGATTTTTAACAATAAGTCCCATACAAGGAAGTCAAAACAAATATTTTACTTCCTAAATTGAGGGAAATAATTAGTTTACAAGGCAATACCTAAAGCAAGAAAACCTACTTTTAATAAGTGGCAATCACTCAAGTTAGATAATTTTAGAGATATACCACATGATATTATACATACATTATTGGATAAAAATTTAATAGTTTTATCTCCTAACTACACCTCCTCATCATATTGAGAAATTAGAAGATGAACCATTTTTCATTTATTATAGTATTAATGGACATTGAGACAATGATTATTATTTATCATGACAAAAGATTACACAACTTGTGGATAAAGGGGTTATTACGTTTGGAAAAGTTGATACTTGATCAACAAGGTCCCCTTCTCCATCTTATTCTACTACTCATTCAATGAAGACTGAGACATACCAGGGCATTATTACAAAGGATCCAATGATTATAAGAATTCTATGGATGATGTTTCTATGAGAAAATCTTCTAGTTCACATTCTACCACTACTGATCTATCCTAGGATGTCCCCATTGCAGAATCAATGGTCACTTGAGCTATTATTAGAAAGGAACCTAGATAAGACATAGTTGTGAATGATATAATTCAAGAATAATTAAATCTCCTCCCAAACAAATATGGATGCCACAGGTGAGTCAAGTATCTACAAATAAAGGAGACATTCAAGTTAACAATAACAAAAACAAGAAAAATAACTCTTGTAAATTATTGCACAAAAGGTCATGTTGATATTTTTATCCCAAAAATGTCAAGTACCCAAAGGGATATCCCTTAATTTTTTAGAACAATGCCTTGAATTGACCCAAAACACCCATTTTCTTAAGCCTGTAGAATGTGGAGATTGGATTGTAATTTACAATTTGCAAAATTGTAAATTGCTTCCAAAACTCTGGATCCCTTATTAAACTAAGCTGGCAAAAACTAGATATCTAATTTCAATTTGAAATTTTGTAAATTGCAAATTGCATCTAAACCTTTGCTTCTCATTAAACACTAGCTAGTGGAAATTAAAACTCTGCTCATAATTTGCAATTTGCAAAATTGTAAATTACAAGTGAAGTTTTGCTTCTCACAAACCAAGTACCCTATGAAATCTAAAACTTTTAGAGAAATTTGAAATTTACAAAATTGTAAATTACAATCTAGGTTCTGCTTCCTGCCAAAAACCTTCCTTGTGGAATTTATAACTCCAAGTGCAATTTGCCATTTGAAAAATTGTAAACTATTTTATGAGTTCTACCTTCCCATTTTTGAAGGGTCAACCCAACCTAGCCTAAGGAATTTGGAGGTAAACATAAAATTAATAAATTATAAAATTGTGAAGTTGCTTTTAGACTCTAGATCTTTGCCAACCACTACCATTAATGCATTTATTGTAGGGGGTCTATATAAGCAAATTAGGGATTTTGTTAAGTCATTGTTTAATCTTACTAATTGTATTTTGGATTTCCACACCTTGAATTACAAACCCAACCTTGAACCATGACCACAAACCATGCTTCAAACCTCAAGCCATGCTGCCATTGAGTAACTACACTATATTGCTTTGAAATATTCTACGTGTTTTCTTAAAAGCCATCATTTCCTATAATTTGAGCTTGTTGTTAGTCATTTTAATTTTTATGCATTCCTCATGGATTTGATTACATTTTTTAGGTTTATTTTCATTGCATATGCATCATTTAGTTAAGGGTTGTCTTCATAGTATTGTTGTTTTCCAAAGTTCCTATGCATTTCAAAGCAATTGAGATCCTAGGGTTTTTTCCCCAACTTTCATAGTGAAAATATAGGGTTTTCAATTCAAACTAGTGAATATTCTTAGTATATCCCTAAAAACTAGTCATGAATATTCCTTGCAAGATTCCCTATAGTCCCCATGGACTTTTGAACTATGATTTACACCTCTATTTCCCATGATATTTTAACCTACAACTTGCAACTTATAACACCACAAAATTTTCCATTGCTTAGAAAAATTATGATCTCCATAGGAGTTTTCATCGAGAAATGCAATTGTGTTTTTCACCTCCCATCTGTACCAGGGATTTTAACCTACTTTTGCAACTACACTTTCCTATGTAATTTTCACCTACATAAACCAAATCTATGATTTGTTGGAGTTTCCATCTGCATCTAACACCTACAAATCTTACCAACTTTGCAGTTGGTTTTCCCTCAACAGTCTCTTCAGAATCCATGTCTATGAAAGAGATGACGTTTAAGTCTAAAGGACCTAGTGTCACTCTCAATCTAGAATCCAACACAACTGAGATTACAGACATAGACCTAAGTCACATTGACCTAGGTGACTTCTAGATTAGGATCAATGCAAAATTTAAGAATGACTAGATCTAGAGCATCTATGACTCCAAACTGCCCTAAGTAGCTGCTTTCCCCCTGTCTATGAAAATCCCTGAGTTGGTACTCACGCTAGCACAACATTATGATGCTAATAAGAGAGAGGTGTAGAATGATAAATGGAAAAATATTATAAATCTAGACCCAAATTTCATTGACTTCATGTTTGTGATACCTAAATTTGAGACTTATCTAGATATAACTCCAGAATCATTCAAAAATTCTTTCAAAACAACAACATTGGATGTCAAAGAGTGATGAACAAGTAGTGTATAAGGATTCCTAAGGCTTCATCCACCAAATTTCCTAAGACATTGGCAAGGATTGATTTCAAGGATGATGTAGGAGATTTAATTATATTACTACATAGGATCATTAGTAGCCATGATGTAAAGAGATTATAAGATTGGATGTATCAATAGATATGGATCATCTATGAGAATAAATAATACATCCATTAGGCACAACTCATTAGTGACTCCCTCCACAAGTAGTTTATGGAGGTACAAACCATAGGAAAATTCTACATGACCTCCTACTTAGTATATATATTGGTCAAAGGAACAACTTTCTTAGGGCTCAACATCGTAGCTAGTGAGGCAAATAAAGTTTTCAACTGTTACCCTAACCTCACTCTTGAGGCAAGCAAACAACACTTTAAAAGAGTGAATGATGCATTCATCTATTGTATCATAATAATGTTTGACAAGGAATTAGAGATAAAGAGATTCTATGATGCAACCACTATAGAGATCACCTAATGGGGTTCCTATTTCATCTAGTTCTCCACTTATTCCTACATCAGGGTATGCAAATTCAGTGGTTGACATTACACCTTTCCAAGATATGTGACTGATGAATGGGCATTAATGAAGCTAGTGAGATAACTTATTGAGACTCACAAGCTATTATCTAGTAAACACAAGTTAGGAATTCATTTCCACATTAGTATAGGTAGATACACATGCCCATCGCTAGCCAAAGCCAAGTGTGTACAGGAAAAAATGACATAAATGACCCTGAGGGCTTTGGAAGCAAGACCCTTTTATAATGTTCATGGAAACATCACTAACACACTAGGAATCTCTATATATTCCCATGTCCCCTACTTTAAAGATTACTAAGAGGATTTGGATGATGAAGAGGGATTCAAACTAAGGGACTACTCTAGAATGACATTGGATTAGGTCAAAACTTTTGATTTATCTCTAGTCTATGAGGACTTGGTAGATGATGAGTCCTGATAGACAAGGTATACCATGATAGTAAGATATACTTGCAACCCCTTCTAGCAGTTAGGTGGTTTGTTCCTGAATATTTCTCTCTAACAGATAGAACTGCCACATGATCAATAAAACACTCAACTAGCTCAGGATTAAAGGGGTCCAAGTGACCAAAGATATAATAAGTATAAAAAAAAAACTATTGAAACTTGAGGAACGAGGAGTTCCAATATCAATGAAGGGTTCCATTGGTACAAAAGTAGATCAACTAGATAGGCCAATGATCTCCCATAAAAGAAAGAAGAAATCAAAGGCCAAAAATATAAATCAAGCAAAGAGGGAACAACAACAGAATCGATCATCATTTCATTTGAGGATATGGCTGTAGTTGAAGCATCCACAACTTCAACACCCATCTCAGTCATAATTACCACTCCCATATCTATAATACATCCCCCAACTATCTCTATTATTCTTTCAGCTCCAACACCTCCTCCTCCTATCTCCACTCCTTTTTCACCTTAAGTAACTCCACCCTCCATTCCCACCAGTTTACCTATGATAATAATTCCATTGCCAATAGTACAATCAAGTTAATTGGACACTCAGGTCTTCCCTTTATTGGATACTCAAGTTTCCATTCCATTTCCTCTTTCCATAATTTCACTCCCTCCTTCCATAATTCCTTCCATTTCATTTACAATCCCTTCCATTCCATCCCCATTAATCACCAAAATTACATGATAGTATTTATCTATGAATTTAATCATTTTGAATTCAATCCTACTGGCCATCTTAACCCCTGGGATAAGTACTACTTCATCTTCATCCCCATTCATCTTTCCCACTTTACCACCTCTGAGAGTCTCTATCAATTTAATTGAATCATTTAAGGCTTTGAACTCCACACTTCTACTAGTTCCTAGGTTCTAACTCCCTGTGTCTACTCCTCCATTGATATCACTTCCATATCCCGCACCCCCAGTAGACATGTCTAGTTCTATTACCCCTACCTCTTCTACTTCCACAGTAACCCCAACCCACATAATGAAGATAGATAAGAAGCAAGTCCTTGATACAAATGTGGAGCGTTAACCCAAAGATGGGAAAGAAGTTGCACAAACATTTGCCAAAAAATCAATGGTAATATCATTATATAATAGAACACTTGACATCGTGCCCACTAGTGCAACATCTTAAGCTGTAGATTCTCAAGTGATAGTGTTAACACAATAGGATGCTACGCCTAGTTGGTTAGCATAGACAATGGGGAAGAAATGCAAGTAAATGGTGTCCCCAAGTACACTATATTTTGGTCTTTTAGATGCACACAAAAAATCAAAGAATACCCCCTAAACCATTTCAAGGATATTATATGACTCAATAAGGGGAAAGTAGGTAGATATTGTAGTCCCCCCACCAGACAAACAAAAATAAGATCTAGTGGTGGGGGATTACTAGGTCTCAAAAGTTTACCTTGGATGTCTTATGAGGGAGGGGTTGAAACATGACATTAAAACCAACATTAACTCCCCCTTTGAGAAAATGGATAGTGACAAGGTCACTAAAGATGAACTAAAGAATAAGGTGGAATAATTAACCACTACATTGAAAAAATTCATCGAGCCCACTATTCAAATAGCATAACTTGTCACCCAAATCATAGTATAGGAAACACTTAATATGGTGACAAAAATTGGTAGCATGGGAAGGGCCACCAAGGAATGGACGTAAGAGCTCATCTCAAAAGGCAACAAAGTTATTGATATAGTAATGGATCACTATGCAATTTTGAGGGAGAGAAAGGTCATCCTAAGAGAATATGTCAACAAGTATGAGGGAGAGAGAAATATTGAATCTTTTCTATCCAAAATTGATAGCTATGGATTTTATTGACATGGGCATCCATCTTGTAGAAAAGATACTAAAAAATGATAGAGAGCAAGAGGAGTTAGACAAAGCAACTCAATTCATAATAAAAATGCTTACATATGCTACCCATAAGGATAACATTTCACATGACAAGGACACCAACATGATATATGATAGTGAAGATTTGTTGAATAAATTATCATATCAACCAATAAATTATTAGGAGCAAATCCTTTCAGTAGAGGAAGTTTAGAATAAATTCAAAGAAGTGATCAAAAAAGAATCTACACGAGATACAATTTTTACTTTGAGATCTATCCACTATTTCATCAAGTATCATTACACATTGGATCAGATGGGTGAAGAGATTCAAACATACAAAGCTTTAAGAAAGAAACTCTTCGATATAGTAGTAGATTGTGAGATAACCAACCTCTATTCTTTTGGTCCTGATGAAGACATAATCTTGGAAATCTTCAAGGCTTTTGATGCATGCATTGAGAAAACACAAGCCAATAAGGATAAAGAGTTAGAATAAGTGTTAGAAATAGATTAATTTTTTATATCAAAAGCATTCTTATATATTGTATTTTCATTATTGTAAAATATTGTAAAGCTGTAAGAACACAAACTATAAATTGCAACTATATTTTTGACAACTCTTTTTGAGAAAGAGCCATGTGTAATTTTCACTTTTCATTTGCATAGGTTGGAGGTTGTAAAAAGCAAACTTGCAAAATACACTTTTTATTTTGACAAGTTTTTAATTAATTAAGTTGTAAAAACATATATTGTAAAATGAAATTCTAATTTTGACAAAGTGGTATGATTTAAAAGTTGTAAAAATCTCACTTGAAAATTATAAATTAGGGTTTTACAAAAAAGTAACTTAAGTTATTTTTAGTTATCTTTTTTTTCAAAATATTGAGCTTCACTTTATTAGCATATTATTGTAATACCTTAGGCTATTTGCTAAAGTATAGTCCTTATGCATGTGGTTATAATGCTTTTAACCACTTAGGTAAATAGGTTACATGGGCCTAGCTATTTTACGCTACCAATGTTTATGGTTCCAACCACCTCCTTATTTTTTGGGTTTTTGTTTTGTGCCTATGTAATAAGTTTCTATGTATTGTTAATGTATACTCGTTAATTAATTTCTTCATATCTTTTTTGAATCTAATATGGTAATCAGATCTTATGGTTTAGGAAGCTTGAGAGGAAGCCTATGAAGCAAGAGAGGATGGTCTTGTCAGGGAGGAGCGTGAAGCATTCAATGGAGATCCATGAAAGGAATAAATTTATTTATTTTCCTATGACCAACTAGTTAACTTGGAGAAAAATCCTAAAAATTAATTTGAACACTATTTTTATGATTCTTGTTTTTATAAAATTCTTTGGCTCATAATTAATCTGCTAGATCAGACAAAATTAAATTTCACTAAGTATTTTGTTCAAAAACTGCATTTGAATTTTTTTGGTTGGTTATTTTTGTACAGTTTGGAGAGGCGACCAAATTTTCATTTGGGCACTATTTTTAGTGTGTGAGAGATCTATAAATTTATATTTTCTGATATAATATTATTGGATTTGATGTAATCTGATTTGACTGAGTAGTTTGTCTAGAATCTACATTTGAAGTTATGTAGGTTGGCCAATTAGCATAGGTCATTTTTGATTGGTTGATTTATTTCATGCAAGTTTTTATGCTGAGTTTTATTCTAGACAATAAAAAATAAGGTACAATTTTTTTAAATTGGAAAAATCAATTTATTTTTTCAAACTTTAAAAATTTATTTTTATCAAAGGTTTTGCCTCGAGGAATACATTTAATTATGTTGGAAGATAATCATAAAGCAAAGTCGGTTAAAAATTTCATATTTTTTTGGGTGTTGTATTTGGATGTTGATGGAGAATAAATTTTTGAAATTAGAGTTGTAGATCTCTCGATTTAATTATTTTTATCCATTTTTTAGTATTTTTAAAGATGAAAAATTTAAAATCTCTCAGACAATGTTGAGTTTTTTGCTAAAAATTAGATGTATTGACCAATTTATGATTTGAATCAGTGGGTAGGAGGAATTTTGTATAAAGTTATTATAATTTTTTTGATATTTGCATTTAAAAAAAAAAAAAAGGTTAAAATGACTAGTTCACAACACCTCTTATTGCCAAATTCACAAAAATTGACAGGAAAATTTTTTAGTTTATGGAGTCACAAGGTTTTAATGATATGTAAATATCAAAATCTTAATCAAATAGTGCTTGGTAAAGAGCAAAATCTTTCCACTGGTAATGATGACTATCATAAATGTCATCA